>CM072511.1:58196355-58471355 GCA_036898135.1 Oncomelania hupensis | reverse complement strand
TCTCTCTCTCTCTCTCTCTCTCTCTCCCTCCCTCTCTGCATCCCCTCCACCCCCACCCACCCTCCACTCCCAATTATATTATCAGTTCAGGGACACACTTTTTGTTGCGTGAAGTTTACAATTCGAAATGACTGCAACATTTTAAAGCAAAATACATTCCGGCCCTTGCCGAATTAATCACTGCAGTGTGGAGTTATTTACATTGCTTCTTAGCATTTTCCTAGCCGACAATGGTATAGAATTTGTGCGTGGTTTCAATGCCAAATAACGGTAGTATATTAAGAAATGGGCATACTCAAACTTACAACAACAACAAACGTTCAGTAGCACCATATATCAGTACTAAAATAAGCACTAGCTTCAAACTCAATGTGGCCACAAGGAACACATAAATCCTTATGACCAGGAAAAGGCAGTACTGTCGTGAAGGAATATGCGACCTGCTCGATACCTAAGCCTGTCTTGATACTTCCTGATTACCCCACTCCGTATCGTGAGTTGTTGAACCGATGGTTTATCAAACTGTCTAACTGTGGGATAATCTACTACCTTTATAGATTTGATGCCTTTAAACTATCTTAAGCTTGCGACCCTTCAAAAAAAAAAAAAAATCAAAGTGCCCTACATTTGCCCACCGCGGTCGTATATTTCAAAATCCTTGTCTTGAGTTCGGATTACAAGAAGCTTTTAACAATTCCTGCGTTAAGGAACGTATTACTTTGTTATGTTGAAAACTGCATGTAATCATTCTTCTGCTATTCATTTTAGCAGATCGGCGTGCAGCCCTGGTCTAGTAGTTCAATATTTCTGACGCCTGACTGTCTTTCACGCACACGCACAATGTTACGCACAGCCACACACTCACACACATACACACACCAGACAGGCATACACGCAAACATGTACGCATAACACACAAACACATCCAATCACACACACACAGACAGACACACGCATATCCAAGCACACCCCCCCCCCCCCCCCCATAAATAGGTCTACACGCCCACTTACTAGTTCTCTTCCCACCCCCACCCCGCACCTCTACCCCTACTCCCACCTCCAGCCCTCCTAACCATACACACACATAGGGACTTGCATAAAACCCGAGTAACATGTACCCATAGAAGACTGCAGAGACATCGCGATCGAATTTTTAACTGCACACCGCGGTATGGTCTTTATCCTGTCATACCTGATTCGCAAATAATCCATATTCGGGAAATAAAATAGGTGGAGCATTTTTAACACAATCAATCAAATAAATTCAAACCAAAAGCACTAATCGTAATTTAATACGGGCACATCGATTTCATTCACTCCTGTCTGTCTACTCTCCTTCACGCACTTTAAGATCTTCTGCTGACACTCGCACACTCAAGGTTCCCGTCACCGGCACAAAGACATGTACGGCCAACGTGCATTCGCTTACTCTGCACCCAAGCAGTGGAATTCCCTTCCCTCCCATATCCGCAACAATCAACACAGGCATTCAAAAAGGCCCTCAAAACCCACCTCTTCAAACTGCATTATTCAGACTGATTTGTATCCCGCTGCCATTCTCTCCTCTTTTGTTTCTGTCTGATCCGTAAGTGTTTACACGGCTGTAAATATTTATACTGTTTTCCTTTCCTGGGTCTATCCGGGCATATAAATAGCTGTGAATAAGTTTTTGCTATTCTATTTTTGTCTTTTTTGTCATTTTGTACATAGTTGTAAATAGTTCTTACTTTTACTGTTCCGTCTTTTGGTGTATCGTAACAAAAGCGATGTTTGATCGAGTGCATGTATTTTTATGTATTGACTATGTAAAGCGCGGTGAGTCTGGTCGTAGGCTGGAGTACCCGCTATATAAAAACCCGTTATTATTATTATTATTAAGTCTATAAAATAAGCTGAATTGTGAGGGTTGCTGAGGACAGAGAAAGGTGAAGTACGCTGGTTAAACGATCTTCGAGTTACGGGATAGGATCGGATAGGATAGGCATAGATAAGATTAAGCAACAGACTGATTTGATGTTCTAGGTAAAACTTCAATACAAAACATAGTCTTTTTCCCCAAAAAGTAATATCCAGCATATATTCAACTTCTTTTAAAGTCAAAAATAAATTAATGGCATGCTGACTGAAGTTGATGTGCTACTTACTAAAGAGTTAGAAGCCAGCTGACCTATTAGGCCTAATTTAGATTGAGAAATGCTCGACCTACTTTAAGTCTTGTATAGTGATTATTAAAGAAATAATAATGGCAGGATTATGTTTACCATCACACTGATCGGCTTATTAGGCCAAAATTAATAACTTTGACCCAAAGAAAGATAGGCCTATAGCATCTAGGACAATTCGAAGTTAAAGATGTGCACCCACGTGAAAGAAAACAGCGCGGAATGGCAGCAAATCGAAGCATTAAAGGTTCGAAATGTTCTTTTTTTATTTTTTTTAATATTTATTTTATATTTACACGCTAAAGGACATTCACAGTGAGCAATATCCGTACCTTAAAGGGCGCCTTGATTTGCTGTCGTTCTGCGCGTTTTACCGTCATATGGATACACAGCATTAGGCTTAAAGAAACAGACAAAAGACGGTGTTATGGGATTTTTTTTTAAAAAAGGACAAAAAAAGGTAAACGAAGAAAGTATACACAACGACCCGCACTTATCTTAACAGATAAAAAGGGTATTTCGAAAATATTATGACGAGGTATTAGAATGCATACGCAGTAGACCTATTATACAGGGATTTCAACGGGGTCTCAAATACTCCCTTACTAAAGAGTTTGTCAATACCGACGCCACAACCCTCTTTTGTGAGTTGACATAGACTCTTAAATGTAGGCTGCGCTAATATATCCATTACCATATACTTAGCAGATTCAAACACCTTTCCTTCAAGAGTAGTTTCTGCAACATTACAAGATAGTTAAACAACAACTACCACGACAACAACAACAACAATAAGAAAACAACAAGCGATGCTATTATTGCGATACCAAGTCCCATGTCCTGTCCATATCCCAAAACTCGCATTTTACTATTAAATTTAAATTCATGGATAGTTTCAGCACTCACTCGCATTTTACTATTAAATTTAAATTCATGGATAGTTTCAGCTTGGAATATTTATTTTGTATATGACTAATACCTGAGCTGACTGGCAGCATTTTACTAATGTTATTATTAATGACAACGAGGTCAAGTCCATGTCTTTAAATGGGTCCAGTCGGTCCCGCGAAAGCATGTTGATATATAGGCCTACTAATTCCACTGGGAGAAAGCACAATTTTCAGAAAACTCACTAGTTGGTTACTTTCGATTAGATCATTACGCCCGAAGCACTTGTTGGCAAATACAAAAAAGCCTAGGCATTCTTTTTAAAGTAATGGACTGTCAGAGTATGCTTTGAACAAACTTGACAGGTTTAACAAAAGCTCGTTTGGGTGGCAGCACACGGAGAATCAAAGATTGCCGAAGTCTACGCCTGAATTCACACTTTTCTGCTATCCTATGCACCAACGGGAATCCCCTCTATGAAAAATACTTCCGTTTTTTTTTCTCCGCGTGTTTTAGTGAGTTATTTCCAAATATTCAAGAATAATAACATGTGTCACTGGCCACCTGTATCGTACCCTCACATATTTTTATTTTTTTGCTGCAGTTTATTATCCCTTTCTATCGCCAGTGGCGCGCCTAAACCCTACCTACCTAACATTATTTGTGAATTTTTGAAAAATATTCGGAAAAAACATAACGCCCAGATGCTGGCTCGAATTCACACCTGTCAGGCGCCATTGGTTTCTGGCTTGTGGACAAGGCAAGTTAGTCCCGCCTTAGCCCACTTAACTTGGCCACAACGCTAGCCTAACATATTCAGTTACTTCGTGTTTTGTGAAGGTTGCGACGGCGAAGCTATGGAAAACTACAAAAGTTTTCAGGTCCCGTTTCACTTTCTGTCGATGATCGACGCACCTCCGAAGTCGCCACAAATACAGGCCTCTACGATTGTTTTTTGCATTCTTTCACTGAGCATGTACTTCCTCCACCGTTTTTATACTTATCCCACTCGTTTTCTGGCTCTAACAATCGTCGTTTTCGGCAATTTGCCATATTTAAAAGTCACGCATCAAGCTTTGATAAAAGCAAAACAAGCAAAACCGGAACTTGGTTTCATATAACCTCGTTTTAATTTATAATGGCGATACCCACGAGTTTTTATGAGAGGTGCCGGAAAGTTGTGAATAGTTTAAAAAATAAACCTGAGAGACCTCTGATACTCAGCATAGGAGTTGCTGCATTTTGCGGGGTCGCGGGCCTCAAAGCAGACTCCTTCCGATGAGAGCGACTTTTAGGCTGTTTGTTTGGGGGGTTACCATAGAGGGACGGATCAATCATAATGCCGTATGCAGCATCGCGTTAGTACAGTTGCTAGTCAACAGACCTGACTTGAGGTGGAATGAATATTCACCGTTAATGTTACACCCTGATAATAACGCACTCACAGCTAGCTTAATAGACACATGTTGAATTAGAAAGGTAAACTGACTGAACTTCTTGAAGCACCCTCGCTTAAGGTAAACTCTATGAGTGCTTGCGTGTGTGTGTATGTGTGTGTGTGCGCGTGTGTGTTTGTGTTCCTGACCATTCACAAAATATTTGTTTTGTTTTTGTTCTTGCTCCTTGTTCCAAAGGCTTGGAAAACCGAAGCTTAGGCTTTAACAACTGAATGTGCATATTCTAAAAAACTAAAAAATCCTGCGAATATCAACTGCAGCAAAATTTCATGTCTATATTTGTAGGTTAATTATTATGTTATTTATTCCCCAAAGGAAATGAGTTTAGAAAGTGCCCAAATCTGTCATCAGAACTAACAAGCCAATCTAACACTCTCCAAGGGATTATGGGAGTTCTCAGGAAGCAAAACGGGGAAAAATCCGAGAAAAAAACACACACAAAAACGACACCAATTATGAAATATACACGTTTTAAAGTATGAAAACATTTAATCTTATTAGTCCCCTCTATGTATACACATATTTTAAAAGACTTTTAACAGTCCTAACCTTGCAGTGAAAACTAAGTAAGCGGGGGAGATTATGTGATTTCACCTACGGTCCTTCAACTAAACTTTCTTACACACTACCTTGCAAGTAAATTCAGCTGTTTTACACCCAATAAATACTTGAAAGTTTTTCCATGACTGAACCGATTTATTAAAGGGAGTCTCAGGCCTTTTTTTTCTACAAAGTGTAACACAAGACAGTATGATTTCCAACAAGAGTTTATGTTATGCTTGAGACGCGCACGATAGATCCGATCGTTTTGTTTTGCAAAGCATGCAAAAACAGAGTGTATTAACCTTTGATTTGGTTTTGCGTTGTTGTTAGAAGAAGCTTAGTATAATGTTGATAATTTTCGTTGGTCGATATTATGGGAGAATTTTATAGAATTGCTTGTTTACTATCGATCGAAGCATCTAGATAAATCTACTAGTAGCTAAGAGATTCTTCTAACCTAAATA
Source organism: Oncomelania hupensis (assembly GCA_036898135.1). Lineage (NCBI taxonomy): Eukaryota > Metazoa > Mollusca > Gastropoda > Littorinimorpha > Pomatiopsidae > Oncomelania > Oncomelania hupensis. The sequence goes on along the minus strand of CM072511.1, from coordinate 58,465,841 downwards.
AGTTATATGACGTAAACAGTGTATTTCCGGTGACGTATTTTATTTTGATTGGCTGTAATTGCGTCACGCTGGAATGTTCGAATATTCTCTAGAGTATTGAGAGACTATATAAGTGCCGCACTGTTTCAAAAAAGTGATTAAGTCCCTTGTCATGAACTGGCTAGTTTTAACTCTGCCTATTACTATTAAGCCTTGTGTAGTAATTATAACAGTAGAGAGTCAGTATAGTACACAGCAGCAATTAAGGCCACACACAGCGAGCTAGCCACACACAGCGCAGTGAGTCAGCACTTGAGCTTTGAATCTGACCGTTTTAACCAATCAGAAGCAGGCTAAGCGGGTAGAGCAGTTCTGACTGTGTCAGAACCTACACACAGTTTTGGTCAGTCGTGTGTGAGACGAGGAAGAGTCAACATCTAAATAGCAGCTAGAGAAATCTCTTCACTCATAGACCAGGAAGCAGGACTTTAGAATCTTAGAATTCTCTCAAGTCATCACGGGCCTGAACTTGTCAAACAGGTAAATGAACACCCTTCTGTTTCATCATGATATATTTATATTATTGTTGAAATTATGTTTGTGGAATTTGCTATGCATAAATGTGAATTGTTAATCCGAATTTGCGTGACCATGTGGAAAAGCCGAACACGTGGCGAAACACGACCGGTTGCGCCGCCATGTTGCATACCATACGGAACCCCTGTTGTTTAACTTATATGTATGTTTGCAGACCAGTGGCTGTACCACTGAATGTTTATAATATTATTAATTCTGTATGTGTATAGTTAGCCACGATTTATATTTATGTATGTATGGGAATTTAGAGTGAGATTCCAGTGGACCCCGGAAGTAGCAGAATGTTCGTCGCTTATGTATAGAGATGTGGAGCTATCACTGAGGGCTACTTTGGCTTTCAGTGAGACGCTCTGCACAAACCGATTATTCAGGGTTGTGCAGAATTTCGTCTCTTATATTACAGACGAGCAGGCGAGCTATCCTGTGCGTCCCACTCCACAGAAACGACGAGTTGGTTGCGGAGACTCTACCGCACAAGTCGGAAAGAGCTACCCGGAAAAACACCCTGTCAGACCCCACAGCGTGGCAAGGGAACCCAACTACACAACGACACAGGTGGACCAGAAGCTACCTCACAGAAGGACTTCGCACGCACCATCTAGCAGTTAAGTGCAAAAACAAAGGTGCACTTAAACTGATCAAAACAGGACCACAGTAGTCCAACTCTTCAGAAACTGTAAAACGGACCACAGTAGTCCAAATCTACATGAAATATAATAGCAAGTGCCCGAGGAAGATATAACAGCTGCCTAGACTATCAGCGATCGAACTATTAGCAGTAACTGAGACTTTTTAAGTTAGATTAGTACTTAGAGAATCTTGTATAGAGTAGAAGAAATAAATGTGTGATTTTAACTGTTATCAAGTGGCTGGACTACATATGATTCATAGCCGTGTGAAAGCTAGTGTGACAGTAATCTTTTACCATTTTTCTATCTATCTCTGTACCCCAACCTTAACACAGAACGAGCTAAACAAATAAATTTATTAAAGTAATTCATAGGGTGACTTACTAGCAGTTCCCACCGAATAAACGTGAGGGTCCATAATTCCATTGTGCAGAGCCCATAAACCCCACGTGACACTTTAATTGGCGAGCCTAGCCAGGATCTGTGTATAATAGGAATTGGGTATAACCGGATCTAGGTACAATAAAAGTAGATAACAGTAGAGGTAGAATAACTTAGAATAGTGTAAGGGTATAACACTGATCAGTTGTGGTGCACTATTCTTTAGTTAAAAACTTTTTTGCGTCAATTATTTTTGTGCCTGTATGTTGCATTGTTCTTTTGCAGGTTTTGCTTAAATAACTGTTGTATGCCATTTGACTCTTGTTTTATTCTATTAGTGATTACGAATTTGATTGTCTTTGCATTGTTGTTATTGAATTGCAATATTGCTAGTGTTTTGGTATTCCACGTGATTCAGAGGTTGTTCATAGACACTTTTGACAATGTCGGACCCAGTGGCCTTGAGATTGCGTTTCAAGGAATTGGGAGAAGCTTTACACTTAGCAGGGGCAGACCTAATTGCGTATATAAATGCAGAGGTAGAGAAACAGGAGGCTAAGGCAGAGAGAGCAGCCGAGAGAGAACAGAAGAAACTCGAAGCAGAACAGAGAAAAGCAGAACTAGAAGCAGAGCAAAAGAAATTAGAACTAGAGCAGAAGAAATTAGAGGCAGAGAGAGAAACGAGGAAATTAGAGCTAGAAGCAGAACAGAAGAAGGTAGCAGCTGAGAGAGAAGCAGAAATTAGGAGGTGGGATTATGAGCGGGCAGAAAAAGAAAAAGAGCGGGCAGAAAAAGAAAAAGAGAGGGAAGAAAAGGAAAAAGAAAGACAGCATGAGTTAGAGCTAAGAAGATTGGGATCAGGAGCTTCAAGTTCTTCCTCAACCCCTTCCCACTCAGATCAGCTAGAGGTAGCATCCAACCCTGTACAAGGAATGTCATTTCCACTGGGAACATTCAATGAGAGAGAAGAAGGTTTAGATCTCTATCTGACTAGGTTTGAGCGTCTAGCAACAGAGTATAAACTAGATCCCACTCATTGGTCTTTTAAGCTTAGTCAAGGGCTTAGAAGGAAAGGCTTATGACATCTACAGTAAGCTACCTACTGACAGAGTGACTGACTATCACAAGGTAAAAGAGGCACTCCTAACGGGATTCGAACTAACAGGAGAATGCTACCGGCAAAAGTTCCGCACCAATCGGAGAGTGAAAGGAGAGAGCTATGCGCAGTTTGCGGATCGGTTGTCCACAACGCTGGATAAGTGGATTAGTCAGTCAGCCACGGCTAAGACGTATGATGGACTGACAGAACTGTTAGTATGGGAACAGCTACGGGAAACCATGACCCCCGAGCTGAGAACATTCTCAGTAGAGCAGGGCGCGGAAAGACTGGAAGATCTGGTCAAGGTCGCAGATAGGTACGTGGCCGCACACGGAGAAGCCAAGAGCTTCAGGCGAGACCTAAAGCCCAACGGAAAAGAAGCGAACTGTCTGTATGACACAGGTCTATCATACGACGCGATAGTTAGCGAATCTCTTGTATCGCGCGCGGACTTGACGGACAAGACAGTCGACTTACAAGGAGCAGACTTGACGAAACCGACGACTACTTGCCCAATAGCTTGGATCGAAGTAGAGAGTAGGTACGTCACAGGACGAATCCAAGCAGCTGTTTTACAGAAACCCCTGTATGATCTAGTGCTAGGTTGTAGGTATGTGTTCTTAGGCACGCCCCCTAAAACTGTAGAGATAGCTGCAGTGCAAACCAGGGCCCAAGCTAAAACCCAACCACCCCAGCCCGAGTTCGCTCCGAATCCAGGACTCGAAGAGATCAAAACAGCACAGAAAGAAGACACCTCGATAGCGAAGTGCTTCCAGAAGCTACCCAAGGCGCACACACCCCCGCACAAGGGAGATTTCTACATGGAAGAGGGAGTTCTACATCGACAAGGAGATGGAGATCACACCCAACTAGTACTACCAGCCACCCTTCGAGCCCAAGTACTAGAACTAGGCCACAGCATGCCACTCAGCGGACACATGGGAATTGGAGCCACAGTGCAGAGAATCAGCGCACACTACTATTGGCCAGGAATCACGGAGGATGTCAAGCGCTACGTGAAATCTTGCTACCAATGTCAACGATATTCCCCGCGACATCACACCGTACCAGTTACCTTAGGACCATCGGTAGTAGTCGGCGTGCCATTCCAGCAAGTCTCAGTAGACATAGTAGGACCACTGCCCATGACCAAGAAGAGGAACAGATTTCTACTGACACTCGTCGACGCATGTACGATGTGGTGCGAAGCAGTCCCGTTGCCAGCGATCGACACCAAGAAGATTGCAGATGCACTCATCGCCATCTTTACCAGAGTCGGATTCCCGGACAGCATTAGAACGGACAACGGATCTCAGTTCACCGGCCGCCTGATGCAAGACGTGTTCGAGTTGATACAAGTTCATCACATTCGCACACCACCATACCACCCAGCCAGCAACGGACAAGTAGAAATACTGAATGGAACCCTTCTCACCATACTCAGGAAAGTCGCCGACGACAATCCAGAAGCGTGGGACACCTACGTGAATGCGGCACTGTTCGCATACAGAGAAACGCCCCATGCAGCCACAGGCTACACCCCGTCAACATTGCTATTCGGCCGACCTCTAGCCGGACCGCTAGAAGCCCTACGCAGAAGTTGGACGGAAGCCAAGATAGACGACACACCAAGAGGTGCCACCAAGTACGTCGCAGACCTGCAGGAAACCCTCAAAGCAACGTGGAAGAAAGCTGGTGAAGCACTGAAGAAGGCAAGAGCCCGTCAGGCGAAGTACTACAACCGCCACGCGAAGGACAGAGAACTGCAAGTCGGCGATCAAGTGCTACTCTTACTTCCAAGTGGAACCAACAAGCTGGACATCGCTTGGAGAGGACCGTACCGGGTGACTGCCAAGAAATCCAAGACAGTCTACCAAGTAGAGGTGAACGGGAGAGCCCGATACCACCACATCAATCTCCTCAAGAAGTATACGGACAGACCAGCGACCCCCAGCACTCACAACTTGCTAGCCATCGCCATCGCGGAAGAAGGAGAAAGCATGGAGACCAATGCAGTAGAGTACCCCCTGCACTCCAAAGAAACCTACAACGACGTGATACTCAACGGAGACTTAGCCGCGAAACAGCAACAGCAAGTACTACAGGTCATTCGCCAACATCAGACTGTGCTAACAGACCGACCAGGGAGGACAGACCTCGTCGAAGTAACCTTAACGGTGACCGACCCAACACCCGTCCGCCAGAAGCTCTACCAGATGCCACTGTCACAGCAGCGAGCCATCAAGGAAGAGATAGACACCTTACTGGCAGCCGGAATCATCTCAGAGTCTACTTCACCCTACAGCGCAGGCACGGTATTGTTGCGAAAACCCAACGGAGAGCATCGACTGTGCATCGACTTCAGACTCCTGAATGCGGTAACGCAGTTCCAGCCAGAGCCACTCCCGGACCAGACAGACCTATTTGCCAAGCTACAGCGAGCGAAGTACTTCTCACGCATCGACCTCAGCAAAGGATACTATCAGATACCAGTACAACCACAAGTCCGAAAGTACCTAGCTTTCAGCACTATGGAAGGACACTTCGAATTCAACGTGCTTCCATTCGGACTCCACAACGCACCCAGCATCTTCAGCGCCATGATGCGAAAACTCCTGGCACCCCTGAGCAGCGAGCACCTACACTCGTTTATGGACGACATCCTCATCGCAACACCTACGTGGGAGGAACAGGTCACGCTCCTACAACAACTGCTCGCCCGCCTCAGAGACACGGGATTGACGGCAAGACCCACCAAATGTCAGATTGGATTCACAGAGCTAGAATTTCTGGGACACACCATCAGTCAAGGAAGCCTGCGACCGGTAGAAAAGACCGTGAAACGCCTACTCGACGCTCCTAGGCCCAAGACCAAGAAGGAAGTGTAGTCGTTTCTAGGACTCTGCGGCTTCTACCAGAAGTTCATCCCCAACTACAACAGCATCGCCGTGCCACTGACAAATGGAACCCGGAAAATCGCCCCGGACAAAGTCGTATGGACAGCCGAATGCGAGACAGCATTCCAAACACTCAAGGACAGAATGACATCGGCGCCAGTACTCCACCTACCCGATTTGACTCAGCCATTCGTTCTTCGCACCGACGCAAGCGACTTAGGCCTCGGAGCAGTACTGCTACAGCGCGACCCCAAGAATGCAGAGACGCTATTCCCTGTCGCCTACGCCAGCAGAAAATTGAGACCCGCCGAGACCCACTACGCCACGTCGGAGAAAGAATGCCTTGGACTAGTCTGGGCCATACAGAAATTCCAACTCTACCTGTATGGGACCCACTTCACAGTTCAGGTGGACCACCAACCACTATCGTTCCTGGCAGCCTCCAAATCCTTGAACTCTCGCCTGATGCGATGGGCACTCACCCTTCAGGCGTACTCATTCCAAATCGAGTACATCCCCGGCAAGGAAAACCACGGAGCCGACTACCTCAGTCGCCATCTCGTGGAAGACACAGCAGCTGTCGCCCACCCAACACAACTAAGGGCCACAGCACCCCCGCCCAGTAATACCCTGTCACTAGTGTCCATAGCTACCTGGCACAGTATTGCAGCTCAGGTAGAGCAACTTAATTAGTTTGTAAATAGGACCCTAGGATAGTGCAGTGTTAAACTAGGCTCTGTAGTAGAAAAAGGTCGAATCCAGTAGTCATCGCCTTTTTTCAGTTGAGGGAGCCTGTCATGAACTGGCTAGTTTTAACTCTGCCTATTACTATTAAGCCTTGTGTAGTAATTATAACAGTAGAGAGTCAGTATAGTACACAGCAGCAATTAAGGCCACACACAGCGAGCTAGCCACACACAGCGCAGTGAGTCAGCACTTGAGCTTTGAATCTGACCGTTTTAACCAATCAGAAGCAGGCTAAGCGGGTAGAGCAGTTCTGACTGTGTCAGAACCTACACACAGTTTTGGTCAGTCGTGTGTGAGACGAGGAAGAGTCAACATCTAAATAGCAGCTAGAGAAATCTCTTCACTCATAGACCAGGAAGCAGGACTTTAGAATCTTAGAATTCTCTCAAGTCATCACGGGCCTGAACTTGTCAAACAGGTAAATGAACACCCTTCTGTTTCATCGTGATATATTTATATTATTGTTGAAATTATGTTTGTGGAATTTGCTATGCATAAATGTGAATTGTTAATCCGAATTTGCGTGACCATGTGGAAAAGCCGAACACGTGGCGAAACACGACCGGTTGCGCCGCCATGTTGCATACCATACGGAACCCCTGTTGTTTAACTTATATGTATGTTTGCAGACCAGTGGCTGTACCACTGAATGTTTATAATATTATTAATTCTGTATGTGCATAGTTAGCCACGATTTATATTTATGTATGTATGGGAATTTAGAGTGAGATTCCAGTGGACCCCGGAAGTAGCAGAATGTTCGTCGCTTATGTATAGAGATGTGGAGCTATCACTGAGGGCTACTTTGGCTTTCAGTGAGACGCTCTGCACAAACCGATTATTCAGGGTTGTGCAGAATTTCGTCTCTTATATTACAGACGAGCAGGCGAGCTATCCTGTGCGTCCCACTCCACAGAAACGACGAGTTGGTTGCGGAGACTCTACCGCACAAGTCGGAAAGAGCTACCCGGAAAAACACCCTGTCAGACCCCACAGCGTGGCAAGGGAACCCAACTACACAACGACACAGGTGGACCAGAAGCTACCTCACAGAAGGACTTCGCACGCACCATCTCGCAGTTAAGTGCAAAAACAAAGGTGCACTTAAACTGATCAAAACAGGACCACAGTAGTCCAACTCTTCAGAAACTGTAAAACGGACCACAGTAGTCCAAATCTACATGAAATATAATAGCAAGTGCCCGAGGAAGATATAACAGCTGCCTAGACTATCAGCGATCGAACTATTAGCAGTAACTGAGACTTTTTAAGTTAGATTAGTGTCACGTGGGGTTTATGGGCTCTGCACAATGGAATTATGGACCCTCACGTTTATTCGGTGGGAACTGCTAGTAAGTCACCCTATGAATTACTTTAATAAATTTATTTGTTTAGCTCGTTCTGTGTTAAGGTTGGGGTACAGAAATAGATAGAAAAATGGTAAAAGATTACTGTCACACTAGCTTTCACACGGCTATGAATCATATGTAGTCCAGCCACTTGATAACAGTTAAAATCACACATTTATTTCTTCTACTCTATACAAGGTTCTCTAAGTACTAATCTAACTTAAAAAATCTCTTTCAATGCTAATAGTTCGATCGCTGATAGTCTAGGCAGCTGTTATTTCTTCCTCGGGCACTTGCTATAATCTTTCATGTAGATTTGGACTACTGTGGTCCGTTTTACAGTTTCTGAAGAGTTGGACTACTGTGGTCCTGTTATGATCAGTTTAAGTGCACCTTCGCCTTATGCACTTAACTCATGTGTGGGGTGTTCGAAGTCCTTCTGTGAGGTAGCTTCTGGTACTCCTTTGTCGTTGTGTAGTTGGGTTCCCTTGCCACGCTGTGGGGTCTGACAGGGTGTTTCTTCGGGTCGCTCTTTCCGTCTTGTGCGGTAGAGTCTCCTCGACCAACTAGTCGTTTCTGTGGAGTGGGGTGCACAGGATAGCTCGGGATAGCTCGCCTGCTCGTCTGTAATATAAGAGACGAAATTCTGCACAACCCTGAATAATCGGTTTGTGCAGAGCGTCTCACTGAAAGCCAAGTAGCCCTCAGTGATAGCTCCCCATCTCTATACATAAGCGACGAACATTCTGCTACTTCCGGGTTCCACTGGAATCTCACTCTAAATTCCTATACATACATAAATATAAATCGTGTCTAACTATACACATACAGAATTAATAATAATATAAACATTCAGTGGTACAGCCACTGGTCTGCAAACATACATATAAGTTAAACAACAGTGGTTCCGTACGGGATACAACATGGCGGCGCAACCGGTCGTGTTTCGCCTCGTGCTCGGCTCTTCCACGTGGTACGGCAAATTCGGATTAACAATTCACATTTATGCATAGCAAATTCCACAAACATAATTTCAACAATAATATAAATATATCACGATGAAACAGAAGGGTGTTCATTTACCTGTTTGACAAGTTCAGGCCCGTAGTGACTTGATAGAATTCTAAGACTCTAAAGTCCTGCTTCCTGGTCTATGAGTGAAGATAGTTCTCTGCTAGCTAAGGAGATGTTACTTCTTCCTCGTCTCACACACGACTGATCCAAACTGTGTTAGGCTCTGACACAGTCAAAACTGCTCTACCCACTGAGCCTGCTCTGTTGGTTAAAACGGTCCGATTCAAAACTCAAGTGCTGACTCACTGCGATAGCGTGGGTCGGGCTCGCGGTGTGTGGTCTGCTGTGTAATTTAATTGCTGCTGTGTAATAGTCTAACTTCTCTACTGTTACAAAGACTACACATGGCTAAATAGTCAACAAGCAGAGTTAACACTAGCCAGTTCGTGACAATTAGTACTTAGAGAATCTTGTATAGAGTAGAAGAAATAAATGTGTGATTTTAACTGTTATCAAGTGGCTGGACTACATATGATTCATAGCCGTGTGAAAGCTAGTGTGACAGTAATCTTTTACCATTTTTCTATCTATCTCTGTACCCCAACCTTAACACAGAACGAGCTAAACAAATAAATTTATTAAAGTAATTCATAGGGTGACTTACTAGCAGTTCCCACCGAATAAACGTGAGGGTCCATAATTCCATTGTGCAGAGCCCATAAACCCCACGTGACATCCCCTATATGCTGATGTGTCCGGGGACGTTAATCTACTATAACATAACATAACAAAAAAGTGAGTTGAAAGAGTTGAAAAAGTAGAAAGTGAAAAGCGATTGAGCGATCGTATGCAGTTGTTGATGTACGCTGAATAAAGTTTGAAAACTTCATACGACGACTCCTGTGCCTTGTTGCTGAGTGAACAGGTTGCGTGGATAAACGAATCTGAGTTGAACTTATCAGGATTCAAGCATCAGGGCTGAATCCTTGTTGCTGAGTGAACAGGTCTGTCGGACTTCGTCGTTGGTGATGTGATAGGAAATGCCAAGAAATCTTCTGTAGCACTTCATCTCCATGCTTTGTATTCTTCGTTGTAGATCTGCTGTGATGGTCCATGTTTCGCAAGCGCATAATAAGATGGAAATGACAAGGGAGCGCAGCAACCTTACTTTGGAATGTAGACTGATGGTCCTGTCTTTCCAAATGGGCTTCAACCTTGTCAGGGCAGCAGTTGTTTGCGCTATCCTGGAGAGGACTTCCTGTCGGGACGCATTGTCTGATACAATGGCTCCTAAATACTTGAAGTTAAGCACCGAGTTGAGGGATTGGCCTTGGACTTTGATGTCCGTGTCGATGCCATTGGAGTTGTTGGTCATCATTTTGATCTTCTCTGCACTTATTTCCATTCCAAAGGCTCTGTAGGTGGTGTCAAGCCTCTGTACCAGCTGTTCAAGTTATTGTTCCTCTCCAGCCAATCCATCAATGTCATCCGCAAAACGGAGGTTGGGGATTGCTCTACTCCCTATGCTGACTGTGATCTTCAAGGGCATCTGACATGATGCGCTCTAGGAAGATGTTGAAGAGTGTTGGAGAGTAAGCATCCTTGAAGCATGCCGATTGATGTTCTGAACCAGTTCCCGATGGCTCTGTTGTAGATGACCACACTAGAAGCCTTGTCATAAAGGCTTTTGATGGCTTCAATAATATTGGGGCTGATATTATACACTCTTATGGTTGCCCACAAAACTGCATGCCCGACTCGGTCAAAAACTTTCTTGAAGTTTACAAACATATGATATAGATGTTGTTGGTGCTGTAGACATTTCTCGGAGATTATTCTAAGGTTGAAAATCTGCTCAGTGGTACTTTGCCCTGCCCTGAATCTTTCTTGTTCTTCAGCTATGATTTGTTCAGCTTGGGGTTTCAACATATGGATTATTTTCAGGAGGACTTTGCTGGGATAGCTGATGAGGCTGATGGTGCGGTAATTTTCACACTCCTGAAGGTTACCCTTTTGGGAAGAGTGGTGACAAGCGACTGGGTCCATGGTGTAGGCCACTCCCCACTCTGCCAGATCTTTTTACAGATACTGGTTAGGGCGTCATTAATGGCTTCTCCTCCAGCTTGAAACAATTTTGCGGGTATGTTGTCCACTCCCGCTGACTTCAGTGATTGGACTGCTGCCTCAACTTCTTCTCTGAGAATTGGAAGGATTTCTTCTTCTTCTCCGTTCTAAGGACATGCTAGAACTGATTGGTCTCCGTTTGGTGTGTGGTTGTAAAGGTCAGAGCAGTACTCTATCTATCGAAGACTTCTTGTTCTTCTATAAAGCACATGCCAGACTTGCTTTGGATCGTGGAGACCTTGGGCTGTTTAACACTTGTCAGCGGCTGACATACATATAAAATGTCTAAATTGCTAAATAATAATACCATAGAAAATCTTAATGACCATTGACGAGAAGGGTCCAATATCCCCAAACTTACCTAACGAACCCCATACACAAATGAGGATTTTGGGGAGAGTTTTAAAAAAAAAAAGGTAGGTGGCTGGTCTAGCAAAGAAGATAGTAGATTGATAGAACGGATTAGGAACGAGAAAGCACAAATGAGAATGACAGAAAAAGTGGTAATTTAAAGCATTAAATTACCACAAAGTGGGGATACGATTTATACAGAAAACCCCGGCACCCCAACGTGGGGGTAGGAGAGGGGGATGTTTCCGCATTAAGATTAAGGGTTCAAAATCACTTTAGTGAATACCTTAACATTCTCTTTACACGAATGGTTTTTTCCTGAGTAATTAAGGACCTTTATATGTTCTTGCATGTGTATGTAGATTTTTACATTCAGTAAATACTTTAATAACTGTTTCACAAGACTGAACTGGTTTATTCAAATCAGGACACGATCTAATTATTGTGCCTTAGGTTTTCTGTACTATGTAAATATATCTGTATATTTAGATACTGGGATTATTTACGTATAGCTGTGTATTATAAATTCTAAATAGCAACTTGCATGTAAGCTTAGTCACGCATTATACATTATAACAACTTACAATTTATTAATTGCTAAGCCAGCATGCAGCAGCAGCAGATTTAATATGATTTAAATGCACTGTAAGCAGATTAAGAAGAGTGACTTATATGTATGTGTAGGCCTCCGTGAGTATTTGTGTGTGCTTGTGTGTGTATTTGTAGGTGTGTGAGTGAGAGACTGTGTGTGTGTGTGTGTGTGTGAGAGAGAGAGAGAGAGAGAGAGAGAGAGAGAGAGAGTGTGTGTGTGTGTGTGTTTGTGGTGAATTTGTACGTGTAGGAGAAGTGTACAACATCAGCCCTAAAATTATTGAAGTCATCAAAAGCCTGTATGACAAGGCTACCAGTGCGATCCTCCATAACAGCGTCATCGGGAACTGGTTCAGAACAACAATCGGTGTGCGTCAAGGATGCCTACTCTCTCCAACACTCTTCAACATCTTCCTAGAGCGCATCATGTCAGATGCCCTTGCAGATCACGAAGGCACAGTCAGCATAGGGGTAGAGCAATCTCCAATCTTCGTTTTGCGGATGACATTGATGGATTGGCTGGAGAGGAACAAGAACTTGAACAGCTGGTACAGAGGCTTGACACCACCTCCAGAGCTTATGGAATGGAAATAAGTGCAGAGAAGACCAAAATGATGACCAACAACACCAATGGCATCAACACGGACATCAAAGTCCAAGGCCAATCCCTCAACACAGTGCATAGCTTCAAATATTTAGGAGCCATTGTGTCAGACAATGGGTCTCGACAGGAAGTCATCTCCAGGATCGCACAAACAACTGCTGCCCTGACAAGGTTGAAGCCCATTTGGAAAGACAGGACCATCAGTCTACATTCCAAAGTAAGACTGCTGCGCTCCCTTGTCAACTCCATCTTCCTATATGCTTGCGAATCATGGACCCTCACAGCAGATCTACAACGCAGAATACAAAGCATGGAGATGAGGTGCTACAGAAGACTTCTGGGCAGTTTCTATACCCAACACATCACCAACGACGAAGTCCGACAGACCATCACACAAGCCATTGGACAACACGATGACCTGCTCACAGTGGTGAAAAAACGGAAACTCCGATGGTATGGCCACGTCACCAGATCATCAGGCCTTGCAAAGACCATTCTGCAAGGCACAGTGAGACCGAAAAAGAGGTGGGATGACAACATTCGAGAATGGACTGGTTTGACACTGAGCGAAGCCATCATGGCTGCTGAGGACAGAGAAAGATGGAGTATGCTGGTTAAACGATCATCTGTGGTGCCCCTACGACCTCCGGGTTACGGGACAAGATAGGATAGGATAGGATAGGAGAGAGGGAGAGAGAGTGCATATGTGTGCCTGTGTGTGTATGTGCGTGTATGCTGGTAAGTGTACTGTTATTTTATCAGCGGTTTTTGTAATGGTGTAGGTATGTGCCATGCAGGCATGAACAAATTATGTTTCTTTTGTGGAAATATTTATGTATTTGGAATTCGATTTAAGAATAAGTCGCCCGCATTGCATCCGCTCTGTGGGCAACCATGAGAGTGTACAAAATCAGCCCTAAAATTATTGAAGTCATCAAAAGCCTGTATGACAAAGCTACCAGTGCAGTCATCCACAACAGCGCCATCGGAAAATGGTTCAAAACAAACAATCGGTGTGCGTCAAGAATGCCTACTCTCTCCAACACTCTTTAACATCTTCCTAGAGCGCATCATGTCAGATGCCCTTGCAGATCACGAAGGCACAGTCAGCATAGAGCAATCTCCAACATTCGTTTTGCGGATGACATTGATGGATTGGCTGGAAAAGAACAATAACTTGAACAGCTGGTACAGAAGCTTGACACCACCTCCAGAGCCTATGGAATGGAAATGAGTGCAGAGAAGATCAAACATTCGAGAATGGACTGGCTTGACACTGAGCGAAGCCATGAGGGTTGCTGAGGACAGAGAAAGATGGAGTGTGCTGGTTAAACGATCATCTGTGGTGCCCATACGACCTTCCAGTTACGGGATAAGACAGGAAAGGATTGCATCCAGTATTGGAATTAATACATTTTCATTCATTCATTCCATAAATCACTCATTCATTCATCTATGTATGGCCTGTATTATGTATAAAAAGTTATTTTATGTTGGCCTACAATTTTCTTGTATTTATTATACAGGGTGCTGAGGGTAACGCAGACACTCCTGGGAATTTCTACACCTTATGGTACTTCTGGTAAATAATATTTAGTACATTTTACAAATGAATACAGCTGGAAAAATGATGTTTTTGATTATTAGTCTCTAGTTTATGACCATCAAAAGTAATCTGTTGAGAAAAAAAAAGAAAATAAAAAGAAGTAGATTGGTATTGATCGACGCACATATTATCGCGTTATTTATTAATTAATTATTTTAAAATTTATGAATTCATTTATTTATTTATTTATTTATTTATTTATTTATTTATTTAGTTAGGTATGTAATGTAAGCTCGATTGGTTACGGTCTTTGTATAAATCTATTCTAAACATAGCATGCTCAGCGCGGTTCATGAGTTTAATCTTGTTTGTGCTGTGCAGGTTTGGCTTGTTTTGGGCCTTCATCACAATATTTATCGTCGTCGTGTGCATCGTCAACTACTGCAATAAGAAGAAGAGACAGGTGGACATTATGCAGTTTCAAAGTAAGTGAATATAACAGTGCGATGGAATTACAAGGGCCGATCATCAGACAGACAAGACAAGGCAAGAGAAAGACTAGACAGACAAAAAGACAAGACAGACCTAAACGACAGACAAATATACAAACTATAGTTACTGTAGAACTTTTCATGTTCTGTAAATTAAAGAGTGGATAAAGTGAACTTGTCCTTTAACTTAATAATAATAATTTTAAAAAAAAAATAATAATAATGTTGTTGTTGTTGTTGTATCAAATTTTATTCATCAGATTAACATAAGTTGTACTGATTAATAATAATAATTATAATAATTATTAATAATAATGACAATATCTACAACAACACATTTGTACAGCACCTTTTCTCACTAGCAGCTAGAGCTCATGACGTTTTACAGCAAGGGAGAAAAAATAAAACAAACATTTAAAATAGAAATCAGCTCACACTCACATCCACCCACACACACACGCACACACACCCACACACACACACACACACCCAGCCGAGGTTACACAGTATTATCATGACTTTCCTGAAACGCCACATACGTTGTGCTGACAATCGGTCATATTTCGTCCCCCTTTTTAAGTACTTTTAAGTGTTCGAACACTAACCCAAACCCTAACCCTAACCCAGGCCAAACCTTAACGTAGGTCTGTCAAAACAAGTTATGTAGATGTTCACTGGTTTGTCCAGATAACACTGTGTAAACAAGTAAACACGAACGCGCGCGCCTGTTGTTGTTGTTTGTAGATTATAGTCACACGACACTTTCGCATATAGGTGACTACTGGACCGATTTATACTGACACCAGCGGGCCAGTTGTTGGTAAAGGGGAAAATAATATGATCACACGTTGACCAATCCGGGATTCGAACCAGCGACCTTTCGGTTACTAGCAAGACGCTCTTACCAACTGAGCTACCCGGCCCCACTTCGCGCGCGCCTACCCATAAGCTGTCAATATAAACCAATGTAGATCTATCCGACGTACCCGATTAAAAGAATTGTGTCTCTTTCATATTTTTTTTGTTCTGCGTTAAAATGAAAGATAATGTTAGGTAAGTACAAAAGATCCATGCCCCAATAATGAACTGAACTGAATTGTAGTAGGTAGACCTAACATGTAGATTTGATGACAAATGCTTACATTTTTCTCTGTGCTGTTTGTCCTCCAGTGCCATTTCCGATAACAGCACGACCCGGACAGAATGGGCCACCTCCACCGCCCAATGTACATATTGCAGAGAGTACAGCCTGAGGCATCTCTTTTATTGCCAAAGGCCAACAACGCAGAGTTGAAATCTTCCTCCAGACAGGCCGGTCACGAAATTCTTCTTGCGCCGATAGAGAGAACAATTCCACCTCGGATGCTTGTCTATCGTGCCTTCCTCCTCTTACCAGATGATGCAGCTCCACGTACAACGTTATGGTACTCGGAATGGATGCAGTTTCTCAAGGGTTTCGTATCGTCTGCTCCAGAGTGACGCGCTTGGTTCCAAATGAATTTACCGAAACCAGGATGAAAAGCTATCATTTGATTATCACTTAACTGTGGGCTCACATTTGGTCAACTTCATTATTTTTCGCGTGGTACTGATAAAATGTGAAAAAAAGAGTAAAGGTTTGTATTAAATTCACAGTTATTTGTTTCTCCTGTCATTTCCTCTTCACGTCTGCCTTTCAACCGCAAGCTAAAACTAACATGCAGCGCTGAAGTGCTATATCCTATAAAGTTTCGTTTCAAATTTCTCATGTGCACAGTGTATTGCTTTGCTATGAGTTGCCAAAATGTCAGTGCGCCTAGATTGTAAGCTTCAAACTCTGGTTTGAAGCAGACATTTTCAATTCTAATTATCAATGCCAAAATCAATGCAAGGAACAATTTCCTGAATGGAATTGTTCGATGATAATCACCTACCCCTCCTCCCCCCTCCCCGCCATATCCCAATTCTTCCACTCTAGTTTCCTCTCCCCCTTCCCCCTCTACCCTAGACCCCACTGTCCAGTGCTTTCTGACATTGGCTACATCAATCTTAAGGTTTAGCATCATTTTTCTGTCTTAGGGTTTAGCATCATTTGTCTGTCTTAGTTGGTTTACAAAGAGGAAGGACTTAAGAACTAAAGAAGACACTAAAGAAATAAGAACGCACACTGTTACGTTTGAGACGCGCACGATAGATCCGATAGTTTTGTTTTGCTAAGCATGCAGTAACAGAGTGTATTTACCTTTGATTTGATTTTGCGTTGTTGTTAGAAGAAGCTTTGTATAATGTTGATAATTTTCGTTGGTCGATATTTTTGGAGAATTTTCTAGAATTACTTGTTTACTATTGATCGAAACAAGTAGATAAATCTAGTGGTAGCGCTGCTGGGCCATAGAACCTCACGCCTCACGCCACACGCCTCACGCCTCACGTTTCATGCTCTAGGCCATAGGACTTCATGCCACACGCTACACGCTTCACGTTTCATGCGTCCGTTTTGTGTTGATTAATTGAGATTGAGAAATAAGATTAAAAGAAATGGAAAAGACAAGTTGTATTGAGTTTTGTGCTTTTGAAATTAGATCTTGAAAATTGGATACATGTGTACAAGCCCTGAGATAAGTCTGCCACCTTTTGGTTGACTGTGCTATGAATTACAGTAAATAAATAAATAAATCGTATAAAAGTTACCTTTGGGTGTATTCACAAGTTTTTTCAACTCCTCCCAAACTTGTGCTCTCTGGTCTTTATCTTTGTAATCCGAAACTTGTGGGTCCCAGAGAAGATGCCTTGCCCGGACCAACTCGATTAAATTTACTCTAAAGTCATCCATTTTACCATCCAGTTAGATCTAATTTCTTGTGTCTGACCACTTTGGTAAGCTAAAACGTGACTACACGCATCGAAAAAAGTGGGCATGCTCACTTTTCTCTTCACACGTGTAGCGTGAGGCGTGAGGCGTGTGGCGTGTGGCGTGTGTGAAGTTGTATGGCCCACGACAAGAGATACCATGTCTGTTCATTTTTATCTTCACGCGTGAGGCGTGAGGCGTGAGACGTGAGGCGTGAAGCGTGAGGCGTGAGGTTCTATGGCCCAGCAGCCTTTAAGAGATTCTTCTAACCTAAATAAAGTTATATGACGTAAGACAGTGCATAGTTCGGTGACGAATTTTATTCTGATTGGATGTAATTGCGTCACGCTGGAATGTTCGAGCGATCGGATCGATGACGAGCTAAAAAAAATCAAATTCTGCTGGTATTGTACATTGTTGTTCACGATGTCCCCGGTGGCCCAATACCTACCTTTCTGTAACAATATGCTAAAGGCTCAACATACTTTGCGTATATCCTGTCCCGTGCACTTATCTTGTCTCTAATAGACTAAGGGTCTTACAAGTAAGCAATAAATAAAGAATTCCGGGGGTTTTGTGTTATGCAGACAATACGTACCATACTCATATAGGCTTTCGATGATCGGCTTGTTTTCATTATAGCTTCGTTCCTTCTCCGTTACAGAAAGCGCCTACTCCAGGTGTGTATAAAACATTGAATGTACATAATCGTGTTGGTGTGTGTATGTGTGTGCATGTTTACACGGTGTTATCTGGACAAACCAGTGAACATCTACATAACTTGTTTTGACAGACCTACTTGTTTTGACGTCAGAACAATGATCCCTTAGGGTTAGGGCTGCGTTAGGGTTTGGGTTAGTGTTCGAACACTTAAAAGTACTTAAAAAGGGGGACGAAATATGACCCATTGTCAGCACAACGTATGTGGCGTTTCAGGAAAGTCATTATAATACTGTGTACTCTCGGCTGTGTGTGTGCGTGTGTGAGTGTATGTGTGTTTGGGTGAGTCATAGAGCCCATCATACACTGTATTTGACAATAAAGTTATATGCCTACAACTATACAAGCATTCGCATGTTTAACGGAGGGTGATAGGCAACAACAACACCCTCACACACACACCCTCCCCCCAATTAAAAAAAAAAATCCATATATAAGTGTATTATCATTTTACCCGATAGATCCCAAACTTAAATAAGGTTTTTATTTAGGTAGAGCAACTGTAGTATAAAGTTCACAATGTTCTGCAGCAGCACATCAGCATTCAAAACTAGAACTTTGAGAGTGCCGCTCTCTTACTAGGTGCAATATGGTTTTGAAAATATGTCTCAAAGTGTACTTGTTATGGCCTAAAGGTTCGTGGAGATTCACCAACCTTCTTTTGAGGTTCTCAGATCCCAAACCTGGGTTCCTGAACCTTTAGGCATATCTTCATTAGACAGCGCTTTATACTCGTCAATGCACACCAAATGCAATTAAAACGTGGATCGGATTTATGAGTGTGCTTGTTTGTCTGTATGACACGATTATGTAGGCAATTTATATATATATATATATATATATATAGATATATATATATATATATATATATATATAGATATATATATATATATATATATATATATATATATATAGATATAGATATATATATAGATATATATATGTGTGTGTGTTTGTGTGTGTGTGTGTGTGTATGTTAAATAAATATATATAGAGAGAGTTATTTCTGCAATAATTATGATATAATGCACTGTGATGCTGTGTGATGCCAAAACGATGGATACATTCCGTTCCTTGAGTGGACGACATTTAAGTTTATTTCAATTTTTACACGCGTCGTTTCAAGATGCTTTGTGATGTTGAGCTCCGTCTCATGAATTCTTCGACAAATGAATGATATTGAAGTCAGCGTTGCATACACCAATGTGCACAGTAAACGGGACATTTTTAAATTACAAATTTCCGTTCTTTACAAAGGTTAGATTGGAATTTTACTTTGTCCCAGGGACCAGTTGGAATTCTAATCTTTCTGCCCTGCGCATTTTGAAAAGTGCCAGATTCTGATTTGTACTAAGTTCTGTGATCATTATTTGTAAACAAAAATCTTCTTAATTTAGTTAGATATTCATTGTTTCTATGGTCCAGCGGACTGATCTTCTTAATTGTGATAGTCCAGTTGCGCTTTCTTCAACTACATAGAGCCTATATGATTGGAGAAATCGTTAACGGGTTTTGATGACTACAGTGAAACGCTATGTGTATTTAACAGACTGTTATTGCTCATCTGCAATGAAGTAAAGGAACTTAATTTCATAGATAGAAAGATCATTGCAACTTATAGCAGGATTTGGATTTTACCTAATCAACACTGTTGGTTTTTAGTGTTTTTTTTTGTTCGTTGTTATTGTTTGTTAAGACGTTTTAGTCCAAATGTTGAAAGCTTATAGTTTATAACGTTAAAATCAAGGGTGAGAGATAGATGCAGCATGCACATAACTAGAAAAGGAGGTGGCAACTCCTAAATAATTGCTCAAAATTATCCGTCCAGTTACTCAGTATTAACTAAGATTTTCAATCACATATATATGACTTAAAAAAAATTAACATCATATACGTGCATTTGCTTTTTTAATATTTTAACTTCATTCTTAATATAAATCGCAATATTGTATTACATTACAAACTGTCCAGATCTTGATATAATTATTGTTCTTGTATAAAGACGATTTTAACGGAAAATGTGTATTCTTTGTGTGATTGTAAGACCATATTTGTTTTACAGTATACAATTATAAATGCTGTCTACACATAACATGAAATTTTGTTAAACAACGATTGTGTATAGTATAATATTCATTTATTTATATTCTCCAAATTTGTATTTTTAATGTTTCTTTTTAACTGATGTAAATCACAAATTAATCTGCCAAGGTTTTAGTTCGATGTTGATTTTGGGTGGAAATTATACTTTGAAGTACTATATTGTTTGAACCAGATTTCTGTTGTCTTATTCGTTGTTACTGTGTTTGCGCGTCTTCTTTATCTGCTTTGTGCTAGTTCAGAAGAAGCGGTCCAATCCTCTTTTCTTTCATTGTGTATTGTAAATGCTCATGTGAATATTTTTTAGACAAGATAGAGAGAGAGAGAGTGAGAGAGAGAGAGAGAGAGAGAGAGAGAGAGAGAGAGAGAGGGTGGGACAAGGGGAGGGTGGAGGTTTAGGTTCTCTTCTTTCTGTCAACAAAAACAACGCACACGAGGCATCAACAACACTTGCAGTATGGGTGTTTTAATTACTTCCACACGATTTTTGATGCGTTACAAGAATTGGGGAATAGGAGAGGGGGAAGAAAAATCTCAACCGACAAATTTTCAACGTGTACAACATCAAAATGTTAACAATCAATAATTATTTTGAATGCTCGCACACACACACACACAAACAATTCTTCAGTAGTGATACCGCCACAAAAAAATGAATAGTAGTCTCCTCTGGTCTCAGGAAGTGACGCGATCAAGGCAATTATGAAAGAAGAAATAACGGCAATGATAATTAAAATTGCGTCAAAAGCGTCACTAGACACCGAGTCCAAAGTGTATCAACACTGAAAAGGGTTCAGTGTGTGAACCAGCACTATAATGACATTTTCATTCAATAATAATTTATTCTTGTGTAATAATTACAATAGCTTTCTTCTTCTTCTTGTTCAACAAACGAACAAAACATATGATTAAAGCGCATCTCTTTTTTGTTAGTATCACATGACATGAAAACAAGAGGTTTGGAATGAATTTGCATTGCACTTGTGTCCTTTGATCTGATTAACTATGTTCTGCAAACAAAAGAAATTTCATGAGAGGCAAGGGTGCGGAAAAGGACCAAAAATTACATTGGGGGAGGGGGGGAGGGGGGGAGGGAAGAGCGAGAGGGGAGGGGGTGAGAGGAGGGGAAAGAGGGGGAGGGAACTACAATGTGAAAAAAAAAAGTTGAGTGGACATCAATGATACGTGGGATTTTTACACAACTGTACAAGCAATAAAGAACAATAATACAAAACCAACAAACTGAACACATCACACCTAGTGAAGTCCGTTGTTTTACAACTTCAGTTAGATCACCTACACAAGCATGGTTCTAACACTATCACTACAATGCAGAAAGCTAAGTGAACAAACCACCAAGAATAGGCCGAGAAAAAAGAGAGGGCTGTTGGTTGCGGATAAGCAATGTTCGACTGCATACTGTATACTAGTTAACGGTTCTAAACTTGTCAAGTACTGTTTGTTGAAAATGGGAAATAATTCAATGCACGCTGTTTAGCACAGAGAACCAAATTGTTATCTCCCTTATTAAACCCCCCTCCCAACCCCCCCCCCCCCAAAAAAAAAAAAACACAAAAAAAAGAACAACAAAATATAGTTGTAAAACTTAGTAATATAGGCTCAATACACTCAAAATGATAATAGCTAGACTTCACGAGTTGTTCTTAAATAGCGCACTAATCAGCTAAAAGATCTGCCCAGGGCATTCGTTTTAAGATAAATAATTCTTAGCAGTTTAATAAACTGATATCACAGATCTTTAGCTATGAACCTTTACTTTTAATTTAAACTACAAAAATAATACAGAAAATCATCTAGTTTCTACCATTAATAAATCAGAAGCCTCGGTTTATGTAAATAAGTCTCATAATTCAGCATGCGGGCCCTGAAGAAATGGAGAACAAAACTTGGTGCGAAAATAGTGGTTTGTCAAAGAAAAACATACAGTAAATTGTGAGCATACTTATGTCAACATGATTGTACAAAGAAGGATAAATAAGCATTTTTATTACAATTTGACCTGGAACAAATCGCTAACGAGTGGCATAAAGATGTATATTAGTACTTTGAGGCTTCATTTGATCACTGCGTTATGTAAACAACGCAAATAAGAGTGAAATTTGCGAGAGAAAAAAAACCAACGTAGCAAACACTTGAAAAGTGGTTAAAAGCGGAACAACCTGAAGCGGTTATGAGCAGCATGAAAGCATTCTGTAACCAAGCTAAATTTACAGAAGAACTACAAACTAAACTTAGAATTCAATGGCTAACTGGATTGCAACTGAGGAAATAGATCATATTCACTTTGTCCTTTATGATTGAGGAATCATATAAGCCGTAAGCTGAAAAAGCTCAGAGTTGAAAAAACAACAACAAAGAAACAACAAAAAGAATCTTACTCAACAAAAAATGTGTACTACATAGAAAGCTACATTGTTATATTAATATCCACAGGTCCAGGACTCAATTGTAATGCCTTAAAACGTGTTCCTATGGGATCCAAGCCTGCATCTATATTTATATCGCATTCTGTTTAATAACAAAATCACCAAGTCCTATAAATGCTCAATCACAGGCAAAAGTTAATCAACAGCAGCACACATCAAAAATATAAATAAATAAATAAATAAAGTGAAACAAAACGAAACTGCAGAGCGAAAGGTCTTTCTGCTCTGACAAAAATGGTGGGTTTTTGCAACACGACCCAAAATATTAACAACGACAGCAAAGCACACAACGACTGAATTTACAAGGGCAAAAATGATTATGATAACCTCTATGAATGAATCTAAATCTGTACACTCTAGTTTACACTACAAAAAAATGTTACAGGGAGTTTTGATACTACCTGTTCAGAAGTGGTTTAAAATTATTCTATTTTTATACACTGCATGCATGTTGCAAGGGAACTGGCGTGTTTTTCCCGCCTTTCACCTATTATCTTATTTTCCAATTATTTTTGTGTGTAAGCAGTAAACCTCATCTAAGACAAGCACTGCAACTTCTCTTCGACAAAACATGTCTTCACTTTAGGGTTCATGTCTTCATCGTAAATAAATAATAACCAATTTTAAGTATAACTTTTTGTGTTTTTTTGACGTACAGCGAGTTAAAAGTGCCTTTTCAGCTGTTGTAAACAAAATTTGTTAAAAACCGATTTTGACAAACGTTTAAGATTACAATTGGAAAGATTCTGTATATGACAACAAACAATATAACAGTAACAAGTTTAATTTGAAAGGTCAATACAGCCAAGAGTAATTCAAACACACACAATAGATAACTGGACCATACTTTGAAAAGATTCTTTTCCCTAGTTTACTTCTTAATGTCATCCTGCTCGCATAAATACAACCAATTTTCCTTATAAAATGACCGTAGCCTATCTCAAAATTTCTGTTGACAAAACAATATTTAAAAACCATTATTGTCAGATTATATCTAAAAGCCACACACTACAGAATTCTGAAAGAAGGAGGTCGCTTAAATATTTAAGACAGGTTACTTTAATAGGAAATGTTTGACAATTTGTGAAGAGATCATCAGTAAAGTGTTTGCATGTGCCTTGAGTTTTGGGTTCTGAGAAGAATGCTAAACACATATAAATGCGTCATTTGGCAGAAAATGAAGAATGAACAAAATGCACTTGTCTTTGAATTTTCAGAGGATATTGGCCTCTCCCTGAATTAGAAAAAAAACAACTTATTATACAGCAAAATATTGTAACAAATTGCAGACTAAAAAAATATTATAGAGCATACATTCTGAAAAATGGCAAATATATATACAAATTGCCTACACAAATATAATGTATGACTTTCACACAACAATTTTAAGTACTTCGTACACAGGCTGCTGTGTTGCTTCTTGTTCTTTTTGTCCTATCCATGTCCTTTCATTTTAAGTATATTACTGGCTATATTAAAATGGCGAAGCCAATTGCCTTACACGAAACAGGTGTAAACAAAGTTCATGAAGTACAGGAAACCATGGGAATTCCAAATCGCCCTTTAATCTTTAATGGCCATGAAAATAAAAAAACCAACAACTGTACAACTGTAAATAAGAAATTTAAAAACGTGGAGCTTCCTTTCCAAGGAGAATAGAAACACAATCTAGGCAAAGTTAAATTAAGATGTTAAAAATATAAGGAAATGAACAGCCAGATACACTGAAATTTCATTACTCCGACAATTGGGCATTTGCGAGATTAAAAGGTTTAATTATGATCTTAAAAATATAGTCAGTATAGTCCTAACTGCTCAAGTGATATGATTTGTTTCAGTTCATTTGGTTTCATGGACAAATAATCTGCCCTTTTAGTAATTCAAACAAATACAAACCAATTATAAAGACTGTCTCCATCGTTTCTTAATACTTTCGAGAACATGAATGAAATATTCTTTATCTGACTTTTTTTGGTTTAATGTTTATTGTCACAAAAACAACTCACAATCAAAGAATGATATTGTGATATTGTAATGTACTAGACTCTGACTAGAACCGAAATGCAGTGACTGCTAATAATATGTTTTTTGGAGGGGCGAGGGAGGGGGTAGGGGTGGGGGATGGGGGTGGTAAGGGTCTACACAAATCTTATGAACTATCATTATCAACAACAAAAACTATACACATACATGTACAATTAATATCCACCAAATGTCCCGGAAAAGTCTAAGTCAGACGAACTGACAGGAAATTTTCAAGGAAGTTGACACCAAAGTTACGTACACCAGGGAAGGAAAAAGGTTATGACAGGGAAGTCATCTCTTGCTTGCTATTGCTGTTACATCAAAAGCTCCGGTTCTTTTCTGTCGCTCTGGGTGTTAAACAACTCTCGTGTGGTGTTATTTAGGTTTTTGCACCCAAGACTGCTGTAATATTGCAATACAGCTGGTTGAATGCTTGGAATTTCTTACCCAATACTGATGCAAGTTGAAAGTGCAGTGGAGTCTGTTAGATGCACAAGTGAACCATTTTACTTTAGTTTTGCTTCTTCTTTCCAAAAGACTGCTAATTATGGTAGGAGTATTGTCAAATCGTCAAAGTTCTCTCATATTGGCTTAAATCTGTGCAAGTTCATAAATAATGGATTCTTCTTCTTTCAATGGCTATACATCTTCTGAAAATAACAGTTGTTTATTTTTTTTAAATATTGTTACTGTTGGCTAAATATCTTGTAAAGTTCTTTTCAAAATATAAACCATTGTAACCTTATGCCTTGAATTTTTATTACGACTAAAACCATACTTTCGACATGGGGAAAAGATAAATTTTATAAGCTATAAGATCAGGAAACTATATCTAGTGATGTTCTTGACTTTTGGGGTCTTCCGGTGTTGATTCGTTCTGGAGGTCTTGGCACCACTACGGCAAAAAGCATGGTGCTGGTGGTAGTGATGGCGGGGGAACTGCAAGTGTTAAAGCGAGACATACTCGCTGCTTGAAGGGAGCGGGGTTGGGGTGATCAGAAACAACTGCACGCCAGTGCAAATGGCTGGAGGCACGGACGCACACAAGATGCACAAAGACCGAGAGCCCGTGACACAGTCACCTGGACATAAATGAACACTTTGGAAACGACAGATAACATGCGCAATATCTTCGAACGCCTGCCATTGGTAGACGATTGATTTCGCGATTCAATCAGCAGCTGACATTTTATTTAATCTTCTTTCTAATTACATCACGATCACAGACTGACGTCACTGCCGTGTCATGAGGTGAGCTGCTTGCTTGGTCCTCAGTCCTGGGATCAGAGGTCCGTGTCCAGAGTGTTGTTTGAGGGAGAGGGAGAGGGGACGTGACATGGGCAAGTCACACGTCATTAAGGCGTGACTGGACGCGACAATGATCACTCACTGAGGCATGGCCTTCAGGATGGCGTGCACCTCCTCAGCCACGGCCGACAGGGCAAACTGGAACTGCTCCTGTTCAACACACACATGTATAACATCATTTCTTGAATCATACCAATACCCATTGATTTAGTTGATGCCTGGTCACCATAGCAGTTATTCTGCACAAAACATTCCATTTTAGTTCAGTCATCACTGACAATAGTATGTATAGGTTTTAAAGCATGAAAACATGTTTTCATTTATTTTCTATAAGCCATGAATGATTGTGTCTAAAAAGACCTCGAGATCACACATTTTAACTGTACACATCCTTTTCAAATTCACAGCGAGTGTTGTTCACCGCAAAAAAAGATGAAGCCCACCCCCCCCCCCTCCTCACCCGAAAAGAACCATTCTTTCCAAAGTACGGGTTTGACATCAATCTATACATTCATTTGTTTATGTGCCTATTAATACTTCCTATCAAGGTCGATTCTTAAAGTAGCACTGCTGCGAAAGCACAGTTGTTTGTTTACAGAACAGGAAAGACCATCTAAAATTCAAAGTTCAGTGGTCGGTTTGAACATTACATTACATGGTTAAGCTTTAGGTCCAGCGGACTCTTCCGAGCTAAATCAGGACCAGAGAAATGAAAGAGGACTCACCCCTGATCCGCATAAAAGATCTGCCGAAACTCCTCTAGTGGTAACACTGAAGGCAATCTACCAGCCGGTCACTTTGCAATAAAGACATGGGACGCTGAGGCTATACTCTAATTTATCGAACCCCTCTTTACAAAAACAAAATAGAATACAAATATTATAAAAGATCAACAAAACACCTACATATAAAATGCCTACAATGCTAAATAATAACATCATAGGAAGCCCCAGTGACCATTTGGTAGAAAGCGTTCAATATTCCCAAGCTGATCCAACAGACCTCATACACAAATGAGGAGTATTGTCCAGGAAGAGTTTTCAAGAAAAAAGGTAGGTGACTGGTCTAGCGAAGAAGAAGATAGTATAGTAAATTGATAGAACAGAGTAGGAATGAGAAAGAACAAAGGAGAAAGACAGCGACAGTGGGAATTTAAAGCACTATGTTTCCAGAAAGTGGGGATACTATTTATACAGAAACCCCAGGCACCCCCATGAAGGGGGGGGGGGGGGGGTTGTCGGTTTGAACAACGGTTAGGTCTCTATCTATTATCTTTTAATTAATGTGACAACAATACAACTTTTCCAAATTAAACTCAGCCTTTTTAATATAAACAAACACACTTGATACATTGGCTCACGCCTAAGAGAACAGAAGTGAAATGAAAATAAACACATAAGCAGTGTGCCTACCTTGGTCTGCACCATGTTCATGCGTTGGTCCCTGATGTGTTCTAGCGTAGCGGCCATGTCGATCTCCTTGGCACCCTTGGCCATGCGGTTCAGCACCATGTCCACCAAGCAGTACGTACCGCTGCGTCCGCATCCGTCGCTGCAACATTAACATCACCATCATCACAGTATCATCGAATTTGACGACAACGGCAAAGTCGTTTTCCATGTCGTTATCGTCCTCTTGATATCATCATCATTATCATCACTGTCGTCGTCATCATCATACTTACCATCAACAGAAAGATACTGCATAGCCATCATCATCAACAACATAAAAGACGAAAACACAAATCATCTAATCATACGCCCTCGGGTGTTGTAAAGTTTTTAACAAATGCCATTCATGTAAAAAAATACAGAATTAAAAATATTACTCCTGTCTTTAAAACTAAGAGGAGAAAGTTAAAATGGACGACTTACTTGCAGTGGATGACAATCGGGCAAGATCCACCACGGAAGGACTTGTTCACTTTCCTGTAAATAAATATAGTACATGTTATACCACGATGGACCTGCTGCCACCTTCCTAATCAAGTCATCATCATCATCATTACCAACAACAACCACAACAATCCCATCACCACCAGAACTACACGCTGGACCTAAAGCAATAATCATGTAATGTAATGTAACCATAACTACAACAACAAGCTCGACCTCCACCTCATAGTTTGAGCGCCCTGCGCAAGATGATATACAAAACTAAAAAGAAATCTTTTTTTTTTTAACTGACTGTAGCCGAGACTGGCCGAGGTTTATACGTCGCCCATTCCCCGTGTGTGGCGCCGACTCAGCCTTGGGACGAAAGACATAACCCTAACTAAATGTGTCACCCTAGTCTTCACTTTTGATTATAAGTGTAGGTCATTGTCTCTGGAGCTCTTTCATAAACATAATATAATGCCTGGGTGGGGAGAAATGAAGCAGTGCAGACAGGAAGCTTCCAATCCAATCCTATGTCCATTTGCACAGCCCACAACTACTGCTGGAGGCGCTGCGCTGCTGCCAAATAATGTGTGTCCAGGTATCAAAACACAGGACATCAAGGCATGACAACAGTATCAGTCCCATAATAATAATAATAATAATAATAATAATAATAATAATAATAATAATAATAATAATAAGAAGAAGAAGAAGAAGAAGAAGAAGAAGAAGGAGGAGGAGGAGGAGGAGGAGGAGGAGGAGTAGGAGGAGTAGTAGAAGAAGTAGTAGTAGTAGTAGTAGTAGTAGTAGTAGTAGGAGTAGTAGTAGTAGTAGTAGTAGTAGTAGTAGTAGTAGTAGTAGTAGTAGTAGTAGTAGTATAGTAGTAGTAGTAGTAGTAGTAGTAGTAGTAGTAGTAGTAGTAGTAGTAGTAGTAGTAGTAGTAGTAGTAGCCGCCATCAGTTTTCGTTATAGGGACGGGGTTGGTTCCAGAATTTGAGGTTTTGTAGGGGGGATATCCTCGAATATTCCACTGTGCGGGTCTGAGGCAGTTTTCGTTATAGGGACGGGGTTGGTTCCAGAATTTGAGGTTTTGTAGGGGGGATATCCTCGAATATTCCACTGTGCGGGTCTGAGGCCTTGCAAGGAATGCCGATGAATATTCCGCACTGTACTATTATGCGGCTCATTACCACCGCCCCCTCCCAAAAAGCACAGTGAAATTTAGTGTCGAGGAACAAAATCAATACTTTTCCTTCTTCAGACTGTGGTGAAAGAAAGAGGACTCTTTTAAAGGTAACAGAAGACCAGGGAGAAAACTGTATTATTATCCAAAACCTAATTCTACTTCTTTCTGCTTTGGGCAAGGAGGAGGAGGAAGCGTGGTATGGTGTGGTGTGGGTGAGGAGATACAGGGGTCGGGTGGTACCACGATCCTCATTTAAATAATTATGGAGAACAATCGTTTTCTCTCAGTCCCATAATCTAAGTAGCAGCAATGAATATTTATAAATCGGGTCAACCACTTCTAAATTTGGAAGAATTAAGAAAAGGGAGGTTAAGGGTGGTCGGAGGTGGAGTGGGGGTGGAGGGGGGGGGGGAAGAAGAGGGGGTGGGATAGATATGGGGAGGAGGTGGTGACAGAGAAGAAGGGATTAATGTGGAGAGTTATATAGTTTGCCAGAAAAAAAAACTACAACACACGATTCCCTACAGCTATTATTCACCTGAATAAAATTGTTTAACATACAAACACCATAAAACAATAACTGATGAAAAAAGCGACCTACAATTCGCATTAGACTAACAAACATCTTATTGTATTGAATTATATGTTAGCGATCTTACAAGTTACAACCGTCAAGGGAAAAATGCAAGAAAATAATGAAGTCAATAACAAGTAATAGTTTAAAATTATTTCAGTGCAGCAGTAGTTGTTCACGTTCAAGCAATCGAACAGATTTTAAAAAATAAAATGTCTTGTCTTGACTTCCTACAGAGTACAAGCAATCAATGCAATAGGCAATCCAGCATAGGTTGATAAGGTCAAACAATCCTAGATGAATGATTACGAGTAATCAGCTGTTACGTTTAACACAATGAAGTTGTTAGATTCAAGCAATTCTTTATGAATACAAACCACAGTTGCCGAAGCAATCAGTATTGTAGCACACGTTATCAGATGTTCAAGCAATTCAGTATTTTCAGTACAAGTCATCAGTCGTTAATATCAAACATTCGTTAAGTGCAAACAAACACTAAGATGCAATCATTACGTCAGTACAAATCTACTCAGCTGTTAAGAGCAAGTAATTAATTGTTAAGTTCAAGCAATTCCTGCGGAGTACAAGCAGTAGTTAAGATTCAATCATGTACAGTACAAATCTACTCAGCAGCTGTTAAGAGCAAGTAATTAAGTGTTAAGTTCAAGCAATTCCCGATGAGTACAAGAATCAATCGGGTACAGTACAAATCTACCCAGCAGCTGTTAAGAGCAATTAATTAATTGTTAAGTTCAAGCAATTCTTGGTGAGTAGATCTACAAACAATTGTTAAGATTAACTCAGCTATCAGGTATATCCGTACTACAGTTAATTAATCAGTTAAAATATTTTTTAGTCCAAGCAATTCTTGATGCATGGGTACAAGCAATAGTTCAGATGCAAACAGGCAATTATGATGTATTGTGAGCAGTAGATGCAAGTAGAATACAGAAGCAAGGTGCAGTTAGCCGAGGCTACCAGCCTCCCGATCACTTTTGTGACTATGCAATTCGTTGTGTGTACAATTGCTGAATCACAAAAGCTGCCCGGGAAACAGGTCAAGTTAGTACATGGTTGGTTAGTCCATCAACCGCAGGAATAGATTAGAAGATGCAGCATCTAGTCAGTAGCAAGCTGTGTTATATATGGCAAATCCTAGGCAATAGGTGACTCGAAAATACACACACACATACACAGACAACTCACACACACAGACAACTCACACACACAGACACACTCACCCCCCCCCCCCTCCTCCCTCCACACCACATGTCATCCACCTCCTTAACTTAAATTAAAATCGTTCAGATGCTCAGGATGCAGTACTAACTGGATGCAGCACACCGTATTAGGTGGCAAGACGGATGTAATACAATCCAAGGTAAAGTAGCTAAGCTAAATCCTGAGAAACACTAGCCACACACCAAAACAAACCAACGAAAAAAAAAAAGAAGAGATAACACACACTAAACAAGTGTTACATAAAAAAACTCAAAAAAACACAAATATGAAATTAAAAGGGGTATTTTTTAAAAAGTGTAAAATGCTCTTACCAAATAAAACTAAATCATAAACAAAAATTAGACTCACAGACAAAAAAGAAACATAACCCAGAAGCCTATCATTTAAAAGACAAGACAAAAAAGTATACACAAAAACAGCTTATTAAATGAACCAAAAGCAGAAAATCCAAATGAACGAAGGAAAATCATCTACTAAACAAATCAAACCCAAATCAAACTGTAATCAAACTAGAGATAGCCTGCTAAACAAACCATACTAAAACTAACTATAAACAAACTAAAAACAAAGAAAACTAACATACCAAAACTAAACTATAATCCAACTAAAATGAAAAGAAAACTAGCACACTAAAACTAAACTATAATCCAATTAAAATCAAAGAAAACTAGCACACTACCTCCTCCCTCCCCACCCAAAAAACAAGAAAGGAAAAAAATGAGCTCCAATATAATACAAAAGTACGCAAAGCCATATCACACCTGCGGAAATCGAGGAGGGCCTTCATGGAGGGGGGCACGCTCAGGTGGGTCCAGGTGAGGAAGTGGAACTGGGTCACAGTGCGGGTCTCGTTCGTCTGCAAGTTCTTCAGGTAAAAACTCCTCACCAGGTAATCGTCGCACCAGATGTGTTCAGACACCAGATGCACCTGGTACGAAAAAAATGGAAGAAACGAGTAAGTTATATAAGAAAATAACTACAAAACAACATCGACAAGTGTGTCTGTTTAAATACACATTTTTAGTTATTCTATGTTGTGTATGTAATTCAGCCCTGATTGGTTTATTTTAATAAATACCACAATTGTAGCCATTTAGTCCAGAACTTGTAGGGTGCACCATGCAGAGGATTTTAATATCACCATAAAAAAATCAATGAAGTTAATAGATTGTTCATAAATAGCATGCCCTACAGCCCACAGCCATGCTAATGGGTCAGGTTGTTGGTAGCATCAGAACCAATCACACACAAATCCAGTAAGATATTGGCGAAACATAAGACATTAAACAATGAACGAATGAAAGAATATGAATGAATGAATGAACAAAAATTAATAAATACGTCAATCGAAACAAAAACGGTTTGCCTACCTCATAGATGTGGTAGAGGTCGCTCCCTTCTTCAGGCCAGTAGCGGTGGCACAGGGCAGTTCCATCCTCAGCGGTCAGTTTGGACAGCATCACAATCACCACGCTGCCTTGCTCCCAGACCATCTGTACAGTCATCATCGTTTTCATCATCACCGTTACCACTACCGTTGTACTTATCATCATCATCATCATCATCATCATCATCATCATCATCACTAATGCAGTCATGGTCGGCAATATTTCTTCCACCATTTCATTACCATAGTTAACGTAGCTGTCGTCTATGTAATTATTATTGTCACACATGTCATAATTACCGTTACCAAACATTGCAATCAGGAAAATTAGATCTACAAGACGTTCAGGTAACTATTAGTTGGAGAAGGTGGAGGTGGGGGGAGGAGTGGGGGGAAAGGGGTGTTGGGGCGGGATGAAATTAATGGAAGGGAGACAACTACTGTCTAACTTACCTGCCAGAAGTCAGCCACGGTATGAGGTAGCGGCCCTTGAGTGCAGATGTAAGCGGGGTTTCGAGGATCATGATCAGTCTGAAATAAAACCAAATGAACACTGACACTTGCTGAGATGGTAACAATCAGCGAGATGCTACACACACAATATACGAACTCAACGATAACATCAGCTAAACCAGAACGTAAACAACAATTAACACACTACAGCAAGGTAAGGTAAGATATGATACGGTAAGGTGTCCCCGTAACCTTTCGGTCGTTGGGGAGGGAAGCGCTTGGATCCTCCCTTTTCTCTAGGCCAGCTTGATGAGGGCGGTGCCTATCTCCTCTCCCTCGTTGCTGTATCTATCCAGGTTCTAAACAGATCTAGGTACCCATTCACAGCTGGGTGGACTGTGGTGTGTCGAGCGCTTGTTTCAATCTATTTTTTTGTATTGTTATTTGGTGGTTGCCATCCAAACTTGGTGAAACATCCCAAGTACTAACCCCAAAATAGCCACACTGTGCGTCCATGCTAGCCTACTGTCAAGAATGAGTTTTGTTCTGATTTGCATGGACAACCAACGTAGTATCATAAAAATTAAAATATTCTTAACAAAATAACACCAAAAGTAATTTACACACACCCAGTAGGGCTGGACGGTTTTACCGATACGTAACTGTATTCAGGTTCGGAAACGCGACGGTACGGTATACCGGTGCGGGTGTCCAAGGTCCGGTTTACTGGAAAATCTCGACAACACATAACGCGACAGTGGGCGACATCTTGTCCGCCCAGAGAGCGAGCCTAAAGACCAAACACGTGGATAGGCAGCTGTTCTTGAAGAAGAACTTGTAAGAACAGCAGCTTATTCACGTGTTTGAGCATGGTACCAGTCGCTAATCCTTCTGAACTCTTAACGTTCTTAAAGACCTTTCCCGTTGAATATTTTTGTTTGATTTTGATTTTTTTTGTTTAAAGTTTGCTGATGTTCTAAACAGTGATTCATCATAATTTGTTTTGAAGGCGTTCATGCAAAACTAAAGCTTAAGTTTCTATGGAAATGTAGTTCTTTGAAACTGTTTTGAAGTGTATGACAATCTTTTTTTTTTTTTTTTTTTTTGCGTCGGTCACTACTGTCAGTGCCATATCCCATTTGATTGTAACACTTAAAATCCCGGTATACCGGTACGAAATACCGATACGACCTAAAAATACCGCGGTAATACCGTACGACTTTGACCCACGGTACCCAGCTCTAACAACCAGTAAACACGTCGTTCAATGGACA
Organism: Oncomelania hupensis; assembly: GCA_036898135.1. NCBI lineage: Eukaryota > Metazoa > Mollusca > Gastropoda > Littorinimorpha > Pomatiopsidae > Oncomelania > Oncomelania hupensis. The sequence continues at coordinate 58,432,016 of CM072511.1, read as the reverse complement.
CAAAGCCTCATAATGTTCCGAGTAGTTCCCACACGGTACCGTTGTGTTCAGAGTATATAATTCTTAGATAATACAACTACACGTGCCAATACTTACAATTACGTTATGTCCTGTACAAATGTGCATAAGGGTAACATAATGTAGGCTACAGCACGAGACCAATAGAATCCACACGAGAGGAGTGGAACGCACGCATGGTACACGAGAGCAGTAGTGTAGAATTGACTGAGATAATCAACGCAATCCCATTGATCTGATGATAGGAATGACGATTAAGTGTACATAATTATTCGGCGACAGCTGTAGCGAGTTGCTTTGCAGGGAGTGGCTTACTCGCGTTAATTGTTTCGTATGCAAGTACTCACAAAGCAACGTTGGGAAAAATAGGACGTTCAGTCTGCGCCCGCGCATTAAGCTGGGCCATAGAACCTCACGCCTAACGCCTCACGCCACACGCCTCACGTTTCATGCTCTGGGCCATAGGACTTCATGCCACACGCTACACGCTTCACGTTTCATGCGTCAGTTTTGTGTTGATTAATTGAGATTGAGAAATAAGATTAAAAGAAATGGAAAATACAAGTTGTATTGAATTTTGTGCTTTTGAAATTAGATCTTGAAAATTGGATACATGTGTACAAGCCCTGAGATAAGTCTGCCACCTTTTGGTTGACTGTGCTATGAATTACAGTAAATAAATAAATAAATCGTATAAAAGTTACCTTTGGGTGTATTCACAAGTTTTTTCAACTCCTCCCAAACTTGTGCTCTCTGGTCTTTATCTTTGTAATCCGAAACATGTGGGTCCCAGAGAAGAGGCCTTGCCGGGACCAACTCGAGTAAATTTACTGTAAAGTCATCCAGTTTACCATCCAGTTAGATCTAATTTCTTGTGTCTGACCACTTTGGTAAGCTAAAACGTGACTACACGCATCGAAAAAAGTGGGCATGCTCACTTTTCTCTTCACACGTGTAGCGTGAGGCGTGAGGCGTGTGGCGTGTGTGAAGTTGTATGGCCCACGCCAAGAGATACCATGTCTGTTCATTTTTATCTTCACGCGTGAGGCGTGAGACGTGAGGCGTGTGGCGTGAGGCGTGAGGTTCTATGGCCCAGCAGCCTTAGAGATCCTAGGCTAAACTCGAAAGGACAAGTCCACAATGTTGGCGGCCATGATGTACTAGCAGAAAGGGATATATTTTTCCAACTCGCCAAAGTCACACGACAGGTTGCTTGTTTTCGCCTTGGGCAACGGAACTCGTCGCCTATTTTCGCGTGTACACGCGTGTACTCGCGAGTAGCCTACTCGCTTCAAAGCAACTCGCTACTGGCTATATCAATGTGATTGTTAGCGAAGCATCTGCCGCCTATAGGATGGCTGGAGGCTGAATGGAAGAGGGATTGTACTATTTACGTTCATATGTGTATTTATATTCCAGGTTGGAAGAGGTTTGGAAAATGTTTCACTTAAAAATGGTGATAGGCGAAGGAAGAATGTGTAAATTAGAAGGAAGTTTGTGCACTTACGTACTTCAAAAGCATACTGTTTTCAAAAGTCAAATGCAATGAATAATACTGGAAGTGGGCGCATTTACACAGAGCTTCCAATAAACAAAACCAGTTGTCCCACCGCCGTGGCTTAAGTGGTAGAGCGTTTGCCTGGCACTCCGATGACCCAGGCTCGAATCCCGCCTGCCATATCGCCAATGGTGGGTGTAGACGTTAAACCTCAATGCTCATTCAAACAAAATCAATAATGGTTCAAGGTAAATTCTCTGGCCTTGACTTTCTGTTGGTCTGTTGGTAGTAGACAAAATAATTTACAAACGTAATGACCCCCCCCCCCCCCCCTATAAATATCCTGCACAAGTGCTTATGACATTTATTCACAAAGGTAGGTTGCCTGTAGTTCTCTATCAGGTATTGAAAGAAAGAGGGTGGGTATAGTATTAGTAATCCGGATTTTTTGAATTACAGGGACTACAGTACTACTAATAGTAGTAGCATCAGAAAAATAACTTAAAATATAATGGTTCGGAAAAACTAAAATTTTATTGCTAGCCTTTTTGTTGGCAATTTTCGTTAAATATATATATTTGTGTGTGTGTGTGTGTGTGTGTGTGTGTGTGTGTGTTTGGGGACGTGTATTCATGGAGAAATGGGGTGCTAAACTTGTCTTTTTATGCACAAAATTGGGCTTTTAGCTAGCGCCCCACTTTTTTTTCTAAATACATGGGAGTGCTGTTTGAGTACACGTAGCGTTCTTGTAATTTATTGGACTGTTTTAAGCACATGGTAGTGCTCTATCCGGGACAGGCTGTTTTCTAGACAAATTTGAAGTAAAGGTTATGCCTTATGAGACGGAATAATAAGTCAGCGTTTTGACAGAACGAGCCATATTTTGATCTAATTCTTAAATTTTATAAATTTTACGCTCTTTCCGTGAAAAAACCCACAAACAACCAAAAAACCCCGCTTTCCGATGACATTTTATTTTGTGTGTGTGTGTGTGTAGGTGTGTGTGTGTGTGTGTGTGTGTGTGTGTGTGTGTGTGTATTTGTGTGCATACAATTTTATTTTCTGTATGTGTAAAAATGTAAACAGATTTTGACCAATGCAAACTTTAAATATACATGTATCATTAGTATCATTGGTGTGTGTGAGGGTAAATGAGACAGGTGAGCGTGTACGTTGGTATAGATCGCCGCGCTTTGAGCCTTGGGGAAAGGCGCGTACATAGCATTCTGTATTATTATTATTATCGAAGGTATCGAACCAAAATATCTTTCTCTCTCATCAAGCAGATCAGCACATTCAGAAATAAAAGGGCGGATGGAAAAGGATTTGTCACGTGAAAGCACCACGGCGGTTCTTCACCTTTCAAAAGAAAACTTTAGGGAAATACTTCTATAAGACGCTCTGGAATAAAAGAAGACGTCAGAGCGAACGGAGGAATCGGAAGCGAAGAAAAGAAACAAAAGTCGTGAGAATTCAGAACACTGAGAATTGAAAACAACAACAAAATAAAACCGACAGATACATAAATAAATTAAACACCTAAAACTAGGATGAGAATTTCACGACTTGACGATTTTTGTGCTCATATAATGCCCGGTTCTCACGGAATTTTCGATCGGAGTATGGCTCTTGGAATTCCACTTACCGATTCTCCTGCCTACAAGAGAAAATAGTGTCTTTATATCTATATATATCTATATCTATTTATATCTAACCTATCTATATTTAATCTATCTACAGTTAATCTATCTACATCTAATCTATCTATATCTAATTAATCTATCTATATATCTATCTATCTACCTACTTACCTACCTACCTATCTTTCTGTCTACCTATCTATCTATATTTATCCATTTATGAACACTCGCGCGCGCACACACACACACACAACCATGCAAAAGGTTAATCTGCACTGTTTCCATTCATGCTGCAAAAACGTATTTCTTTGAACATTTTCTTAGACACACAGACACAGACACAGACACACACACACACACACAAAGGTTGCTCCTTTTAATTCATGGTTAGAAAAAGCAAAACAAAACAAAAAACAAACAAAAAACACATAAAAAACAAACACACAAAAACAACGACTTTAACACACGATGTAAAAGTAATTCTGGGGTGAAGAAAGAAGAAAAAATATCAACGGTTCACAATCGAATCCTCACGACGGGCATACAAAACCGAATAAAGCAAGGGATTCAAAATTGATTTTCTCTAAAACATGAATATTCAGAAGAAGATTAGGCGATTTCGTGGAAGAAAAAAAATAGAGGGGTTACTTGAAGGTGACACAAGATAGGCTGCCAAACCTGAAAGATTTGGAACTAGGGTAGGGTATGGTAGGGAAGAATTGAGTAGGAAGTAATGGGGGTGGGGCCAGAACGCAAAAACACATAGAAATCTCAAAGTACACTATGTATATATCTGTGTGTATATATATACACTCGAAATATCCAAATAGAAGAGGTGGGGATGGGGGATTGGGGTGAAATGAAAAGAGGGTTAGTAATAGTAAAGTTATCCAACCTAGGTAGGGTTTCCCGCATCTGTATTTAAGAAAGAAAAAAAAACACTATTTAAAATACAGACGCGATAAACTACACCGAGGTTGGATTAACTATTTCTTGCCCCCCCCCTCTCTCTCTCTCTCTCTCTCTCTCTCTCATTCCCCTTTCTCTCTCTTTTTCTCGATACCTTGTTGTCTAGAACTAGCATTAAGATGAAATAATAATGGTAGAAGAAGAACGGTAGCCATATAGCCAGAGTTCGTTAGCCAATTATCAGGCATTTGCTTACAAAAATACAAGGACAGATTGGGTGCTTGGTTTTCTTTTTACATTAAATGTTACATTTATCAGCTATAAACAAGTACAAGATTACGGTTTGTACTTGCCTTTAATTGTTGTAGGCACATTTCTTCCACAACTATAAGAAATAAATAGGTTTTTGGTTACAGTTCGTTTTACAATAAAAGCCAGTTCCATGAAATGTTTAAGAACAAAGTTTTTGGCAGATCATTTACAAAAGATAGATTTAATAACAGCGGTATGTTTTCGACAAATATAAGAATACAGTCCCTTGCATCTCATATCACTCGCAGTTATCGCCGCGGAGCGTCTTAGACAAATACGAAAGAAATCGGTTCTCTGCAGTTCCGTTTACAATTCATCAGCAAAACGTTTCAAACAAATACTAAAAACAACAACAACACGAACAAACAAACAAACCAAGAAGTAATCGCAGTTCATCAGTACAATTACAGTTATAGTTTCTTTTTTTTTTTTTCTGCAATAACCACCCAGTCTTAAACAAAACACAACAAAAAAAGAAAGTGAAAAAGTATTCTTTTCTTGCAGTTGGTCTCATGGGCTACCAGCAATTTTCTTTCCAGAACAAAAACTGTACGAATACAAATATTTGCCATTCATTTAACAGCAATCATTGTTTTAAACAATTACATACCAATAGGGTAGAAAGGGAACCTATTTTCCACACTAGTACGAATAATTATAGGTCTTTGGCAGTTCGTTTTACAATCTCAACCATTTGCTTAAACAAATATCAAAACTAAGAAACATGAGAGAACAGAGCTATTGGCAGTTCGTTTTACAATCTCAACCATTTGTTTTCAACAAATATGAAAACTAAGGAACTAAGCTCCTGGCAGTTCATCTTACGGCTAGCTCCCAGCCATTTTCTTTCACGAAAATCCTAGAATATTAGCGTGTTGCAGTTCATTTTAGCCTCGTTAGAAGGGTTTCACTCTCCTCCTTCAGTCTGGTCTGAGGGAAAGGGGGCAAATAATGACAGCAAAATCAATAGCTGGCCGAGTAATGTTAGCATTCCACGAACTAACATCACACATTGTCCGATCATTACCGGGTCAAATAAAATAGGAGGAACCTGACAGGAAGAGGGGAAAAGGGACAAAGGAATGTAGAAGGGTGATTGGTTTGAAGGGGAAGGGAGAGGAGGAAAAGGAAAAGTGGGAGAGTGGAGGAGGAGCATGGAGGGAGGGAGGGAGGGAAAGATCTGGAAGATCGCAGGGAGTCTCTGCTGAGTAACAACAGACATTCATAAAGAAGGGACGGGAGGGAATGCATGATGGAATGATGGACAAAGGTAACGAAAAATGGAGTGAGGTGGCGAGGACGAACAGAGGAATCATCTGGCGGAATGAATTGTTAAAAAAAGATTTTGTCCCGTTCCATCCTCCTGTGAATCATCAGGGCACTGCTACTGTGTGACGCTCTGGTTTCACCCCACGAAAACGTTGCGGCACTTTAGCAGACGAAGAACATTTGATATTTTCTGCATTTAACAACTTTAATATAAAGAAACACCGTTCATCGATGAAGTAAAAACAGAAAAACTGCTTAATCAGACCGATTAACATTCTAGGAATGGATTGCACTACCGTAATATTGACAGACGTATTTAGATATCGTAGCACAGTCGGAGGCGTCACCCTAAAAAGCATCGTCACTTTCAGACCACGTGCCATCACATTCCGATCTCCAGAGACGCGAGATTCGCCATGCTGTTAGAGAGAGAGAGAGAGAGAGAGAGAGAGAGAGAGAGAGAGAGAGAGAGAGAGAGAGAGAGAGAGATGCATTCATGATAGATTTAGAAAAGTAGAATGAATAGGAAATTCGCCTGACCGACAAGACACGAGGTTAAGGAGACATGTTTTTACCGCTCATCCGACACAAGTGACAGAGGGATTTTAAAGCGAAACGATCACAGATGCAATGTACTGACAACACTACAATGACAAAAACGGGACAAAAATGGGACAAAAACGGTTTTCTTAGTTGAGAAACAGAATTAAAAGAATAAGTCAAAACATACCGTGGTGGGTATATGGAGAAAGAGGAGGAGGAGGAGGAGAGAGAGAGAAAGAGAGAGAGAGCGCTGAGAGAGAGAAAAGAGTGCGCAGAATGAATGACTGATTAAGGGAGGCGACTGGTAAAACCGGGACGGGATCCGGAATGACTGATCAAGGGAGGCAATCGGCAATGAGGCTGCGATTAGACTGTGATAGATTTTAGGGGAGGGAATTCAGTTTGTGGAAAACTGTCACTGTCCCTTGGACAAGAACCAGAGAAATCACCACCACCATCTGCACACTGGGGATGGAATGGAGTTCAGTTGTACACTCTTGAAGCGTGAAAACCCGGACTGCATATCATAGTGCTTAGAGCAAACCCCATCATGGCTTGTCGCCAGAACGACCTCAGCTGACATAAGAAGACACGAGACCAAGTGTCAATCAACGGGGCCATGATGGGGGAGGAGACGAGGGCGGGGCGCGAGGGGCGAGGACTGGGGGTGGGGGGGTGGGGTGTGGGGTGTTCCGCTCTCGTTACTGTGAAATGAAATCAAAGATCAGCACTATTCAATTTTACCAAGTTAAGGATCAAAGTGCAGTTTGGTTCGTGGAAATGCAGCACTATGCTTACACATTGTAAGGTTGTAACGTAATGTTAAATAGGGAGTTACTTTTCAACCAACCCGCAGAAGGCAAACAGGGTTTAGCTGAGAGGATTCACAACTTTCCGGCACCTCTCATAAAAACTCGTGGGTATCGCCATTATAAATTAAAACGAGGTTAGAATGAAACCAAGTTCCGGTCTGGCTTGTTTTGCTTTTATCAAAGCTTGATGCGTGACTTTTAAATATGGCAAATTGCCGAAAACGACGACTGTTAGAGCCAGAAAACGAGTGGGATAAGTATAAAAACGGTGGAGGAAGTACATGCTCAGTAAACGAATGCAAAAAAACAATCGTAGAGGCCTGTATTTGTGGCGACTTCGGAGGTGCGTCGATCATCGACAGAAAGTGAAACAGGACCCGAAGACTCTTGTAGTTTTCCATAGCTTCGCCGTTGCAACCTTCACAAAACACGAAGTAGTTGACTATGTTAGGCGAGCGTTGTGGCCAAGTGGGCTAAGGCGGGACTAACTTTCCTTGTCCACAAGCCAGAAACCAATGGCGCCTGACAGGTGTGGGTTCGAGCCAGCATCTGGGCGTTATGTTTTTCCGAATATTTTTCAAAAATTCACAAATAATGTTTGGTAGGTAGGGTTTAGGCGCGCCACTGGCGATAGAAAGGATAATAAACTGCAGCAAAAAAAAAATATGTGAGGGTACGATACTGGTGGCCAGTGACACATATTATTCTTGAATATTTGGAAATAACTCACTAAAACATGCGGAGAAAGAAACCGGAAGTATGTTTCATTGAGGGGATTCCCGTTGGTGCATAGGATAGCAGAAAAGTGTGAATAGGAGGAGATGAGAAGGAGCGAAGGGGAATAAAACTGGTACCTTACAAAGGTTGAGAGGTCGTGGTAAAACGGTTTGAAGGAAGGAGGTCAAACCTGGACCTCGGACAAAACTCCTTCAGTGGGCTAAGACGTCGAGAGGTACAAAGTTCGCATGGCGAAAGGAGGAACGAACGTAAATAAAAAATGGCGGGACAGGGAACAGGAGGATTACTTACGATGAAGCTGGCGTTGATGTAGTCCGAGTTGGAGACGTTTGTGGAGGCGGCTAACACGACGCGGGAGTGGTCGTCTGTAACAATAGCAACCAAGACAACGGGTCAGAGCATTTGTTTCAAGTCAAGGTCACAAAACCATCGTCGAGGTTGTATTTATACTACTACTACTACTACTACTACTACTACTACTACTACTACTACTACTACTACTACTACTATTACTACTTTATTTTCTACAGCACAAAACCAAATTAAAAGCTTGCTCTAAGCGCTCGCACGCATACACGCATTGTTAGATTAAGACTACACGCATTGTTAGATTAAGACGCACACGGTAGATCCGATCACTTTATTTTGCAAAGCATGCAATTATAGCGTGTACGTGTATTTACCTTTGATTTGATTTTGCGCTGTTGCTAGAAGAAGCTTTGTATAATGTTAATCATTTTCGTCGGTCGATATTGTTGAGAATTTTCTGGAATAACTTGTTTATTATTGATCGAAGCTTCTAGACCTTGGCTGGTCGAATCATATGGATTCGTAAACATTATGTGACGTAAGACAGTGCATAGTTCCGGTGACGAGTTTTATTTTGATTGGGTGTTATTGCGTCATGCTGGAATGTTCGAACTTTTTCTCGATTGCAGAGAGGTACGAGAAGATCCGTTGGATCTCAATTTTGATATGATGATGATGGTCATTGTTGTCAGGGTGGCGACGTGGTGATCGTCCTTAACGCTCATGCAATAGGACGTTAAGCATCGTTTTCCGTCCGTCTTCTGAGGATATCTTTGTAATGATTTTGGAAAGCGATCTTGTATGCAGCTGTTGATGTTTCTTTAATAAAGTTGGAAAACTTTATACGACGACTCCTGCCTTGTTGCTGAGTGAACAGGCTGCGTGGATAAACGAATTCGAGTTACACATATCAAGATTCAAGCATCGGGGCTGAATCAGCTATTGATAAATAACCGTGTAACACCTACACATATCCTCGCGAGGATAAATATTTATAAAATGTAATACAACATAATGAGATAAAACGCGTTACGCTTGGGAAAAAAATAATAACAAACATCATATGTAAGTATAAAAAAGACATTCATTGTTAACATAGTCGTCGTTGAAACCGTTTTAGTGCCGTCAACATCGTCATCGTTATCATCATCATGATCATGATCATCATCATCATCGCCGTCGAGATCGATTTTCATAGTCATAGCCGTCACCGTTATGGCATATCTTAATTGGAAAGTTCGTAGAGATTCATGAACCTTTTTTTCCAGGTTCTCAGATTCCGAATCAAGGTTCCAGAACCTCCCCCCCCAAAGTTTCAGGAACCTAGATTTGGGATCTGAGAACCTCGGAGAAAAAAAAAAGATTCGCGATCCTCCACGAACCTTCCAATTAAGACAGATCATAAATCATCCGCAAATCAACCAGCCTAACGGGAATATAATCTTTATCATACAAACTCCATGATCATCAATGTCTTTTAAAAATTTATATTTTTTTAAACACAGATTACTAAAACACATCAACAACGAAAATGACGTAGACGAAGACGAAACAGAAGACCTTTAGATGACAACAGGTTTTGAAAACATCGACAACGATGAGAGGGCAGCAAAGAAAGTCACATCGTAAATTTTGCATACATTGCGTACATAACATCTACATCAACTTGATAGGTAGACGTTTCACCAGGCGACGACTCATTTCCCACCCTTAGCCATTGTTCAAAATTGTTTTTTTCCCGGGACTACTTCTACACCATCCAACTCCATTTTGGGGCTTTATTTACGTTCCATCAGGCTCTGTCGACACCTATTTGCCAAATATATCTTCAAATCAGGATCTGTTTTGCTCCATCAAGCATTTTTTCCAGCTGAACAGACTGCAGCGTTTTTTCTCGTATTATCTTCATGTTTGGAAATGACCCTTTCCCCTCCCCCACTCCCTCTTTCACCTGCACTCATCCCCCACCCCCTTGTCTCTTTTTTTCCCCCGAACATTCAAACTCTGTTTACAACTCCTTTTTCAACTAGTCTAATCTATGCGTTCATGCATAAATCTTTTTTTGCTTGTAGATCTTTTGCCTGATTCCTCCAACAGTCCAAACCTGTTTTATTCCATAACCAGGGTCTGAAACCACTCTCTCTCTCTCTCTCTCTCTCTCTCTCTCTCTCTCTCTCTCTCTCTCTCTCTCTCTCTCTCGCTCTCCCCCCCCCAACTCCTCTCCTCTCCTCCAGCCCACTTCAAAACAGTCTGTACATGTACAGAGCCTTTCTAGCACTCCGTGAATACGGAATTGCTGTTCTCGGGCAGTAATTGAATTGTGGGATCTGCACATTGCGTTTGAAGGGGAACGTGCTGGCCTTGTTTGCTTCCGCAAAAATCTGTTTTATAGGCTGGGAAATACTATCAGGACAGTAGCGACAACCGCAAGTTCAGAAAAGTGCGCATCCTGTATCACATAGACCACACAGGCATTACATCCCGACACTCGTGGTAAAACTCCACTCTGACCATCCTTGGCCTAGCTATACAGCTCTAGTTGGATAGTTATAATCAATTCATTAGCAAAAGATATATTACTTTAAATATAAAGATATGAAAGGAACACATTCAATCAACTCTGTCTTTGGGAAACAAGCTTTTCTAACCTTGCTTCGACTGTGGAAAAAAAACATGCTCTACACGAAATATTAAGAACGTGTAGGATTTGAAAATGAACAGCCCGTAACTGAAGCAGACTTAGTGTCAGAGGTGCGTCAGTTCTACGAGTGAAACTAGTTCTAGGAGTAAGTGAACACAGGCTCTGGTACTCTTAGCTTTCCAGGCAAACGCTCAAATTTTACTTCCGAGTCAGTCGTCCAAAGGTCTCAGCTCGTCTCTTATGGTCAAAGTGTGCAATAAGGCAACAGAATTGTGTGATGCAATATTGCATTTTTTAAAAGTTTATTAATAATTTTTATTTTGACACTTTATTGTCCTTTTTTATCGGGAAATTCTGGGTGGCCTCTCCTAGGAAAGTCGTAATCACAGCCTGTAGCGCGTCCAAACTTAACCTACCTAATATTAGTTGTTTTGAAAATTTGCTGGGGGAGCAAACCGGTGTACCCGGAGAAAATCCCCGAGACATTGCCCGAGCCGAAAGTAAATACTATTCGGAGAAACATAACGCCCAGAAGCGGGATCGATCCCACACCAGTCAGGCCATATTACTTTTTAACCTGTGGACCAGGCAAGTTAGTCCGCTTAGGCCACGCGGCCACAACGCTCGCTCAACCAGCTGAGGTCCGTTTCAAACAAAACTTTACAGTTTCGTAAGTCTTGTCAGTCTAGTAGTCTTCACTCATCCCTGGGATACAGTGTGGGGTTGAGGGCGAGGCCAATGAGACTGAGACCAATGGGGACGGAGGTTCTTTGTTGGCTATGAACGTGAAACTTTTTTGTGCCTTTCTTCGATATCCATAATATGCAACAGCGACACTTAATTCCACTTGGACACGGTAGTACTGCAGACTGTGTGTCATGTGTAACGACAAGTCTCTATGCCCGTTTTAAGGGGAGTTAGTTAGCTCTAAGCAGGTTTTAGTTAGAGTGGGGGGTTGGGGTGGGTGGGGTGGAGCAGGAGTTGCCATGTCAGGCCACTTGCTGCAAAGGGCATGCCTTATCTCATTTAAACACCGCAGCACCGCTAGCAAAGAAAAATGGAAGAAATGAACCAGCACAAGCCTCATGCACCAGCAAACGGTAATGAACGTAATGCACAAGCATCAAGTAACGGGTGTGGAGAAAAGAGAGAGAGAGAGAGAAAGGGGGGTGGGGGTGGGGTTAGTGGTAGGTAGTGATAATAGTGGTGATGGGAAGAAAGAAACGAACGAAGGAATAAGACGTATTCTAACCCAAAACAGGTGTTCTTAAAAGCCTTTGTACGACTGTCACTGCAAGAAACAAAAAAAAAGGTATAGTGATGGTAACAACAGGAAGAAAATCTTACGACAGTATTCTCAAGTATTCTTGAAATCCTTTGTAATCACTGCATCATGGAACGAGACAAAGTAGTAGTGTGTGCATAGTTACTACAAAACAAACGGGGTTTCCTACATTTTTTGGTCGATTATACGTGTCTGTTACGACCGAGACGCGCACAATAGATCCGATCATTTTTGTTTTGCAAAGCATGCAATAATAGGGTGAATTTACCTTTGATTTGATTTTGTGTTGTTGCTAGAAGAAGCTCTGTATAATGTTGATAATTTTCGTCGGTCGATATTGTTGAGAATTTTCTGGAATTACTTGTTATTATCCACCAAAGCTTCCAGATAGGTCTCGTAATAGCAATTACATTACATGATTATTGCTTTAGGTCCAGCGGACTCTTCCGAGCCAAATCAGGACCATCGTAATAGCAAAGCGATTCTTCTAGCCTGTATGGCGTAAGACAGTGCATAGTTCCGGTGACGAGTTTTATTTTGAATGGGTGTTATTGCTCATGCTTGAATGTTCGAGAATGTGTTCTCAATTGCAGAGAGGCTATATAAGTAATGCACTGGCTGCTTCAGTGGACGATTGATATAGTGCTTTTCGGAAAGCGATCTTATATGCAGTTGTTGATGTTTGCTGAATAAAGTTGGAAAACTTTATACGACGACTCCTGCTTTGTTGCTGAGTGAACAGGCTGCGTGGATAAACGAATTCGAGTTACACATATCAAGATTCAAGCATCGGGGCTGAATCGATCATTGATAAATACTGTGTAACAGTGTCAACAGAGCTAGAGCCACACACTATGTATGGTACATAACTTACAAGCATTACTACAATACAAAGTTTGTGCAGCTCGATAAATTGTTCGATTACAATTATATGTGCAAGTGGAGCAGCTATTGAACTAGCATGGAAGGTTATGCCTATGGTGTCCTATAGAACAGAAGGGTGCGTATGTGCACGACCCGCAGCGCGTTTCCAAGATCGAACGGTCCCCACGCTGCAGCAGCATCAGTATGCATGGGCAAACTGAACAGGCCCAGAAAGAATCTCTCCAGAAACCTAATTGCTTTCAAAAGCGTGACGACATTTTCCTTCTTTCGTCAATCCATCACCAGCCAAATATTAGCACAAAAAACACGAATACGACGCCCTCTGTTGTGACGGAAAGCAAATACCGGGAAAATAGGAGATGCAGTATGGCGCTTACTCCGAAGTTATAGCTATTTATCTGTCCCTCCGGGATAAAGGTTAATGTAGAACATGCCGCTATGAATGGCATGGATGCCCCGCTAGCGGGAATTAACGAGGAAACGGCAAAACGATGATCAAACAAGTTGCCATTGTCGCAACGCGATGAATTCAAATCGTCTTTTTAGAAACGGGTTTCTAATATAATTAATATAAAGCAAGGAGCCATGGTAACTCCATCGTCTGATTTGCAAGACACCATTAAAAAGATGTTTCAAACACAAAAAAAAACGATTCGAAATCAGCCATTGCAAGACTTACTATTATAAATCTGCATTGAAACTTCTATAACAGTTGCAGTATATACAAAATCTGTGCACCGTGTTTGCTTACAGAAAATCACAACTATGCCCTACCATGAATAATGTAAACGAATAGCCTTTATAAACTCTACACCCCCTCGCCATTTTTTTTGGTTTTAACCAGCAGAGGTAGAGTTATTCTACAAGAGTCGACATTAACTGTGAATTAAATGGTTTTACTATGCGTCTAGTACTAGTGTTAGTGAAAAACATGCCATGACCTGATGACCAGTTGAACTGGTTCAACTTAAAAAAAGGATTTCAAAAGCACGCAGAGTTCTCTGCTAGTGTTACGAAGAGGGTGATGACGGGGAAACAAAGCACTGATTTATAGGAAGTTTTTTTCTTCTCCTGCTTTATTCCCCTTAGGCTCATCCGCCTCCCAAAAAACGCTGATCGGATTTCGTATTATAACCCCCAAATCCCTTTATGCCGCCGCATCCTATAACGCCAGCTTCGATACTGACGAGCTCCACTATAAAAACGTCCACCCAGTACTTTTAGCTTTCAAGCTGATGAGCTGTCTATCCGCATCCCACCCTGCCCATGCAGTCTCCTCTTATCCTCGGCCAAGCTGATTATCTGTCCATGTATCGATCACGTGCGAAGGGGACAGAGAGGGCGCCACTGTCGTTGTTATGCCGACAGCCCGCCCGCTTCCGGCCTCCAATGGCATCCACTTCCGGTCTGCTGCCTGCCGATCACAAGTAATTGCCTTCCTCGTCACTCCACCCTTACTCCTCTCTTCAATCTTGCTTAAAGGCATTTAGAGCACCAAAATGAAATTCACCGCCCCCAAAACAATTCTCTTTCTGATCAGCAGAGGCGTAAATTCCTGGCCCCCCCCCCCTCCCTCTTCCCAATAAAAATGATGCCAAAATTTGGAAACCAAACGGCGAAAAGAGTTAAAAACTGCATAACAAAAAGTTACGGAAGTTTGTAAAATTCGTCACGACCATTCACGCAGTCGTAGATCTATTGCCAAGTCGTGTATCACACTATCCGTTTAAAAAAAAATGAACTAGGGAGGGGACATTACTAACGCCGTAAGCTGATAATAAGATTTAACCGGTTCATCTTTTCAAATGGAGCTTGTCAACCTCACGTCACCAATTTAGAGCGGATAAAAGGTGCAGCAGTATGCAAATGTAACCTTTTTTTTCCCCCAAACGAGTGGAATACTGGGACACCAAAACATTTCCCCAAAGATTTATCACCCTATCGGATTGCTTCTTCGTATTTGGAGGAAATTAAAAAAAGATCCGTTTTGCGCATTACTCAGCACTTAAGCTTATACGTGCAGCGAGAACAGTCTTTTACTGTTGGGAAATGAATTCCTTGTTAATCATTAAACTCAACAGTAACTTCTCGTTAGGAACTCAACCAGTAATGAGGAGGTGAGTGGAGCGGATTGGATGGATGGATGGTTAGTGAGAACACTGTGCCTTGTTCCGATACCCTAGAGACGTTTTAGACAGAGTTTCCCTGGAACCCAGAAGACAGGAATTTGGACCAGGCGGCGGCAACAAAGCGGAACTCTTTTGTTATCCGATTCTTTTGCCCTGACATTCCGACACCGTGCATACGATCCCTTAATCATGATCATCAATAATCTGCGAAATCGTCCTCATAATTCTACACAAGGGTTCATGCATCTTAATTCCTCCATTCTTTTCCAAGATACTCTGTGCCTACTATGGTCAATAGCGAACAGCAGAAGTCAGGAAAGGCCACCAAAAAACAAACAAACAAACAAAACCACAATGACCCAAATGTCAATAACTTGTCGCGGTTGCTTCCCTTTCTTCTCTATCATGGTCGCCAGCAGAGGGACGGTTTCCTTGGAAGGACCGCAGAAGTACGTAAAGTGATGTGTTGCATCCGGCATGCACGAGGTAAGGCACAGTGCACACCTCCTCCTCTTCCTTTTAATAATCATTATCGTCATAATCTTCGTCTTATGCACGCCAAATAAGAACCGCCAAAGAATTCCTATCAATTCAACCAGGTAGGGAGGAGGAGGGGTGAGGTGGAGGTGGGTAGATTTGCGGAAGAGGGCTAGGAAGGAATTTGTATCAGAGAGTGAGAGTGTGTGTGAGAGACTTGACTTCTGACTGTGTGAGTGAGAGAGAGAGTGTGTGTATGTGTGTGAGTGAGAGAGAGTGAGAGAGAGAGAGAGAGAGAGAGAGAGAGAGAGAGAGAGAGAGAGAGAGAGAGAGAGAGAGAGAGAGAGAGAGAAGGGTTGGTATTGGTTGGGGTACTGTAAAACTGAGAAGAACATGGCTTCTGTAAGACACTAAGCGTGACGCGCTCAAAGAATACGAGACAATAGAAAATGCACTACTAGCTTTTTTTTTCTTTTTTCTTTTTTTAAACCGAGACACATTCTCTGAAGGTCTTAGCTACTCTGGAGGCACTGACAGGGGACTACCCCAGTTCTTTAGGAACTACGATGTAGGCATGCCTGATGTAGACACTGGCAGTCTGGTTCACGAAGTCCACTCCCGCTACCCAGAGTTAAACGTTTTATTGGTTGCAAGTTCAATGACAGCAGGGGTATTTGTCTTATCTTCTAAATAGGATTTTGTTAATACGACTTTACTTGACTTCCGCTAATACCACGTATCCATAGACCAATCTATACTAATGATAAGTTGGCACGTAGTTGATCCAGCGACAAAAAACATGTATCGCTGAATGTTTATCAACTGAAACGCTGTGTATATACGTGGGTTTGGGAATGTGTAGTGCGGTGAGAGAGAGAGAAAGACAGAGACAGAGAGAGAGAGAGAGAGAGAGAGAGAGAGAGAGAAAGAGAGAGAAAGAGAGAGAGAGAGAAAGAGAGAGAGAGAGAGAGAGAGAGAGAGAGAGAGAGAGAGAGAGAGAGAGAGAGAGAGAAATTCTCTACTTAAAAAAAAAGTATTTAACTTTAATGTCTATCCGCAAGAGTTCTCTATCTTATTTAAGAGGAAGCGTCGCCCGCGACCACTTCCGGAGCTCATCCGTTTCTTCTTCACATCATCATTATTCACTTCTTGGGCCGTCACTTATTTGATCATCAGATTTGTTAACACCCACACACACACAAACACACACACTCACACGCACACTCAAGTACACGTTCAAGGACAGGCAAACAATCCGCCCTGTGATTTGACAAGTTAATGATACTAATAACTTCCCCTAAAAAAATGTGGTGAACAACGCGCCAACTTGATCAAGCCTTTCCGTCTCTGTCCGATCCGAAGCTTGTTTGCCTTTCGCCTTTGTGGAGACTTTTTCTTGTCCACGTGACCGAATTGGACTATTTTTTTTAGTACTCCAGGCCCTAGTATCGCATCGGTTTTGCTTTGTAGGCTACGAATTCCTTCCATCCTGTATAAGGCACACATCGTTTTCATTTTCTAGTAGATCTACTCTAAATAAATTCAGACCTGCCGTCAATCCCTACCAACCGCTTTATGTTTCCTCACGACCTTTTTAGATCCAAATTAGCCAAAGCGGGAACTTGCAACAGTGAAAGGCAAATAAACCCTAACCCGTTTAAAGATTCAGCTCATCCAGTTGTCAGCGACTAGCCAAACTAAGAGCTTGTAGCTGTAACTACAAAAGTGTAGATCAACATCTAGTGTGCACTATTCTCTCACCTATCTCATAATTTAAAATGTCGCTGTTTCAGGAGGGGCTAGAGAAACCCTCAGTAATCTGGCAAGCCGTTGGAAAAGTATTGACGAAAAGTAGCTTACTGCCACTACCGACATCATTAAGCATTACTAATACATTCACATCCTACAACTGTACCAGAATGTCTGTGAGACCTTTTCTTTCTTTGCAAACGTACCGTCTCGCTTCTCGTTGCTTTCCTTTCTTTCAAAGTATGCTCTCTTTGTCTTCTCGCTCTTCCAAATTGTTCATAAAGAGAGAAAGAGGGACAGTCACAGACAAAGATACATATACACAAACTCACACAAACTTAACGAGAAAGCGAATGACGATATACACGACATAACAGACAGACAGACACACAACCAAACAGACTGACAAAAACACGTAGACACTCACACACAATACAACAAATGGATCAAAATGTCCCATTAGAACCCATACATAAGAGTACAAAATGCGGACCAAAAAAATGGGTCAACTAAAATTAGGGGAGGCAACAACTGCAGGTAAGAGCAACTTACAGGGGAGGACGTCGGAGTAGCGGTTCTTGCGGGCGTTGGCTTGGTCGTTGGCGACGCTGGTGTTGCATGGGTCAGCTTGGTAAGCAGCCAGGGCCTCCCACTCCTGCTCCAGACGGTCCTGGTTCTTCAGGTGGTCTTCCATGTACGACTGAAACACAAGAACACATCAGCCGTAAGTTGTGTGGAAAGGACGAATGGCCCAATCTTAAGAACATCGGAGGCGTACGTGCTGTAAACATCCCAATCAACCCAGTAAAATCAACTAGCCAAGCCTACAGACAGTTTGGATACTGTCGAAATGTACCATCAAGGTACTAGTCAGAATCCGATTCGTGAGTTTCCTATTCTAAGGCCTTTGTTGAGTTGTTTGTGAAGTACTCATAATCCTGCAACTACTGTAAATCCATTATTAGTTGGATGTGTTGTTTTGGGTCTTTTCCCTGTAATTTGCGTTTTAACAGTGTGATACCTCTGGTAACTATCAGTCGTTGCATTGATTTTCATCAACCTATCTATAGGCTATCTTTGCCACTTTCACCCTATTGTTCCTTTGTATCAATATTGCTTGTTAATGGTGCAGTTTCTGGAAGGTTTGGCGACGCCTATATGGCCGTAGCTCCGCCCGGCAAAACTTACCGACATCAGAAACGAATTAAAATTCTCTTCCGCCACTTCCAGGATAAAGTGCACATAGCAATTCATATGCTCTTGGTGTATTTGATCGTTGAATTGTCCTGAGATTAAGCAAATGATGGCGACGACGACAACGATGATGATGATGACGACAATGATAATGACGATGTACAACATGTAGAGCGCAATTCTTTCTAGGCCAATCATGACATTGGTGCTAGTACATGCGATTGCGAGTACCAGGCACAGAAAACCACGAAGGAAGAAGAAGGAGGAGAAGGAGAAGCAGAAGAAGAAGAAGAGGAGGAAGAAGGAGAAGAAGAAGAAGGAAAAGGAGAATGAGAAGGGAGGAGAAGAAGAAGAATTCTAACTACTACTACTATTACTTAAAAGAATAATAATAATAATAATAATAATAATAATAATAATAATAATAATAATAATAATAATAATAATAAGAAGAAGAAGAAGAAGAAGAAGAAGAAGAAGAAGAAGAAGTAGTAGAAGAAGAAGTAGAAGAAGAGAAGAAGAAGAAGAAGAAGTAGCAGAAGAAGAAGAAGAAGAAGAAGAAGAAGAAGAAGAAGAAGAAGAAGAAGAAGAAGAAGAAGCGGAAGTAGAAGAAGAAGCGGAAGTAGAAGAAGAAGAAGAAGAAGAAGAAGAAGAAGAAGAAGAAGAAGAAGAAGAAGAAGAAGAAGAAGAAGAAGAAGAAGAAGAAGAAGAAGAAGAAGAAGAAGAAGAAGAAGGAGAAGAAGAAGAATTCTAACTACTAAGAAGAAGAGGAAGGAATGAAAAAGAAACATGACCACGATAGCTGAATGAGTCTGGGCTAAATGACGCACCAAAGCCAAGATGTCATGTCAAAGGCAAAAATCTCAGTAAACTTCAAAACCCGCATGACATTAAACAACATGGGCATCCACGGGTGATGCTTGTCCATTTGTCAGTTGCCCGAACAACTTTGCGGAACGAAGGGTGAGGGGAGAGGGGGCTAGGGGAAGGTGAGAGAGAAGGCTGACCCGTAAAATCGATGTTTAATTAAACACCGCCAGAAACCAGCAGATTAGCACAGAATGTCTGGGGCTGCACTTAGCAAAACGCACCGGCACCGAGAAAGAGAGAGAGAGGGAAAGAGGGAGAGAGAGAGAGAGAGAGGGAGGGAAAGAGGGAGAGAAAGAGAGAGAGAGAGAGAGAGAGAGAGAGGGAGAGAGAGAGAGAGAGAGAGAGACAGAGACAGAGACAGAGACAGAGACAGACTCTTTTTGAATCCTATATACTGACTCGGAATGTAAAGGATGCTTACAGCATGAATACAAAAATTCAGCTTTAGCAGCAGCAGCAGCTGCAGCAGAAGAAGAAGAAGAAGAAAAAGAAGAAAAAGAAGAAGAAGGAGACAGGGAAAAAAAAAAGATTAAACTTGTAAAGTCGATGTAACCCGAAATTGTCGATTCTGGTGTCGTGCAATGTTAATGAATGTTGTTTTTTTTTTTTTTTAAAGTCTTGGAGGACAGCCTAAAAAAGAACAAAGAAAGTACATGAGAATGTATGGTCAGAAGACGAAGAAGATGCCGAAGACACGTACGAAATCCAGGTTACAGTAATGCTTATTGAATTTTCCAAGGTATTTCACTTTTATTTGTTATTAACACTATAGTACATTATTTTTATGTCGTAGCTTTGAATCCCTGTATCTCGTAACTCATGCCCAAGGGTTATTTTCTACGACAGATGTTTATTTTTTGAGGAATGCATTGTGCTCCATTCACATATTCAACAGAACATTAACTGTTTTTAATATATAATAGTACCGACGATTCTGAATCCGTATCCTAACAAGGTATAGAAGTCTAGAAGAACAAAATTATTGTTCTTTTTGCCATGCACTGTTTCCACTGTTAGGGAAGCAGCCACTTCCAATCTTGTCTTTCATGTTCTTTTTAAAAAATGCTGTCACTAAACATTTACATTTGAAATTATTGCAAAGTTGGTCTCGGAAGCAGACGTACACATCTACATGTTTTGATAATACTACAAACAGTGGAAGGCAAAAGAACTACTTCTCTCTCAAGGGGAATAGTAAACAAATGTCACAAAAGTTCGTGTTGCGACATCATCTGCACAGCGACCATAGCAGAAGATTAACAGTCTATTAAACACACCTATCCATCCAAAAACAGACATACAGTAAATGCGCTAAGACAACAATTTCATCGTAGAAAAGGGTAATTTAACTGATACTGAGATCGGGACGCCAACGCCATTGTTTTTGATTACAACTACATCATCAACCTTGAATGACATAATTATCTTTGGCACTTCTGCTTCTCAAGATCCTTACTACTTGATATCATTTTTAATGGGATTCCTTTGAAATATTCGAGGCGTTTAAGCGGAATTTCATTAATCTACCGTACCTCTATGATATCTTGGGTTGAAAGCAACACTGACAAAATCAATAGCTAACCAATTTCACACTACTTATGAGTGCGGACTTACTTTTTGTACACAAAGAACGCCCAACGCTCATGGTCTAAGGCAACTAGGGCGGCGAATCTGAAGCAAGCACGTGTGCTCAGATGAACACACACGAATATACAGAATCTCATCCAGTCGCATACGCGCCTAAACCGGAGACAGTCATACACACACACACACGCACGCACACGCGCGCGCACAAACAGACCCGCACACTCACATCCTCCGACACACTCCTCTCTCTTTCTCTGAAAGTAATGATAAGGTGGCCCTGTAGCGGAAACGGGAGTAGTGGTGTTTGCGAGATAACTGTGAAAGCACACACATGATTATCTGTCACGCGAATCTGCCCAGAGCTGAAAAGGCTTTCACGGGGAAAGAAACCCTCTCACATCCGCGCTGATTGAAAGACTGTCGCTTTGAAAGATGACAGCTGAGACATTGTTTCACTCCAAATTCGACAGCCGTGACCAAACTTTACATTCCTATGACTACTTTCATGCGATCGTTTTTCGTAAGCAGGAATAGGTCGAAATACTGGCGCTCTAAAAAACAAAGACAGCAGAGACCTGTTTCATAGAATATTTAACTGCCATAACCGTACTTAACATTCAAATGATCATATGTGATCGCGATATTTATTTCCAAGCAAATTAACGGGAAGGAAGTTGGACAAGTTAGTTAGTCATTGTTTAAAAGGTCCAGTGGACTGCAAGGAGTCGAAGAGGACCACAACTTGGTTGAAGGAGGTCTCACCCCTGATCCGTATAAAAGATCTACTGAAACTACTCTAAAGGCAACACTGAAGGCACTCCACCAGCCGGCCACTACAATGAAGGCATTCCATGCAAGGGACGCTGAGGCTATACTCTCATTTATCAAACCTCGTTTACAAAAACAAACTAGAATATAAATATAATTATGTAATATTAATAAAACATATACCTATAAAATGCCCACATTGCTAAATAATAATACCTAGTGACCATTTGGCAGAAAGTGTCCAATAGTCCCAAGTGGACTCATCACACCGCATTCACAAAGTAGGAGTTTTGGGAGAGTTTTTAAGAAATAAAAGGTAGGTGACTGGTCTAGCGAAGAAAAAAGATTGATAGAACAGATTATTAACAAGTAAGAACAAATTAAAATGACAGGAATAGTGGTAATGAAAAGCACTAAATTTCCAGAAAGTGGGGATATTATTTTTACAGACCCTCCCCCACCAACCCGGCACCTCAAACTGGAGGGGGGGGGGGGGGATGGAGAGAAGAAGGGTAAGAATGTGGGGGGAGGGAGAGTTGGAAAAACATGATATATAGACTGCATAACTACATCACAGAAATAGTTCAGTGAAACCATGCTACCCAATCAGTCAATAATTAACATCGTTGTTTACAAAAATCTTTGTTACTTGAGTTTAGTTGAAAAGTCTGGGCAGTACAGTGCTGTCTTTTGTGTAACCGATGTAGTCTGCAGAAAAAGCGACCTACATTTCTGTAGGTATTGTGATAAAAAGTCAAATTCATAAGTAAAATTAATAGGAAAGGTTGTAGCAGTCGCGATAGGACAAACACCAAGCACTCTAAATTAAAAAAAAAAAAGATGGCAAGCCATTCAATTGTATTTCCAGACACCTCACACATCTAACGGAAAAATAAAAATAATTCAAAAGTGTTACTTTTCTTGGCGGTGTTACGATTCGGCTTTGTTCTAACAAAGTAAAAGATTAACATGGAATGATAGGTCACTATCTGAAGTATCTGGGAAGTATCAAATTCGGCTTTGTTCTAACAAAGTAAAAGATTAACATGGAATGATAGGTCACTATCTGAAGTATCTGGGAAGTATCAAATTCGGCTTAGCCAATTTTATTTTTAGACAGAGCGCGAAACGTGTTAAGAAAATGGTAAAGCATTTATGACCCTGACCTTTGAGAACGCACAAATATGAATGATCTAACAATCTACCAATCTTAGCAGTAGTTACAATATGCACAAAGTTAAAATGATGAAGTTTGGTTCTCGTTATTCTTGAGATATGAACAACAAAACAAAATGTGACATTCGGAGCGACGGACCGACAACCGGACTGTTACTGAAGGATGGCCCATGATTTGAGTTACCTGTATATCCAAGGTCAACAAAATCGCTTCGGACGTTTGTGAGATGTTGAGCAAAACGTTTTTAGTAACAAAATAACTCCAGTGACTGTCACGAACTGGCTAGTATTAACTCTGCTTGTTGACTATTTAGCCATGTGTAGTCTTTGTAACAGTAGAGAAGTTAGACTATTACACAGCAGCAATTAAATTACACAGTAAACCACACACCGCGAGCCCGACCCACGCTAGCGCAGTGAGTCAGCACTTGAGTTTTGAATCGGACCGTTTTAACCAATCAGAGCAGGCTCAGTGGGTAGAGCAGTTTTGACTGTGTCAGAGCCTAACACAGTTTGAATCAGTCGTATGTGAGAAGAGGTAGAGTCAACATCTCCACAGCTAGAGAAATCTCTACACTCATAGACCAGGAAGCAGGACTTAGGAATCTTAGAATTCTCTCAAGTCATCACGGGCCTGAACTTGTCAAACAGGTAAATGAACACCCTTCTGTTTCATCGTGATATATTTATATTATTGTTGAAATTATGTTTGTGGAATTTGCTATGCATAAATGTGAATTGTTAATCCGAATTTGCGGGACCACGTGGAAGAGCCGACCACGAGCCGAAACACGACCGGTTGCGCCGCCATGTTGTATCCCATACGGAACCACTGTTGTTTAACTTATATGTATGTTTGCAGACCAGTGGCTGTACCACTGAATGTTTATATTATTATTAATTCTGTATGTGTATAGTTAGACACGATTTATATTTATGTATGTATAGGAATCTAGAGTGAGATTCCAGTGGAACCCGGAAGTAGCAGAATGTTCGTCGCTTATGTATAGAGATGTGGAGCTATCACTGAGGGCTACTTGGCTTTCAGTGAGACGCTCTGCACAAACCGATTATTCAGGGTTGTGCAGAATTTCGTCTCTTATATTACAGACGAGCAGGCGAGCTATCCCGAGCTATCCCGAGCTATCCTGTGCACCCCACTCCACAGAAACGACTACAGTTGGTTGAGGAGACTCTACCGCACAAGACGGCAAGAGCTACCCGAAGAAACTCCCTGTCAGACCCCACAGCGTGGCAAGGGAACCCAACTACACAACGACACAGGTGGACCAGAAGCTACCTCACAGAAGGACTTCGAACACCCCACACATGAGTTAAGTGCATAAGGCGAAGGTGCACTTAAACTGATCATAACAGGACCACGGTAGTCCAACTCTTCAGAAACTGTAAAACGGACCACAGTAGTCCAAATCTACATGAAATATTATAGCAAAGTGCCCGAGGAAGAAATAACAGCTGCCTAGACTATCAGCGATCGAACTATTAGCAGTGACTGAGACATTTTAAGTTAGATTAGTACTTAGAGAATTTTGTATAGAGTAGAAGAAATAAATGTGTGATTTTAACTGTTATCAAGTGGCTGGACTACATATGATTCATAGCCGTGTGAAAGCTAGTGTGACAGTATTCTTTTACCATTTTTCTATCTATTTCTGTACCCCAACCTTAACACAGAACGAGCTAAACAAATAAATTTATTAAAGTAATTCATAGGGTGACTTACTAGCAGTTCCCACCGAATAAACGTGAGGGTCCATAATTCCATTGTGCAGAGCCCATAAACCCCACGTGACAGTGACCTTGACCTTTGAGGAAGTGTAAATATGATAATACGAGAGGCAGGCCAGTAACGTAATGTTCCTATGACGTTTGGTCAAAATCTGTTCAGTGGTCCTTGAGATATGGCGTCCAAAAGACCGACCGACCAACCACCGACTTTTGGCTCGTTCTGACTCCCCCCGACTATTTGAAAGTATTTTCAGATAAGTCTGGGGGAAAAAAAGTCTGGATAGTTGAAAAGAAAGCGTGGAGTCTGCCTGTTTTTGTTTTTGTAAACGGGGTTTCGAAAAAATTAGAGTACAGCTTCAGCGTCCCTTGCATGGAATGCCTTTATTGTAAAGTGACCAGCTGGTGGAGTGCCTTCAGTGTTACCATTAGGGTTGTTTCAGCAGATTTTTTAAAATATAGATCAGGGGTGAGCCCTCTTTAAACAAAGTTGTGGTCCTGATTCGTCTCTTTGCAGTCCGCTGGACCCTATAAACAATGACTTGACTGACTGACTGACTAACTAACTAACTTACTTACTTCAAAAAGCACTCTTAATTGCAACGTAAAGCAACATTATTTCAAATGAAACGACAGTTTCTAGCGTTTGTGGCGTTTCCATGCTACACCAGGCCAAGTGACGGACCAGCCTTCAAGGTGCCGCGACATAATTCCACGTAATAAATACACTGTCACGTCGTTATGACTGTTTTTCGGCAATATACAGGGTGTTCCAAAAGTCTTGGGCACATTTGAAGTCCCCATATCTCAATTACTATGAATGGTAGTAAGATAAAAGTTGTGCCATTTTAAAGTTAATTACATTAAGTTTTTTGTAAAGCTGTTGTTTATTTTATTTATTTTCTGACCCATTAATGGCGTTCACTCAACAAGAAAATGCTGGGACGCGTTTGGCAAGAATTTGACTATCGGCTTGATGTGTGTCGTGTGACCAATGGTGCTCACATTGAACATCTTTGAACATTCCATGTAAAAATTGAGATTATAAGCTTTCTGAATTTACCAGATGCGTTTTTATATCCTTAATAGTTTCGGAAATATTCAATGTCAAAATGTGCCCAAGACTTTTGGAACACCCTGTATATCTAGGTTACATTGGTAGCACATTGAGCACATTTTAATGGAAGCAAAAATCGTGCTCTACACATCATCATCATCATTATCATAATTTCACAATATAGCGGGTCAAATTACTCAGGACTTCAGGTGGCGCAGCTTAAGTACTAGTGAAACATTGTCACGTCGTAGCGACCGTTTTTTGCAACCTCGTGTGTTGCATACGACACCAGGATAAGGCAATACCAAAAGATAGACCAGCTCTTCGGACTTCAGGTGGTCCCACATAATTTGGAATTAAGTCAAGTCAACAATACAAAGGGAAAACAGGGACGGAGATGGCTTCCAAAAAAAGACATTAAGAAATCTTCACACACACAAAGCCAAATCTCATTATCTGTCGTTGTTTCGTGAATTATTGGTAAAATAATCTGCCGTGACAATAGTTCACGAGCTCTTATCTTTCCTACTACTAAACCAAACCAAGGTAGGAGGACCAACGTCCCAGCACTCGGAGCCATTTCCCAGAAGACCTCAGAGCAGCCGGCAAAAAAGTAAAAATCAATAGTTTGGAGGTTGAAAAAAAAATCGAGTCAGGCTGAGCCGAGCTGATGCCCGCTCACAAAAATGTCGCTTCTGAATCTCCCGTGACTAGATTTCCTGTCAGAACAGAAAGGAGAGATATACAGAGAACTGTGTGTGTGTGTGTGTGTGTGTGTGTGTGTGTGTGTGTGTGTGTGTGTGTGTGTGTGTGTATAAGAGAGAGAGAGAGAGAGAGAGAGAGATCAACATTAAAATTAACAATTATAATTAGTTATTATTGAATAATAATATTAAAGCTCCAAAACCAATTCAGTTTTTAAACTTTAACTGTGAGGCAACCGCCTACAGTTACGTAGTTACTTTATTACTTATTTCAACGTATACGTAATCAACCATCTGGACTCTAATTCGCCTATCCTATCCCGTAACTCGAAAGTCGTTGGGGCACCAACCATCGTACTCCATCTTTCTCTGTTCTCAGCAACCCTCGTGGGTTCGCTCAGTGTCAAGCCAGTCCATTCTAGAATATTGTTCTCCCACATCTTTTTATGTCTCGATCTTCTTCTGCCTCATCGCACCGTGCCTTGCAGCATGATCTTTGCAAGGCATGAAGCTCTGGTAATGTGACCATACCATCGGAGTTTCAGTTTCTTCACCACTGTGAGCATGTCATCTTGTTGTCCAATGGCTTGTGTGACGGTCTTTCGGACTTCGTCTTTGGTGATGTGCTGAGTATAGGAAATGCCCAGAAGTCTTCTGTAGCACATTTTTATCAATGATTTTCATAGCGCACATATCTCACCGTACTTGGCGACTCAAGGCGCTGGCCCATACAGTATCTAACTCGAGCCGCCCTAGGCACCTCACCTCCGTGCTTTGTATTCTTCGTTGTAGATCTACTGTGAGGGTCCATGTTTCGCAAGCGTATATGAAGATGGAGATGACAAGGGAGCGTAGCAGCCTTACCTTGGAATGTAGACGGATGTTACCGTCTTTCTAAAATGGGCTTCAAACCTTGTCAGGGCAGCAGTTTCGTGCGATCCTGGAGAGGACTTCTTGCCGGGACCCATTGTCTGTTGCAATGGCTCCTAAATATTAATATGAAGCTATGCACTGCGTTGAGGGATTGGCCTTGGACTTTGATGTCCGTGTTGATGCCATTGGTGTTGCTTGTCAAAATGTTGGTCTTCTTGGCACTTATTTCAATTCCAAAGACTCTGGAGGTGGTGTCAAGCCTCTGTACCAGATGTTCAAGTTCTTGTTCCTCTCCAGCCAATCCATCAATGTCATCCGCAAAACGAAGGTTGGAGATTGCTCTACACCCTATGCTGACTGTGCCTTCGTGATCTGCAAGGGCATCTGACATGATGCGCTCTAGGAAGATGTTGAAGAGTGTTGGAGAGAGTAGGCATCCTTGACGCACGCCGATTGTTGTTCTAAATCAGTTTTCGATGGCGCTGTTGTGGAGGTCTGCACTGGTAGTCTTGTCACACAGGCTTTTGATGACTTCAATAATTTTAAGGCTAAAGTTGTAAGCTCTCATGGTTGCCCCCAGAGCTGCATGCCAGACTCGGTCAAACGCTTTCTTGAAGTCTACACATAGTAAAGATGTTGATGGTGCTATAGGTATTTTGGCAGATTATTCTTAGCTTGAACATCTGTTCAGTGGTACTTCGTCCTGCCCTGAATCCTGCTTGTTCTCATTCGCCTGTGGTTACATAATTATTTCGTTTAGACATTATATATGTAGGCGAATTTGAGTCCAGCTGGTTGATTATGTACATGTTGAATTAAGTAACAAATTAAATACGTAACAGTATGCGGTTGCATCAAAATAAATAAAAGAAAGAGATATTAGCTTAAAAAAAATAAATGTATAAGGTTTCATAATTTCTATAATACTTGTGTATAACATTTTAGATGTGTAGACATTCTGTATAATCCACATATTGTAAAATTTATTAAATTCATTTTGAAATCGCAGTTGGTAGATTATTTTTTAAACGATATAATTTACTTTTAAAAATAAAATTTGTTTTAAAGAATAATTTTTAAAATTTTATTTTATTTAGTAATTGTTGTTGCTGTGATTGTTGTCTAGTTTCACCAATGTGTGAACAAACATGAAATTAAATAACTGAACTGAACAAATTCTGCGTTTCTCTTGCTAGTTTTGCTTACGATATTACAGGTTATTCAGGTAATGTCTGCAAGACTAAGCTTTCCGTAGGACAGTGAAGCGAAAGTGATTGTCAGATCACCGAAAGTTTATAAATCCGAATCTGTATATGCCTTGTAGTTATTCTTGTTCTTCCAACTCTAATCCTTTTGGAGTTATTCTTGTTATTCCAACTCTAATCTTTTCTGTAGTTATTCTTGTTATTCCAACTCTAATCCTTTCTGTAGTTATTCTTATTATTCCAAATCTAGTCTTTTCTGCAGTTATTCTTATTATTCCAACTCTAATCCTTTCTGTAGTTATTCTTATTATTCCAACTCTAATCTTTTCTGCAGTTACTCTTGTTATTCCAACTCTAATCCTTTCTGTAGTTATTCTTATTATTCCAACTCTAATCTTTTCTGTAGTTATTCTTGTTATTCCAACTCTAATCTTTTCTGTAGTCATTCTTGTTCTTCCAACTCAAATCCTTTCTGTAGTCATTCTTGTTCTTCCAACTCTAATCCTTTCTATAGCTATTCTTGTTCTTCCAACTGTAATCCTTTCTGTGGTTATTCTTTTTCTTCCAACTCTAATCCTTTCTGTAGCTATTCTTGCTCTCGGCTGCTTGAGTCATTATACAAGTTTTTTGGTGTAGTGTCTGTAGTGATGGTTGTAGTAGTTGCTCCATGGCGTTTAGTGCAATTGCACGTTTCTGCTTCTAAGTGGACTGCACGTATACTTAAAGAGATTGACGTTTTTATTGTGGTTTGCATTTTGTTAGCATTGTATTTTATAAAATATGAATGTAAGTGTCGTTTTATTTACTGTTATGATGCCTTAACGTTGAGTGTCTGTGTTTGTGCTTGTGTGTGCGTGCGTGTGAGAGAGAGTGTGTGTGTGTTCGTGTGTGTGTGTGCCTGCCCCTATGTTTGAATACTACATTGTGTGATTTATATACATTTTATTCTTAGAGTATGGACTTTTTCCCATTTTTTTTCTGGCTGTAACTGCGCTTTAGCTTCTCCTGAGAGGCAGGCGTAGATTTTTAAATGAAATAAATTATTATTATTATTATTATTATTATTATTATTATTATTATTATTATTATTATTATTATTATTATTATTATTATTAATCGTATTATCTCTAACCCTTCTTTGGTAATTCTTGTTTTCCAAAGGTGACCCCATCTCTAGTATTATTCTTGTTCTTCCAACTCTTCTGTCTTTCATTAGCATCTGGCGCTTTTACTCTAGCCTATTCCGACAGGGCCTGCGCGACCAAGCTTGCCTTGGAAAAGTGAGGCGAAAGTGGTTGTCAGATGAAGCTCTAGACTAAATCAGACTCAGTCACCGATGGGCTAATGTATTGGCCCCGGATTACAGCAGTATTTCACCACGACCCACCTGACGCTGACAGCACCGACAGACAGCACAGAGAGACACACACACACACGCACACACACGCACACACACACAAAGCGAAGCAGATGAGATGGGGAATAACAGAGTGTAAGAGTAATAGATCGAAAGAGTGAGGACAGCTGGATAAGACAAACAGCCCACCCCAACACATAAACACACGCACGAACGCACACACAGGCACACCAGTGCTTCAGATTGTTTTCAGACATCATGGGCCCAATGACCCATGGCAATGCAAAATGATAGGTCAATTTTGAAAAAGGTGGGTCATTGACAATCGAAGGTATTCGTATCGTATGTTCACCTAGTCCTTCTTGATTTTTATGACGCGCCAGGCTGGCGCATCCACGTTGACTGTTACGCGCCATACTGATAAAATATGCGCCAATGGCGCGGGCGCTCCAACAATCTGAAGCACTGCACACACGCGCTAGTAACTGAGTAGAACTAGCAGAACAGTGGGACCAGAGAGAGAAAGTAAAGGATGAACAGAAATGCACAGAAGAAGAGGTTTAAAAGAGCATGGGGTGGCAATATTAACAATACAAATACAGACATACGTAAACCTGAAGCGTAAAGATGGTTGGAAAAGATGTGCTGCTATTACAGAAAGAAGAAGATAAAAAAATATTCAAAAAAATCACTTCGGTGAATAGACGTCAAAATGAAATAAACAAACAACAAAGAAGAAGAAGAAGGAGGAGGAAGAGCTAGGAGGAGGAGGATAAGGAGGAGGAGGAGAGGAAGCAAACGAATTTAAAAAAAAAGAAGAAAAAAAAAGGATGAAGCCAACAAAACAGGGACGGTGGAAAGAGGCATGATTAAATGCTTTTCAAGCTTTCAGAACTTTCAGTCACACGATACTGGGCAAGACGACACAAATCAATGCTGTGTAATCACTTAAGGTACCTTGGCGCTTAAGGTGAACAAACTATCACCTGCTGCCATCTTCTACATTTTTAATCATCGGCAAAGCGCTCTCAAGCCGAACACTAAAGGCATGGAGCAAGCTAAAGCGAATAAGTTGGTGGTGGTGGTGGTGGTGGTGGTGATGGATCCGGTGATAGACGAGGTGTGGGTGATGGTAATGATGATGATGATAGTATAGTGATGGGGATGATGATGATGATGATGATGATGATGATGATGATGATGATGATGATAAAAGACGATGGAGATGCTGATGCTCATGGAGATGACGATGATGATGAATTTGATAATGAAAATGATTATGATAATGATAATGACGATGACGATGATGATGATGATGATGATGATGATGATGATGATGATGATGATGATGATGATGATGATGATGATGATGATGGAGACTTGAAAAGCGCTGACTTTGAGGAAAGTTCAACGAACAAAGTTCTGTCCCCAAGCGCGCACAGATAACGAGACAATGAAGATGATGATGATGACGACGATGATGATGATGATGATGATGATGATGATGATGATGATGATGATGATGATGATGATAATGATGATAGGCGGTCTGGTTACGGCCAGACAAGTTCTGACTTGCTTTAGGAACAGAGGGTAGAATTACAGGAGCACGTAAGTCCATAAAAAATGCATGAGCAGCTCTTGCTCTGCCTCCACATCTCTTTCCGCCTTCTTCTTCCCGCCACCCCTCTTTCTCTCACTATCTTTCTCGTATCCTTTCCTTCTGATACCAAATATATATTATCCACTGCATTCATCCCTCTCTTCGATGCCACCACAATGCTCATTATCTTATCTATCACCCTCCTCCCAACCTCTCTCTCTCTCTCTCGCCTTCTCTCTCTTCTGCCACACACCGCTCTCTCTCTTTCTCCCAACCGGACAACTTTTCTCCATCCCTCCGATACACAGTCCATTTTCTCCATCACATTCTCTCTCTCTCTCCCTCTCTCTCTTTCTCTCTCTCTTTATGATCTTAGCTTAGCTATATAGAACAATCTTCATTATAAGTCTCTCCTTCCCTCCATCTTTGGTTTCTACAGCGTATTAATCCCTCCATTTATAAGATTTAAGTGCGCGCCAGCATTGTAGCAAATCTTATCTCCAACCTGTTAAGTAACAAATTTACATAATGAACCGCAAAGCTTAAAAACAAACAAACAAACCAAAAAAACCATACAACCACTGCAACAAAAGCCGCTGTAGCTGTCCAAAACCTAAGGCAAACGTCGGAGGGAAAATTAAAAGTACAAAAACAAGATTCTACGAAACATGCGCAAACATAGTTTTTATTTTTTATTTTTGCGCACTGTTTGTATCATTTAAATTGCATTAGAAATATCAATCTTAATATGATCATGCAAAGCTGTACATTGTACTGTTCTTGACAATAAATGTACTTTATTCGTTCTTTTACTGTTTTAGTATAAATGCTATATTTATATCATTGTTTATATACTGTTACTTGTTTATGGCTTGGAAAAAAATTATTTTCTTGTTAAACATCGCGTGCTTTGATTGATTGATTTATTGTTGCTTTAGGTCCAGCGGACTCCTCCGAGTTAAACATCGCGTGCGCCTGCGTGCAACCGCTTAGAGCAAACTGTCAGTTTGAATTTTGCGCTTTAATAAAATAAATTATTATTATTATTATTATTATTATTATTATTATTATTATTATTATTATTATTATTATTATTATTATTATTATTATTATTATTATTATTATTATTGTTACGTAATCTAATATGATCTCCCATTCGTGCCAAAATACGAATTGCTAGAAATATATAAACCATGAGCTTAAATAACTAAAACATTGACTCGCGTCTGATTTGAAAAATAATACTGTGATTTTTTTATAGTATGTGAAATTGATTGAAATATGGTTTGGAATTCCCCCCCCCACCCCCTACCTCGAAGAAGAAGAAGAAGAAGAAGAAGAAGAAGAAGAAGAAGAAGAAGAAGAAGAAGAAGAAGAAGAAGAAGAAGAAGAAGAGGAAGAGGAAGAGGAAGAGGAAGAAGAAGAAGAAGAAGAGGAAGAGGAAGAGGAAGAGGAAGAAGAAGAAGAAGAAGAAGAAGAAGAAGAAGAAGAAGAAGAAGAAGAAGAAGAAGAAGAAGAAGAAGAAGAAGAAAAAGAAAAAGAAAACAGAGGTTCTGAGAAAGAAGAGGAAGCAGAAGAAGACTGTCGATCGAAGGTAACATTACTGCAAGAGCAAAGGAGTGACACTGTGACTAGAAATGATAACACACACACACACACGCCTGAAGTCACCGAGTTTAAAAAACCCACAACTACAAATAAATACTAGAAATAATGAGAGAGCAGTTTGCAAGGCCCTAATCAGGGCAGCAACAACACATGATTAACAAGAGCCGTGCGTGCGACTTAACAATGAAAACGACAGAAACTGCGAAAGTTACGACAGAAGAAAATAATACAGAAGGCTGATGGTGTCCACTTACAAACACTACAATCGCACGCATCAAGTCTTGCACCGAAAAAAGACAAGCTTGTTCCTGAAATGAGACTAGTTTGGCTGTAAAGAGTCAGCGCCTATCATCATCGATCATCATTATCAATCATTATCAATTATCACCATCATCACCATCATCATTTTTTGATTGCTATAGATCCTTCACAAGCAGCGGCGAGAAAAGTTTTTTTGTTTTTTTTTAAAGACGTAATACACGAAAAGCTTATTTTTCGTTTAATTCATACACCGTTGAAACGCGTGCTACACTGCCTGCAAAATTAACAGATGTGTGTTGAGACCGACTATCGAGGACACCCGCCCCTTCTCGCTACTGGGAGCCTTTCAATGCTAGAAGAAGAAGAAGAAGAAGAAGAAGAAGAAGAAGAAGAAGAAGAAGAAGAAGAAGAAGAAGAAGGAGGAGGTGGAGGAGGAGGAAGAGGAGGAGGAAGAAGAGGATGGAGGAGGAGAGGGAAGAGGAGAAGGAATGAGGAAGAGGAGGAGGAGGAGAAGAAGAAGAAGAAGAAGAAGAAGAAGAAGAAGAAGAAGAAGAAGAAGAAGAAGAAGGAGGAGGAGGAGTAGGACTGCCCCAATACCGGAAACCTTTATCACTTGCAGGTAAACGGACACCGAGTCGGTCAGTG
The DNA here is from genome assembly GCA_036898135.1 of Oncomelania hupensis. NCBI lineage: Eukaryota > Metazoa > Mollusca > Gastropoda > Littorinimorpha > Pomatiopsidae > Oncomelania > Oncomelania hupensis. The sequence goes on along the minus strand of CM072511.1, from coordinate 58,398,148 downwards.
TTGCCCCCCCCCCCCCCCCCTATTTTTTGCCTCCCCACGATGCTTTAAATGCATTTCGTATGCACTGACAATGACCAAGTTCACGGTAAACAAGAGTTATGATTATGTTTTCGGGCAACTCAAAGTTTGAGGCCGGCATTAAATCCCTTTCGCAGATGCATGGGATGTGCGCTTCCTCGTGATTGCATGTAATTCTGAACGATCACGTTCACAGTAAAACGCCACGATTTTGTAAAATGATGATGGCAGTAACTAAGATGATGACAATAATAACGAGGTTGATTACAACAATTACAACTACAATAATGATGATTACTACAATGATGTAGACAATAATGATGAGGCTACTTGATTGTGTTCGTAAATACTCAGATGAAGCAAACAGCATCGTAATATTTCCGTTCGACGGCGACAAATAATAGAGAGAGGAATCATCGTAAGATCAAACATTTGGCACAGCATAGTGCCTAGTGCATAGAATCTTACAAAGGCCAACTGTTCAAACAATAGAATCTAGGTCCTAGTTCACATTAGCAGGATAAAGCAAACACAAATCTAAAATCATGTAATAAATTCAGCGCGCGCGTACCGTCCAAGATGATGTGGATGTCGGAGTTTGGGTTAAAAGGACATAGAAACCCGTTCGTTAACTCCGAAAATCAAATCATACGTCTACAATAACCAGAACCCAAAATAGCCAGGATGCAGTGATGCAATAAAATGTTTCATCTGCATGTAATGTGAAGTTGGACAAAAAATAAATTGCGCATCGTATATAAAATCCACTCCTCGATTCCCAAATCCCATCCTACTTTCAGATAGCCAGGATGTAGCTAGCGACGCGCTTAAGTCCCAAAAAATGTGGGCAGGGGAGATAGAGTAGAGGAAAAGTTCATCTTTTAACGCTTTCTTGATATCCAGTTAGTAGGATGCAGGGATACGTTCTTACAGCCCCCCCCTCCTTCCACCCCTCCCCCAAATATTTTGGAATGTGGGTGGAAGGGTACAGCAATCATCCTTTTTAGAGAGAGAGAGAGGCGAAGAAAATACAAAACCCCACACTCAGTTAGATGAAAACAGTTATGGAGCGCAGTTAGTTCAGAGGTGTACGCAGTGTACTCTAATGACAGGCGATAACATTCCAGCCTGTGCAGGCGGTGGTTCAAACCTGATCAAGGCATGGAGAAGAGAAAAAAAAACTTTTAATAAAACAGACACTGGGCTCCTACTCCTTTGGATGAGAGTACAAACCGAGGTCTAGTCTGTGCACGCACGCATTCCATCGCATGGACTTTAAAGATCCTGACGCTCATGTCCTAGACGGGTGAGTGCCGGCTACACAAATACACCCAGCACGCAACAGGTCACTTCTACCCATCGCCGCTCAGGATTGTGCTGGCGTCCGGCTATGCGCCCAAAGACTACAAGTGGGCGCCTCCTGGCGCTTAGGTCCTGGATCGGCCAGCGCCTTGAGCGGCTCTTGAGCTGGAAAAACCCTATATGAAATTGATGAAATTAATAAATATAGTCAAAAATCCAAACACCCACTCTTCGCTATACCAGGATACATCGACAGCTCTTAACAGTCCCAAGATGTTCTGGGTGGGAAAGTGAAGGTGACAGGACCGAGAAATCGTTCTTTAACGCAGTCTTCATAGCCCCCGTAGCTAGGCAATAAATCCTGTCCGTTTTGCAGATCCTTAACAGGCCGTATGGAAACCATCTTAAGGCCATCTCTCTACCTCCCTCTATCGATCGCCTCATCTCCATCTCTCTTTCAGAACAATTCCCTTCTACATCCCCACCCCACTTTCCCGGCCGCCTACTGCCCTTCCGCCATTGTTCCTTTAGGTTATCTCAATTTATAATATCTTCTCCAAAGTTTCTTTACCCAACCCCGCTTTTTATTCCTAACTCTAAATCTTTATCCCACCCTTCAGGTAATCTCAATTTCTCCTATCATCTCTCTTCCAAAGTTTTTTCACCCCACCCATTGTGTTTCATTCTCATCTCTAAATCCTTATCACATCCTTCAAGTTATCTCAGTATCTCTCCGTCAGTGTCCCTCCCACCCAATCTCCAGTGCCACACTCACAAAACAGTTACTTCAGGATATCTCAACCTCTCCTCGAAAGTTACTTCCTCTCTTCCATAATCCTGCCACCAAATCCTCATCCCGTCTTTCAGGTTCAGTCCCCATCTCTGTACTACGCAGAGTGTTATCTCTCTTGAAGTATTTCTCTCTTCCTTAGCTTCTCGTTTTGATCAGACAAAGCTGAAAGAGAAAACCAAAAGGAAAACAAAATTTGAATATCGACTGGGCCGTCACCCTTATCCAGAAAAGCCTCCACATCAGATGGGATGTAACCTTTTCGCTGCGCGAACACGCAGCTTTCTAACATACTCTGAGGCAAGGTCATCTTCTTTCTTCTCTGTCCTTAAAACAGCCGTAAAGAGATTGCGCAGTTGTCTTTGATTTTCCAGTTTTATTCTCCTCAGCCTTAGTATGGAACTGGCCGTAAAGAAGCATTTGTTTGTTCTCTATCTTCTCTCTCTTTACATCTTAAACTCACCCGTTTATTCGAACTAGCGTAATAGCACTAACAGTTTCTGTCCTTCTGTTTCTTTTGCGAGATCAGATTGAATATCTCTGCGTCTCTGTCTCTCAGTCTCTATCCCCCCTATTTCTTTCAATCGAAAGTAAAACCCAATGCCTGCTTGCCTGTCTCTCTCGTCTATGCACGATCCCCAACCCCATCCCCTCGCTACCCATCTCAGTCCTCTGGATATATAAAGTTTGGAACGACTGATATTCCATCCACTCAGTCAATTCAATTCAGCGGCCTAAGCATTACACAACAACCCAAAACTGACCTCATTCCTCATTCACCAAAGCAGAATCAGAGAGCTGGAGGCATGTGCCCTAGACGCCATCTCACTGGACTGAGCTGAGTTTTTCTCTCCAGTTCCAAACTATTAGCGAATGCATACTCTGCATGTTGGGGTCAAATAGTACCCACTACCCATTACTACCTCGGGTTCCAGAACAGGTTTTAATATTGACAATGCAACATTTTACCACGATAGTTTGAATTTCCAACCAAGCGGCAGGTAAAAAGAATATTCTGGGCTGTGCACTGATTTGCTAAATTGATTGAACTCAAGTTTTAGTTTATACTTTTTTTCAACAACAAAAAATAAATAGTGTGAATGCATTCAGGTTTCATTCCAAACTTTCATTTTTTTAACCAAAGCATTTTTCATATTCTGACATGCGTAACGGATTGTTCATAAATTTTATTCCATACGTTAGAAAAGGACCTGCAGTTTTATTAACGTTCTGCTCACTTAACATGTCATTGACCAATGGATAAAGTTTTTGAAACCAAAATCTGATGTGGCTATAGTGGCATCGACTCAACGGCCGTTTAAAACTGTGTTACCGTGCGACAAAGTTCCATACATTAACAACAAAATGGCAAGCCTTTCAAATGTATTTCCATATACCCGCAGTGTTCATTCTCTCGACGGCATTATAACCCGGCTGTATGAAGCGTTATGAAAATACGTAATGATGGGCATGACATAAGTCTCAAACTATTTGTCATTTACTTTCAATTAACATACAGAGGTAATAGAATAACCTCTACTCCTCCCATGCCCCTCATACCCCCCTCAACATTACACATGCACAAAACATTCGTCTCCTCTAGGATACTATTGAAAGACGCTCCTCCTTTCGTTAGCCATATCTGCATGTTCATTGTTCTGCATAGTATCGTACGACCGGATAGAGTATGCATGGACGCATATAATTCAACTTCTTAGAAAACAAAATACTCAAATGACTCTTAGACCGCGTTATTTCATTTTCATCTTTGCCTGCAGGACAAAACGTGATTAGTATGTAGACAATTCAGTAGAAAGTGCGACGACTCCGGTCCTGCGTGACCGCCACGCCAAGGGTGAAATTCCACGTCACGATGAACACATACACACCCTGCTGCTTTCAATCACTTTGCATATACAGTGGGCGCATTTGCTTTCGTGTTTAATCAGTTTACAGATTCAAGTGGAGTCAATGTTTTATTTCTTGCCACCTTCCGGGCACTTGAACATGGATTGGATAAAAATAATAATTTCGTTGGGGGGTCAAGCCGATCGGGTTACTTAAAATATTCAGCAAAATGGCATTACAGTGTTGCTTTGTTCGTTTTTTCCCTCGATCTGGTGCATCACACCTTCTAGCACTGACGTTTCCAGCCAGAAAACAACGATTTGTAATCAATGTTCCATCACAGTTAAGATTCCCCAGGTGCCTCGTGGGGAGGGAGGATGAGGGGTTGGGGAGGGGAAGAAGGGGGGGGGGAGTGGAGGGAAGACAATATCTTGTCCGTTGCCAGGATGAAAATGTCCTGCGGCGTATACGGCTTAAAAGAAACTGCTGATTATTCAGAACGACTATAAATATGATTGATTGTTATTGCAAACTACTCGCTTCTGATTGGCGATGATGAACGGCAGAGGTGGATGGGATAGCCAGAGAATAAATAACTCTTTTCAGCTCGAAAGTACTCTTGTTGTCCAGGCAGCTATCTAGTTACTGTTTGGAGACAAAAAAGAATATATTTATTTTAATAAAGCGCTTTTCCAGCTCAAGAGCTGCTCAAGGCGCTGGTCGATACAGGATCTAACTCAAGCCGTTCGAGGCGCCCACCTCCAACCTTTGGGCGCATAGTCTGTCGCCCATATGACTGACCACAATCCTAGGCGACCGGGGATGGGGAAAGGGGACTTAGTGCGTGGTGGGTGTATTTGTGTAGCCGGCACTACGACATGAGCGTCAGGATCTTTAAAGTCCATGCGATTGAATGCTTGCGTACACAGACTAGACCTCGTTTTATAATCTCATCCGAATATAGAGAGGAAGCAGTTCTTGGAACAGTAACCACGTTACTCTGGCAAAAAAAAAATGTTGAAAAAGCCCGCGAGAAAATACTTCTCGGAACAGTAACCACACAAATTCCTTTTGCTGGAAGCAACGGTAATACTGACATTCTAGGCGAGACGGTAAAGAATGGAACGATGTATCTAGCAATCTCTATGAAGTGATTCAGGATTGTATGTGATTCTAGTTTAAAAACAAACGCTTAGAAAAGATTATCATTGAAGTACTTCACACACAACTGCTAAATTTTCATTTCATAATTGCCCGGAATGTCATTCCAAGATTGTAAAGGCATTTTCAGTTTTGCGTGGATTGGTTTTCCAATTCCATTAAAAGGTTCTTTCACACGAGACACCATCGTTGTGCCTCAAAGCAATTCGTGCACTCACCAATCAAAGCTTACGGTGACAAACATCGAAAAGACTCTCCAATAGTGAGATTAAGAAGATAGATGCAAAACAGGTAAGTATGGTGTCGGGAACAACGACGATGTCGTCGAACTTGAATACATCAAACTTCCCTTTTCGAATGGTGACAATGAATAGTGACTATAAATCATCTCGTATCTGATTGTATCTTTGTGACTTGATCTGACAGACTTGTGTCTGCATAACCCTTGAACCTAAGAAATGCTAAAGTCTTATCATAATAAAAGCTATACAATTATTATAATTATCAGTATGATGTAATATCTCAGTGAGATAAATCAGGTTTTCGTATTTGTATTAATGGAGATGGACTATCAATTGTTATTTTTTCTGTCAAGAAACGTATATGGCCATTGTTTGAAATAACAAAGATTGGCACGAAAATTTGTACTAACAATATCATGAATGTCTTCTTGTTCCCTAATAGAAACTACTGAATTTCAGAACACATTTAAAAAAAAATATCTTACGTCGTCATATGCTTGATGCGACCTCCAAAGCATTCAACAACCTCCAAAGCATTCAACTTTCCTCAAATTCTAACGAGTTTTCAATCTATTTTATAATCTTGCTGGAAGCTGGTTTCTGATGAAGAATATCGCACTAACAAATCTCATTGTACTCCACACAAATTAACGAAAGAAAAAAAAACAGAAAGAGAAAGGATTAGGAACAACAACAACAACAACCGTACAATAACCGATTAAAATGTCTGGAACGCCATGCGAGTCACTTTTTTCAAACAGTTTTAATAATTGTTTGATATTATATAGTGCGATTATCAGCACAGAGTTGCTCAAGGCGCTGGCAAAAAAAAATGAAGAAAAAAACAACCATTTGTTTGATCTCTGCAGAAAAAAAAATCACTTAATTTTACTTTATTTTGTTTCGTGCCTTGAAAGATCGCATTTGCATAGACCAACAACAATACAAACAACAAAATTACAACAGCAACAATTGTAACAACAACAACAAAATAAAAAAAATAATAAATGCTGGAACCTAACGAGGGCAAATTCTCTCGCGTGCACTTAGGGGTATGGGTCATGTGTTTATTAATTTGTTACATTCGAGTTTCAAATCCTGTAAGCATAGCGTTAATTTATTACGTTGTTGCATCCAATACTGTTTTATTAGTTTTATTGTAAACCATTATGTTTTAAAAAAAAACCAAAAAACAAAAAAACGAAATCACAACGATGACGTCACTCGAAATACATAAGTTTTGGATTAGGTTCAAGGCATCTGCAAACTAGCATCTGAGGCTAACTAACCCATGTTTCGATGAAATGGAAAGATAAACGTAGATTAATTTAACTTCTCACAAATACACCAAACATCACAACGACGACAATCATCAACACTCCGCTCCCCCCTCCACCAGTCAAAGAGACAGCCAACCAACTAACCAACCAGTCAATAAAATATGGTAAAGCTACTCACCAGAACGACGTGTCCGGTGGAGATGTCCATGTTGGAGGCAGCGGGCTCCTCGCTCCTGCAACACAGCAAACGTCACAACACGTCATTAATTACCTCATAAAAACGTCATTTATAGAAACAGAATCACGCCCCTTTTAAACAATATGTTTCATACCTCTCAACTTTTCAGTTTATTATTATTATTATTATTATTATTATTATTATTATTATTATTATTATTATTATTATTATTATTAGTTATGCGCATAATCTAGACTTAGCTCCAGGCGCTTACATGAATACAGAACAACTTTAACTATAAAACAAAACGAGGAAAACTCATCAACTGTTAACAGTAACCTTATACTTTAAAAACTAATGACTCTAATATAATAATAATAATAATAATAATAATAATAATAATAATAATAATAATAATAATAATAATAATAATAATAATAATAATAATAGTCTACCGTAAATCTACCGTATATAAATCTACCGTATTAATACACACACACACACACACACATGCGTGTACGAGGTACAAATGGGGTAATTTCACCAACTTCGCGGCCCTTAGGCGGCGAATTAGGTCAAGTTTCTTCAAAAAAGACACTTTTTCGCAAGAAGTTTGACCTAATTCCTCGCTCCTAAGAGACGAAGTAGGTCAAGTTTCTTCAAAAACACAGCTAGGATAAGGAACTTTCCTCGACGATTAGGGTAAGGCAGTGCCTCGACGATTAGGGTAAGGCAGTGCCTCGACGATTAGGGTAAGGCAGTGCCTCGAAAAGGGTTAGGGTCAGGGCTAGTTGCAGCGCTGCAACTAGCCCTGACCCTAACCCTTTTCTGGAATGGGTGCCTTACCCTAATCGTCGAGGCACTGCCTTACCCTAATCGTCGAGGCACTGCCTTACCCTAATCGTCGAGGAAAGTTCCTTATCCTACCCGTCTGGAAGATGCACTACAACTACACCAGGTCAAGTGTACTTGTAGTGCATGTGCACTACAACTACACTTGACCTGGTGTAGTTGTAGTGCACATGCACTACAACTACACTTGGGCAAGTGTACTTTAAGTGCACATGCACTACAACTGCACTTGGCCAAGTGTACTTTAAGTGCACATGCACTACAACTTCACTTCGTGAAGTGTAGTTGTAGTGCACATGCACTACAAGTTCACTTCCATGTACTTAGAACAAATGAGCAACGCCAGACAAATGGGGAACGACAAAATTACCTCATTTGGTACTAAAAATGGCAAATTTCGTTCCCCAAATGTGACGTTTCACAACTACACACACACACACACACACACACACACACACACGCAGCTCTTTTTCATTCATTTCAATCGGTGAAAGGAAAATAATGAGTTTTAAGAAAAGATTTAAATGACAGAATTGAAGATTAATTTCTAAGAGAAACAGGCAGTGTGTTCCAAATACTAAGGCCCTAAGAGAAGGCAAAACCATGTAAGAGGGACAGAAATAAATCCTTAAGAACACATAAAAAGCTATGATTACCCAAGTACAATGATGACTAAAAAAAAATGGACGACAGCAACAACTAAAGACACGGTTACTATTTTACATGACTACTGAGAAAGAGAGAGAGAGAGAGAGAGAGAGAGAGAGAGAGAGAGAGAGAGAGAGAGAGAGAGAGAGAGAGAGGGAGGGAGGGAGAGAGAGAGAGAGAGAGAGAGAGAGAAAGATAAAGAACACACCGTATAATTATTACACAACGTCGATTCTTCTTCTTCTTCTTCTTCTTCTTCTTCTTCTTCTTCTTCTTCTTCTTCTTCTTCTTCTTCTTCTTCTTCTTCTTATTTTATCATTCTTATATAGCGCTTTTTAGCTCAAGAGCTGCCCAAGGCGCCAGTCGGGATACGACCTAACTCAAGCTGCCCGAGGCGCTCACTTGCTGCCATGGGCGCAAAAGCTGACGCTCAGACGACTGAGCACAATTCTAGGCCACCGCGAACGAGGGAGAAAGGAAAACTATACACTCAAACATCCACCAGACTAATAGCAAAAGTAAGATGGCCAGTGCTCACAGCCAATTTTTATGTCCGGGCCACCCGGAATCGAACCCGGTACCCGCAACCTTTGTTACAGGAGCTCGCCGCTCTACCATCTGAGCTATCCCTTTGCCCAGAGAGAAGACTAATCTCCCTGTCACAGTCGAGATACAAACCAAGGCATCTCGCACGCCACTGCAAGCTGTCTTACCACCGAACCGCCCTGCTATCCCAGAGTCAAAGACAAATGCCCTGATGACCTCGCCTTCTTGGGAAAAAACAACAACGTCGTGGCAACAGATCCAGGGCACGTGAATGTCAATAGATCAGAAAGGAAGTGGGTAAGTTCCTCTGCACACTTATAAAAGTCTAAATTCTTTTTAAATGTGAAAACACTACATACACTGATTACACACACAAAAAAGAAACGTGTGTTGAAAGCCAAAATAAAAAAATAAAAGAAAGATATAAATGTGTAAGACATTTAAAACGGTGCGAAAGAAGAAGATGAAGAATAACTGATGTTTAAACTGTCGTCCAATAGACAAACACACAAATTGCTTAAACTAAGAAGTCCTGAACTCAATGGCTTACCATAGTATATTCACTGACATTTTACTTGACGACCTCTTCCATGGACGCCCACAGAAGGTTTGAAGACAGTTATAATCAATTAAAAAAGTATGGAAGTACGACGTGTAATATAAAATGTATAAAGTAAAATGGAAGGCTGCTGCCGGAGCCTTAAAGTAAAATGATAAAATCGTGGAGGTAAAACCAGGTCCAGTAGAATAAAACTTACGACTTCTCATATGCCAAATGATAGATTATGAAGTGTCAAGCTTTCCACAGTGTGATTTATGCAGATCAGCTTTCAGTAACTTGGGGTGTCGCAGTCGTGGTTCGGGCAGACGCTCGCAATGTTTAATGGTAAGCAACGTCGGTAAGTGTTAGTACTTGGATAGGTGGCCGTGCTAGGAAGGCCACCAACCAACACACACACACACAGACATATATGTATATACACACACACGCACACACTGAAACAAAGCGCAAGACACACCCCAGTACCCCCAGCTGTGCAAGAGTACCTGGACCTCTTTAGAACCGGGGAAGGTAAAACACAGAGAGAGAGAGAGAGAGAGAGAGAGAGAGAGAGAGAGAGAGAGAGAGAGAGAGGGGAAATGGAACCGCCCTCAGTAAGCTGGGCTAGAGAAAAGGGAGGCCTCAAACGCGTCCCTCCCCTACCACCGAAAGGTTACGGGGACACCTGTAAAATTTTACTCAATAACTTGTCGCGATTATTATCTTTGTGATGAAAGGTGGGGTGGCCTCGTGGCGCAGTGGATAAGTCGCCGGTTTCCTATGCCGAAGGTCGCGGGTTCCATTCCCGCAAGGGGCGAACGTATGTGACTTAGGTACGAGATTATTGAGGTCACCGAGGGTTTTCTCCGGGCACTCTGGTTTCCTCCCTCCCTTCAATAATGGTACAGGATGCAGTCAATATAAAATTTTCAAAACTAAAAATTCGATTTTCTTCCGTCTTCTAATAGCGATCTTTACTGTTTGAGTGATGTATGTGTATTTGGTGTGTGTGAGGGTAAATGAGACAGGTGAGCGTGTATGTTGGTATAGATCGCCGCGCTTTGAGCCTTGGAGAAAGGCGCGTACATAGCATCCTGTATTATTATTATTATTATTATTATTATTATCATTATTATTATTATTATTATTATTATTATTATTATTATTATTATTATTATTATTATTAAAGACGTTTTACAAATCAATTAAATTTATATTTGCTGTTTTTGAGGTAGTGGATGAATTTCAGTGAAAGATTGAGGCAGGGAGACTTGATGAAGGCAGGGAGACTTGATGAAGGCAGGGAGACTTGATGAAGGCAGGGGAGTAGGGGGAGGAAAAAGGGGTGGGGGTGGGGGTGGGGAGGAGTTTAGTGGTTAAGACTTGCAAAGAAGAGTGTTGGGGAATCAACGTAGACTAATTCTTTACATTCTAATCATCGTCATTCTTCATCAACAGAAAAAGAGCATATACGTCCATGATTGATTGATTTATTATTGCTTTAGGTCCAGCGGACTCTTCCGAGCCAAATCAGGACCGGACAACCCCCGATCCGCATAAAAGATCTGTTGAAACAACCCCAGTGGGAAAATTGAATGCCCTCCACCGGCCAGTCATTTTACAATAAAGACATCCCACGCGAGGGACGGCTGAGGGTTGACCTCAACTACGCGAACTCCCCGATTACAAAAACAAAATAGAATACAAACATCATTATAAATCATCAACAAAAAAACATACATATAAAATGCCTATAGTGCTAAATAGTACATTCATAGGAAGCCCTAGTGACCACCCGGCAGAAAGCGTCCAACATTCCCAAGCTGATCCAACAGACCTCATACACAAACAAGGAGTCTTGTCCAGGAAGAGTTTTCAAGAAAAAAGGTAGGTCATTGATCTAGCGAAGAAGAATATAGTATAGCAGAGTGGTAGGACAGATCGGGAATGGGAAAGAGCAAATGAGGAAGACAGCGACAGTGGGAATTTAAAGCACTAAATTTCCAGAAAGTGGGGATACTATTTATACTGAAACCCCCGGCACTCCAACGGGGGGAACTGTTGCCGCAGTTAATTTGTCATGCCTACAAAGGCAAGACAGGTTTTCAACTGGGGCTTTCACTGTACCCTTTATAGGTTAGAACAATCTACAGTGGCAAGATTGCTCATGACCCCAAGGGGTGATATACGTCCATCTAGCAACAGTCTTAAAAAGGTAGTCTAGTACAGTCCGTCTAAAATACAATATTATATTAGTTATATTTCACACAGGAGCATACATATCATGTTAGCCCGAACGGCGAACAGAACACATGACCGCAAACTGGAGACATGTCCCTAGCTATGGACTAAAAACTAGTGACAAGCTGTCATTGTTAAATATTTTCCTTCTACTACTGAACCTGTTAAAGGACATTTATTACTAACAACATTTCGCAATGCAAGCCAAAACCTGATCAAGAACACATGTGTATTGTAATGATAAAAAGAAGAAGAAGAAGAAGAAGACACCAACTACTCTACTGTCTGTAGTAGTTCTACAGTAGACGGCAGGTCACAAGACGCACTAAGGTCAATAAGCACGACAGAAAAGTTAATATGCCACCTAACCCATTTCCATATACTTTAATTTTACAAGGTTGTCGCTATGATTACGATTCACGGCTATATTTCTAAGTATCTTTAATATCTGAAGTTTACTTCGTGAGCGGAGGTGCCAACATAAACAAAGATAGAAACAGGGAGAGAGAGAAGGAGAAGACAATCGATATTAATATTATTAATGGCACTACACATAATACTATTCATTACCTGTAACGTTCGCCATTGCTCTCTAGGTTTTATCCTTGATGAGATGTGTAAAGGGCGAATAGAACAGGGCCTAGAACTTACCCCTGAGGAACATCGAACACAAGTCTGGACGGTTCGAAAAGGTGGTGGTTGATGCAGACAGATTGGAAACGATCAGCGAGGTATGAATGGAACTAGCGTAGGGCACGGTCTTTTATTATTATTATTATTATTATTATTATTATTATTATTATTATTATTATTATTATTATTATTATTATTATTACTGAGGATTTTTATAGCGCACTTATCTCGGCGTACTAGACCAGACTCTAGGCGGTGGCCGATACAGGATCTAACTCAAACCGCCCGAGACGCCCACCCGCAGCCTTTGGGCGCATGGTCTGACGCCCGGACAACTGAGCACTATCCTGGCCAGCCAGGGATGGGGGAGAAGGACCTAGTGCATGCTGGGTGTGTTCTTGTTACCGGCACTCACCCGTCTAGGACATGAACGTCAGGATCTTTAAAGTCCGTTATGATGGAATGTATGCGACACACAGAATAGACCTCGGTTTATACTCTCATCTGAAGGAGTAGGAAACGGGAGTAAAGTGTCTTTCCCAGGGACACAACACAATGGCCCGGACAGGGCTCGAACCCGGGACGTTCAGATCCGCAAGCCAAAGCACTACCATTAGACCACCGTGCCTCCTTATTCCAAAAGAGTTCTCAAGGCGCTGAAGGAGGATGGAGTGATTGATAGTGTCAAAAGCGGCTGAGAGATCGAAAAGGGTCAACAAAGAGATTTTACAAGAGTCAGTGGCAGAGAGAAGGTCGTTCAAAATATGAAGTAGAGCTGATTCAGTAGAGTGGTCAGGACGGTAGGCAGACTGGAATGGACAGAACAAGTTGTTGGAAGAGAGATGATGGTTGAGCTGTTTCAGGATAACCTTCTCCAGGAGTTTGGATAGGAAAGGAAGATTAGAGGCAGTGCGGTATTGTTCAAGACTTCTGGATCAAGGTTTGATTTCTTTAGTAGTATCCGCACTATGGCAGACTTGCAATAGGAGGAAGCAGAACCAGCTTGCAAGGAAGAGTCGACTATGTTGGGGATAGCTGGGAGGAGGTCAGTGATACAATCTTTGAAAAGCTCGCATGTCTTAAACGACAAGATGCTGAGAATTTCATCCACTTCAGGTTTTGAGACAGTATGAAAGGAGAAGAGTGGCGTGCTGGTGAAGGCGGATCAGGAGGACATGGTTGACAAGGCGTGTCCTCAAGAGTTTTGCGGATAGCTTCGATTTTCGAGGTAAAGAAGTTTGAAAAGGATGAGGGTAGTTCAGAAAGTTCCATTTTTGTTGGAAGAGGAGAAGTGTTGGTGTTCTCCAGGAGGTCATAGCAGAAAATAGATCTTTGGATGAAGTAGTCCTCAATCTTTGAGTTGTAATAATGTATTTTAGTTGCAGATGGCTTTTTGGACACCACACATGCGCTTCTGAAAGGCCTGCATGTGAACTGTAAGTTTGGAAGACCATCACAAGACCGCAGATGGACGGTCAGAGATGAAGCAGGAGGAAGAATGAGCATGTTTGTCAAGGAGATAGCTGAGAGTAGTATGGAAGAAAAAAGCAGGTTCTGTGTCAGGAGGAGCAGAAAGAAAGTGGACAGCTTCAGAAGAGGAGGTTTTCTTGTTATTGTTTTGGAAGTTGCGGCAGGTGATTGTGCGTATTTTCTTTTGAGGAGCAGAGAGACAGAGAGAGTAGAGAACATCGTAATGGTTAGACGATACAATCACATGAGAGAGAATGTTGTCAGATTTTCTAGCGATTGCACAGGCGATGATGTGCTCAGAGCGAGGGTATGCAAGTGCAGAATCTTTTTTGGTACTTGGAGGAGAACAGTAAATGCAGATAAAGATGATGGTATGTCATGGATATTGAGAGTGGCATCAACAAACCTGAAGAAGTCGTGGGCAAACAACCTAACTAATCGAGGGGCTGTTCAAAGCATGCAATACAGACGGGGGTATATTGATGGTTTCATTTGAACTAACTGTGCTAGCAGTGGCATGCATAAATTAATATATTATGCTTTAAAAGAAACTGACTACCATGTAAAACAACCGTTGCATCCTTTTTCTGTAGGCACCATACAACATAACCACATTTAATAAACATAAACCGGCCTTCAGAAAATACCTCAGCTGATTTCCATAAATCACAAGAACGTAAAAAAAGAATTTATTCGTAACAATTTATAAAAAAGATGGAAAGACTGGCCAGTACGAGGATCCACGATCTCACAGACCTGTTTACTGGGACTTGCCTGTATTAAATAAAGGACTGCCTCGACAGCAAGTCCTTCAGACGCACGATCCTTTAGACCTACTTATTGGGCTCTCCGTGTATTAGTTAAGGAAATACCACGACAACAAGACTTCGGATAATACACGAGGTTTGCCGCATTTCTCGATCAATATGAAAGCGGTTATCAAGCAGTGCTGTTATTGACTGATCGCGGCCATAACGATTGTATCTGGGGCAAACTCCATGACCGCAGGCAACAGCCGCCATTTATTACCCAAACAACTTCCGCCTTCAAGTCTCGGTTAACGTGCCACTGCGAGAGTCGGTGAGAAGTCGTGACCGAGACGGCTAGTTTAAATACTACGTTGATGTTGTGTTCTCATGCACTGATGACGCAGTAATCACGACTTGCATACAATGACGCTGGTAGAGGAAGATGGTGGTGATGATGATCATTAAGAAGAAGAAGAAGAAGAAGATATTGATGATGGTGATGATGATGATGATGATGATGATGATGATGATGATGATGATAATGATGGAGGTGGTTGTTGTGGTGGTGATAATGTTAGGTAATGCACCAAATCCATGCATTGTTCGTGCTCAATGCGCAATGAGGAGGTTATGGTTGGGCTGTAAAGATGTTTAATAGTTTGTTTATGCATAATAGCCTACATAATACAGCATAACTGCCACACACTAAATACCAAGAAAATCTTCCTCCATTATTAAAAGAGCATTGCACTGATCGATTAAGAAACTTCTGTCTCAAATTTATACAAAAGAACGAAACAATGAGAAACAGCGACTAATAGAGACAGAAAGAATTTAAAAAAATAAAAAGAGGGAGAGAAAGAGGAAGAGAGAGAGAGAGCGAGAGAGGGTGGGGAGGGAGAGAGATAGAGAGAGAGAGAGTGAGAGAGAGTGTTGTTTTTGTATTTTATTCCATTTAAAGTTCACTAGGCTGGCGCCTATTTACACGAACCATTATTTACAATACATGACAACGACATCAATACAAAATAAAATAACGAAAGAAGTAACGACAGAAAAAGAAAGAAAGAAAGAATAACAAGCCACACACAAAGCATTTGGAAGTAAAATATCAGAGCAGGGAAATAAGAGAACAAAGCAATATGCACGTGCAATACATAAGTCATCATTATTACCCATAACGCGAGAACGAGTGAGGACGAAGCCACATAACGACCGCTGCGTCACGCCAGACGACGATGACGAAGTGGAAGGGGAGGAGGAAAATAAAGGAGGAGGAGGAGGAGCAGGAAACAGCAACACACTGATTAATGGCGAGCTGGTGACCATCCAGACGACTTGGGCTGTGGTGGACGTCATCCAAATTCACAACGTTCGCTTCAGCATTTAGCGGTCATACGCGTCTGCCCGTACTGAAGTTCTTAAATGTTATTGTCTACAGTATTGTGTAGCGTCAGTGTTCCTATTCGCAAACGGTGTTGTCTATATGGCACTTTTTCAGTCGTATAGAAACATCTTGCAGTTTGTTTCGTGACGTTTAGAAACATCTTGCAGTTTGTTTCGTGACGCTTAGAAACATCTTGCGATTTGTTTGGTAACGTTAAGAAAACACTGTTGACTATATAGCATGTTGAAGTATATCAGAATTCAAATCACAAAACGTCGTGGACTTCAGTATTTTGCGGTGTCCAAAGTTCACAAAACAGGGTCGACAAGAACATTTTCCTGTCTTATTTATGTTCAGGTCAAAAAAAAAAAAAAGAGCAATGTTGAGTATCAGTGTTCAAAATTCACAGACGTTGTTGACTTATGTTAGCATTTTGCAGTCTTTTATCTATGTCCACGTTGATAGACAATGTTGACTAAGCCGTTGCGCATAGTCCATATTCATTCGTGTCCACGTTAGAAAACACTATTGACTATCGCAACTTGCATCATTCAATTTTTTTAAAATTCAAACGCTGTTTTGCTACACAGCATCATAACCAGTTGGTATACGACCTTAGAGAATACTAAAAATAATAGTTATTAGCGTGTCCTATTTGAGTGAAGCTGCAGCCAGTAGTTTTCGTAATAGTCTCCCAGCGCATTGTTATTCACTTCGGAGTATCTATACGTAAGCGATGTCAATATTCCTTCTTTGACTTCCCTTACCGTACACGTATTAGTCATTGTTTATAGGATCAAGCGGACTGCAAAGAGCTGAATCCGGACCAAAAGGTTGAAAGAATGACCCGTATAAGAGATCTGCTGAAACAACCCTAATGGTAACTCTGAAGGCACTCTATCTGCCGGTCCCTTCCGTAAACGTGTATTTAAAAAAAAAGACTACATAATATATTTTTGGATTTTTGTATTAGTCTGTAGAAACATGTACTGACATTAGGTAACGAAATTAAGTATACGAAAATGACATTAACTTATTCAATACCCACTTTGGCGGCACAGAGAAAACTATTGTTCGGGAGAATCCCGAATCACACGAGTGACATTGGGAGAATCACACGAGTGACATCGGGAGAATCCCATGAGTGACACAGCAAGACTACAGACACCAGAAGAAAAAAAAAACAGCTAGTAACGCTCATGCACAATTAACGAAAACTATAAGGACAATTTTTACCTTCGGTAAAACGGCGGGGGAATGCAGAACAGTATACGAAACATTCTGACATCAGAAATATGATTCTACGAACGAAAACCAGCATGTGGTTTGACAGCTGATAGTCAACGCATCTTAAAAAAAAAAAAGCAATAATATTTTCTAAAAACATCTCGACCAAATGCGTAATATGACTTCAGCTACCCAGCTGGAGAGAAATCATTAAAAAAACATCGTTATATAAAAAAAATACCAGTAATTTTCACTTGCTTTTTTCCACACAAATACATACTTTCACTCACCTCCCACCCAAACATTCAAATACCAAAGGCTTTATATTGTTACAAACAATAGTATCGCCTGCTTTTATTGCTCCTTGTTTAGCCAATTTATCAACTATATCATTCAAAAAGTGGCTCCATTATCTTCAGTAAGATCAATATGACAGCACGGTTCTAATGATCACACTCCGAGTCTATTTCCGACTATTAGTACCTACAACGTTGGACCACCTATAAACAAATTCACACTCGCTTTGGCGTAATTATCGGCATCATAACATACCATTTTTGCTCAAATGCTAGATCCGGCCTTTTCGAGCACAACCTACTAACACATTGGCGTGCATATTCCCCAGTAATATGTAAACTTCAACCGGACTACTTCCTTTTCTTCTTCAACTAACTTAATGCAAATGTTATGCAATTTTTCTTTATCTAATATGTCTCACTACACACAGACACAATAACATCCTCATCATGGTGATGATTATATAAACCGATTGTTTTCTCCCTTCTATATGCACTTACATTACATGGACACTCTCATACTTCAACATTTCTTCGAAATATTTGTGAGACCTTCGTTTCCTACCACTATCACCTACAAGCATATTATCGAGAATGCTTGATAATAACATACGATATCCTTGCTTTAAATATTCTGAAACCGTCTCTTTTTTCATTTCCTACCTACACTGTTAATTGCCATCATATTAATGCTGCAATCGAATCATCGAGTGCCGCATCTTTATTTACTACATATAACCAAGAAAAAACGGGACTAGGCCTTGGTTAGTCTGTTACACTGTCTGGTCCTCTTTAAATATATGCTTACAGCTTGACAACATAAACAGGAACTGTCATTCTGAAGCCAGACCGCCAACTGTGAAAATGACACAGCGCTGTTCATCTATATTGCATTATTAGAACGATTTCAGAATACTGTTAGTACTGATTGATGGTTGCTGTGCTTCAATTACGTGTAGAAGTCCTGAATTTGGTTGCTGTGCTTCAATTACGTGTATAAGTCCTGCATTTGCTATTACTGCTATTGCTGCTTCTGCTGCTACTACAACTACTGCTGATGTACAGATGGTTGGATATTTCCTATGGATAGAAGCAAACCAGAAGTAATGGCCTAGCATTGTGAGGGAGTACAGACCATGCAATGTGCATATACTGCTACCACTTCTATTTCTGCTCCTCTTTGTGCTTCTGCTACTGTCAAGCCTGTTAAATCGACTGAGCTACACCTAACAGTATGGTGCGGCCAACACGACGCGATGTGATGTGCGTCCAACGCGACCCGATGGGATGCACGCCAAAGCGACGCGATGTGATGTGCGTCCAACAATCGAAACCCCAAAATTCTACAACATCCACTAATCTTCCTACTATTGCAAACAACAACAACAACAACAACAACAACAACAACAACAACAACAACAACAGTTTCAATTCACTTAATATACGTCTGTTGGTGTTGCTATTCTCCAGCGCCTCGAGGGGATAAGTGCGGTATATTAGAAAACAATAATTTACTATTAGTCCTACTACAACATTCGAGAATGCATTGGCTTGACACTGAGCGAAGCCATGAGGATTGCTGAGGACAGAGAAAGATGGAGTACGCTGGTTAAACGATCATCTGTGGTGCCCCAACGACTTTCGAGTTAAGGGATTGGATAGGATAGTCCTACTACGGTAAAATCAATTACGGTTGTACAGTAAAAGAACTATTGTGACAGCATTTACCTCCTATAATAAAAACTATTCAGGGCTGTTTCCTTCACTACTATAGTAACATCAGTTACTGTTGCTGAAATACTACCGTGACAATGTTACGATTTACTCGATGTGCGTGCGTCTGCTGCTGCAGCTAGCAGCAAATACTGCGTCCACAACATCAACTACTCGTCTTCCTACAGCTATACTGCTAGACCGACCCCAGTGGCTGGTTTCTTAATGAGCAGTAACTGAAGCTAAGCCAGGACGCCCCTTGGTGACAGTGACAGTCACAGCTGCATAATTCATTCCTTGTGCTGTCTCTCTCCTGTCCACGAGACTTCAAGTACAGGAGGACTTGGCATCTTGCCGGCCTTGCACACTCCGCCCCTTACCCTCCCTCTTCCATGCATCAACTCCTTTCCCTGGATTCTACATGGCACGTCGGCAACCCAATCACCTCGCTCTAACTCATCTTCACACCCCAATCCCTTTACAACAACACCTACACACTTCAATCCCTGGCCCCAGCACGCATCAACCCCTTTGCCTATACTATAAACACCCCAATCTCCTTGTCGTAACTCATCTACACACACCCAACATCCCATACCCTAACTCTTCCACGCACCACTCCTTTTCCATAGGATCTTACGGCGCCCCTCCCAACCTCCTTGTCCTAACTGTTCATTTAACACTAAAAGCCTTCTCTCAATCTCTTTGGGCTGCCCCCCAAAATCATAAGTTTTTTCAGCTTGGATTAACAAAAAATCCAACAAAACGCGCGCGCACACACACACACACACACACACCCACACCCACCCACACACACACACACTCTACATCTGCCCAAGTTACAAACGTTGGAAACAGAAGTTCCTATTATTGCGCAAGAGCTGCTATCGGCTCGTGTGTGATAAAACATGATAATTGAAACGGATGGCTCATAATCCCATCACAGTGGACTGAACTCGGGAGCTCCGAATAGGGGATCAGTTTTTGATTTTGGGCAGATTAGTTCATCCCAAAGGCAGAACGGAATTTTAGCTCTGCATTTTTTTAATGGATGGACAACACCCGAGATGAAGGCAAAATTAAACAAAGTCCCTCAGTCCTTTGTATCCAAGACGACAGGTCTGTCTTCTGGATCCTTCTCTATCAATTGACATTAACACTGCTCGTGGTTTGGGTACACGTCAAGCAACGTCAAGCTCGGTTAGTAGTTGGATGGGTGGACTTCTTGGAAAGCAGCCACGAAACGAGACACACAGAATGACATAAGCGCAAATATCTCCCTGTCCACTCAGCTGTAAAGGGTACCAGTTCAGCACTGGGGGAAGATACAGCGACGAAGGAGACGAGATGGGCTCCGCCATTAAGCTGGCCCACAGAAAAGAGAGGTCCAAAACGCCTCTATCTCCCCAACGACCAAAAGGTTATGGGAACACATTTTTACCTTTCTTTATAGCAAGATCAAAATATAATATTATTATACAGTATTCAGAATCTTGGAAATCAAAACAAAACTATTACTCAACGGTAAAGTCATTCTTTTCCCGATGTGTGTTAATAGATACAATTAATATTCATGTGTAGCCTCACATAATCTATGGGGCCGAGTAGCTCAGTTTGTAGAGCGGCTTACTAGTAACCGAAAATTAAGGTAGTTCGAATCCCGGATTGACCATATTATATATTTTATTTATTATTTCCCCCTTACCACCAATTGGTTCGCTGGTGTCAAAATAATGTGACCAGTAGTCGCCTATACGCTCCGGTATCGTGTGACTATAAACTACAGTTAACCTTTAAAATAATCTACTAAAATTTATACAACCGTAGCAACACTATTTTGCTTGTGCTGAAGTTGAAAAGCGTACTTCCTAACACAGTCCTGCCAGAAGTTGCGTTCGACTCGAACTCATTAGCGATAGCGCTCCCATCAGAAGCCACCGGAAGCTGCATTGTACGCTGGGATCGATTTTCGAGTGACAAATAGGCCGATACAGGCAGAGGCAGAAGCAGAACAGCAGAGAGACAGAAGTATACCGTACTACTTTAGACTACATAGGCCGATAAGTGTTCTTGGAAAGAATACAGAAACGAACATGACAACCCTACAAAGAGGCGGCTTCACCACGAGTTAAAAACGAACACTACTACTTCTACGTATGCAAAAAAATACTATAAAGTGCGGTTGGTAAGGTATTTTAGCTCACAAAGACAGACTCTACCGTAAGGACAAATTGGTAAGACTGTTATAAAGCCATATGTGTCTACGTCTGGAGTCAGGAGTCAGGGCCTCAAAACTTCAGAGCTTAAAAGCCGCTGGGGGGTAAAATACTGGAAAATGGCTTGTAAGGTACTTCAGCGCATAAAAGACAGACGGCACCTTCAGAACAAATCGATAGTAGCGGTGATTACAACCTTCACCCTGCTGGTCAGAGAAGCCAAACGTCCACCTGCGTCCCTCTCTTTCCGCTCTCCCGAGAGTCTATTGTATGGCTTGGCCTTTGTCTCCGGGGGAAGGAGGAGGTCAGCGTAAATCAACAGTAGCAACTTCACCCACGCCAGACAAATGCCGGAGATTTCAATTTGAACCGAACGTACAAAAAAACACAGGCAGACTGCTGGATAAATGGATTATTCATAGAGAAAAGACCAGTCCACCTCTGATCGAAGAGCTGCAGACTGCTGGATAATTCAATTTGAGCAGAATGTACACCCCATTAACAAACACTCACTCAATCACGGACCGACCTACGTTTTGCACAGTAACCTTTGTAAGCAAAAATAATAAAGATCTTTTTGGCCGTGATTTCAGATACAGAAACAGAATCAAATCAAAATTAGAAATGGTTAATGTCCACACAAGCAGCACCGAAAATGTGCTTGATGGTGACAAAGAATGCAGGTGCTCTACGATGAACAATTTATGTAGAAGAAGCTATTGGTGGTGATTTACTGATAGGAGTCTTAACATATTATCATACTGTCATAGCACAGCTAAAACACCAAAACCGAACAGCGATTTGTTAAGTCGTAACAAAACACAAAGATAAACCAAACCCAACCCAGCTCAAACCGAAGTCTACTAACAACACACAGGGAGCAGCACTATGTCACACAAAAACGTTTTTGAGACAGCTCATTACTACACTGCAGTCGTTTCGGGACAGAATAAGTATAACAAAACAGCAGCTAAACAAAAATAAACGTATTTCCAAGAACATAATTCATTAATAAAAATAACGCATGTTTCAGTTTTACACATAATTTTCTACACTAAACCTAATATAAAAACACCACTACAAATATCAGGGATCAACGTATTTCGAAGAAGATAATTCATTAATAAAAATAACACATGTTTTTGTGTCATACATAATTATACACTAAACCTAATGTAAAAACTCCCATTACAAATATCACAGGACAAAACAGACCACCGAAGATCTTGCGTCTTCATTCGAGAATACAATTTAAACAGAGATTCAAAGAAAACTTCAAAACATCACATACATACTCATAAAACGTTAAATTTTAAAATGAAGTGATCCTCTACACACACAAAATACGGTTCTCCATTTTCGAAAAACCTCCATCACCACCACCACACCGCTACTTTATTTAAGGTGTTCACAAAAGCTGCAGCCTAAATCATTCTGTGACAATAACAATTCAAAATACTGTACACCTGCGACTGATTAAGGGTCTAACATACTGCAACTGAGCAAACATCAGTACATGCCAGCTGGCACCAATAGAGATAAAGATATTCGGCCCATATGACATCAAGGGACAGACCTGGCAATAAAGCCCACAATTCAATGCTTTACACTACACGTAGGGAGGGATTGGAGACAGAATTGGCAACTCACGTGGCCCATATGAAATACAAGAGCAGGCCTGGCAATATGGCACACAATTCCAAGTTTTACGCCACACTACCTACCAAACAGCTCACACTGTATAATCATCACAAAAAGACTTGGTAAGCTCCCATGGAAATGAATTTGGGACACAAAGGACAGGCATGACAAAATAGCACATAATTGTCCCACCATACGCCCTACATCCTGTACAGCCCGCCCACATACAACAGTAATCAAAGCGCGACCCTATCACACATGCAATGATCGCTCCGACCCTGATGCAATCACGATCATTATTTTCAACGATGGCCTCCCCATATAACTTCTACCACATCCATTCTATACCCACACCCTTACCCGTTTCGAGCCCTCTCTGCACACACAGCTACATCTCTTGTTTGCCGCATTCTTCATCATCATCACTTATTAAAAGGAGTCCTATCATATTTTCTGTCTACAAGCATGACATTTTGAGTGAGTGTGTCTCTCCCACTCCTATCCCCTCCCCATACCCACAGAACACTGCACGTTCTCGCTAATTATTTTCACGTAAGAACAAATTTTACACTACATAAACCCACCTCAGCTCCCACAAATCAGTAACAGCCCCAGAAACCTCCACACTCCCATCAAGTACTGAATAAAACGAATAACACCTTATCACTTCATTGCATTTGATGTTGTGATCACCCCCCCTGGCCTGGTGTGTGTTTAAGAAGAGTGTGCTTGTGTGCGTAAGGAAGGGAGGGCGGAAATAGCAGAGAGATAGAGATAGAGAGAGAGAGAGAGAGAGAGAGAGAGAGAGAGAGAGAGAGAGAGAGAGAGAGAGAGAGAGAGAGAGAAAGAGAGAGAGAGAGATCGGACAGGCATGTATTATGATGGATGCATTCCTTCCTTAATTTTTTGTTGTTGTAGGCCTAATATAGGACTCTTTTTTGGGGTGATAATTACACTCATTTTAATTAACGTCTACAGTAGTCAGCTCTACACACAGCACATGTTTACGGTAATGTAAATAAACCATTATTATTAGCTCTTTTGAAGAACAAATCATATTCTACGTTCGCAGCATTGTGCAAATATGCTTTGGGGATAATTCAAATCGAACTAATCATCGCTTTAAAAGCCACTCATAAAGAACTATGTTCACATTAGCCAGTATCACTATTGTGCCGACAGTGAGTGAGAGAGAGAGAGAGAGAGAGAGAGAGAGAGAGAGAGACAGACAGACAGACAGACAGACAGACAGAGACTTTGATCTTGACAGTTTATTGCTTTATGGCCATTCGCCCCTGCAAACACAGGCGCCAAATGCGCGAAGACACACACATTCACACGCATCTGGAAATGTGGGGGAAGGGACGGTCGCGAGTGTTACACTTCTGCCATATCATGTTTAAAGTCATTAAGAGAGAGAGAGAGAGAGAGAGAGAGAGAGAGAGAGAGAGAGAGAGAGAGAGAGAGAGAGAATGTTGTTGTACATTACCTGAACAATTAAACGGCCGAAAAAATACTGAGGTGCCAACGATTGAAGCCATGTTCACATTCGATCCAGTGATGCGTGAAAAACGTCAAACTGGGAGCGGGCAGCTAGCAATATCGACCCATTGCACTACAGTGGTCGCAGCATCCAAGGGAATTCAGATAATCAAATAATAGGGGAAAAATTGCTATCTTATGTTCTGTGATTGGAATTTCCCAGGCATATTCTTATAGTCAATCCCCAATGCTCTGTAATCCGCTGCTGGTGCCATCCTGTGATGATGCGGTTTTGTCTGTGATGTTCTTCCATGCGCAAAACCATTGCCATAGCTGCTGGTGTCATGCCCTTTCGTAAAAGAATTTTGACCTCTGATGTCATCCATGCTTGTTTAATTTAAACCTTATTTTTTGTTACAGCAACGTTTCTTGGCGTAGTAGCCTAACGTCCATTCGGTGACTAGAGGTTAAATGAAACAAACGCGCACTCACAACAATGAACAGATGCAGAAGAAGAACTATAACCTTTTCACAGTATGCAATGGCGCTTGGTAACCTTGTATGGATCATTGCATGATCTCGATCAGTGCAGGGTATAGATTACGGCGTTATTATTAGACATTAAAACTAAGAGACACCATATGAATAATGCCATGACTGCTATCGTCCCTGCGTATTCGACGCTACGCTGGACATGTACTCAAAAACTGACAATGATGATTCCACAGAGCGGTGCATCAATCACCACGAATTTTTCGCATGCCATGATCACAACCCCCAAACAACCCCAACTCCTCTCTATTTAAAGTATAAAAAAAACCTAAATGCATCAACTGTTTTCCTGTACACGTGCGTCCTCCTCCTCTTCTGTTGAAAAGCTTTACTGTGGAAGCACCGACTTATCAGTTCAAACTGAAATAATGTTATTTTCGAATGTCGTCAAACAAAGAACGGGGACATTATTTCGTTATAATGATGAAGACGATGCTTACACGCATATAAAATACTTAAGGCATTGCGAAGATGATGGCAAAATCCATAGCGCTAAACCGACACGCTGTTTAATCGTCGTTGCCCGTGCAAAAGTGAGTTCATTGGCGTTAAGAAGCAGCCTAGATTGAGAAGATTATAATGGAGAAGCAAGCTTGGCCCACCGCCATAGCTCAGTGGTAGAGCGTTTGCCTAGCACACCCATGAACCAGGTTCGATTCCCGTGGTGGGGCAAGATAAAAGTGGCTATTGGTTTGCTCTCCATCTTAGAAGTACTATTGCTCTGGTGGTTCAGTGTTGATTTAAGTCCCTACTTCTTCTTCCCTGGCATGGCAATCTCCATTGGTGGGTGCCGACGTTAAACTTTAATGTTCATTCAAGCTTGTGTACAATGCAGAGAATAAGTTGTCTCCCTTAACTTGGATTATTCGAATGAGATATTCTCTCTCTCTCTCTCTCTCTCTCTCTCTCTCTCTCTCTCTCTCTCTCTCTCTCTCTCTCTCTCTCTCTCTCTCTCCCCCACTCTCTCTGGTTCTCTCTCCCCCCTAATTTTGAGTACAATGATACTCTACCGCTGTTCTTTGACTGTGACAACCACTAATAAGTCTACATGTTACTAAAAATTACACGAAATACTTGCTACAATTCTCATCCCTAATTTCGAACAGTGCACATTCCAGCTAATCCTATGTATTATTGCTAAAACCCTTGCAACAATATTCAGTCCATTTTCTCAGTCTTTGCAGGCTATGCGATACCAGCAAACCTTAATGCGAAGGCGAAGGAGAGAAGAAATGATGATGACGGCAACGACAAGGAGTAAGATATCGATTCATTTCGCGCCATTCTGCATGAATATCATCCCTTAGTACCGCATAAAAATACAGGAAATCGCGCATATTCACTTTCGTTCAATTTTATCCCATACACTGCGCTACGAGAGAAGACGAGGAGGCATAATCTGCCGTGACGACCCACCAGAGTCAAAGCGTCCAAGCCAGCCTTCAAACCGAGAATTATGCCAGTGTTGTCTGAAATCTGATGGCAAAGCATGGGGGAAGCTAAAGTAATAACGTGTGATGCTGCCCTGGCAGCTGATGACATAATGACCACGTGAGCGACGGTGATGATGACGATAACGACCAGGACGATCACACTTCATAGTAATCCTCCCTTGGCTTGAAACAAATCGACTGAGCCAGTGGCGCAAAACCAAATCAACACAGTCAGATGACAATGTTTAAGTTGATGATTGCGACGATCAAACTTCAATTCAGTTCAATTCTTTTTTTAAAATGTAGCCTCTGATCATGGATGTAGCAATTTTAGACGAGAGACGTGAATGATTGTAACGATTAAATGAATAACTTTTGATCTTTTGCTATGCACAAGTCGGCGGCATGGTCACGTGGCGCGGGAATAACAAAGCGGTCATGGCTTCTTTTAGGTCGCTCGCGTGTACTCCACTGCTGCTTAAAAAGTTTTAATTTACCGACATTTTGGGATATAGGGTGATGTTTTGAACATAGCACATTCGTGCAATACTGATTACAGACAAATTATTATCAGGGGACAGTTTTTTTTAAAGAGCGATTTGTCACTGACATTCAGTTTAGAGTTCATCAATATTTAATCTTTCAGTGGAAATCGATGAAAGGAAATGTTCTTTTCTTTGCATAAAGGTTTACGTCGGAGTTAGAGCATCCAAACGCAGCACAGTACTTCACCATTTTCAAACTCGAGCACGCTGTGTTATTCCCGCAGCACGCCTTTGTGCCTACAGCCCATTGAAAATACATCGACAAAATAAGTACAATTAACGAGAAGGCATCGGCAGTGCAACTGCTATCCTTGGAAAATTGAGATTTTATAGATTAACAAAAAAAAGTGGACCGTTTTTGAAGATTAAAAAAAAAAATCACGGAATTGGAGTTTACTTTAAAATGTGTTTTGTTTGTAACATGAAGTTTTTATTTAGCGGGCATTCGTTGGGCAGGCCGTCAGGTGTCAAAGCCGTTGAGTACTACGCACACAGGCGGACGTCACCTCGCTATCCACCTGCTCACTTCGCGACCGTCAACAAATTCAATAACCACGTAGTATGCTACAGTTACAGCCGTCCCCTGATGTCGAGAGAACAACGCGCAATATGTATATATCTATGTATATATCTATGTATCTATGTATCTATGTATCTATCTATCTATCTATCTATCTATCTATCTATCTATCTATCTATCTATCTATCTATCTATCTATCTATCTATCTATCTATGTGTGTGTGCGTGTGTGTGTGTGTGTGAGAGAGAGAGAGAGAGAGAGAGAGAGAGAGAGAGAGAGCGCTGATATGCCCATGCATCTGCATTCGCGCAGTACGTATTCCTTGCTTGCGTATGCATCCGAAAACGTACGTGTGTGTGTGTGTGAGTGTGTGAGTGTGGGTGCGTGCGTGTGGGTGTGTGTGCGTGAAATAAGTAATGAATTTGAAACAAGCAACCGAATGCGTTGTGCCAAAAGACAGTTGAACGCGTTGTGTTTGGCACTACAATACAACAAATGTCATTGGCACTGTACGTCAATGTTAATGAAAGCCAGAAGAGAACAGAAGCTCTACGCAAACATGGTGTCAGAGCGCCACAAGCGAGAGCATGATTAATGAACAAACAATACGAGTGTCGGATTATTACAGGCAAACACGGGCCGGATTCTAGCACCTCTATCTCAGTCTCGATGACTCTGTCACAGCTTTGTCACTTTCTTTATGAGTCGCCGTATGAGTAAAAATGCTATAAATAACATTATATGTATATAAAGCTTTCTTTCTATGCATACACAATGCATGCTATGTGCATATAATTCATTTGTGCATGCTATGTGCATATAATTCATTCGATATACATACAATACATTCTATACACATAGAATCAATTCTATAATATAGGTTTTAATCCAAGAACATAAGTGTAATTGTCTGTAAATGGAATTAATTTCTATATTATAGAATATATTTCTATATTATAGAACAGATTAGAATTCAATTTTTAATAGAAATTATTTTTATATTATAGAAATTATTTATATATTATGGAATTTATTTCGATATTAAAGAATAGATTTCTATATCATAGAATTTATTTCGATATTATAGAATAGATTTCTATAGTATAGAATTTATTTCTATATTTATACAATTTTATTCTATGTCAAACGTGGCTACGCTATGTGAAACGAGAACTTGACAGCCTTGACCTCAAATTTCCATGTTAGGAAAAGATTTTCACACGTGTTTTTGATTGTTTCCCATTAAACAGCCTCGTTTGGCATATAATAAATTCATAAAATTATAAAAATCTATTCTATTATTAAAGAAAACAATTTTATAATATAGAAATTTATTCTATAATATAGAAATCAATTCAAAACTATATAAATCTATTCTATAATTCCTATCCTGTCCCATAACCCGAAGGTCGTAGGGGCACCACAGATGATCGCTTAACCAGCATACTCCATCTTTCTCTGTCCTCAGCAGCCCTCATGGCTTCGCTCAGTGTCAAACCAGTCCATTCTCGAATGTTGTCCTCCCACCTCTTTTTCGGTCTCCCCCTTCTTCTACCTCCTTGCACTGTGCCTTGCAGAATGGTCTTTGCAAGGCCTGATGATCTGGTGACGTGGCCATACCATCGGAGTTTCCGTTTCTTCACCACTGTGAGCAGGTCATCGTGTTGTCCAATGGCTTGTGTGATGGTCTGTCGGACTTCAACGTTGGTGATGTGTTGGGTATAGGAAATGCACAGAAGTCTTCTGTAGCACCTCATCTCCATGCTTTGTATTCTTCGTTGGAGATCTGCTGTGAGGGTCCATGCTTCGCAAGCATATAGGAAGATGGAGATGACCAGAGATCGCAGCAGTCTTACTTTGGAATGTAGACTGATGGTTCTGTCTTTCCAAATGGGCTTCAACCTTGTCAGGGCAGCAGTTGTTTGTGCGATCCTGGAGAGGACTTCCTGTCGAGACCCATTGTCTGACACAATGGCTCCTAAATATTTGAAGCTGTGCACTGTGTTGAGGGATTGGCCTTGTACTTTGATGTCCGTGTTGATGCCATTGGTGTTGTTGGTCATCATTTTGGTCTTCTCTGCACTTATTTCCATTCCATA
The DNA here is from genome assembly GCA_036898135.1 of Oncomelania hupensis. Taxonomy (NCBI): domain Eukaryota; kingdom Metazoa; phylum Mollusca; class Gastropoda; order Littorinimorpha; family Pomatiopsidae; genus Oncomelania; species Oncomelania hupensis. The sequence goes on along the minus strand of CM072511.1, from coordinate 58,368,537 downwards.
AGCTCTGGAGGTGGTGTCAAGCCTCTGTACAAGCTGTTCAAGTTCTTGTTCCTCTCCAGCCAATCCATCAATATCATCCGCAAAACGAAGATTGGAGATTGCTCTGCCCCCTATGCTGACTGTGCCTTCGTGATCTGCAAGAGCATCTGACATGATGCGCTCTAGGAAGATGTTGAAGAGTGTTGGAGAGAGTAGGCATCCTTGACGCACACCGATTGTTGTTCTGAACCAGTTCCCGATGACGCTGTTATGGAGGACTGCACTGGTAGCCTTGTCATACAGGCTTTTGATGACTTCTATAATTTTAGGGCTGATGTTGTACACTTTCATGGTTGCCCATAGAGCTGCATGCCAGACTCGGTCAAATGCCTTCTTGAAGTCTATGAACACATGATATAGATGTTGTTGGTGCTGTAGGTATTTCTCACAGATTATTCTGAGGTTGAAAATCTGTTCAGTGGTACTTCGCCCTGCCATGAATCCTGCTTGTTCTTCAGCTATGATTTGTTCAGCTTGTGGTTTCAACCTGTTGAGTATTATTTTCAGGAGGACCTTGCTGGGATGGCTGATGAGGCTGATGGTGCGGTAATTTTCACACTCCTGAAGGTTACCTTTTTTGGGAAGAGTGATGACAAGCGACTGGGTCCATGGTGTAGGCCATTCCCCACTCTGCCAGATCTTGTTACAGATAATGGTGAGAGCATCAGTCATCGCTTCTCCTCCTGCTTGTAGCAGTTCCGCTGGTATGTTGTCCACTCCCGCTGACTTCCCTTTCTTCAGCGATTGCACTGCTGCCTCAACTTCTTCCCGGAGAATTGGGAGGATTTCTTCTTCTTCTCTGCTCTCGGGACATGCTAGAACTGATGGGTCTCCATTTGGTGTATGGTTGTAAAGGTCAGAGCAGTACTCTGTCCATCTGTCCAAGACTTCTTGTTCTTCTGTAAGGCAAATGCCAGACTTGCTTTGGATAGTGGAGACTTTGGGCTGTTTAACACTTGTCAGCCGCTTCACAGTCTGGTAGGCCTTCTTGCTGTTGTTCTTGTTCAGATTGTTCTCTATTTCCTGGCATTGATCTTCTATCCAGTTCTCCTTTGCTGTGCGCATGCCTTTTCGGATGTCATTGTTGATTTTTCGGTAGACATCAGCTCCCTGTGAGGTGTTCTTTTTCTTTTTTAACTCTCTTCGTTTATCACACAGATCCAAAAGTTCAGGTGTGATCCACGGCTTCTTCTTTGGTCGGTGCTTGCCGAGGATCTCAGTGGCGGCATCTGTTACAGCTGAGTTGAAGGTATTGGTCATGGTGTTGACATCTACTTCGCCTGCCCCCAAAATAAGCAGTGGTGCAAATTTCCCTCCAATTGTGGCCTGAAATATTTTTGCCACCTCCGGGTCTTGCAGTTTGTCCAGGTCGAACTTCAGCCTAGTGCACTTTGCTGTATTTACTCTCTTCAAATGGAGCCGGAAAGACATCATCACGAGATGGTGGTCACTTCCAATGTCTGCTCCTGGAAAAGTGCGTGTCCTGCCAATGTTGATGCTTGATCTGAAGCGTTTCTTGACCATGATGTAGTCGATCTGGTTGTGATGTTCCCCGCCGGGACTGTGCCATGTCCATCGTCTGGATTTTTTGTGGAGACCAAGCGTGTTTGCCAGTACCAGATTGTTGTATTCTATAATTACATAAATAAATTCTTAAAAATATAGAAATACATTCTATAATACAGAAATAAATTCAATAATATAGGAATCTATTCTACAATACGTAAATACATTCTATAATATAGAAATCCATTCTATAATATAGAAATACATTCTATAAAATAGAAATACATTCTATAATATAGAAATTTATTCCATAATACAGAAATTTATTCTATAATACCGAAACGCATTCAATGTACAGATAATGACACTTATGTTCTTGAATTAAATTCTATATTATAGAATAGATTATATGTATAGAATGTATTGTATGTATAAAGAATAAACTATAAACATATAGGATGCATTTTATGCACATAGAAGCGTTAAATACATTGAATGTTATTTATAGAAATTTTACACCTATGGCGCCTATCTCTTAGCTCCACCTTACTCTTCAGTCATATTCCGTACTAGTAGACGTCTTCTTCATTTTTCTGTATGAAACTGACTATACAGATATTTATTAAAATATTTAAGAATAAACATAGTCATTAAACTACTTAAGACAAACAACATATTTAAGAAAGTATTTAAGATCAAATATGTATAATTAAAATATTTAATTATAATCAAATTGATTAAACTAATTAATGAAACTATTTAAGAATAAACATATCAATAAAACTATTTAAAACTCAAGTCAATGAAACTTTTTAACAAGAAATTATATCAATGAAGCTACAACCTTCATTACGGTATTTATATTTCAAAATCCAATCCCACACGTTTCCACCTTTTAAATGTGTTAATTATGAATGACGAAACTACTTGAAAGAACAACAACTAACAGCCATGTCAATGAGATTACTAAGAAGAAACATATTTAACAGAATTCCTTTAAAAGAAAATAAATGTTAATGAAATAACTTATTACAATATTAACTGCCTGATTACGTTATTTGTACTGAATATTCGGATCCGTCATGTCGCAACCTCGTCACTCTGTTCCTTATTCTGCTTGCCGCACTCATTAGGCTGCATTCATTATAGGTTGCTCGCAAGCATTGCTAAAACGTCACAGCTTGCGACAAGCTCTACTGTGGTGCATGCCAACGGGAGCGTAAATCATTCTCGTGGATAATCTAGTATGTATTGTCGAATATTACAAAACGGCGTTAAACAGAAACAAATTCTCACGTTTTCCTAGGGTGTTCTGTCCCCCGATTGCGCCAGGCTTCATTGATTGGTTGGTTGCTTAGTTGTTTAATTAACGTCTTCTTCGTCGAGATAATAAGACGTACGCACGCAGTTAAACACTTTCGCACCACATACATAAATATGCAAGGTTACTTTGAAGTGCAAAAGTTATAAGTCCTGCGCCTTGAGCAGCTCCTTCCTTTGCGCTGGTAAAGCGCTATCTAAGAACAAATCATGAGGGCTTCTGTACTATAATTTGGTCATAGTTACCTTATCCAGAATAACAGAACTCCTCCTTTGCTGCAGATATGGGGCATCGTCATCTTATTCCTGCGTATCGAACGCACCATGTTGCACCATACAAATCAATCCCAAATCGTACAGTTACTTGCTCTCCGGTGAGAATGCGAATAAAAAAACATTTATTACGATTTGTTGTAGTGTTACTGTATAACACCTATTATAAAACAAAGATGGATTTCCTCTAAAACTGTATGCGGTAGTTATTGGTTTGAAGATTCCCTATTGTTAAATCTACATAGAGCTGCTTGAGAATCGGTGTAGTGGAGAGGTTCAAATTGTACAAAAGAAGACCAGGATTTTCTCAAACTGTACATTGCGACCGGTTGTCGTGTGTTAGGGCGCCATCTTGCACCAGGGGAAGTGACCCCCAAGAAAGCGACGCCCTGACAAAATCAATACAGTGCTCGCTCCTGTCGCCTCCTTAGCACCCACAGAACACAGCCACACCATCTGAGACGCCTAGACTTGGCCGAATGAGAGTATCATGCGCTCTCGAAACCCTCTGTGCGTGAGAATTCCCGGTGTGAGAGACGTGTCCATTTGGCACCTCTGAATACCAACACCTTGTATCAGAAACATCCCGGCTCCCTCTGTGCCAGATGTATCAGACCTATACTTACTTCAAGGCGAAAGCCCACAGACACTTTAGCAGCTCCAGCGCCCTGGTATAAGTGTGCTATTTATGAAAAGATACTTTGCTCCTTCGGAGTATACCGATTTTCAAACAGATTCAAGATCCACAAAGATAGGTCCGACAGATGCGTCCATCTTTGCTCGCCGTTATTTGGACGTGAACACTGACCCCTGCGTTGACTTTGTAGACTTGGCAAGAAGAAATTAGGAACCGGAAAAGACACGGGTTCTTCCAACATTATCTGCATAATATGGAGACAGGTTTCTACAGTACACTGTGTATAACATATAAATCAAAGTTCGTATGCCCGTCAACGGCAAAAAGAAGTTTGTAGACAGAATACAACAGAATTTACAAACTACAACAGCAGACTACAATAGAAACTCAGCCTCCCATACACTCTCTATAAGAAATAGGTTTCTGTACTATACTCTCCATAATAGAAGAGACAAGGTCCCTACGCCCTTCATAGAAATTACCCTCCATGGCAAGAAGAATTGAGGAGCGGTGGTCCAAGTCGTCGTGTATCATCATAATCCTGATGGCTGTGAAGCCCCCGGAGTTGCTGAGCTATTGAGGCGTCGTCCCTATCCCCTTATAGCGTCCGTCAGCCGTGCTAATGATGCTTTAGTAGCTGCCGGGCCTCGCAGACCTTTCTCCCGACCTTAGCTTCTTGGTCCTCAAATTCCACCACCCCAAACGCCCTTAACGCCCACCAGTTCGCACCTCCGCCTCCCGCCCCTCCAAAATTCTTTCGACACCCTTCCGCTGCTTGCCCAATCTGCCACTTCCGTAAAACCCTAGAATCTCCTACCTACTTCTCTAAGGCATCTTCAACTCCCGCCCTTCCAAAATCCTTCCCTCCCAACACTTGTCTGTTTCATGCTTGCCAAACCAGCCACGTCCTTAAAACCCCAGAGCCACCTACCATTTCCTCACCTACCACATTTAAAACTCGCATACCACACCATCCTGTGTCTAGCTTAAAATCCCAGGATCTCCATACTTCCTCCTCTATCCATTCACATTTAACACCCCTTGTCCTTTCCGGTCCATCGTCTCCACATCCCTGTGTCCTCTGTCGGTTCTTGGTCTCCTCATTCTTTGTGTTCTTCTAGATCTTTTCTAGACTTCTCTTGGCATTCAATCTGCCTGCCTTGTGTCGGTGTAAAAAGAGTTTCATGAACAGCAAATTTCAATAAAAGCGCAGCATGCTTTTTTTCAACTGGCAAAAGAATTCCATTTCCACTAGCATCTGTGTAACAGCCCGTTCGTTCTTTGTCAAGCAATTTCCAGCAGTACCTATATGTAACCTGTACACTGCTAATTCCCACTGCCACGTCAGCTATTGCTCAGATTCCCCTACTATCTCGATTTTAAGTGTAGAGACTGATTCAGCAAGATTGGTCTCCCTTTTGTCTGAACCAGTGTGCTATGTCTAGCTGTACGAAAAAAAAAAAAGCACGCATCACGACAATTTGTTCTAAATGTGGTGGATAGTTTTAGCAGGACAGATCCAACATGCCCAGTCCTCCCCTCTCCCTTATTTTTCAATGCCCAGACAGATTCCGACCGATAGGTCTACCAGTTGTTTGGCTGTCCGTAAAATCTGATTTTAACTGGCATGATCTCTGCATCACGCCTTCAGCATCATGGAAAAAATGGCGACCCTACTTTCATTACCCTTATTCAAGACCCTTGTGTAAACTCAACCTAATCTTTACAGTTTAACACCCGATACGTATGCAGTTTCCAAAAGGACACGAACCCCTCTTACTGCGCTTACAGATCAATAGGGGGCAAGGGAGAAATGTAACCACCTCTGTACAACAGCCAAGACCAACGGAACACTGCAGTAAGGGGATAGATAGTCTATCCAGGCAAAAGGAAACAACACTCTTTGCAGTTGCACGCTAGGGAATTACAAATCGTCAGCACAGTCGTCAAGAGTGCAGTCCGCGTTCTCTTGCAAAACAAGAAGAAGAAAGAGGAGGAGAAATGGGAGGACGAAGATAAGGTTGATTGATTGATTGATTGATTTATTATTGCTTTAGGTCCAGCGGACTCTTCCGAGCCAAATCAGGACCGGACAACCCCCGATCCGCATAAAAGATCTGTTGAAACAACCCCAGTGGGAAAATTGAATGCCCTCCACCGGCCAGTCACTTTACAATAAAGACATCCCACGCGAGGGACGGCTGAGGGTTGACCTCAACTACGCGAACTCCCCGATTACAAAAACAAAATAGAATACAAACATCATTATAAATCATCAACAAAAAACATACATATAAAATGCCTATAGTGCTAAATAGTAACGAAGATAAGGAGGAAGAGGAGGAGAAGACGAAGAGAAGAACAAGAACAAGAACAAAATGAAGAACTAAAATAAAACCATGTTAAGAGGGCCTCCTGTAAAGTAAAACAGTGGAAGCAAAAATGTAGTAGACCGCTCTTCACAAGTGCTTAAACTGAAGAATAGCCAAACACACTAGCCAAACAAGGAAGATTGAACAAGGGACACATTTATTTAATCCTAACGTAAAACGGTGTTTGCAAAAGAAAGAATAGCCTGCACAATAGCCCATAACAATGTACACACTAATCAAAGACACGCCAAAAACAGCACTCAAGGGAGGCCTGTATCCAAGAAGGGTTCTTTGAATCTTGCGCCTGAAAGTAAAATAAGGTATACGATTGAGTGGACCTAGAACACCGCCCATAAATATGTACACTCTAAATAAAGGCCAATCAGACAACGCACAGGAGAGGAATCTATTCCAAACAAGGGCCTCAGAGAAATACACCCGAAGAGCAAAATGGTGTATGCCAAATGGAAGGCAACAGTCTATATTATACACTGTTGACTAAAGAAAGGCAAAAAACAATGCACAAGAGAGGACAAGCAAATTAAAGATGCAAAAGGAGAGTCTAAACAATACATGAATCAGCAAAGGGTTGCAGTCTATAATCAGGATCAGTAGAGGAATACAGTACAATACAGCCTAGTAATATATAGTCTGAAAGAGCGTTTTGCAGAAGAATACTATCTATAGGATTACAGCCTGAAACAGGGCACAGCAGAGACATAACCATACAACTGGGCTAAGCAGAGAATTCAGTTTAATACACAGTGAGTACGCAGAACCCCAATCAGGCAACCTAATACAGGCAGTAAAAGGCGTGGAGAAAGAACAATGAAAGAGAGAGAGAGAGAGAGAGAGAGAGAGAGAGAGAGAGAGAGAGAGAGAGAGAGAGAGAGAGAGGATTGCGGCCTTAGAATAAGCCCCAGATAGAATAATACAATCTAAAGCAAGGCCCAGAAGAGGAATACAGCCAAAGGATAGCAATACAATCAAAATCATGACTAAGCAGAGAAATACCCAATAATGTCTAGAACAAGTGCACAGCAACACACAAACACACACTCACACAAACCACTCGATCTGACGCAAGCCGTGAAGAGAAAGAGCAATCCCATGTTACCCACCCTTCTCATCTTGCGTCGTCCATCTTGTCTGCCGTCCCCAGGGTCAGACATCGATCTGAGTATTGTGAAAGGCAACACATGCCGCCCATCAACCACGCATTCCTCTTACTACGAATGACGGCCACTCGGGAAACCATGAAGATTGGCAGAAAATGCAAGGCGCTGGTTCAGTCACAAGCCCTTTTCTGCATGGTAAAGACTTCATATTCAGCAAATCGCAGCACATCAACCATCCGTATTCAGCAAGGATTATACGGACATATTCACATGCGGCCTACCAACCAGGCATTGACATACTGCATAGGAAACCCATGAAGATTGAGAGAAAATGCAAGGCACTGCTGCAGTCACAATCACTGTTGGGATGGTAAAGACTTTATATTCAGCAATAGCAACATCCACATGCGATCCGGAAACCACAATTTCCTATAATTTAAATGGCAATTCCAAAGTGTCCCACAACTGAAGTCCCAGGCAACAACAGCGAGGAGAAATCCCAGATTAGCGAAAATGCAAATAATAGGTCCAGCCACAATCTCCTGTATCTGGACGGCAGAGCTAATATTCAGCACTGGCTATATGCACCAACAGCCCAATATAACCTCGCGTTCATCTTATTGCGACAAGAAACCATAAAGGTTGGGGGAGAACGCAAGACACTACCTCAGTCAACATCCCTTCTGTAGACGGTAAAGAGTTTATATTCAGCAAATCGTTAAATACAACTGTGGCCACTGAAAAGGGAAAAATGCCTGGCCCTCGTCCAGTTACAGTACATTCTGGATAGGAAAGGGTCCATACTCAGTTATGACTAAACAACAATTAATACCCCTTTCACAGTCTCTACTCAATGACAAATTGAAATCACCTGCACACACAGAAAGAGGAGATGTCACGTTCAGAAAACATGTTCAGTCCATGTCATAAATAACATTCTAATAATAGCGATTTTGGACTATTTTATGAACTAATGCCGAATATTAACAAAAGCGTGAAAGGAGAATAACTGGTGCTTAAATGTCACGCGATAAATCCCAACGTTTTAATAAGGGTGTGGGCAGAGTAACTGTAGTGAAATGTGAAGTTGAAGATTTTCTGCGGCAGGACAGCAGTATGCCACCCTCTCATCCCCAATCCCTTGAAATGCATAGCATAGGTTATGAATCGTCTCATCCCCAACACTGAACGTGGTCTGCTAACGCGCAATATGGATGGAAACAGAACACTCCAATGCTTTATGCAGTCTGCTCTGATACGATAATTGCGATTCTAGTGATTACAGAATACCAAATGCTTGCGTGTAGGTCGTGTTTCCAGTATGACAAACTAATCTAGGTTTGGTGTCTCGAACAACAAAAAGGACAGGAAATAATGCAGAGGACGAGCTAAACGAAGCTTAGGATAAACGCTGCCACTGAACATTCGCCGCACAGAATACTTCCGAGGAATGTTTCTTCTCGAAATTCCACAATTTTAAAAAAAAAAGTACATATGGAATAAGAGAAAAATTACATGTAAACTCAGACCCAACTTGTAAAATTCTGACAAAGAAAGTGCACTAAGAACAGTTTTAAGTAACCGCTGGTTTTGTTCTCACTACTACTACTGCTGCTGCTACTACAAGTACTACTACTCCTCGTACGAGCAAAAACTGAGGTAGAGAAATGTTACTAGTTGGAATCACAATGAAGAGTAGTTCTACATAAGAGGAATGTTGTTTTTTTTCCTTCCAAAGACAACAACCATTGTCACTTACTTCTTCGGATGAGAGTAAAAACCGAGGTCTAGGCTGTGCACGCAAACCTTCTATCGCATGGACTATACAGATTTTGACGGGTGAGTGCCGAATACACCCAGCACGCTCTTGGTCTCTTCTCCCCATTCCCGGTCACCTAGGATTGTACTCAGTCGTCTGTGCTGCAGACGATGCGCCAAAAGGTTGCAGGTGGGCGCCTCGGGCGGCTTGAGTTAGATCCTGTATCGACCAACGCCTTGAGCAGCTCTTGAGCTGGAAAAGAGCTAGATAGGAGTGATTAAATAAATACAGGCAGACTTGAAACTGGGTATCAAGAGCGTGAAACAAGAGCCCGGTGCCTGAGAGTGGCCGAGACTTGCGTTCGCTTCTTGCCACTAGTGAGGAGCAAGCGTAAGCCTAGGCGAATCTCAGCTACGCTGTGTGCACGCAGTATTGTCACCAGGCAAGAGCAAGCGTAAGCTTAGGCGAATCTCAGCTACGCTGTGTGCACGAAGTATTGTCACCAGGCAAGAGCCGGTGTCTCTGCCCTGGCGACATGGCATGACCAATAGAGTCTTGCGCAATGCCACACAGTCTGTGAACGACGAGGTAGCCCGCGGAAATGTCAAAGCCGGTGAAGTGATCATTCTAAAAAGTAATTAGACTGAAGTGAATTGAATTGTTCTTATACAGCGCTTCGCTAGCTCAAAGAACAACTCAATGCTCTAGCCGAAAATAGGACCTAGCTCAAGCAGTATTGCTAACTTCTCCTTGAAACTCATCTTAATTTACATCTTCCCCCCTACCCCCCCCCCAAACCTAAAATAAAGAAAAAAAGTAAAAAAAGAGAGAGACTCTTGAAAATGTTAGAAGCAGATTCCCGAAACTGAAACGTCAAGTAACGACTACTGAGTAGGAGTAGGTGATCAGAGAGAGAGAGAGAAAGAGAGAGAAAGAGAGAGAGAGAAAGAGAGAGAGAGAGAGAGAGAGAGAGAGAGAGAGAGAGGTGGGAAAGACAGAGAGACAGACAGAGACAGACAGAGAGACAGCGTGTCTATCGCTGTCTCTCTTTTGAACCCACCAAAATCAGGATCTAGGAATTAACGTAACGAAAAACAACACACAGCCAAGACAAATAACAGAAGAAGAAAGATGAGAAAAGACTGGCGCGTTGCATGATGCCGTAATGGAGACAAAAAAGGGTGCCGGCGTGATTCTTTAGACAAACAAGATTTTTTTTCCCTCCAGTGTCACTAATGGCCGTGCTTCCTTTCTCCGTTACGTTGGCAGCACGAACTCTGATCAAATGAGACGTGGCGTGCACCCACATATCAACGGGCACCGGCAACGCTGAACGAACTTCAAAGTGCATGGAAAATGTCGAACAAGGACCCTAACATTTCACAACTTCTATTTTGTTCATCTTTCTTCCCTCCCCCCAAACAAACAAAAAACCGGACTATAAAATGTCTATGCGTCGAAATACCGGAGGAATGTTTGCTGTTGTACTGGCTAAATTGTCATTTGTACACTCTCCACAACCTCCCGCTACTCCTCCTCAACCCCCCCAAATATTCTGAAAATTTCAGAAAAATAACAAACCAAACAAAACACGAAAGGCATTGAAAGCGGCTTGCAACATTGTCACCAATTTATCACGCAGCTTCACTAATGCTTCCTGTTTGTCTCCAAAAGGTGTAAGAATGGCTTTAGTTAAGAGGACCCATATAAAAATGGGTTTCTGATTCCGTTGCTCGATTTCCATTCCTCAATATTTAAATACGGCAAATCGTAAAAATGGTGACCAGCCGAACTGAAAGTGCAACAATAAAACGTCTGGAGCAACAAAGCAAACTGGACGGCACAAAGCGAATACACAGCTTCATGTGCATGCCCCGTTTCTGGTTTTCGACAAATTAAACCACAAAAAGGTTTCTGGTTAGCGAAGTTCAGTGTAATTCAAACTGAAAAAAAAGCATTTGCTAAAATCACCACAATGGAAAATCTTAGCTGGAGTGCACTTAGCTGGATTTTATGCTGCACTGAACAGTTTGTTGAGGTGCAGAACAGTTCCCCCAACACGTTAAGTAAAACAAATAATCAGGATAATGGATTGTTACTTTATATAAAGGGGTGACGAAGAAACTACAGGCTAAAAAACTTGCAAAATATATATAGACAGAAGAAGAAGAAGAAGAAGAAGAAGAAGAAGAAGAAGAAGAAGCAGCAGCAGAAGAAGAAAAACAAGAAGAACAAGAAGAGGAAAGAAAACATATAGAACAGAAAAGAAGAGAAAGAAAATAACAGAAGAAAACAGAACAGAAAGATTGAAAGAAATAAAAAGAAATAAAGAAAGAATAGAACAGAACTGAAAGACAGAAAGAGAAAAAATCAAATACGAAAATAAGGACAAGGAATGAATAAGAGATCGAAAAAGAAAAAGAAAAAAATGGCCACGCAAGAGTAGGGTGATGAGGGTAGGGTAAAAGCAATCATAAAGAAAAACAACCACCGTGAACTTCTTTTTCAACATGCAGTCTTCGTTTATTCTATAGTGATACCAAAAGCTTTAAAAAGTACAGTCTCTGGTACTACAGGTGGAATATTACCATCTACGAAGAAAAAAAGGTTAAATGTCCAATCGCAAGAAATAAATAATATTAGATTGACTGCATCCTATATCATTATTGAAAGGAAGGAGGAATCCGGAGTATCAGCAGTGCCCGGTGAAAACCCACGGTGACCTGAATTAAAAAGTCTCGTACCTGATAATCGAATCGAATTGAACCCGCGACCTTCGGCAGAGAAAACCGGCGACTTGCACACTGCGCGCCACGAGGCCACCCCAAAAGCGTTGAGAACGAGACGAATTATCAAACCCTGCATAAAAAGTGCTAGCTACCTTCTCAGCCTGCTTTTAACTCAACAGCAACATACTTTAATGCAATCGACAAGGTACTATTTAATGAACAGAAATATGCCTCCCACCCCACCTCACCAACAATTCACTCTTAGAAATACTTCATTAACAATATGCCACCACTCACATCCAAGGATGGTCCTTAATTAAGATGGTGATAGGTCCGCCTTAAGGGCACGAGCACTGAATGGGTAATGCAGGTTTCAACACTGCAGTCCACATGGAACAAGGGTTGCTGGCAGGTTAGGGCTGCTTAACACTCCTCAGTATTCAATGAATGCAAATGACTGGTCCCAAAATGCACATCAATGGGAGGATAGCAGAGAATTGCAGTCACTGACCTCTGAAGGTCCTTAATGCCCCTATAAGATTCTAGGACTTGGGCGAGAACTTGGCTGACTAGATCTACAAGATGTAATATGAGAATTAAGAATCCCTTGTACCTATGTACTGTAACATAAACTAGTTCATTCGTCCTTTAAATAATTATAAAACATTTAAGCACTCCACCCCACCCCAACCCATCCCAACCCACACACACACAGAAGAAAAAAGAGGAGGATCGTGAATGGACGCTAAAACCAAACTTAAACAGACAGAAATGACAAAGACTGTTCGAAGTGAAACTAATCCTTTCATAGATTACACCATTGCATCTTCCAACACTGCATAGAAGATGAATGTATGAATAAGAAGAAGAATGAAGTGGGCCAATTTAGCACTTATTCTTCAGGGGAACAAGGATGCAAGGTAAGACAAAAGATAATAAGATCGGATGCCAAATTCGGGTCAAGCCGATAATTCACGCTGACTGGACATCGTGGCAAGACTGAATAGATGGGCAATGAGATGGTAGTTGTGTCCAGACATGAAGTAGCCTCCAAGGAGGTTGCTATTCCTCAAAGGAGAGTGAATGGACACTAAAGATACGGAGAGCTCATAGACCTGTACTCTGGAAAGAATGGAGGGAATGGTCACACCACTAAGCGTATCTATAATAGGGCTAATCAGCAAGACTGCACGGTGGAGAAATAGGGGGTGATAACCAATGCATGCTTCATGATGAAGGTTAGGAGGGTGGTTAAAATGATTTAAATTCGAAGAACAGACTCATATGTAGTCATCAGTTATGGATTGAATAGCCACGGATAGGTGTCCACGGCTGTCGTGATCCGTTGCGGAATAAATATCAAAGTATATGAACATGGTCAGCTGCGGATAGGATATAACCACTAAGAGGAATGTTCCATGGCCTTGATGATCAGTTGTGGATTGAATAGGAGAAGTCAAGGGAGGGGGAGAGGGGTTTGTCGGGGCAAGTCGGGAGGTGGAACTAATCACTTCATCACTGTCCGGTGCATCCTCGGCCGGGCTTAGCTTCCATTCTTCCCACCAGAGCTCAATGATTCCCCGATGTCTTAGAAATATACTTGTAGTCACTTCACAGAAGTTGAACCACGTCAGACAACTTCTGAATAACAGTAAATTGGAAAGATAATTCACATATAACGAGAACATCATTCTGATCTTGCCTCAGATCGTGCTTTGAAGCCGTTGCATTCACATTGCCGTGTTTAATGCATTTTAAAAACTGAAAAACCGGGAAAACTGACCATCTTATCTTAAAGTCGGTGCCAACCGCTGGAAATTGACTTAGATTTCAATTAGGAACAATTCAGATTTAAATAATGAACAATTGATTGGTAGCGCTTACCCCCAAGTCCCTGATGGTATTCCAGAATAGCAGCCACTTTTTTTGCGGAGAAAGCGTTCAGAATTCTATTTCTTTCTTTTTTTTTTGAATCTTGGTCCGATCTATAATTATGCTCAGAAGTCTTAGTATAAATATAAGAAATTTATTTTCCAGAAAAATATTAAGGCTAACCAGGATCTCTGCAGAGGCACAAAGCACACACCAAGAAGAGGACAGAATTAAGAGTATGTAACGATGAAAAGTTAGACGTGGGAAGAAAAACAATGTTATAATTTGGGGTGTGGTCTTTCACATAGTTATGTCGCCTTAAAGATGATCAGCTAGTGTTTTTAAGAATGAAACAGAATCGTGGGCAGGGATAAATGAGAACAAAGGGTGAGGCAACTGTATGAATTAACGTTGTAAGTAAAGAGGAGGACAACACGGATGGAGATTGCTTGACAGAATGGCAATACGTGTTCATCAACCTGTGGTCAATGGCGGGCTTATTTGTAAATCAGACCTGGGAAAGACAGTGTGCATTGACGTGTGATGACCGGGGTCTGTGGCCAGCTTCATTAGCACTGGTCATCGATCACACTCCGCACATGCATCGGTCAATGGCTAGTTAAGTCTGGGATCGTCGGGAGTATCCGAGGACGTCTGAGTTTGCAACTAGACTTTTTTTTTCTGCTAGAGCGGGGAGAATAGAACAGAACAGAACAGAATGTATTGCTATTTCAACGTGTAGGTTATATGGCACAATCTTATAAATAACAATTGTTAATATCACAATAGCTTGTTGGACGTTATCTATCATATAATAATAAATTAAACAGCAGAGTTTCCTATTTGGAAGCAATCATAAACAAAGCTGCATAGCTTCTCAACGTCTTCTGTATTAGAGTTACATAGAATATCGATTAGTTTTATAATTTTGTATTTATTGATTGTTTTTATAATTTGTGGTCTTTAGGAGCCATTGTATCACACAATGGTTACCGACAGAAAATGCTCTCCGGGATCGCACAAACACCTGAAAAGGTTGAGATAGGACCATCAGTCTACACTCCAAGGTAAGGCTGCTGCGCTCCCTCCATCTTCCTATACGCTTGCGAAACATGAACACCCCAGCAGACCTAAAACGAAGAATAGATAGCATGGAGATGAGGTGCTATAGAAGACTTCTGAGCATTTCCTATACCCAGCACATCACCAACGACAAAGCCCGACAGATCATCACACAAGCCATTGGACAACACGATGACCTGCTCACAGTGGTGATAAAAACGGAAACTCCGATGGTATGGCCACTTAACCAGAGCATCAGGCCTTGCAAAGACCATCCTTCAAGGCACGATGTTTGCAGGCAGAAGAGGAGGGAGACAGAAAAAGTGATGGGAGGACAACATTCGAGAATGGACCTGCTTGACACTGAGCGAAGCCATGAGAGGGAGACAGAAAAAGAGGTGGGAGGACAACATTCGAGAATGGACTGGCTTGACATTTAGCGAAGCCATGAGGGCTGCTGAGGACAGAGAAAGATGGAGTACGCTGGTTAAACGATCATCTGTGATGCCCCAACGACCTACGAGTTACGGGATTAAATAGGATAGGATAGGTCTTTTATCGTTATACATCCGACATTCATTTAGAAAATGCAATTCAGTTTCAAATAGGTTGCATTTTCCACATAAGCGTTGATCTTGTTGTAAAGAGAAAGATATTTCTCTTATATAGCGCACTTACAAGCTCAGAGAGCTTCTCAAGGCGCTGACCTGTAATATCCTGCGATCACACAAACGTTTGCAGAAGTCAGGATTCGAACCCACGTCGCCCAAGACGCACTCACACAAGTCGTGCGCTCTGACCACTGAGCTATCCCTGCACATTATTATATCTGCCTCTTTCAATTTCTAGTTCATGTGCGCTTACTCTAAGTCTTGATAATGCCTTTCTGTGCTTGATATCATATGAGGATTGTTTGAGGGCCTTTTGTTGGTATGAAAAAAGGCGAGACTGTATAATTTACTTCTAAAATTTACTTCCTAAGAGGAGACCCCTCTACTCTACTCGCAATGTTTTACACATAATTATTCCTTGTTTCTCTTGTTTGGTTATATTTTTGAGGCCGTGCAGACTCCCAGGACAATCTGCATTTGCCTGCAACATGGTGCCGTTAGAGGTGGGAGGAGTTGGCTTGCCTTGTGATACTCAGTGCATAGGCAGTTTGCAATGGACATTGAGTAGAGAGAGATAGAGGACATACAACAACCGTTATAATTAATGGAAGTAATACTGGGCAAATGGATTGCTGTATATAGTGTTACACTAAAGATGAACTTTCCCACTAAAAACGAAACGTCCGTCTGAAGCAAGGTGAAAACATTCTGGTTTGTGTCCTTTGCTGCTCACTGTATATAATGCTGCGAGTTTGCCGTTGGTCCAAGCGAATGCGAGGGGAAAAGCTCTTTCGAGCAAACATTTGGTCTGATTTTGCTATATTTAATATTCGAAGAGGTTTTAAACCAGAGAAACATTGGAAGTGGAAAGATTGGGAGTGCAGTGGAAAGACTGGGAATGCAGAATGGCTAGTGGAAGTGGGGGTTGTAAGATAATGCTGTAATAGTACGATGAATACAAGGCCTCTGTATAGTGAGGGAAACACAATAATAATGTTAATTTTTACTCAATTTGTTTATAACGACAACGGTAGTTTCGATTTTTATATGGCAAGTTTTGTTTCAATTTTACTACCACAATATTTTAGTCTGATTTTTGTATTGAAACTGTTTGGTAATAATTTTATGACACAAAGAAAAAAAATACAGCTAGCTGCTGTACTCGGTCCCATAACCCATAAAGCTGAAGGAAAAGACTGTTGGACTGAACTGAACGTGAAAAGAATGGGATACAAACTACTTGATAAGTGAGGTGTGTGTGTGTGTGTGTGTGCGTGAGCGTGAGCGTGCGTGTGCATGCATGTGTGTGCGTGCGTGCACGCGTGTGCGTGCGTGTGTGTGTGTGAACAGACAATGAGAGAGGAGGAAAGAGTTAGGCTTGACGCCCACGGGCTTATAGTCTCAGTCTAGCGAGTTAATGAAGGACCCTGTCACGCGCAGGTCTACGGACAATAGTGACCCCTCCGGCAATGTGACTGACCAATACCTACGACGGATGGGGGTAGGTGTTTGCTGGTGTGTGTGAAGTAGGTGGTGGCGGTGGTGGTGGTGGTGGAAGGGAATAGATGGATGTACAAGAGAGTCCACTGGCTTCCTACAATCTCGAACCAATTCAATTTCCGACAAACAACTGAGCGATAGAAGTGGGAAGGTGGGGTTGGGGTAGGGGTTAGGGATTGGCAGGGGAGAAGAAACAATAATGGTGGTTCACTACACCAACGAGAAGAAGAAGAAGAAGAAGAAGAAGAAGAAGATAACGACGATGATGCTGACGATTACTATTAGTTTTACCCAACGGACATAGAAACTGAACCAAAGAACACAAACTTATTTATAACAAAATAACAAAAAAATTAATCTATTACATTTTAGTTTTTGGTCAGGACAATGGACAAAAACATTTTTTTTTAAATAGAAGAAGAAGAAAACAAAACACGTCACTGCTCACTGATTGACTGAATAATACACTGCCAACAAATCCATCAACCAACCAATCACATACCAAGTTTCCTTCTTTATGCTAAATCAACCACTCAACCAAACATTGCACACTCAACCAATCACTCCATTCAATCAAATCATTGCTCACTCATTCCATAAGTCAACAAAAGAACGAAAATAAGTTTATGAAGAAGCGAATTAATTAATCAGTCAATCAACAAAAGAATGACAAAATAGATGACACTTTATGAACGAAGGGATAAATAAAGAAAGAATGAATAAACAGAATGATATTTCTTGAAAGAATGAATGGAAAACAAAATCAATTTACCAGGAGGATGTGGAGGATCGGCTGGATGGAGAGCGGACCTGAGACTCTGCAGACACACTGCCGATGCGGGATGCTGCGTGGAGAGGCTCAGGCTTCTCTGAAGCCTTGCTCTGCATGCGCTGTCGGCACAGGTCCTGCAACACATATACAGGCATGACTGCGTTAAGTTTAACAAAGACCTATGGTAAAACAAAACAAAACAAGCAAATACAAAACGACTTTTGTAATGTGTCCGTCCAGCAGATCCCACGCACCAATTTATTATTATTACTACTACTACTAGTAGTAGACTAGTAGTATTAGTATTGGATTATTATTATTATTATTATTATTATTATTATTATTATTATTATTATTATTATTATTATTATTATTATTAAATTTATTTATTTTTAAATTATTATTGTTATTATTGTTATCATTAATATAAAAATGATGATGATGATGATGATGATGATGATGATGATGATGATGATGATGATGATGATGATGATGATGATGACGATTTATCCGCCTAACCCAGACTTGGCTCTAGGCGCTTACATCAATAAAGAACAACTTTAACAATGAAACAAATCGAGGAATGCTCACGAAACACAAACCACAGAAGTTACCATTAAATTAAATGAATTGTTCTTACTTTACACAAAGGGCTATTTTTAGGCGTTGGACAATATAACATTCAGATACTGAGGGAGAGTAGATGGGCACCCCCCTCACAAAACCAGCACCGAAAAAAGGGAGGTTCTTAAAGACTCCTCCACAATGACCGAAAGGTTACATTACATTACGTTACATGATTATTGCTTTAGGTCCAGCGGACTCTTCCGAGCCAAATCAGGACCGGACAACCCCCGATCCGCATACAAGATCTGCTGAAACAACCGTAGTGGTAAAACTAAAAGCTCTCCACCAGCCAGTCACTTTACAATAAAGACATCCCACGCAGGGGACGCTGAGGCTGTACTCTACCGAAAGGTTACGGGGACACCTTTACTTACCCTGTTAAACCCATTATAGAATGAAATAGGAATGTAACCCAGACCTGATAGTCCTTGGACGCCTCGTTGCCGTCTCCGGTAGCCGCGATCTGGGCGAGCTTGTCGCGCGAGCGGCGGTGTCGCTTGAGCAGGTAGATGATGGTGACGGCCAGCACCACGCCGGCGATGCTGCCCACCAGGATGAAGGTCAGCACCACGTAGCCCCCATCCTTCTTCTCCACGCCCACCGTCAGGTCCTGCAACAACAACAACAAGAGAAAGAGGTCAAGTCAAGTCAAGTCAAGCCAACACATCTTTATTGCTCATCGTAGAGAATGTACACAGCACATTCGATTGGCTGTTGGTCCTCCACAGACGAAGACATGGCCTTCCTATACACAAACTCACTCGAAAAAATGTGGCCACCGTTAATAAACGACTTCTGTACTGACGAGGTTGAAGCTAATTTGGAAAGACAGGACAATCAGTCTACATTCCAAGGTAAGACTGCTGCGCTCCCTTGTCTTCTCCATATTCCAATACGCTTGCGAAACATGGACCCTCACAGCAGATCTACAACGAAGAATACAAAGCATGGAGATGAGGTGCTACAGAAGACTTCTGGGCATTTCCTATACCCAGCACATCACCAACAACGAAGTCCGACAGACCATCACACAAGCCATTGCACAACACGATGACCTGCTCACAGTGTGAAAAAAAAAACGGAAACTCCGATGGTATGGCCACGTCACCAGAACATCAGGTCTTGCAAAGACCATCCTTGCAAGGCACAGTGCAAGGAGGTAGAAGAAGGGGGAGACCGAAAAAGAGGTGGGAGGACAACATTCGAGAATGGACTGGTTTGACACTGAGCGAAACAATCAGGGTTGCTGAGAACAGAGAAAGATGGAGTACGCTGGTTAAACGATCACCTGTGGTGCCCCTACGACCTCCGAGTTACGGGATAGGATAGGATATGTTAATAAACGGACAAAGGAAACAACCAACCAACCAACCAACCAACCAACAAAGGAAAACCGAATGGTTCACTCCAGTTCCACCATTTTGGGCGAAAGGCATTGCTTCCTCAATTACATAACGTTCTACTACTGAATACAAATTAAAACAACAACAACAAACTCCTCATGTTTACACAGGCTTTTTGTATTCAATGACTATGAATCTTTCCATTCCTGGCAAAATTAGTTCTGCAACTGGCAGATCCAATCCAATTTTTTTCTAATTGCTGACCAAATGCAAATTAGAGGAGCAACTGGCAGATCCAATCCATTTTTTCTAATTGCTGACCAAATGCAAATTAGAGGAGCATTACTTTTTACTGTAGACAATATGGCAATGATTTATAAACAAGTGTTGTTAAATCGATATAAAAGGGAAGAAATTCAACATATAAAAAAATAAAAAAGACACATAAACGCATATTCAAGAATTTAAACGTAGACATTATCAATATAAAAATAAAACAGAAAAAAAAAAGCCACACAACACAAATAGATATAAACAGATATCTTTAACACTTTAACTTTACATTACACTGGGTCGAATATAGAATTTCCTAGCCTGCTGAGGTAAAGAAAGAGATTTCTCTTATATAGCGCACTTACAAGCTCATAGAACTTCTCAAGGCGCTGGCCCGTAATATCCAGCAATCACAAAATAGTTTGCTGGAGTCAGGATTCGAACCCACGTCGCCCAAGACGCACTCACACAAGTCGTGCGCTCTGACCACTGAGCTATCCCTGTCGCCATACGTATACGCCGTACATAGAATAATTTGCCTCAGCCGGCTCAGCTACGCTGTATGTCTGGGTCGGCAACTTACTGCCATGACACCAAATTCACAGAAATTGAAAGTCAGGTCGGACACTGCTTTAGGCAGGTCGATACAAAGTCAAGCCTATTAGCATTCCTGTCTCCGGTGCTAAGCCGGTATTTTTTTTTTTTAGGTCGACAACAGTTCATTATCACTCTAGTTACGTTCCACCCCATGCCAACTAACTGGTCGTATAAGTTCCATTTTCACCTAGCATCCATTCCATGGGTACCATTTTCTGTGGTCATACTCTCACTCCCAGGCTTTCATCCAACCCATGTTGCATATTTTCTAAGGATACTATGACTCTCTCACTCCAATATAGGAATCTCGGGATGCTTTGCTTCTTTCCTGTCCCAGATTGTTTTTGAACTCCTTTGGAAAACGTTCATTCTCTTCATTTGCTCCCAATCTCTGGAACTCTTTACGAGCTCAGCTAGGTCACTCACAATCTCTTCCAAGAAAAATCTAAAGAATCACCTCTTCACCAAACATCTGTAGCCGTTGACTTCCTTATTCTTTGTGACCTCCTACCTTCATCTCTCTCTTTTTCTCTAGGAAACGTCCGTACAAATTTTTCTGTCTGCCTGTTTTCTTTGTGTGTGTGTGTGTGTGTGTGTGTGTGTGTATGTATGTGTGTGTGTGAGCGCGCGCATGTGAAATGTTTATTTTTTGTACATACGAAGTTGTGTAAATATCTGAAGCACTATGGGTGGTGTGTGTGTGTGTGTGTTTGTGTGTGAGTGAGTGTGTGAGTGTGTGAGTGAATGTGTGAGTGAATGTGTGTGTGTGAGCGCACGCGCGCGCATTTGACTGCGAGTGCCTGTGCCCCGAGAGCAGACTGCGAGTCTGGATTGAGCGCTATACAAATAATGTTGCTGCTGTAATAATAATAATAATAATAATAATAATAATAATAATAATAATAATAATAATAATAATAATAATAATAATAATAATAATAATAATAATAATAATAATTATTATTATTATTATTATTATACAAGATGGCCAGTACTTTGGTCTGCAACATAATGTCAATTTCCATCGATCTTAAACGTTAAAATTAATTATTATTATTATATTTATCGCAAGCACAAAGAGCTACTCAAGGCCCTGGCCGAAACAGGTTCTAACCCAATCTTGCTAAGGCGGCCCACTTGCTAGCATCAAGCGCACTTTCAAAACGTCTCGGACAACGGAGCCACCCTGAACAACCGAAATGTATGGGAAATTATTTGTCCCTGTCCACATGCGTTTTTCTTCTTGTTGACAGAATGACTGGGTCCCTTAACGTGCCGTTATCGTGACACAAAAAGGGGGTGGGGAGAAACACCTTATAGAAAGTCAATACGAAAAGCGAACTTTTGAAAAAAACAACAAATCCCATCACCCTCAAGATGCGAACCAGGCAGATCTCGACCCGCCCGCCCCTCCGGAATGCGAGAATTGATTGATTGATTGATTTATTATTGCTTTAGGTCCAGCGGACTCTTCCGAGCCAAATCAGGACCGGACAACCCCCGATCCGCATAAAAGATCTGTTGAAACAACCCCAGTGGGAAAATTGAATGCCCTCCACCGGCCAGTCACTTTACAATAAAGACATCCCACGCGAGGGACGGCTGAGGGTTGACCTCAACTACGCGAACACCCCGATTACAAAAACAAAATAGAATACAAACATCATTATAAATCATCAACAAAAAAACATACATATAAAATGCCTATAGTGCTAAATAGTACATTCATAGGAAGCCCTAGTGACCACCCGGCAGAAAGCGTCCAACATTCCCAAGCTGATCCAACAGACCTCATACACAAACAAGGAGTCTTGTCCAGGAAGAGTTTTCAAGAAAAAAGGTAGGTCATTGATCTAGCGAAGAAGAATATAGTATAGCAGAGTGGTAGGACAGATCGGGAATGGGAAAGAGCAAATGAAGAAGACAGCGACAGTGGGAATTTAAAGCACTAAATTTCCAGAAAGTGGGGATACTATTTATACTGAAACCCCCGGCACTCCAACGGGGGGAACTGTTGCCGCAGTTAATTTGTCATGCCTACAAAGGCAAGACAGATTTTCAACTGGGGCTTTCACTGTACCCTTTATAGGTTAGAACAATCTACAGTGGCAAGATTGCTCATGACCCCAAGGGGTATGCGAGAATTGTCTACCATCATCCACTGCAAGCGTTTTACCACTGAACCACTTTAATACCTTGAGACCT
The DNA here is from genome assembly GCA_036898135.1 of Oncomelania hupensis. Lineage (NCBI taxonomy): Eukaryota > Metazoa > Mollusca > Gastropoda > Littorinimorpha > Pomatiopsidae > Oncomelania > Oncomelania hupensis. The sequence continues at coordinate 58,345,922 of CM072511.1, read as the reverse complement.
ATCATACCTTTCGGACGTGCACACTCCACACCTTGTAGCACGTAATCATGTCGTACATCAATGACTTGCAGTTGCAAAATACACAGGGTTTGGTTACCAGCTAAATCCGAAACTCCCCAGTGACCCACGCAAACGCATCCAATTATATTCACATCAACAGAAGGTTATCTGGAGAACTACAATTTACACAAAACGCACCCACAACCACCCTCCCTCTCTCTATATATTGTGTTACAAACACACCCGTACCCCAACACACACACACATACACACACATACGCTTACCCAAATCTATACCAAATTGGATTTTGGATGTGTGCAAGTGTAATGAACAGCCATCGTCATGGTAATTTTCAGCCTGTCTTACTGTGTGTGTCTCTCTCTCTCTCTCTCTCTCTCTCTCTCTCTCTCTCTCTCTCTCTCTCTCTCTCTCTCCTCTCTCCCCCTCTCCCCCCTCTCTCTCAGATACCAATGCACACACACCGACAAACGCTCAACATTTCAATGTTTCAGTATTTCACTTCACTCTTTTCCCTCTTCGCACGCACGCGAATGCACGCACACACACATTCTCTCTCACTCGCTCCATCTTTCTCTCTCCCATACTCACACTGAAAACACAACCTCCTCTGAAGGCATGCCAACATCCCTCTTTATCACACAGGCGTGAACAAGGCTACTACGTCACGCCTTGACAAATGAAGCTCCGATAAGAAGGGTGGAAAAAAGAGAAATAAAAGGCCACAGCACTAGCAGCGTTCAATGTTAAAAGATTAATAGAAAGAAGAAGAAGAGGAAGAAGAAGAGGAAGGAGGAGGAGGAAGAGGATGAGCTGTGGCGGATGGGGGACTTTGCTCCTGGCGGTTTAGAAGGACACAGAGGGACCCAAAAAAAAAAACAAGACAAAAAGAACCAGACAGATCATGTCCTGCTGCTAATGGGTGTCATGATTCCGACATTCCATCTTGAAAGAAGAAGAAGAAGAAGAAGAAGAAGAAGAAGAAGAAGAAGAAGAAGAAGAAGAAGAAGAAGAAGAAGAAATAAATTGAGTTCTTAATTGCAAGCCTACAATCTCAAATGCCAAAAATGCCATTAGTGACCGCAGACCTTGGCTAAGTCAAAAAGAAAGATAGAATGTGAAAAAGGTAGGAAGGAAATATATTAAAAAAAAAGAACAGAAAGAAAGAAAGCAAGAAAAGAACCCCCAAAAAAGAAAAAAAAAGAAACCAATCAATTAAGAAAGGAAAGAATCAAAGGAAGAACAACATTCGTATAACAGAAAGTTACTGCGATAATCCGAATAATTATAATTAGACTAATAAATAACGATATCTGTATTTTGTCCTTTTCTTTCGGTGAATGTTAAGCAGAATTTGGCGCCTTTGGCGGCTTCAGTAAGTTGGATCCTGTTTTTTAGGCAAAGCCTTGAGCAGCTCTTTGACCGGTTAAAATCGCTGTATTAGAACAAGCCCACGCCATTGTCCGATTCAAGACTGCAAAGACTGAATTATTGCTATTACTACCAAGTATATAGAACTGTTCTTTCTCCTTAACCCTGGCCCCGACAAAAGGGAGGGAAGCCGGCTGTACTGTATTGTAAAACGGCTCTAAATAACAGATACTAACTATTACTACCACAACTAAATATGTCAGACTGTTCTTTCTCCTTTAACCCTGTTCTTCCTCTGTCATCGACCAGAAGACAGCGCGTAGAAATCATTAGCGGGATAGGGTCAGCCGGGGAAACGCAGAACACTGGAGAAAAAGGTCAACCTCGGAGCATGCAGGGAAAGATAGAGGGCAAAACGCGTTGAAGACGGGGAAGACTTGAAAAAAAACACCTGAGGAATAAGAAAGAGGATGGAGCAAGAGGAAGAGGAGAGTCTGTCAGGAGGATGAATTCAGAAGATCAGCCTACAGGACCAACCACCACCAAAAGGTCTTTACTTGGAGCACGGAGATTGGAGTGCCTAATGCGCCTCAAACGAAAAAAAAAAAGACTTGAAACAAACTGAAGAATGAGAAAGAAGATGGTGGAGTAAGCGGAAGAAGAGTAAGAAGAATTGAGAAGATTAGTCTTAGAGAAAGACCACCAAGAAAAGACCCTCAGAGCGCAGAGAATTATGGTGCAAAATGCGCGCGACGGCCACATAGTCGGCCGATAACTGACGAATCAGAAAAAGGATGAAGGATGGAAAAAAAAGGAGGAAGATGATGGAGAATACGGAGGAAGAGGCTGAAGAAGCTCAAAATAAAAGAATAGTGGAGGAGGAGGAGAGAATAGCGGAAGAGAAGAAGGAGATTGTAGAGGATTAAGAAACACAGAAGATTAGAGGGAACCGGAGAGCTGAATCAGTGAACAAACTCGAACAACAGAATGTCCAGTCTGTGCGACCATAATTATAATTATATAAAATCAAATATTTATTTATTGATTTCATTCTTTATATAGCGCTTTTCGGACTCGAGAGCTGCTCAAGGAACTGGATCTAATTCAAGATGCCCGAGGCGCACACTTGCAGTCTTTGGGCGCAAAGTTTGACGACCAGACGACTGAGCACAATTCTGGGCGACCGAGCATGGATGGAGAGTGTTTCCTGGGTGTGATTGTGTAGCCGGCACTCCACCCGTATAGTACATGAGCGTCAGGATCTTTAAAGTCCGTGCGATGGAATGCGTGCGTGCACAGACAATACCTCGGTTTATATTATCATCTGAAGGCGTAAATAAATATCAGGAATAAGAAAGAGAATAAAAAAAAATACGGAGATAATAGAGAAAAGAGAGCTCAGAAAACCATCCCACAAGGAAAAATCAACTACGACGTAGCCTCAGGGGGTACACAAGATTAATTTATAAAATAAGAACAATAATGAACATCCATTTGAAACCATGCATAATCATGTATATCTCACATACTTAACTCATTACATAATGTACAGGGTGAATAATTTACATGCGTTAAATAAACTGTCTTTCACTCATTCATCTTTGTAAAAGGGAAAATCTTCTTGTCACTCACATAGATGTAGTACGGCAAAGCTCTCCAAAGGGACAGAATGAATAGACCCGTTCCACTGAACATCCCCATTGTCTCCCTTTTCACCATCACACTAGTCGATAAACGAGTCTCGCGGTTCCCCGTGCTATCGATTAAGCTTCTTTTTTTTTGTTTGTTCTTTTTTCCCCTCTTATCCTCTCTCTCTCTCTCTCTCTCTCTCTCTCTCTCTCTCTCTCTCTCTCTCTCTCTCTCTCTCTCTCTCTCTCTCTCTCTCTCTCCCCCTCCCCCTCCCCCAATATCTGCGACAATATTGTACTCTTATTCTCTAGTTTGATCCCCTTTCCCCTTCCAACCCCTACCACCCAACCCACTAACCCCTTTTCTTCAATGACCACCCTCATCCCACCTTTCCCTTTCTTTCCGTCTCTTTCGACGCTCGCTCCATCCATATTTTCAGATTTTTCCCCTCTTTCTTCTAGGTTCTTTTATTTTTTCTCGTCTATTTCTCTGGGGGGGAAATGGAAAAAGACTGACATGAATGAATAAAAAAAAACGCCTGAGAATTTCGAAGAATTATTGGCCGTAGAGCCAGCGTTAACAGGCAGAAAAAAAAGACGAAGCAGCCATTTGGGGCGGATTTTACGGACTTGTTTGAAAATCAACTAGCCTGCCAGAGAAGGCCAATATTGAACCCCCTCATTTATTTTTCCCATAAGAAGGAGGTGTTGCATTAAGGAAGGAGGGAGAGAAAAGGAGGAGGAAAAGAAGAGAGGATTTGAATCCAAGAAAACTTTTTTTTTTTAGTGAGATTGTCTAGGAAACGGTATAACGCCAATGGGTGTTATGTGCATAATTAGTTTTGAACGTGTGATAGAAGAAGAAAAAGAAGAAGAAGAAGAAGAAGAAGAAGAAGAAGAAGAAGAAGAAGAAGAAGAAGAAGAAGAAGAAGAAGAAGAAGAAGAAGAAGAAGAAGAAGAAGTCAATCTATGAAATTGTATGAGATAAAATTAGGTGCACCACCGTTTTATCGACTCGATATAACAATTATTATGCACACCACGTTGTAATGTCTCATAAAGATAATAATGTAGTCGTATTTGTATCCAATCCAATGTCGTTTATATGGCCAACAATACTTGAATTTGTACATGTAACAACAGACGAGTTTTCATTATCAATGTCAATGAATAATGTTATTGGTATTGAGATGTGTATTTGTGTTGACTGTTAGTACACTATAATGCAATTTCTTGAAAGAGATAATAAAGTTGTCCGTTCTTATCTTATCTAACAACAACAATCTATGTCAAAACTAAACTAAAAATAAAAATAAATAAAAGACACACGCATAAAAGTTACGATTAACGTAAAATATCGCATGATGAAAATCAACATAATTTCCATCAAGGACCATGTCTGAATATTCATTATTAATTCAAAGGCCCTAAAACGGATACGGCCATGGTCTTTATTCAATTCATCATAAACGGTAATCAGCAAAAGATTGCCAAAAAATGTCTCTTGAAAAGATCCTAAAGCTCAAGCACTGCAATACACTATATAAAAATCACGTGATAATCTAGACTTAAAACCCAGCCTTGTTTTCCATGTTATTATTAGCCAATAAGCTGTTAAACGTAAATGATAACTGTTATATGACATCTACAGACAACTACACCGCATTGTAAAAGTTTGTCTACGTTGACGTTGTCCGTCGCCACAAAACTGTCGGGTTTCAGGTACTGCCAGATGCGCTGTACTGGTCTGCAGGAATTTCCCATGATTTGCTGCTGCATCAGTGCAAAGTTGATGATGTGAATTCCGCTGTTCTTGTTGTAGATGAGACCATGTCATGATGCTAAAACTCACGGCCTGCAATCCTGTAGCCGTGGAGCCTCCATTATTGAATGTGTCGTTCTTTTTTTTCCACTGAGGGAGATGCTTTTATGTGTAGTCCTGCAATCAAGGGCAGCAAAGACGCTTCTTTTCTTGTCAGGCAAAGAGGCAATCAGAGAAGACAATGTCGGAATCGCAGGAGAGAAATTTCTAAATCAGCGCAAGACAACGCCTGAATCGCCAGAGAAAATGACACCCCCTCCATTCCCCCTTCTCCCCCCTCCCACCTCCCCGAAGCAGGGAAGAGAATGCCTCTAATGTTTGCATCAAAGGAGACAATGGCGCTGTCAGAGGAGACGATGTGTGTCAAAGAGCAACGGTGATCGGTGCAGTCACAACAGAGAACTGGTAGCACAAGATAAGAACGTAATTCATCGTCTTCACTGCTTATCAAACCATCTGCCAATGACTGCCAATAAGAATTTCAATGACTGCTAATGTGAGTGAACAAGAACGTAATCCTACCGTAGTAAAATCGAAGCAACATTTATGTAATTTGGTAAACAACACATAGTATAATACGACTGAGAATTGCAACAACAACAACGCCGCAAATGTTATAAATGTATCCAAAACGAACAAGATCTTAAATTACAATATTAATCCACAATCAAGATATTCACGATCAAGGTAGTGAACGTTGTACCTTTGACTCAATTCTAGTCGCAAATCGTAAACAATAACGTTTTTTTCTGTCCACACAAATAGTGGATTCGGGAGTGTGTGTGTGTGTGTGGGTGTGTGTTGATGTGTGTGTGTGTGTTTGTGTGTGGATGTGTGCGTGTGTGAAGATAATGGAGATGTAGAACAATTGCAAAATGCCAGTGCTCATAAGTATGAGCTTATGGGGCGTCCACAGTGGTACCACACAGGCGACTGTGGCTAAACCTCTTTGCACAGTGCATGTTGGGGTTCGAACCTAGCTTGATTTATGCATGACCTCTGAATTTTGTGTCTTGAATTCTGGTGCAGTGAAAGTGCGCTACATAACAATTCGTTAATCATCAGTTTCCGAACATGCATGACTCCGCTCGCTGTCTTCATTATCGCACATTCAGCCCATTACGTGATCCGAAAAACACGTGCTTCCGTTCTGTAACGTTATTTTATTTTCTTTTTTTTCGAGCCCAAAGAGGTTTGGAGCGCACAAAAACATATTCAGGCACACAAGCATGACTCCCTCTAGCTCTAGCTCTTGTCAGTTTCTCTCTCTCTCTTTCTCTCTCTCTCATGCTACACTTCCACACTTACCCACAGCACACACACGTACCACCCACACAAACAAACAAACACACACACACGCACACACACCCTCGCCCACATACGTACCCACACACATACACACTCTCTCACTCTTTCTCTTTACACTTCTCACCAACTCCCCTGTATACAGACACAAACTAGACAACAAAAACACACACACACACACACGCACAAATCCTCATTTAATATATGAACAAATCATACATTAATGGGCACAGTCTACTTGGAACTTCACATTTTATATGCTTTGCTTGTATGTTAGTTGACCAGAGAGCGAGAGAGAGAGAGAGAGAGAGAGATACAGAGGGTGAGAGAGAAACAGAGGGTGAGTGAGTGAGTGAGTGAGTGAGTGAGAGAGAGAGAGAGAGAGAGAGAGAGAGAGAGAGAGAGAGAGAGAGAGAGAGAGAGAGAGAGAGATGAATCGCCAACGATCGAGTGAGGCAGGTCATGTTCATACGCGATTTTAAAAAAAAATAAGAAAATGTATCCATTATTGTGCAAGCGATCACGAGCCGCAGCGGAGGACGCAAAGAGGTCGCACAGTATTTCCACACTTGTCACTGCCTTCTTTCTTTTTGCATAGCGAAATTTTTCACGATTTCGCAACAACTGCATGCAGCCCTTTTCGACAAGTCGTGACAGGTCCTACAATACTGCCTTGCCATCAGGAGAAACTGGAGGTCCTGTGACTGCGCTAAGTTAAAATAGTCCCAACGCGCAATGAAGAATTGTACACACGCTGGGCTGGATGGAAATCCTCCCCCCCACTCCCTAAACTATTGAGGGGTGAAAGTGAATGCGTTGTCAAGTCTTGGTTTCGATCCTGCTAAAATAGAGACGTTAATATAATGCTTTACAAAATCAAATATTTTGAGAGAAGAGTTTTAGACAAGTGACTGGATTACCCAAAAAAAAAGTCGCAATAAGGGAGGGAATGGTTGTCAGATCTTAGTTTCGATTCAAGAGGGTCAATCAATGCTTCTCTCCGAGTATTGTATTCCATACAAGAACCTATTCATATGTCCCAAACACTTCAATATTGACGTGTTGGTGGCCAAGTAAAGTTACTAGTAGGCTACAAAACGGTTTTTTTAGTACAGTAGGAAATAAATTATAGCACAATATGAACTTTTAAGCATGGTTCTAAATGGATAGCGGCGCTACCTCTGCCACAACCATTATCATCATGAACGTCAGTTCTTTCAATCCCAGTTAATGAGTAATCGTCCCTTAAAGCCTACTTTAACGGCACACTAGTCGTAAAATCGTGTTTTACGTCCAAAGACACGACGTATAGGACGATTAAAAGTAAGCTCAAAGTATAAAAAAAGAATGCTGAAATTTATCTTCTAATGTGATGTTAAAATTAAGAGAAACTAAAATAGTATTAAAAAGGAAATTGCACGCTGTATGATGTTAATGTCTTAATTATAAATTCTGGTTCTTCCAAAAATTTCAAAATAGGCATCTGTGGGACTCCAGTGCAGCAGAGCATCGTCGCATAATACACTGGGAATAACCCTGGTCTGGAATCCTGGAGCCCAGGCGCGCCATGGACCATTGGATGCCGTCAGCAAGCATCTAGTCAATAAAATGGTTAATAATGTCTTTTATTCGCGACAATAGTACTTAGGAGAACCAATGAAGGAAATTTTATCTCCGAAATATTTTATAAACCTATTGGTATTGTACGTTGTTTAGCTTTTTATGTTTTAACGTGATTTTGTTCTTGACACATTAACGATCATTAAAAAGGGTTTTACAACCATAAAGAAGCCATCCAAAAGGCAGATTAACAAAGCTTTCATATGCGACGAAAAGAGCCGCCTACAAAGTCACCATCGTGAACAACAGTAAAGGAATTTTAAAGGACGTTGAGTGGGATCTATCAATTAAGAAAATGTCAATTAAAATATACCCGAGTTGGAAAAAGGCCTTTCCAAATAAATCATTAACCCTTCAACGTTAAGAATGATAAAACAGGACTTGATCGCCAGAATGACAGGCTTTAGCTGTTGAACGTTTCTGGGGTAAAAGGCACTGTCTTCGCTCTTAAAACATGTGGGCAGGCAGTTCAACAAAAATAATTATTTCCCTTCTTTACGTCGATGGATGGACACTTCCCGAGTGATTTTGTCACTCAGCGATCGTACGCTTAAATGATACGGTGACAGTGATGTTGACAAAAAGCAAAGTAATTTCTGAATAAAACACACACTAATTGCTATATGTGAAATGGCGCTCCACAACAGATGAAACCGAACCTTCGAGATTGTTGCTTTAGTATAGATTATGGCCGAGATACAGGGTTAATCTTGTCTTTCCACCAAATGTTTGAGAAATGAATGAGTTTGTTCTGTATGTACGAGTGTGTGTAACATGTAGGCGTGTATATCCGCGCTTTAAGTTCGATTTAATAGTAAAGCAAGAATATAGCAGCCATTATTACTTTAGAAATATTATTATTTTTAAAAAATAATAATAATAATAATAATATTATTATTATTATTATTATTATTATTATTATTATTATTATTATTATTATGCAACCGATAGGATGCAGAGCTGATAATTATGAGCTGTTTGGTCATCCCTACAAGCAGAATGTAATTCTTTGTTTACTCTGCCGACTTCTAAAGCTCTGCATGCCCTGGAATCGAAGGAGCACTGACCGAGCGTTGACTTCGTTCCAATGACCGCTGATGCAACCCTGTTTCCTTTATCACGACTCTGTCGACTCTGTCGTGATTGTTCATGATGACATCCTCCTCTTCCTCCTCCTCCTCAGCATCCTCATCACCACCACATGCATGGATGTAATCAATGTCATAATTTTTTGTTCCATCCTACCATCACTTTCATTTAACGGGAAGATCCAAAACAGATTAAATTGAATGGTGATCAATAATATTAAGCACACTTCCACAACGCAAAGCATGATCACAGGATGGGGTATACATATTTAATTGAGTGTTAAAGGCAATGCCGCACGAATTCATTACTTTTTGAAAGAAAGCCGGCAGGTGTGCATTGATAAATGCTTATGTTACGCTGAAATCTAAATCTGTCGCTGACAAAACTTGTCCTAAAATAGTTTGAAAGGCTAATGCCATTTCTTTCCCCAAAAGACTTGGAAAAACCCAGGTCTATTCTGACTTTCAAAAAATTCAACCCACCCCACCCCCACCCCTAAATCGAAATAAAAGCAACTTTTCAAACAGTTTGGCTCAATGGTTTATGAAGTGACGCTGAACAGCAAACTTGATGTAGGTGCGCGCCACGAGTATGTTGGTTTCCGTAGTTGTACATAATAGATATACGAATTTTCTGTGTAAGCTGGTGTACATGGTCAAGCCGATGCCCCAAGCAGCTGTCCGAGCAATGTAAGAAAAAAAAAACCACTATGTACAAGACCTCCCTAGCTGATACGTTTGTTTTTCGATAATGGCGCGTAACCTTATACCACAAGCATAAGCGGTATTTAATAACAGTTTTCAGTATTTGTTTTCAAAATAGAATAAATAAAATTAACAACTATTATAAATAAATTAAATAAATTAAAAAAGTAATAAATTTATACAACTGATAAAATGTTTCGTAGTTGATAAAGCGTCAACAGAAAACAGAGTGCTACAATTAAAGAGAGCAAAAAATAATATTATATTATATTATATTATATTATATTATATTATATTATATTATATTATATTATATTATATTATATTATATTATATTATATTATGTTATGTTATTTACAAGGACTTTCCACATATTTTGCTTTTTACCTTTGATCCTCAACAAACATTGGTTAGTATCTTCCCACAAGTATAACTCTCTCGCAAACCGCCACCCAACCTTCCACCCCAGCACCCCGCCACCCTCCACCCCTTTCCACATTTTTTCCCCCTTCGCTTGAAAAAACTTTAAATTTTTTTTGTATTTATATCAATGTTTTGTTGTTTCCTGTCGTCTGCTAATGATATTTCGATACATTATTATTATGTGAGTAGCACTCATTTAAGCCTCGTGCTTTTGTGCGCCCTGATGTTTTTGCCTTGTATTATTATCTGGTTTGTTTGTTGAATAAACTTGTGTTAAAACAAATAATCTGGGAAATAATAATATAATACTGGATGCTACTGTACATACGCGCTTTTCCCCAAACCACCAGACTCAAAGCGCGGCGAACTGTACCAACATATACGCTCACATGTTTCATCCACTCACACACACATCACACACTAATCACACAAACACATCACACACACATCACACACACATCTATCTCTCAACATAAAAGTGTAAAGGCATGGAGAGGAAATAACATTTTTATTTTTGATTTTTTTTTAATACTAACTGCATCCAATATCATTATTGAAGGAAGGAGAAAACCGGGGCACGCGTAGAAAACCCTCGGTGACTTCAATAGTCTCGTGCCTAAATCACATACGTACCTTGCGGGAATCGAACCCACGACCTTCGGCATAGGAAACCGGCGACTACTCCATTGCTCCAAGAAGCGGCGAAATAGTTGTTCACGTTTGGCGCACGCTTGCAACAAGTGTGCGTGCGTATCGCAAGACGAGGTATCGATCCCGACTTCAGCAAATTAGTTTGTGCATGCTGGATTGAAAATAGCCAGCGCCCTTGAGCAGCTCATTAAACTTGAAAGAGAGCAGCTATTTGGACTTGTAAAGTGGGAAGTCAATAATATAAATATATATATAATTTCAAAAGAAAGAAAAAGAGGTTGGTCACTTAAATAAAAAAGTAACAAAGTAATAAGAGGGCAGCGAGTGTCCTTAAAGGACAGATGGGAGAGCACGAACAGAGTTGTTAAACATGGGAAAGGCCACGAGGGGCGGAGTACACATAATAAATGCGATGCCCTTCCCATCAGCTCCAATCCGCCGCACGCATTCCTCTCTCTCTCTCTCTCTCTCTCTCTCTCTCTCTCTCTCTCTCTCTCTCTCTCTCTCTCTCTTTCCGCTACAGTATCTTCACCTTTCTACTTCCAGCTCTCTTCATTCACCGCTACTTCCCTCTTTGCTCGCTTCTCTTCTTCAGCTCGATTCCCTTTTTTTATTTCTCGGTCTCAGTCTCTCACTCTCCTCTTCGGTTGGGTTCACACACCCACGCAATAAGATCTCGGAGCTGAAGGGAAGCAAACGAGTGTAACGGATGTAACGGAACAAGCGATCAATGGATGAAAGCGCGCTGAGCTTGGATTTTAATAGAGAAGATCTCTTCACAAAGTGACCTCCATCGTCATCGTCGTCATCGTCATCTTCGTCATCATCATCATCATCGTCATCATGAAGAAAAGAGAGCAGATGCTAAGAGATTGCAGACAAGAGGAGGGCAGACAGTGCGAGGGGAGAAAAGTGTTTAATAGCTACCTAAATCAAATGGCGCACATAAGAAAAAAGGAAAAAGAAGAAGAAGGATGAGGATGAGGATGAGGAGGAGAAGGAGGAGGAGGAGGAGAAAGAAGCATACAAATTGTGCGCTAGTGGCTAAGAAATGAGGGGAAAAAGGAAGAAATGAGATAAAACTAATGCGTTAAAATTGTTGCATCAAGTTTAAAAAAAATCAGACTAATTGTATATGTATGCTACAACTGATAGAGAAGGGTGAAAAAAATACCTCTGAAGACTAAGAAGAGTAGAAGAAAGGAGGAAGAGAAAGAGAAGAAGAAGAGGAAGAGGAAGAAGAAGAAGAAGAAGAAGAAGAAGAAGAAGAAGAAGAAGAAGAAGAAGAAGAAGAAGAAGAAGAAGAAGAAGAAGAAGAAGAAGAAGAAGAAGAAGAAGAAGAAGAATGATATGAGCACACACACAAAACCGAGGGGTGAGGAGTGTGGAGGGGGAGTGAGAATAGAGAAAAATTTTAAACACTTTGCACCTAAAAGATGAGGTAACACAACAGTGCGTAAGATCTTTGATAGTCTTTAACAGTGACAGTATTAGGACAAAAGCGGAAGAATGGTAGATAAAGAAGGGATCGAAAGAAGGAGTAAAGCGTGTAGACTGGGCAGGGCCGTGGACCTGTGGCACGTACAAGCCAGTACTAGACAACAGCGACAGCAAGGGAGGAGCGACCGTGTGCGACATCGTGCGACACACACGGAGGCCCTGGGAAGGCTTGTCGTTTTGAAAATAAACATATTTCATCGATCGGCTCTAATTTATTGAAACAGACAGACAGGGCCAGTGAAAGAGGATGTGTTGTGAGCACTGGCGCTGCGACCGCGTACAATACGTCACTGTCTTTCTCTTGCTGGAAGATGAGTCCGAGAGTGTAGCGAGGGTTGTGGAGTGTGGGTGTGTGTGAGTGTGGGTGTGTGTGTGTGTGTGTGTGTGTGTGTGTGTGACAGAGATAGAGAATATGGGATGAAAGAATGCGTGCGTGTGTACTGTGTGTGTGCTCTGTGTATGTATGTGTAAATGCGGTTGTGAGAGAATGTGTGTTTGCCGGCGCGCGCGTGTGGATGTACCCAGTTCCAGAAGACTGCGTTTGAATGCAGGAAAGCAGGCAAGAGAGTGAGGCAAACAGCGGGAAACACTGTGCGAGAGAGAGAGAGAGAGAGAGAGAGAGAGAGAGAGAGAGAGAGAGAAAGAGAGAGAAAGAGAGAGATTGAGAGAAAGAAAAAGAACGAGAGAGAGAGAGAGAGAGAGAGAGAGAGAGAGAGAGAGAGAGAGAGATAGAGAAGAGGAGAGAGGAGAGATGAGAGAGAGAGAGAAAGACAGCGAGAGAGGAAATCTCAGCGCGAACGAACACATTTGGAACGCGAATCACTGGAGGGGAGGGAAAAATTAAATGGAAATCTCAAAACTCAGTCACGATTTCATAATACCTGGAAAAACATCGGCAAAAGCAATACACGGCAGAAATCTCATGAGGAAAACTGAACAAAATATTTTTGAAGTTAATGAATTCTAAACACTTACCTGTGGTGAAGACAACAGAAGAGGATTCTGAGGCTGACGGTGAATATGGCTTGCAGACTGGTGACGGCGTCTTCAGGGATGGCCAACCCTGAGTGTTTGAAAACCTGGCAGCAAACCGCTCTTTGAGCCTAACATATTGCTACTTTCCCAGTCCTCTCCAGCTTGATTCTTGCTCTGCCTAGCCCCTCTGATGACTTGATTACAGACTTCTATCATGCACAGACTGTTGGCTACGCAAGTTCTATTTTGTCAATGGTCGTTGTTGCCCAATTTGAGAGACAGGTAGAAAGCAACAAGTCGCCTTATGGCGGGGGTCAGGAAGCAGCGCGGATCACGTTTTGATTATGTGAACTCTGGCTTTACGGTCAACGTGCGAGAGGCTGTCTCTGTCTTTTGCGTCACTGCACAACTTGCTGGCACCGTCTCTCTCCTTGGCTCTAACGTCCTCCTTCTCCATCTCTCCAGCCGTTGTCCTCTCTTGCCGCCTCCTGACCAATTTCTGTCAGTCCTTGTCCCAATTTCTGCCCAATATCTGCCTGTCCTTGCGCCAATTTCTGTCCACTTTCGCTCTGGCCTTGGCCACTTTCCGAAGTCCACTACTACAGTCATACGGGTCTAACAGCCCGAAGAGTTGGGAGATAGAGACAATGCACAGTATCGAGTAGCGCTACACAGTAGCAACGTGTAGCGGAAGATGGAGATAAGGCACCGGAGAAGGAGACGAAAGAGGACGCGAAAAAACAGCGCAGAGCATTGAAGATGCCGATGCTCGAGATAAGGTAACGACGACGACGACGACGATAAACTTGGCTGGAGCACATGGCGTTAGTGTACACGGAGAAGCATGTGCTACTGCTATACACGTCTTATCGCCGATACTGGCAAAGCGGGACTACTACTATCGCTGCAACTGGCCTACAGAGTAGGGAAAAGACCCGGCGTTAGCGGTGCTCGCTGCCTCACCACAGCACTCGGTACTAGCATTCTCTGCGACACACGGAACACGACTGTCGTTGTCGCTGTCGCTGCTGGCTCGCTCCCGTTCTCGTGGCTGCCGCTGCTGCTGCTGTGACTGTGGCCAGCTCCAATCTGTGCGGCGACAAGACAGCTAGCTTGGTCTTGCATGCACCTGGCAGCAACAGCGTCAGAGATGCGACAGTTCAGCACGGCACGGCAAGGCAGGGCCACGAGACAGCAGCCACACTCACTGTCGTTTGTAAAGCAACGTTACAAGGCGACGAGGGCGGAGTGAGGGTGGCAGTAGAGAGTGCTTATTGACAAACGGGAGAAAAGGGACGAAGGAGAAGGAAGTGATGGCGAAGAAGGCGTGTTCCCAGAAGTCGTGTCCACCACTATCGTGCCAAAGCGGTGACCATGACGATGGCGGCGGCGGCAGCAACGGTAGTGGTGGTGGTGGCGACTACAGATGATGAAGGAGACAATGATTGCCGTGGCACGCAAAGGGGTAGGATGTAGTTGCTGAAGTTGTTGGTTTAGCCTCTGACCGTGGCGGTGGCTGGGTGGCATCGGCGTTGACGTGGTGGCGGTGACAGGGCCGCTGACCGAGCTAGCGTGCACGGCAACCTCTGCCCTCAGCCGCTCACGGCGCCCATAGATCACAGTGCCTACCACAGCTGATAGATTGTTTAATAGCGTTCACAGGCCGCATTAAGCACGCACCATGTCTGTCTTGTAATGCAAAATTGACCACATCCCATTCAGTTCAGCAGAACATTCACCACCAATGAATCACAATCACCATAAATTCACCGCCTATAACAAAAAAGTTGCCAATTCACCGTATAATTAAACAAACGCAACCAAGTCCGAAACAAATGAGTCAAATGTGCAACAATTTGACATTTTCTCTGTCGTGAGAGCTGGATAGTCAGTGTTGATGGTCGCAACAGGTCGCAGTCCTAGAATGAAGCCAGCAAAATCACTTCCTGAATAGTAAGCTGATTTGAACCCGTAATGTTCATCTAAGTGGGGGAAAAGATTACGGCAACGCCCACATATACCGTATGACAGCTAGCTTACCCATACGCGTGCAACCTCAACACTCTTTGGCTAAGCCACTAACTTCAATATAATTATACTAAATGTGCCACTAACAGTAAATATTGATGATACTGCATGGGTCTTGTCTGCCGCAAAAACGGTAGCCGCGCTCTTCATTTAAGAAGCATGATTCAACTAGTGAGAACAAAAAGCAAGTTTTACGTCTTACAATTGAGATTCCTTGTAACGGCATTACAATTTAAACACCTTATACAGTCTAATGCCCTCAACTAAGTTCGCACCATGAATCACCCTTCAAAGGAAGACAATGGGAACGTTGATCATACTCTCGCTCTCTTATTAGTACCAGTAAACATTTCGCAGAATCGGCTCACCTGCTTTCCCGTTCAACCTAGATCACGGATAGTGAATTCATCGTACAACATTTGTCTTTTAGTCTTGTCCTTCATGTGCTACAGATGATTCAGTCTCGATTCACGTCTCACTGAATACGTAAACGAATAGCTAAATAGCGTTTCGCAAAGCAAAAAAAAAAAAAGCAATTTTCAAATCGATAGAAAGAACAGTAAGTTAACTAAGCTATTTCTCTCCATCAATCTCTGCTAAGTTGAACACACAATGACGAATTTAAAATCAAGCCAAATCCAACCCAAAATAAATGCAGCTTTAACATGTACTCTCATCTAAAAGGTTAGAAGTACAAGAAACCCGGAATGGAAGAAACCGGTAAACGGAATACCTGTGCACAATTGCCCTCTCTTGCTCTGTAAAGAAGTCTAGACTATTGCATGTTTTAAAAACATAGAATCAAAAACGATTTTAAAAAAAAAGAAGATATTACAGTGCCATAAGGAGCTAGTGCAAAACCTGTAAAAAATAGTTCAGTGGAAAGAAAATTAGCTAGAAATGTGGTACCTGTAAAAGACATACCTGAGCTTAATAACGCGTTTCTAGTTCTACAGAAGACCCTTCCAAACGATCTCGTTCGATTTCAGCCTCTATTCCTGTTCCATCTGGTTAAATCTAGAATAAATGCGATTTAAAAATGTAAAGGTGATAGAGAAGACAAAGACTTGTTTCGAGAAACGAGAATTCTGATACTTTCAAAAGACATACCTATGCGCGCGCACACACACACACACACACACATACGCACGCGCCCGCACGCTCAAACACGTACATACACAAACCCACCTGTTCCATTCCACCCCACAGACTCTTGCGCCATCCTTAACTATCTCGTTCGATCAGCGCTGAAGGGACATTACATTAGCAAAAACAGACCTCGCGATCGTTATGTCTATCTCAAACACCGCTGCCATGTCACTGGTGACGGAGACTAACCTGCTGCGTAAATGTCAGAGGTCATACTACAAAACAAGCACAGAAAATACAATCCCTAGTGATTTTAAAAAAGAAAGTCCTCCATCCTTACACTCTCCTCGTAGAGTACGCTGCACTATGTGTCTCAAGGGATCGCGAACGGTAACGGAGTCTAGCTTACTATGTAAATGTCAAAGAGGTTACGCCATGAAGTAGGACTAATCGTGCATAAATAAGCAATACTTTATATATTATTCTATCTCGAGGTACGTTATAAACTAGAAGCATACAAACTGATGCCAACTCGTGACTTCTTACGTATACATACCTTTAAATACAGTATCTTCTTCGTGCTTTCTGGATGGACGCAACCCGCTAGGAGTATAATAAACGGATGACAGTGACCAAACCAGTTTAAACAAATACAGATTTCGGTATAGCAGAAAGAATACTACCATCCTCTTTCTTGACAAGCCCTCCAAACTGACGATGACCTGCTTGGAGCAAAAAACAATGGACAACTAGCAACAAAGCATATTAGCAGTAAGTTGTAACCAAATCTCTTACAAAATTCCGTTGAAAAAAAAGAGAACCCGAAAAGGCTCGAAGTATGGAGAAAATTTTGTCGTCTATTCCAATAACACTCTTTTGCCAACTACTTTAAACTGTTGGCTACATGAGTTTGCCCCTAAATACACAGTACGCGTTGGAAAAAAAAAAGAAAGAAAAGAATGCAGCTCAGGATTTAAAGAGTGGCATTCCTTTGGAAATACGTTTTCGTTTTCACTTTCTCGGATGGACACCGACCTCCTACCTCGGCAATAGTAAACACCAACTACGCTTTTTCTACAAAACTGTCCGCCTGGAGACTACTAGACTGAAATCTACAACCCTTTTAGAACAAAAACATGACAGTGTTCGAAAATTCACAAGAGATTTTTTTTTCTACGCTCGTCCACTCTACCGGTACAGTTTACACAAAACGAAAAAGAGAAGGTATTCGTATTTTATCTTAGGACTGATACAAACGTCGGGATGGATTAATACTTGGATGGGTGACCATAGTTGGAAGGAAACCACTAAAAGACGCAAAAGATTGAAACAAGCGCAGTGTAAACACACCTGTAATCGTGCACCTGGATTTGTTTAGAACCGATACAAGTAGCACACAGCGAGGGGAGAGGACATAGGCACTGCCCTCATTAAGCTGGCCTAGAGAAAAAGGAGGTCCCAGACTCTTCCCTCCCCATCGACCGGAAGGTTACAAGGCCACCCATTACTGTTACATGATAAAATATATATCCCCAAACTCATCTTCTACAATACAGACACGCTAAAGAGGAAAAATAAATGTTAAAAAAAGTCTCTGTGGCGACTCAATGAATTCGAAAACATTCGCCAAAGATAGTGGCACGCTTAAAATTAAAAAAAAAACATAACAAAGAAACAATCCCGGTTCTAATATTCACGATAGACTAGTTGTACTGACAATGACCACCCAAATCCTCTTCTGTACTCCGGTCACTTTAGAATAGACTGAGATTCACTATGAGAAATGCTCTCAGCTTTTTCGTGAAAGCATATTGTGTGTGTGTGTGTGGGTGTGTGTGTGTATGTATATAAATAAAATTATTTTTTGCTGTTGTACTCCTTACGTAATAAAACAGATATATCCCAGTTCGACTGAAGTGAATCTTCTACACAGCACATACCCTTTTTTTATTTTGCTGCTCCTCCCTTCAATACAAAACGTTAATTCGGCACTCGTTATTAAAGTACAGACACAGATGAAATCATACATCCTCTTTGTATACCCCAACAGCCACACTGAATTTTAAAAAAAACCACAACTCTCGTTCTCCTCCTCCTCTTTCTCTCTCCACCCCCTTCTCCCGCTCCCCCCTACCTTTCCACTGACCTAATAGTCACACTAAATTAAAAAGAAATCTGTCTTTTTCTTTCAGCATAGTAACACAAACAAAAATCATTATCCACCCAAACCAACTCTATCATATTAGTATTGAAACATATATACAGCCTCCCATCTTCAATATACCATAATAAAACAAACAAAAAAATCCATCTTCTCTCTCTCTCTCCCTCACTCTTCCTCTCTCTCTCCCTCCCTCTCCCTCTCTCTCTCTCTCTCTCTCTCTCTCCTGAATAGAGCTTCTTGTTTTAAGAAGGTTGGAGACATTGCAAAGCAGACTGAGTACTCCCATGTGTCCAAGACGACAACGCGCAGGGCTTCCTTTTCTCGCTCCTCTGCCGAGTTGTCTGCCGCTGGCTGTGTGCACCCCACTTAGTATTTAAGGAAGGGAAAAAACAACGTTAATCTACAAAACTAAACTAAACTAATCTCCTCCAAGTGGTGTTTCACCCGTCCCCTATACGCTTATGTGTCCGGGGACGTTAATCTATAAAACTAACTAACTAACAAATCTCCTCCCGCATTTTTATAAAATCTCATTACCACTCAAAATACGCACAATTTATTTATTTATTTAGTCGTCTTTTTTCCCCTAGGTAATTTACACCAATCAGTATTTATTTAAAAAATACGGGAAAGCTGTATTTAATAAAACAGGTAATCCACAAAGAGTACTATATAATTTGTGTGAATATTTAGAGGTGAATATATTCCATTCATTTCAATCTCGGATAATGGACTGCATGATTTGTATCTGTAATAGTGCGATCTCATATGCTAACACTAGTAGTAGTAACGGACTTAAACTTAAAACAAAATGCACACTTGGTACAACACAAACAAAACATATCAACATTAACAATTACTATCACTGCACATTCGCAGGCAAAATTTAGCAGCACTTAACTTTGTTATAATAGCATGGGTAAGAAACAAAGTATCCTAAATATAATATAGGGCACTTATCAGCCCAAGGAACTGCTGAAGGCGTTACGTTGCTGACAACCCCGACCATTCGACATTGGACAATTCATTATAATACAAAACAGCATAACGCAACAGAGCAGAGCGCAACGCAACGCAACACAACGCTGAACGTCGTTTGTACCTCTAGCTCTTATACTGTATAAACAACAAAATCGTTGTGCCAATGAACAAACAATGCAGAAGTAAAACGTTTTGATGTGAGGTACATACAACAAACTAAAAGCAAAATAACAGACATCACGAGGGAAACTCTAGTACTTTTAAAAGAAATCAAGACGAAACCTAAATAGCAGTAGAGAAGTCGGTCTGCGTAATGCGCGTTTAATGATGTTTCAAACTTCACCGGTAAAACGTTTGTTTGACAAATGAAAGATAAAGAAAATCCTAGTAAAACAAGGTTTTAAAAGCTAAAATATCCAAAACATTAACTCTAAACACTTAGATATTTATACCCTAACATACTTACTGTGGTGTACCAAGTTCAAATAATTAATCTTACTGTGACTGCGACTAATGAGAAGGAAATCCTTTTTCCCGCAGAGAAATGAGAAACTCGTCCTGAAGTTTGGTAACGGTACTGCTGAACCTTTTACAATTTAGCAGCTAATATTTTGCTAGTATTAATATACAAGGAAACTTTTGTGAAAGCGACTGACAAGCACATGGAATCATAATTATATATCAAAACGAAAATTTGGCTCATTGTATTGGAACCAGTGTCGTCGCACAGCCAACGGTTGTCGCCAAGACTGGCTACACCTATTGATTCTCTGGCCTTTAACTCCCCCCCCCCCCTCCTTTCACTGCTCTCTCCACGACAATCCCACCTCCTCCTTCCCCCTTCCCACATAGCTGATTGCAAGCGTCCCCATGGAAACGGAACAAAGTTTTCTGGCAGCAGCGGCTAAGGAATGTTGGCCATGTCTTCTCTCTTTCACCCCCATCTTGTAACAAGCCGCTCTTTGTAAAGACTCACGGAACATGAGTTCCAATGGTTAAACCATCAGCACGTTATATAGTATTTCGCCCTGCTTCTATAAAGCGCGAATATTGGTGTGCAAATATTCAGAAAAATGGACGGGGAAAGGGGTATTCATAGAGACATCATTTAGTAAACACGTACATCTGGGGTAGCGTACCCAGCAAAAATGTGTGTGCCTGTGTGGTGTGAGGTGGTGGAGGTGGAGAGGTAGGGGACGTAGAGAGAGAGTGACAGGGAGAAAGTGAAATAGAGTGGGAGAGAGAGAGGCAGAAAGAGAGAGAGAGAGAGAGAGAGAGAGAGAGAGAGAGAGAGAGAGAGAGAGAGAGAGAGAGAGATAGAGAAACAACGTATCATAATTAAAACAAAATGTAAACAGTTAAAACACTTCTTCGTCATCATAATGTACAACCAATCCAAATGACATCTAACTCATGACATCAACTTCAAACCTAACAATCCGTCAAAATGATCTAGCTGTCAAAAGGACTCTTTGTAAAATCAACACATCTCAGAACTCGGTTCAAGTGTTGATAATCATGACTTTCATGTGTCTGCATCAAAGTATGAGAGAGAGAGGGAGAGAGAGAGAGGGAGAGAGAGAGGGAGAGAGAGATAGAGAGAGAGAGTACGGGGTTATCATTTGGCTTTCAAATATGCTACAAATTAATCTCCAATTCATACCTGCTTTCCACGACTAAGCCGGCCTTCAATTATGCTGTATCACAAGGGCATTACATACGTTGGGTGCCTGTAGCTCTATAGCGAAGTGGTAGATAGGCTTAACTAAGATAGACTACTGAAAGGGACCCAAGTCTCGTGCAGCAAGTTCATGAATGCTATTACAAGAAACCTATGCACACAAATAAGTATGACAACAAATGCATTAAAAATCATTGATAACACGAGCTCATACTATTTACACCACTGAAGTGACCAAACAACCACTAAATCCACCACAACAACCAAACAAAGCGAAAAAGAAAATTCAAAGGCAAAATGAATACGCCGTATTAATTCTAGTTGCCCTGAGATACCCTTACACCGAAGAAAAGTTGACCAATAAAAAGCTACCCTTGCAAACCAAGTTATTTATTTATTTGCTTGCTTGCTTTTGTTCTTGTATTCTTCAATTATTCAAGTGTATATTCGAAAAAAATATTAAAATGACTGCATAATCACACACACACACACACACACACACACACACACACACACACACACACACACACATGCGTGTACGAGGTACAAATGGGGTAATTTCACCAACTTCGCGGCCCTTAGGCGGCGAATTAGGTCAAGTTTCTTCAAAAAAGACACTTTTTCGCAAGAAGTTTGACCTAATTCCTCGCTCCTAAGAGACGAAGTAGGTCAAGTTTCTTCAAAAAAGCACATTTTTCGCAAAAAGTTTGACCTAATTCCTCGCCTATTAGAGACGAAGTAGGTCAAGTTTGTTCAAAAACACAGCTAGGATAAGGAACTTTCCTCGACGATTAGGGTAAGGCAGTGCCTCGACGATTAGGGTTAGGCAGTGCCTCGACGATTAGGGTAAGGCAGTGCCTCGAAAAGGGTTAGGGTCAGGGCTAGTTGCAGCGCTGCAACTAGCCCTGACCCTAACCCTTTTCTGGAACGGGTGCCTTACCCTAATCGTCGAGGCACTGCCTTACCCTAATCGTCGAGGAAAGTTCCTTATCCTACCCGTCTGGAAGATGCACTACAACTACACCAGGTCAAGTGTACTTGTAGTGCATGTGCACTACAACTACACTTGACCTGGTGTAGTTGTAGTGCACATGCACTACAACTACACTTGGGCAAGTGTTCTTTAAGTGCACATGCACTACAACTGCACTTGGCCAAGTGTACTTTAAGTGCACATGCACTACAACTACACTTTGTGAAGTGTAGTTGTAGTGCACATGCACTACAACTGCACTTTCATGTACTTAGAACAAATGAGCAACGCCAGACAAATGGGGAACGACAAAATTACCTCATTTGGTACTAAAAATGGCAAATTTCGTTCCCCAAATGTGACGTTTCACAACTACACACACACACACACACACACACACACACACACACACACACACACACACACACACACACACACACACACACAATTTTAATTGAACTAAGGTCACCAGCGTGGCTTGTATGCATGGAAAAGACCAGGATTAAAAAAAGAAAGAATAATTTTAAAAAACACCCCCAAGATTGCAACTTAATCAAATGTATTTGAAGACACTCACACACATAGCAAATAAGCATTTTCAAAGAGTTCTCTACTGAAGGATGGCTCATGATTTGAAGTACCTGTACACCAAACCTTCACAAAATCGCTTCTGACGTTTATGAGATAAGATGGCACGGAAGGCAAGCCACTGACTTTGGCAAAGTCCTTATAAAGTTTGTTCAAAAACCGTTCATTGGTTCTTGTTATATGGCGCCCAACTGACCGACCGACGGACAGACCGACATTTGGCTGGTTCTGATTCCCCTCCGACTATTTCAAAGTATTTCCAGATAAGTCTGAAAACACAAAATGAAGAAGAAGAATTTTTTTAGTTAATTGGAGTCAATGGAGTAAATTGAAATTTATTACGGTTGAATGGAGGCAAAAATTATGCAGTGCACATCACGTTGGCGATAACAGAAGCTAATTATGGCTTTGCAGCTGCATTTCGTAATTTGTCCATGCTAAATTTGTGAGTCTGCTCTTTTTCTCTTCTTTCACTTTTCTGGTCACGAAATCTTCGTATAAAGTGTCTATAAATTGGAGATTTATGTAGCATAACCGTAAGCCGATTTTTTTTTTTGGGGGGGGGAGGGGGGTATAAAGCGTGTTTAAAAAGGAGACTTATAAAGCATAATTGTAGGCCGATTTCTTAATACAAATCGTGTTTAAACAGGAGATTTATGTAGTATAACTGTAGGCCAATTTACTCGTATAAACATGTATGAACCGGATATATGTGTAGCATAACTGTAGGCCGAGATCGCTGTATAAGGCACGCATGAACTGGAGATTATAGTAGAATAACGGTAGACCGATTTCTTCATATACGGTATGTATAAACTGGAGATTTCTTTTCGTATAAGGGCGCGTCCACATGACGAGCTGCGCTTTGAGCTAGCGGTGGCGTAGCGTTGGACGAGCTTTGAGCTTTGAGCGGTGGGTGGCCACACCAAAAGCATCAAAAAGCTAGCGGCAAGCTAGCTGCACTGCTGGCTGTACGCTCGGTGACAGCTTGGGTGGCCACATGACAAGCTGTTACAGCTAGCTGCCTGCTAGCGTGATGCTAGCTGTCGTTCAGAAGTTTATTATCTGTGGTTTTGCAAGGCATCGCAGACCCGCAACTAAAATTTATTTCTGTTGAAGTTGGAGCCTACGGGAAAGAGAGTGATGGCATATTATCCAGGTTTCAGATGAAACTCTGCCTTGAAGGGAATACAGTAAATATGTCCCACTACCAAATTCCAACATTCACCTTTCCTATCTTTTTGGTAGGTAACCCAGCCTATCGCCCAAGCCATACCTAATAACACGCATCAACACAGTCGATATCATCTTCAATTATCGCCATGGCAAGCCGTTGTGTAGAATGCGGGTTTGTAGTGCTTGCTGGAAAATGGTAAGTGCTGAAAACAGCAATCTGCACAACGTGACCACTGCTGACAACATTGTGCTAGCACTGTTGCCTTGCACAATGCAGTCATCCATCATGAAAGCGCTGATATAAAAAAAGACACGGAGATCTGGGATGATACTCAAGTCCGTGGCGAACAGGACAGACGGATGGGGTGTTACTCAGGTCGTCCTGGACAATACTTAGCGGGTGAGAGAACAGCTGGTTGAGTATTTTGTCAGGGTTGGTGCAGTGAACTGGCAGGAAAGCTACAGTTAATATAACGTTGCTGAACTAACTGACGGCAGTGATAATGAAGGATGAGACTCTCGTGACTTTAGTTTTCCCTTGTTCATATACGTCACAACGCTTGTGATTTTAAATCTAAAGTTGGTCACTTTTAAGATCAACATGGAATGTACTATTTAAAAAAAATAAAACAAAGAGTGCAGATTTAAAAAAGATGGACCTGCAATCATGCACTCCACCCAAATGTTGGTCATTTACTGTTCAGCCTTCCCCTTTTCTCTCTCTTGTTTTCCCCCCACCCCCCACCCCTACAAAGAAATAAACCCAAGTTAAAACTTTAACTATATATTTTTGTAAACTTTTATTGGCTGGCATCAAACATGGAATGTACTATTTAAAAAAAATAAAACAAAGAGTGCAGATTTAAAAAAGATGGACCTGCAATCATGCACTCCACCCAAATGTTGGTCATTTACTGTTCAGCCTTCCCCTTTTCTCTCTCTTGTTTTCCCCCCACCCCCCACCCCTACAAAGAAATAAACCCAAGTTAAAACTTTAACTATATATTTTTGTAAACTTTTATTGGCTGGCATCAAACACACAATACCTACATCATAAGTGTTCATTGATAATTTACCATCATAGCCCTTTTATTTATTTTTTATGTATAAAATCCAGATCTAAATCTAGGTTGAATTTGGGACTGTAAGCACGGTTCTAAATCTGAGTGAAAACATCAAATGTGAATTCGCTTAGATCTAGATCTGTATTTTATTTGCAACAAATTGTGTTAAAACATAATAAAAGAAAAAAAAGCACTTACTGGGTACTATTATTTTTCAATGGCGACTGCACAAATGATAAAGCTGCAATTTTGTCAATTAGGCCTATACTATACGAAAAGAGCAATTGGTCATTTTATTATAAAATTTATAACCATCTTCACTCAATCACTAACTTGAGTGCCTTGCCATTTTAGGCACCTCCTGAAACAGCTTTGCTCAAACCTCACTGTTCGAAAATCTTTTGTTTTTTCTGCCACAATCTCTTATTTTGTAGTTCTCTGATTCCGTAAGCGAAGGGTGGTAAGAAGACTGATTCAAGGCCAAGGACACAAAACCAATCAAGGTCAAGGACCCAAAACCACCGCTTGAGCTTCGAGCGTCGATAAATGCCGAGAAGATTACCGCTGCTCGAAGCTAGCAATAGCCGCGCGGCTACCGCTCGTGGTGTGGACGCTTCTACAGTAATTCTAGTTAGACTTTTCGCAGCGCAGCTGAAGCGCAGCTCAAAGCTTCGCTCGAAGCTTGTCATGTGGACGCGCCCTTAGGCATGGAGATTAAGACAGCATAACTGAAGGTCGATTTCTTTCATAACATAACTGTAGACCGATGTCTTTGTATCAGGCATGAATGAACTGAGCATTAATGTAGTATAATTGTAGGCCGACTTTTTTAAAAAAAAATATAGATCTAAAGCGTGTATAAACTGGAGAATAATGAAAATAATGTAGCATAATTGTAAGCCGACTTGTTCTTGCTGCGGAATTTTATATTAGGCTGTGTGCGTGCGCGCGCGTTGTGTTTGTAAGTGAGTGTAAGGGAGTGTGTGTGTTTATTTTGTTATTTTAATATTTATTCACTTGGGAAATTTAGCATAGTAATATTAGTGAGGCTATTTTGCCTTAGCTTTTTTGTGCGTGCGCTTCATTTACAGTTTTTAAGCTGTTTTGAACGCGTGTCGACTTACAACAAATGATTTTTAAAAAGAAATCATTAGTGCTTGGTGCTGCTAGAGCAATAGATGGTCGCCATGACTCCAGTGCCTGTGGATAGTCGTGGATTCAATCCACGCAAGGGGGCAAAATGTTTCAATTGGGTATGAGATCACCGAGGGATTTTTACTGGTACTCCAGTTTCCTCCTCTCCACCTCCCATTAATAATAGTACAGGATGCAACACCAACACTAATTTCCTATCATCATCATCATCATCATCATCGTCATCATCACAAAATGTCTCTAGACAACTGGAGCTTACACGGTGGTTCACACACGTACACCAAAACACTGTAATTAGTTGGCAGTTTATGCGCAAGGTAATGGTCAAAGAATTAGCGTGGTGCACACCACGACTGGATGGAGGTTAAAGAGAAAGCCCCTTCCTTTTTTTTTTTTAAAAACTGCAACCCGAATTTGAATAACGTCTTTAATGAAGACAACGGCTAATCACCGTGATTACGGGGATGAAAAGGAGGTCGGGCGCTGCAGCGGTTTTTTGTTTTATTTTTTTGTTTTGTTTTATTTTATTTTATTTATTTATTTTTTTACATGAAGCGGCTGCTGTTGTCACGAATGGAGGAGCATCAGAAAGCAACGGCTGTCATCGATCTAGAATCCTCCCCTCATCCTCGTATCCAGGTTGTAAGAGCCCCCATTTTCCCACAATCCCCCTTCTTCCCCCGTCACTCCACTCTAAGGTGGTGCCAGCAAAGCTTTCTTCATGTACTCCATGAAAAAAATAAGAAACCGAATATTGTTCATGTGCTCCAACCGCATACCACATTCTATATAATTATAGAGTCCGCTAAATACAAGGCTAAGCAAGTAGAGAGAGTGAGAGAGAGAGAGGAGGGGGAGGTGCGAAGGGAGGTATGGATGGAGGGTGTAAGAGGGAAGGCGAGATTAAGAGAGAGAGAGAGGGTGGGGGGGGGAGAGAGAGAAACAGACGGACAGATAGACTGTTAAATATTGTTATAACAAAGTAAAACAATGGTGATTCGTCCTAAATTCATCCGCAGCGCTACCTACCTCCAAGTTTTAAGTTAACCTGTGTGGTTCGTCTATGCTCTGGGAGGGAGGTGTGGGGCTGGGTGGGGGTAATAAAGATAGTATGATTGTAATAAAGAATGTATTGTATTGTATTGAGTTTCGATAATGATGGTGACGACAACGACGATGATGACTATTATTATTAATATTATTGGTTCCACTATTTATTCATCATCACCCGTGCTGGACTGTCGAAAATCCTCTCAATACATGCCAGTTATGCTAGCGTGTAGAAGTGAATTATAAATAAAGTCATTCATATTATGTATAGTTTGGTTCTTACGTTCTTAATCAGTACGTCACGAACACATTTCTTTTGTATCTGTATCAGTACAAAAGACCGTTTTCAAATTTGTTAAACTGTTATAATTATTTCATATATTTCATCATCACTGGCGTGACAACATCATCATCGTGGTGATCATCATTACTTATACTGATGCAGCAGCTCCGCCTTAGACGCTGGCCTTCGTGCTAACACTCTCAGGCGCTGATACTCTGGGTGAACAACGCGTGAGCAGTCGACATTAGAGAGCTGCTTCACGTGATCCATTTTACAGAAGAAAGCCGAGGCTTTAAAACGTTCTCAAGACGACAGTAGCGAGAAAACGAATCATTCTTAAATGAAGTCATAAAGCACACACACACGCACGCACACACACACATACACACGCACGCACGCACAAACACACACACACAGAAATAAACCAAACAGCTTGGAAAAGACGAGCTGCGAGACAGAAGTAAGCAGAGAAGTGGAGATGCGGGTGTATGAGAGGGAGTGGGTGAAAGGTGAGGATAGGGTGAAGGAGAGAGAAAGAAAATGGGTCGGTGGCGGGAAGGAAAGGCAGAAGTAATTTTTAAACTAGAAGGGCAAAGCCCTTGTGACTCATATGCTCCTTACGGAACTCGCAATATTTAGCATGAAAAAAAAATTAAATGGTGACATTAACAGGCCAAGTAATACCGACTTTGATCTTTCTATGCTCTTGACCTTGAGATGACACTGACTGTCCTCTGGCTCGAAATACACTCATGTACTATCAAATAAAGTACAGCAAAATTTCATTTATGCCATAAACGGTGACCTTGTGATGACGTTGACCTTCAGTAATCTTGACCTTGAGATGACCTTGATCATCACGTGATTTCGCATGCACGCCTGATCAAATAATCCAATGTTGCATACTAGGGGTTAAATAAAAAGCCATTCCACTGTACCACGACCTACTTTTTAAAGGCCAAAAATGACCTTGACCTTCAAGCTTCAAGATCAACGCAAAAACGGAACATACATGAAAGATCAATCTATCATCTCTACAACAAGTTTGGACTTTATATATCTCATAGTTTAGAGTCAAGGTCACTTAAAGTACCTATACTAAATGACTTTGGACATCTCCAGTGACCGTGAGCTTGGAATGAGGTTGCTTAGTTATTCATTGTTACAGGGTCCAGCGGACTGCAAAGAGCCAAATCAGGACCACAAAAACAAGACCACAACTTGGCTGAAAGAGGACTCGCCCCTGATCCGACCTGCCGAAACAACCCTAGTGGTAACACTGAAGTCACTTCACTAGCCGGTCAGTTTATAATAAAGGCATCCCACGCAGGGGTCGCCGAGGCTATACTCTAATTTATCAAACCCCGTTTACCCAAAAAAAAAAAAAAACATTATAAAATATCAACAAAACACATACATATAAAATGCCTACATTGCCAAATAATATGATAGGAAACCCCAATGACCATTTGACAGAAAGCGTCCAATATTACTTCGGATGAGAGTATAAACCGAGGTGTAGTCTGTGTATCGCATACATTCCATCATAACGGACTTTAAAGATTCTGACGCTCATGTCCTAGACGGGTGAGTGCCGGTAACAAGAACACACCCAGCATGCACTTGGTCCTTCTCCCCCATCCCTGGCTGGCCAGGATAGTGCTCAGCTGCCCGGGCGTCAGACCATGCGCCCAAAGGCTGCGGGTGGGCGTCTCGGGCGGTTTCAGTGAGATCCTGTATCGGCCAGCGCCTAGAGTCTGGTCAAGTACGGCGAGATAAGTGCGCTGTAAAAATCCTCAATAATAATAATAATAATTCCAAAGCTGATTCAACAGACTTCATACACAAATGAGGAGTTTTGTCCCGGAAGGGTTTTCAAGAAAAAAGGTAGGTGATTGGTCTAGCGAAGAAGATAGTACAGTAGATGGATCGAACAGAATAGAAATGAGAAAGAACAAACGAGAAAGACAGCGACAGTGAGAATTTAAAGCATTACATTTTCAGAAAGTGGGGATACTATTTATACAGAAAACCAGGCACCCCCACGGGGGTCTTGGAGTGAGGTTGATCAAACTTGCACAGTATGTGTGTCTCAATATCTATTATCATGCATCAAAGATTAATACACATGCATACACATATCTTCTTGAATATGCATGCTTTCATTCTCATCTACTCTGAATCAATAGCCTTGAAAGCAGAGAAAGAGAGAACGGGCAGACGAAAGATAGACGCGCTTTTTTTTCTTCACAAAACAGGAGCGGGATGTATAAAGTTTCTTGAACTGCCTCCGTAAATCTAGTTCAGGTAGATGAGATTAAGGAAAAGCTGGGGATTAACTGTTGGAAAGTCAGGATTTAACGAACAAGAATATAAATATATAATTTATGGAACATGGACATTAAGAGAGGATTTACACACACACACACACACGCCCACCCACAAACACACACACAAAGATAGAAGACAGAGAAAAAGTGCTGTGAAAATGTCTTTGATGTGGAAACATTTATTCGTTTAATACATTTCTATCTTCTCTCTCTCTCTCTTTCTCTCTCTCTCTCTCTCTCTCTCTCTCTCTCTCGATATATATAGATATAGATATATATATTTGTGCAGCATGAGAAGTTTTATCTGAAGGAAAGTCATGAGTGGCTCTGTTATTGTTTGTTTGATTTTTTTTATAGCGAACAGTGATATATATATGGACGGATATATATAATATGTAAAGTGCATAATGAAAAACAAGGTTAGCATAAAAAAAATCGTGGGTGAAAACTATAAGTAACCTATATATTTATGAGCAGCATGAGTTGTTTATCTGGCTTTAACAAAGACTGGATTTAACCAACGGTAAACTATATTTTTGAGAAGCATGGACAGTAAATCTGACAGTCCCTGGGAATCGATAGATTTTCTTTTTTTAAAGAACAGACAAAGGAACTGACTGTCTTCTCCCAGTTTTCAGATATGGAGCCTGCGAGTAGAAGAAGAGAAAGGTGAAGATGTAAGAAGAAGACTGAACAGTAAAAAGAAGATCTGGTAGGAGCAGAAACAAGAACAGGAACTCATTTTGACCTATATCAAGGTAACAAAAGTAAGAAAGAACGAACAGAGGAAGAAAAAGAAGGACATTACATTACATCACATCATTATTGATTTAGGTCCAGCGGACTCTTCCGAGCCAAATCAGGACCGGACAACCCCTGATCCGCATAAAAGATCTGCTGAAACAACCCTAGTGGTAAAACCGAACGCTCTCCACCAGCCAGCCACTTTACAATAAAGACATCCCACGCAGGGGACGGCTGAGGCTTCACCCCAACTTATCGAACCCCCGTTTACAAAAACAAAATAGAATACAAACATCATTAAAAATTATCAACAAAACACATACATATAAAATGCCTACATTGCTAAATAATAACATCATAGGAAGCCCTAGTAACCACCTGGCAGAAAGCGTCCAATATTCCCAAGCTGATCCAACAGACCTCATACACAAATAAGGAGTCTTGGCCCGGAAGAGTTTTCAAGAAAAAAGGTAGGAGACTGGTCTAGCGAAGAAGACAATAGTATAGCAGATTGATAGAACAGAGCAGGAATGAGAAAGAGCAAATGAGAAAGACAGCGACAGTGGGAATTTAAAGCACTAAATTTCCAGAAAGTGGGGATACTATTTATACTGAAACCCCCGGCACTCCAACGGGGGTTTTTGAGCCGAGACCTGTATGAAGGTAACAAAAGTAAAAAAGAACGAATAGAGGAAGAAAAAGAAGGACAAGACAGAAGACAAGAACAAAGGGGGAAAAAAAGCAGCAAGAAAGTATGCTGAAACCCTGCGTCAACCCTGAAACGGCACGGTTGGTTACATTGAAGAAAATAGTCGAGATCGGCCTTAACAAGGATATCTATAGGCGAAACTTGAGTAGAGACCTTAAGAGCTAAAGACAGGAGGTATAGACCCGTATGCGCATGTGGAGGGCTCGTTGGAAACTGGGGACAGGTTGAGATTAAAGGCTTTGGCGAGCTCTATCGATCCTATCTTTTCTTTTCCTGTGGGCAGCGACTTCGCCGTGGACAACGGGCCCGTTCCTCCCCTACGTTTTATGAGCTTCCATCTAAACCAGCCGCTAAGCTTTCATCTCCGCATGCTTTTGCGGAACGCGGGTACAACGAGCACAAGGCTATTCCCTTACAGTCCTTACCCCAAAACGGTATTTTCTTACCGCCATTTATAGATATACTAATAAGGATGAAGGCATAATGGCTATTTTCTGACAACAATTGTTTTCCTACCGCGTTTATTAGAATAAGCCGAAAAAAACCCCAAGGCAGTCTTGCTAAGGCTCTCTAGCTAACAAGGTAATCTTCTTAAGGTGCTTTGTAATAACCTACAATGGCACACTGTCTTTGCTAGGGCTCGCTTTAAACGAATGTGGTATGATAAGCGAGCGTACGGTAGTTTCTTAAGAGGCTTACATAATTCATAAGAAAATGCCGTACGCTCGCTCATACTTACCTCCCTCGTCTTATATTTTACTTGTAAATATTATTTTTCATGTTTGTATTATGTCTTTACATAGTTTGTAATGTCTTGCTTTTGTTTCACTTCTTTTCGTATGTATTTCAATGTTGACGTTAAGTATAAATGCGTGAGAACTGCGCTTTGAACTAATGTGATTAGGAAAAAGCGCTATATAAATACCGCTCTCCTTCTTCTTCTTTTAAATTATAATAGTAAACGACAAGGGACTTTCTTACACAGATTAATACTCAGATTAGTGCCAAAAGAATTCTTACTATCGCATTTCTTAATATCTACTTTAGGTGCTTTCCTCTTCTAGATTGCTGCTAAAATAAAATATGCCAAATATATATTGGCAAAAACCAACAACACAAGGAGTTTTCTGAAGGTGCTCATAATCTCCTTTATGAAGGAATCATAATCTCTTTTCTGAAAGTGCTCATAGTCTCCTAATGCAATATGCTAGCGCTCAATATTTAGTGATACAAAGCACAGAGTGCTCTCTTACTGTGCTCCTATAGTACATAGTTTTTAAGCTCTCTCCAGCGGCAGTTAGCTTCTCTAATTTCACAGACCATCTGCCATTCTGTATATCTGTAAGACTGTTATTTTAAAGTCAAAGAAGTAGCTGACAGACAACTAATGTGCATGTGTATACATCACTTCAATATAAGCCTAGTAATCAGACACTCCATGTTGTTGCTGATGTTGTTGACGAAGCTGCCGTTCTTCTTCTTCTTCTTTTGCTCAAAGGAAGAAGCGCCGTGCATCATGATAATTGTTGAGTTATTGAGTTTCTAGTTGTTGGAAGTCCGCGTTGAACAACTGCATTATTCTACGACGCATCATTTTCTTGTTTATATAATACAGGCTGCAGTAAGACACGCTATCGTTTCGTTGACTGTTTCTGATCCACAGTTCTTTCATGCTAATGGAAGGATTAGGTCTTTAAATCACGCTACATTCTCCCACCCCCACCTCTCCCCCCACAAGCCCCACCCAATTCTTCGCTGCCCTTATGAAAGCCTACTCGCGTTGATTAGTTTCTCATCTTCGGGATGCTGTGATCAACGCCGAGAAAAGTTTTTATCCGCCTAATACAGCGTTGAGAAGGACGAGCGACGACGACGGAACACGAAGAGGGAGAATTCGAGGAGCAAGGTCCGTTTATTAAAACTGGATGATAAAAAAATAAACGCTGGGAAAGGGATGGAGGGAGGGAGAGGGAGGGAGAGGAAGGAAGAGGAGGAAGGAGGGTTTGCCTAACATACTGTTTATCATACTGTAGCGGAAAGGGAGGCGACTGGTTGCTTGGGAGAGAAATTGTCTACCTTGAATTTCTTGGTTAGA
Source organism: Oncomelania hupensis (assembly GCA_036898135.1). NCBI lineage: Eukaryota > Metazoa > Mollusca > Gastropoda > Littorinimorpha > Pomatiopsidae > Oncomelania > Oncomelania hupensis. The sequence continues at coordinate 58,312,705 of CM072511.1, read as the reverse complement.
CTAGCCTTGGGTGGCTCCTGCTTTGCAGAATCCTTTGGGGATGCCATTGGGTTATGCGGAACAAAGCGACAGGACATTTGTTCTCCCCGGCTGTCACGAACTGGCTAGTGTTAACTCTGCCTATCGACTATTTAGCCTGGTGTAGTATTTGTAACAGTAGAGAGTTAGTATAGTACACAGCAGCAATTAAACCACACACCGCGAGCCCGACCCACGCTAGCGCAGTGAGTCAGCACTTGAGCTTTGAATCGGACCGTTTTAACCAATCAGAGCAGGCTCAGTGGGTAGAGCAGTTTTGACTGTGTCAGAGCCTAACACAGTTGGAATCAGTCGTGTGTGAGAAGAGGAAGAAGTAACATCTACTACTTAGCTAGCAGAGAATCTCTTCACTCATAGACCAGGAAGCAGGACTTAGAATTCTCTCAAGTCATCACGGGCCTGAACTTGTCAAACAGGTAAATGAACACCCTTCTGTTTCATCGTGATATATTTGTATTATTGTTGAAATTATGTTTGTGGAATTGCTATGCATAAATGTGAATTGTTAATCCGAATTTGCCGTACCACGTGGAAGAGCCTACCACGAGGCGAAACACGACCGGTTGCGCCGCCATGTTGTATCCCGTACGGAACCACTGTTGTTTAACTTATATGTATGTTTGCAGACCAGTGGCTGTACCCGTGAATGTTTATAATATTATTAATTCTGGATGTGTATAGTTAGCCACGATTGATATTTATGTATGTATAGGAATTTAGAGTTGAGATTCCAGTGGAACCCGGAAGTAGCAGAATGTTCGTCGCTTATGTATAGAGATGTGGAGCTATCACTGAGGGCTACTTGGCTTTCAGTGAGACGCTCTGCACAAACCGATTATTCAGGGTTGTGCAGAATTTCGTCTCTTATATTACAGACGAGCAGGCGAGCTATCCCGAGCTATCCTGTGCGCACCACTCCACAGAAACGACTAGTTGGCGGAGTATCCTCTACCGCACAAGACGGAAAGAGCTACCCGGAAAACTCCCTGTCAGACCCCACAGCGTGGCAAGGGAACCCAACTACACAACTACCCAGGTGGACCAGAAGCTACCTCACAGAAGGACTTCGCACGCTCCATCTAGCAGTTAAGTGAACACGCCAAGGTGCACTTAAACTGATCATAACAGGACCACAGTAGTCCAACTCTTCAGAAACTGTAAAACGGACCACAGTAGTCCAAATCTACATGAAATATTATAGCAAAGTGCCCAAGGAAGATAAAACAGCTGCCTAGACTATCAGCGATCGAACTATTAGCATTGAAAGAGACTTTTTAAGTTAGATTAGTACTTAGAGAATCTTGTATAGAGTAGAAGAAATAAATGTGTGATTTTAACTGTTATCAAGTGGCTGGACTACATATGATTCATAGCCGTGTGAAAGCTAGTGTGACAGTATCTTTTACCATTTTTCTATCTATTTCTGTACCCCAACCTTAACACAGAACGAGCTAAACAAATAAATTTATTAAAGTAATTCATAGGGTGACTTACTAGCAGTTCCCACCGAATAAACGTGAGGGTCCATAATTCCATTGTGCAGAGCCCATAAACCCCACGTGACACTTTAATTGGCGAGCCTAGCCAGGATCTGTGTATAATAGGAATTGGGTATAACCGGACCTAAGTACAATAAAATTAGATAACAGTAGGAGTAGTAGAATAACTTAGAATAGTGTAAGGATATAACATTGACTCAGTTTGGGTGCACTATTCTTTAGTTAAAAACTTTTTTGCTTCAAATATCTTTGTGCCTGTATGTTGCATTGTTCTTTTGCAGGTTTTGCTTAAATAACTGTTGTATGCCATTTGACTCTTGTTTTATTCTATTATTGATTACGAATTTGATGGTCTTTGCATTGTGGTTATTGACTTGCAATATTGCTAGTGTTTTGGTATTCCACGTGATTCAGAGGTTGTTCATAGACACGTTTGGCAATGTCGGACCCAGTGGCCTTGAGATTGCGTTTCAAGGAACTAGGAGAAGCTTTACACTTAGCAGGGGCAGACCTAATTGCGTATATAAATGCAGAGGTAGAGAAACAGGAGGCTAAGGCAGAGAGAGCAGCAGAGAGAGAACAGAAGAAACTCGAAGCAGAACAGAGAAAAGCAGAACTAGAAGCAGAGCAAAAGAAATTAGAACTAGAAGCAGAGCAGAAGAAACTAGCATTAGAAGCAGAGCAGAAGAAATTAGAGGCAGAGAGAGAAACGAGGAAATTAGAGCTAGAAGCAGAACAGAAGAAGGTAGCGGCAGAGAGAGACGCAGAAATTAGGAGGTGGGAGTATGAGCGGGCAGAAAAAGAAAAAGAAAGGGCAGAAAAAGAAAAAGAGAGGGAAGAAAAGGAAAAAGAAAGACAGCATGAGTTAGAGCTAAGGAGATTGGGATCAGGAGCTTCAAGTTCTTCCTCAACCCCTTCCCACTCAGATCAGCTAGAGGTAGCATCCAACCCTGTACAAGGAATGTCATTTCCACTGGGAACATTCAATGAGAGAGAAGAAGGTCTAGATCTCTATCTGACAAGGTTTGAGCGTCTAGCAACAGAGTATAAACTAGATCCCACTCATTGGTCTTTCAAGCTTAGTCAAGGGCTTAGAGGAAAGGCTTATGACATCTATAGTAAGCTACCGACTGACAGAGTGACTGACTATCACAAAGTAAAAGAGGCACTCCTAACGGGATTCGAACTGACAGGAGAATGCTATCGGCAAAAATTCCGCACCAATCGGAGAGTGAAAGGAGAGAGCTATGCGCAGTTCGCGGATCGGTTGTCCACAACGCTGGATAAGTGGATTAGCCAGTCAGCCACGGCTAAGACGTATGATGGACTGACAGAACTGTTAGTATGGGAACAGCTACGGGAAACCATGGCCCCCGAGCTGAGAACATTCTCAGTAGAGCAGGGCGCGGAAAGACTAGAAGATCTGGTCAAGGTCGCAGATAGGTACGTGGCCGCACACGGAGAAGCCAAGAGCTTCAGGCGAGACCTAAAGCCTAACGGGAAAGAGGCACAGAAACGAAGCCCTAACCGGGAAGAGCGCACCGCGAATAAGCCGAATAACCCCAGACCTGGGCAAAATAAAGGACCCAACACGGAATTCGGGAAAAGAGGTCCCGCAGAACAGAGACGGTATTGTTCGTTCTGCAACAGAAACAATCACTCCACCGCAGAATGTTTCAAGTTGGCCGCACAACGTAGGGAAGAGCGCGAAAGCCGGCCAGCGCACAGAGTTCTAACTCAAAGCAGCGGTAACAAGCCACACACTATCGGAGATCACCCATCGGTGACAGACACGGTCAAGGTCAACGGTAAAGAAGCGAACTGTCTGTATGACACAGGTCTATCATACGACGCGATAGTTAGCGAATCTCTTGTATCGCGCGCGGACTTGACAGACAAGACAGTCGACTTACAAGGAGCAGACTTGACGAAACCGACGACTACTTGCCCAATAGCATGGATAGAAGTAGAGAGTAGGTACGTCACAGGACGAATCCAAGCAGCTGTTTTACAGAAACCCCTGTATGATCTAGTGCTAGGTTGTAGGTATGTGTTCTTAGGCACGCCCCCTAAAACTGTAGAGATAGCTGCAGTGCAAACCAGGGCCCAAGCTAAAACCCAACCACCCCAGCCCGAGTTCGCTCCGAATCCAGGACTCGAAGAGATCAAAACAGCACAGAAAGAAGACACCTCGATAGCGAAGTGCTTCCAGAAGCTACCCAAGGCGCACACACCCCCGCACAAGGGAGACTTCTACATGGAAGAGGGAGTTCTACATCGACAAGGAGATGGAGATCACACCCAACTAGTACTACCAGCCACCCTTCGAGCCCAAGTACTAGAATTAGGCCACAGCATGCCACTCAGCGGACACATGGGAATTGGAGCCACAGTGCAGAGAATCAGCGCACACTACTATTGGCCAGGAATCACGGAGGATGTCAAGCGCTACGTGAAATCTTGCCACCAATGTCAACGATATTCCCCGCGACATCACACCGTACCAGTTACCTTAGGACCATCGGTAGTAGTCGGCGTGCCATTCCAGCAAGTCTCAGTAGACATAGTAGGACCACTGCCCATGACCAAGAAGAGTGTCACGAATTGGCTAGTTTAAACTCTGCCTATCGACTATTTAGCATTGTGTAGCCTTTGTAACAGTAGAGAGTTAGTACAGTACACAGTAGCAATTAAATTACAGCACACTGCGAGCCTGAGCCACACACACAGCGCAGTGACGTCAGCACTTGAGTTTTGAATATGAACATTTTACCCAATGAGAGCTTACGCAAAGCGGTTCGAGCCAGTTTGACTGGGTCCGAGCCTAACACATTTTTGGGCAGTTGGGAGTAATACACCGAAGTGTTAACAGCTAGAAAGCTGGCAGAGAAATCTCTCTACACTTAGACCAGGAAGCAGGACTTAGGAATCGTAGAATTCTATCAAGTCACACGGGCCTGAACTTGTCAAACAGGTAAATGAACACCCTTCTGTGTCATCGTGATATATTTATATTATTGTTGAAATTATGTTTGAAGAATTTGCTATGCATAAATGTGAATTGTTAATCCGAATTTGCGTGACCATGTGGAAGAGCCTACCACGAGGCGAAACACGACCGGTTACGCCGCCATGTTGCATACCATACGGAACCACTGTTGTTTAACTTATATGTATGTTTGCAGACCAGTGGCTGTACCACTGAATGTTTATAATATTATTAATTCTGTATGTGTATAGTTAGCCACGTTTGATATTTATGTATGTATAGGAATTTAGAGTGAGATTCCAGTGGAACCCGGAAGTAGCAGAATGTTCGTCGCTTATGTATAGAGATGTGGAGCTATCACTGAGGGCTACTTGGCTTTCAGTGAGACGCTCTGCACAAACCGATTATTCAGGGTTGTGCAGAATTTCGTCTCTTATATTACAGACGGGCAGGCGAGCTATCCAGAGCTATCCAGAGCTATCCCGAGCTATCCCGAGCTATCCTGTGAACCCCACTCCACAGAAACAAGTTGGTTGAGGAACCTCTACCGCACAAGTCGGAACGAGCGACCCGGTAAAACTCCCTGTCAGACCCCACAGCGTGGCCAGGGAACCCAACTACACAACGACACAGGTGGACCAGAAGCTACCTCACAGAAGGACTTCGACCGCACCACCCGCCAGTTAAGTGTGTTATCCCAAGTGCACTTAAACTGATCAGAACAGGACCACAGTAGTCCAACTATTCAGAAACTCTAAAACGGACCACAGTAGTCCAAATCTACATGAGATATACTAGCGAGTGCCCGATGAAGATAGAACAGCTGCATAGACTATCAGCGATCGAACTATTAGCATTGAAAGAGACTTTTTAAGTTAGATTAGTACTTAGAGAACCTTGTATAGAGTAGAAGAAATAAATGTGTGATTTTAACTGTTATCAAAAGGCTGGACTACATATGATTCATAGCCGTGTGAAAGCTAGTGTGACAGTATTCTTTTACCTTTTTTCTATCTATTTCTGTACCCCAACCTTAACACAGAACGAGCTAACCAAATAAATTTATTAAAGTAATTCATAGGGTGACTTACTAGCAGTTCCCACCGAATAAACGTGAGGGTCCATAATTCCATTGTGCAGAGCCCATAAACCCCACGTGACACTTTAATTGGCGAGCCTAGCTAGGATCTGTGTATAATAGGAATTGGGTATAACCGGACCTAAGTACAATAAAATTAGATAACAGTAGGAGTAGTAGAATAACTTAGAATAGTGGTAACATTGACTCAGTTTGGGTGCACTATTCTTTAGTTAAAAACTTTTTTGCTTCAATTATTTTTGTGTCTGTATGTTGCATTGTTCTTTTGCAGGTTTTGCTTAAGTAACTGTTGTATGCCATTTGACTCTTGTTTTATTCTATTATTGATTACGAATTTGATTGTCTTTGCATTGTTTTTATTGACTTGCAATATTGCTAGTGTTTTGGTATTCCACGTGATTCAGAGGGTGTTCATAGACACGTTTGGCAATGTCGGACCCAGTGGCCTTGAGATTGCGTTTCAAGGAATTGGGAGAAGCTTTACACTTAGCAGGGGCGGACCTAATTGCGTATATAAATGCAGAGGTAGAGAAACAGGAGGCTAAGGCAGAGAGAGCAGCAGAAAGGGAGCAGAAGAAACTAGCCTTAGAAGCAGAGCAAAAGAAATTAGAAGCAGAGCAGAAGAAACTAGAATTAGAAGGAGAACAGAAGAAGGCAGCATTAGCAGCAGAGAGAGAAGCAGAAGTTAGGAGATGGGAGTATGAGAGGGCAGAAAAAGAAAAAGAGAGGGCAGAGAAAGAAAAAGAGAGGGAAGAAAAGGAAAAAGAAAGACAGCATGAGTTAGAGCTAAGAAGATTGGGATCAGGAGCTTCAAGTTCTTCCTCAACCCCTTCCCACTCAGATCAGCTAGAGGTAGCATCCAACCCTGTACAAGGAATGTCATTTCCACTGGGAACATTCAATGAGAGAGAAGAAGGTCTAGATCTCTATCTGACTAGGTTTGAGCGCCTAGCAACAGAGTATAAACTAGATCCCACTCATTGGTCTTTCAAGCTTAGTCAAGGACTTAGAGGAAAGGCTTATGACATCTACAGTAAGCTACCGACTGACAGAGTGACTGACTATCACAAAGTAAAAGAGGCACTCCTAACGGGATTCGAACTGACAGGAGAATGCTACCGGCAAAAGTTCCGCACCAATCGGAGAGTGAAAGGAGAGAGCTATGCGCAGTTCGCGGATCGGTTGTCCACAACGCTGGATAAGTGGATTAGCCAGTCAGCCACGGCTAAGACGTATGATGGACTGACAGAACTGTTAGTATGGGAACAGCTACGGGAAACCATGACCCCCGAGCTGAGAACCTTCTCAGTAGAGCAGGGCGCGGAAAGACTAGAAGATCTGGTCAAGGTCGCAGATAGGTACGTGGCCGCACACGGAGAAGCCAAGAGCTTCAGGCGAGACCTAAAGCCTAACGGGAAAGAGGCACAGAAACGAAGCCCTAACCGAGAAGAGCGCACCGCGAATAAGCCGAATAACCCCAGACCTGGGCAAAATAAAGGACCCAACACGGAATTCGGGAAAAGAGGTCCCGCAGAACAGAGACGGTATTGTTCGTTCTGCAACAGAAACAATCACTCCACCGCAGAATGGTTCAAGTTGGCCGCACAACGTAGGGAAGAGCGCGAAAGCCGGCCAGCGCACAGAGTTCTAACTCAAAGCAGCGGTAACAAGCCACACACTATCGGAGATCACCCATCGGTGACAGACACGGTCAAGGTCAACGGAAAAGAAGCGAACTGTCTGTATGACACAGGTCTATCATACGACGCGATAGTTAGCGAATCTCTTGTATCGCGCGCGGACTTGACAGACAAGACTGTCGACTTACAAGGAGCAGACTTGACGAAACCGACGACTACTTGCCCAATAGCTTGGATCGAAGTAGAGAGTAGGTACGTCACAGGACGAATCCAAGCAGCTGTTTTACAGAAACCCCTGTATGATCTAGTGCTAGGTTGTAGGTATGTGTTCTTAGGCACGCCCCCCAAAACTGTAGAGATAGCTGCAGTGCAAACCAGGGCCCAAGCTAAAACCCAACCACCCCAGCCCGAGTTCGCTCCGAATCCAGGACTCGAAGAGATCAAAACAGCACAGAAAGAAGACACCTCGATAGCGAAGTGCTTCCAGAAGCTACCCAAGGCGCACACACCCCCGCACAAGGGAGACTTCTACATGGAACAGGGAGTTCTACATCGACAAGGAGATGGAGATCACACCCAACTAGTACTACCAGCCACCCTTCGAGCCCAAGTACTAGAATTAGGCCACAGCATGCCACTCAGCGGACACATGGGAATTGGAGCCACAGTGCAGAGAATCAGCGCACACTACTATTGGCCAGGAATCACGGAGGATGTCAAGCGCTACGTGAAATCTTGCCACCAATGTCAACGATATTCCCCGCGACATCACACCGTACCAGTTACCTTAGGACCATCAGTAGTAGTCGGCGTGCCATTCCAGCAAGTCTCAGTAGACATAGTAGGACCACTGCCCATGACCAAGAAGCGGAACAGATTTCTACTCACACTCGTCGACGCATGTACGATGTGGTGCGAAGCAGTCCCGTTGCCAGCGATCGACACCAAGAAGATTGCAGATGCACTCATCGCCATCTTTACCAGAGTCGGATTCCCGGACAGCGTTAGAACGGACAACGGATCTCAGTTCACCGGCCGCCTGATGCAAGACGTGTTCGAGTTGATACAAGTCCATCACATTCGCACACCACCATACCACCCCGCCAGCAACGGACAAGTAGAAAGACTGAATGGAACCCTTCTCACCATACTCAGGAAAGTCGCCGACGACAATCCAGAAGCGTGGGACACCTACGTGAATGCGGCACTGTTCGCATACCGAGAAACGCCCCATGCAGCCACAGGCTACACCCCGTCAACATTGCTATTCGGCAGACCTCTAGCAGGACCGCTAGAAGCCCTACGCAGAAGTTGGACGGAAGCCAAGATAGACGACACACCCAGAGGTGCCACCAAGTACGTCGCAGACCTGCAGGAAACCCTCAAAGCAACGTGGAAGAAAGCTGGTGAAGCACTGAAGAAGGCAAGAGCCCGTCAGGCGAAGTACTACAACCGCCACGCGAAGGACAGAGAACTGCAAGTCGGCGATCAAGTGCTACTCTTACTTCCAAGTGGAACCAACAAGCTGGACATCGCTTGGAGAGGACCGTACCGGGTGACTGCCAAGAAATCCAAGACAGTCTACCAAGTAGAGGTGAACGGGAGAGCCCGATACCACCACATCAATCTCCTCAAGAAATACACGGACCGACCAGCCACCCCCAGCACTCACAACTTGTTAGCCATCGCCATCGCGGAAGAAGGAGAAAGCATGGAGACCAATGCAGTAGAGTATCCCCTGCACTCCAAAGAAACCTACAAAGACGTGATACTCAACGGAGACCTAGCCGCTAAACAGCGACAGCAAGTACTACAGGTCATTCGACAACATCAGACTGTGCTCACAGACCGACCAGGGAGGACAGACCTCGTCGAAGTAACCCTAACGGTGACCGACCCAACACCCGTCCGCCAGAAGCTCTACCCGATGCCACTGTCGCAGCAGCGAGCCATCAAGGAAGAGATAGACACCTTACTGGCAGCCGGAATCATCTCAGAGTCTACTTCACCCTACAGCGCAGGCACGGTATTGTTGCGAAAACCCAACGGAGAGCATCGACTGTGCATCGACTTCAGACTCCTGAATGCGGTAACGCAGTTCCAGCCAGAGCCACTCCCGGACCAGACAGACCTATTTGCCAAGCTACAGCGAGCGAAGTACTTCTCACGCATCGACCTCAGCAAAGGATACTACCAGATACCAGTGCAACCGCAAGTCCGAAAGTACCTAGCGTTTAGCACTATGGAAGGACACTTCGAGTTCAATGTACTTCCATTCGGACTCCACAACGCACCCAGCATCTTCAGCGCCATGATGCGAAAACTCCTGGCACCCCTGAGCAGCGAGCACCTACATTCGTTTATGGACGACATCCTCATCGCAACACCCACGTGGGAGGAACATGTCACGCTCCTACAACAACTACTCGCCCGCCTCAGAGACACGGGATTGACGGCAAGACCCACCAAATGTCAGATTGGATTCACAGAACTAGAATTTCTGGGACACACCATCAGTCAAGGAAGCCTGCGACCGGTAGAAAAGACAGTGAAACGCCTACTCGACGCTCCTAGGCCCAAGACAAAGAAGGAAGTGCAGTCATTTCTAGGACTCTGCGGCTTCTACCAGAAGTTCATCCCCAACTACAACAGCATCGCCGTACCTCTGACAAATGGAACCCGGAAAATCGCCCCGGACAAAGTCGTATGGACAGCGGAATGCGAGACAGCATTCCAAACACTCAAGGACAGAATGACATCGGCGCCAGTACTCCACCTACCCGATTTGACTCAGCCATTCGTTCTTCGCACCGACGCAAGCGACTTAGGACTCGGAGCAGTACTGCTACAGCGCGACCCCAAGAATGCAGAGACGCTATTCCCTGTCGCCTACGCCAGCAGAAAATTGAGACCCGCCGAGACCCACTACGCCACGTCGGAGAAAGAATGCCTTGGACTAGTCTGGGCCATACAGAAGTTTCAACTCTACCTGTATGGGACCCATTTCACAGTTCAGGTGGACCACCAACCACTATCGTTCCTGGCAGCCTCCAAGTCTTTGAACTCTCGCCTGATGCGATGGGCACTCACCCTTCAGGCGTACTCATTCCAAATCGAGTACATCCCCGGCAAAGAAAACCACGGAGCCGACTACCTCAGTCGCCATCTCGTGGAGGACACAGCAGCTGTCGCCCACCCAACACAACTAAGGGCCACAGCACCAGAATTCGTCCCCGCCCAGTAATACCCTGTCACTAGTGTCCATAGCTACCTGGCACAGCATTGCAGCTCAGGTAGAGCAACTTACTTAGTTTGTAAATAGGACCCTAGGATAGTGCAGTGTTAAACTAGGCTCTGTAGTAGAAAAAGGTCGAATCCAGTAGTCATCGCCTTTTTTCAGTTGAGGGAGCCTGTCACGAATTGGCTAGTTTAAACTCTGCCTATCGACTATTTAGCATTGTGTAGCCTTTGTAACAGTAGAGAGTTAGTACAGTACACAGTAGCAATTAAATTACAGCACACTGCGAGCCTGAGCCACACACACAGCGCAGTGACGTCAGCACTTGAGTTTTGAATATGAACATTTTACCCAATGAGAGCTTACGCAAAGCGGTTCGAGCCAGTTTGACTGGGTCCGAGCCTAACACATTTTTGGGCAGTTGGGAGTAATACACCGAAGTGTTAACAGCTAGAAAGCTGGCAGAGAAATCTCTCTACACTTAGACCAGGAAGCAGGACTTAGGAATCGTAGAATTCTATCAAGTCACACGGGCCTGAACTTGTCAAACAGGTAAATGAACACCCTTCTGTTTCATCGTGATATATTTATATTATTGTTGAAATTATGTTTGAAGAATTTGCTATGCATAAATGTGAATTGTTAATCCGAATTTGCGTGACCATGTGGAAGAGCCTACCACGAGGCGAAACACGACCGGTTACGCCGCCATGTTGCATACCATACGGAACCACTGTTGTTTAACTTATATGTATGTTTGCAGACCAGTGGCTGTACCACTGAATGTTTATAATATTATTAATTCTGTATGTGTATAGTTAGCCACGTTTGATATTTATGTATGTATAGGAATTTAGAGTGAGATTCCAGTGGAACCCGGAAGTAGCAGAATGTTCGTCGCTTATGTATAGAGATGTGGAGCTATCACTGAGGGCTACTTGGCTTTCAGTGAGACGCTCTGCACAAACCGATTATTCAGGGTTGTGCAGAATTTCGTCTCTTATATTACAGACGGGCAGGCGAGCTATCCAGAGCTATCCAGAGCTATCCCGAGCTATCCCGAGCTATCCTGTGAACCCCACTCCACAGAAACAAGTTGGTTGAGGAACCTCTACCGCACAAGTCGGAACGAGCGACCCGGTAAAACTCCCTGTCAGACCCCACAGCGTGGCCAGGGAACCCAACTACACAACGACACAGGTGGACCAGAAGCTACCTCACAGAAGGACTTCGACCGCACCACCCGCCAGTTAAGTGTGTTATCCCAAGTGCACTTAAACTGATCAGAACAGGACCACAGTAGTCCAACTATTCAGAAACTCTAAAACGGACCACAGTAGTCCAAATCTACATGAGATATACTAGCGAGTGCCCGATGAAGATAGAACAGCTGCATAGACTATCAGCGATCGAACTATTAGCATTGAAAGAGACTTTTTAAGTTAGATTAGTACTTAGAGAACCTTGTATAGAGTAGAAGAAATAAATGTGTGATTTTAACTGTTATCAAAAGGCTGGACTACATATGATTCATAGCCGTGTGAAAGCTAGTGTGACAGTATTCTTTTACCTTTTTTCTATCTATTTCTGTACCCCAACCTTAACACAGAACGAGCTAACCAAATAAATTTATTAAAGTAATTCATAGGGTGACTTACTAGCAGTTCCCACCGAATAAACGTGAGGGTCCATAATTCCATTGTGCAGAGCCCATAAACCCCACGTGACAAAGAGGAACAGATTTCTACTCACACTCGTCGACGCAAGTACGATGTGGTGCGAAGCAGTCCCGTTGCCAGCGATTGACACCAAGAAGATTGCAGATGCACTCATCGCCATCTTTACCAGAGTCGGATTCCCGGACAGCATTAGAACGGACAACGGATCTCAGTTCACCGGCCGCCTGATGCAAGACGTGTTCGAGTTGATACAAGTTCATCACATTCGCACACCACCATACCACCCAGCCAGCAACGGACAAGTAGAAAGACTGAATGGAACCCTTCTCACCATCCTCAGGAAAGTCGCCGACGACAATCCAGAAGCGTGGGACACCTACGTGAATGCGGCACTGTTCGCATATAGAGAAACGCCCCATGCAGCCACAGGCTACACCCCGTCAACTTTGCTTTTCGGCAGACCTCTAGCAGGACCGCTAGAAGCCCTACGCAGAAGTTGGACGGAAGCCAAGATAGACGACACACCAAGAGGTGCCACCAAGTACATCGCAGACCTGCAGGAAACCCTCAAAGCAACGTGGAAGAAAGCTGGTGAAGCACTGAAGAAGGCAAGAGCCCGTCAGGCGAAGTACTACAACCGCCACGCGAAGGACAGAGAACTGCAAGTCGGCGATCAAGTGCTACTCTTACTTCCAAGTGGAACCAACAAGCTGGACATCGCTTGGAGAGGACCGTACCGGGTGACTGCCAAGAAATCCAAGACAGTCTACCAAGTAGAGGTGAACGGGAGAGCCCGATACCACCACATCGATCGCCTCAAGAAGTACACGGACCGACCAGCGACCCCCAGCACACACACCTGGATGGCCATCGCCATCGCGGAAGAAGTTCATTCGCAACTACAACAGCATCGCCGTACCACTGACAAATGGAACCCGGACAATCGCCCCGGACAAAGTCGTATGGACAGCCGAATGCGAGACAGCATTCCAAACACTCAAGGACAGAATGACATCGGCGCCAGTACTCCACCTACCCGATTTGACTCAGCCATTCGTTCTTCGCACCGACGCAAGCGACTTAGGCCTCGGAGCAGTACTGCTACAGCGCGACCCCAAGAATGCAGAGACGCTATTCCCTGTCGCCTACGCCAGCAGAAAATTGAGACCCGCCGAGACCCACTATGCCACGTCGGAGAAAGAATGTCTTGGACTAGTCTGGGCCATACAGAAGTTTCAACTCTACCTGTATGGGACCCACTTCACAGTTCAGGTGGACCACCAACCACTATCGTTCCTGGCAGCCTCCAAGTCTTTGAACTCTCGCCTGATGCGATGGGCACTCACCCTTCAGGCATACTCATTCCAAATCGAGTACATCCCCGGCAAGGAAAACCACGGAGCCGACTACCTCAGTCGCCATCTCGTGGAGGACACAGCAGCTGTCGCCCACCCAACACAACTAAGGGCCACAGCACCAGAATTCGTCCCCGCCCAGTAATACCCTGTCACTAGTGTCCGTAGCTACCTGGCACAGCATTGCAGCTCAGGTAGAGCAACTTAATTAGTTTGTAAATAGGACCCTAGGATAGTGCAGTGTTAAACTAGGCTCTGTAGTAGAAAAAGGTCGAATCCAGTAGTCATCGCCTTTTTTCAGTTGAGGGAGCCTGTCACGAATTGGCTAGTGTTAACTCTGCCTATCGACTATTTAGCCTGGTGTAGTATTTGTAACAGTAGAGAGTTAGTATAGTACACAGCAGCAATTAAACCACACACCGCGAGCCCGACCCACGCTAGCGCAGTGAGTCAGCACTTGAGCTTTGAATCGGACCGTTTTAACCAATCAGAGCAGGCTCAGTGGGTAGAGCAGTTTTGACTGTGTCAGAGCCTAACACAGTTGGAATCAGTCGTGTGTGAGAAGAGGAAGAAGTAACATCTACTACTTAGCTAGCAGAGAATCTCTTCACTCATAGACCAGGAAGCAGGACTTAGAATTCTCTCAAGTCATCACGGGCCTGAACTTGTCAAACAGGTAAATGAACACCCTTCTGTTTCATCGTGATATATTTGTATTATTGTTGAAATTATGTTTGTGGAATTGCTATGCATAAATGTGAATTGTTAATCCGAATTTGCCGTACCACGTGGAAGAGCCTACCACGAGGCGAAACACGACCGGTTGCGCCGCCATGTTGTATCCCGTACGGAACCACTGTTGTTTAACTTATATGTATGTTTGCAGACCAGTGGCTGTACCCGTGAATGTTTATAATATTATTAATTCTGGATGTGTATAGTTAGCCACGATTGATATTTATGTATGTATAGGAATTTAGAGTTGAGATTCCAGTGGAACCCGGAAGTAGCAGAATGTTCGTCGCTTATGTATAGAGATGTGGAGCTATCACTGAGGGCTACTTGGCTTTCAGTGAGACGCTCTGCACAAACCGATTATTCAGGGTTGTGCAGAATTTCGTCTCTTATATTACAGACGAGCAGGCGAGCTATCCCGAGCTATCCTGTGCGCACCACTCCACAGAAACGACTAGTTGGCGGAGTATCCTCTACCGCACAAGACGGAAAGAGCTACCCGGAAAACTCCCTGTCAGACCCCACAGCGTGGCAAGGGAACCCAACTACACAACTACCCAGGTGGACCAGAAGCTACCTCACAGAAGGACTTCGCACGCTCCATCTAGCAGTTAAGTGAACACGCCAAGGTGCACTTAAACTGATCATAACAGGACCACAGTAGTCCAACTCTTCAGAAACTGTAAAACGGACCACAGTAGTCCAAATCTACATGAAATATTATAGCAAAGTGCCCAAGGAAGATAAAACAGCTGCCTAGACTATCAGCGATCGAACTATTAGCATTGAAAGAGACTTTTAAGTTAGATTAGTACTTAGAGAATCTTGTATAGAGTAGAAGAAATAAATGTGTGATTTTAACTGTTATCAAGTGGCTGGACTACATATGATTCATAGCCGTGTGAAAGCTAGTGTGACAGTATCTTTTACCATTTTTCTATCTATTTCTGTACCCCAACCTTAACACAGAACGAGCTAAACAAATAAATTTATTAAAGTAATTCATAGGGTGACTTACTAGCAGTTCCCACCGAATAAACGTGAGGGTCCATAATTCCATTGTGCAGAGCCCATAAACCCCACGTGACACCGGCTGACCATTCGCCCTCTGCTTTTGGTGGTGAGCGGGACTACATTGTCGGCAGGCGTGTTATGTAAGTCGGTGGCAGCGGCTTTGCAGTGAAGTGTCGTGGCACTAGAAGCCTGCAACCCGGTACTACCAAACACGCATCACCGCCTTGCAGGGCAAATATTTTTATGTTCCTCTTTTGAGGGATAAAATGAAAATAACAGCTCGGATTGTGCCGTGTTCTTAAGGTTGGTGGCTGAGAGACGGGAGTCAAATACCTCCGGTCGGCAACAATACTAAAGATGGACAGAGGGAAATATGTTTTGTGTGATAATAACTTTTTCTTGGAAAATTGCTGTTGTCAAAATAAAATGAGGATGATAATGGGTAATCGTTGCCCAAACCCATCAATATACTTGGAATTTTAGGCGACCTTTCCTTGTTATGTAAACAAACAACTGTGCTCACTATACATACTTTTGCTCCAATGCTATTTTTAATTCCACCCTTGATGCTATTAACAGACCAATAACCAACGAATTTATCGATTTATTTAAAAACAGAACATTTGAAAATATGTTTTTTGACTGAATGTAATTTAATTTAAGTTTTTACATTGGGACAACACTTACTATGAATCTGAACCACTAAAATGTGTTATCTTGTTGAGACTCTTTAATCAACCATCAAGTATGGCCATATGGTAAATTTCATCCATGTACCTTACGGTCCCAAAAGATCTGCCAGCATCTTATTTCGCATTATCCACTTTTTGTTTTCCTGTCCATTATCTTCCAACAAAATATAATTTTTAACGGAAGACGGGCCTACGGTTAAAAGCGCGGGGTCTGGAACACACGACGCTAGCACTTTGATAATGATACATGCGAAGTAGAAAGGCCAGAGAACCATTTTTGTAAAAAAAAATCTTTGGACCAAAAGAGAAAACGATGCCAACGACATTTATCAGAGTGGTTTCATGAACTTGTACGCAGTGAAACAAGCCTATAAATTCTAGTAGGAGACACTTTGATCTGAAAGACCTTTGGATAATAATGTCCCAAAATCTATTAATCGTTCGCTCTCCCTTCGCAGCCCTCTTTCAATTTTAAATTTTGATAGAAAACGATAAAGACCCGGGTATTGGAACCAACAACCTTATCTTTACAGGGCGCTGTTAATATTTTAAAGCTTTTCACACTGACCTTTTGAGAGGTTAGTTGACTGCGTAAAACAAAGGGACAGTAACTAACTGAATAGGTTACTAGATTCAAGTAGGTATTTAGCTGGCTGTGTAAACTTTCATTAAGTCTCTCCAGCAAAATTATATCGAGAGAAAAAGAACGAGAGAGTGAGGGAGAGACAGACAGACAGACAGAAAGACAGAGAAAGAGACAGAGAGAAAGAGTATAACACGCAGGGGAATGAAAGACTGCACAGACGTGGACGTGGGCGAAAAAAGAGGAACCTGACCATAGGAGTTAGCGCGCTCGCGCTCACACACGCACACACACACACACACATACACATGCACACACACTAGACTGGATAAAGAAGATGAAAATTGATGGTGACACAAACATGGCAGCTGTCAGAGCCTTCCACATCCATTTTCCAATCCAGATTTTATGCTGTGAAGCTGTTTATTCACCGACCAAATGTATAGCAGGGTTAAGAATGGAAAGAAAACGAGAGAAAGGCAGTATGTTTATAGTTCTACACGAAAAATAACGCCCCCCTCGTCCTCTCTCCTCCCACCCTCCCGCCCGCCCTCTCTCCTCCCCAAGAAAATAATAAAAGAAGAAGAAGAAGAAGAAGAAGATAAGAAGAAGAAAAAAGAAGAAGAAGAAGAAAGAAGAAGAAGAAAAAGACAGAGTCTCCGAGGATTGGAAGTGAATCCTTGACTATTCCGCCAGGTACGAATAAATAAATAAAAGGGAATTTTTTATGATTCCTCCAGATAAAATAATATTCAACAAACCTGAAAATGTATGTTGTCTTTTGCAAACAAAAACACTGAAGACTTCGACATATTTTGAGGTATCGTCTTGGTTATTCTAATATGGCGGAATAGCTGTTTTGTTAAACTTACTTTTTTAATCCACAGACTTAAGTGTTCTAGCAGGTATTTCTCGGTCCAAATCATAAAGTATTACGTTTATTGTCCCTAGATGTATCCAAAATGTTAAAACCTTTCGAGAATAAGGATCGAGAGAACGTCTGAAAATTAGCCTTTTACCCGACAAAACATACTCAATTCAATCATTTGCTGACCAGTAAAAATAAAAAAAACTACACTTTTCAGCATGACTCACATTCTCAAACGCTGCAGCCTACTTTTAAAATCTGTCATGTGCTCTAATGCAGGTAACGTGCGACGTCGAATAGCGCACAGTTATCTAGATAGCTGGATGCATAGCTGGAAGCTCAAAGAAAAGGCCGAGTTATGTCCCTCCTGGCTGGATGGCAAGGCTAGCTACCGTCGAACAGAAGTTAAGAAGTTTCATTGATCCTCCGACCATTAAACTATGTCCTCCCTCCTGTCTAAAACAGCAATTTCAGTCATTTTACTAACATTAACCTGAAAGTTCCTCTTTGCCGTCAGCAGCACTAACCAAGTTCCTACTCCGTTCTCGTACACAGCCAATACGTCCTCATCCTTTGACTCAACTCTCTCACTCCTTCAATTTCTGAAGTTCCTACTCTGTTCTCGTACACAGCAAATAGATCCTTCCACACATATCTCCCTTCCCCCCGCTCCCCATTCCTTAAAACAGCGATTTCACTAGCATTAAGAGATTCACCTATTGCAACGTATTTAAAATCTCCCCATAACAAATCACTCTTATCTCAACTTTCACGAATACAACATTGATTTCACAAAACATCAACCAAGTTTGTACATTATTCTCTTTAAAAAACAACAACAACATTAAATTCAATCAAAGCTGGTAATTAAATTCTCTTTACAATATATCCGTCCCGTCCCGGTATAAATCAACGATTTTAAGAACATTAGACCAAGCTGATAATTTAGTATATTTATAGAGCCAGCGCCCACCCTTGTCAGTAAGCTTACCTCCCTCCTACCCCAAACCCTTACGTAAAGACCGAGCATAAACCGACCCAATACAACGTACACATTTAAATTCAGACCACGCCGAGGCTTACACGTTTCCCTGTTACTAGTGAGGGGTACTCTGCAAGTCTCAACTACGCTGTGCTATTTCTAACCCACCCCGCCTGGTCTAAAAGAGTTATTTCTGAAGCTCTAAACAAAGTTCATACTGTTGCTCTCCTACACATTCAACCTTCCTACACAATTCCTCCAAGTATGAAAAACAGGATTTCAAAAGCATCAACCGAGCCTGCACTTTGTTCCAGCATAACACACACACACGCGTCCCTTCCACTCATTTCCTCCAATTTTGAGTACAGCAGGTTTCTTTGCGCTATGAGTAATATTACAGCTCATTCCCCCAAAGCACTGTTCCAGCTCAAGAGCTGCTGAAGGAGCTGCTTGAAAGAGGTTTGAACTCAAAGCGTCACCGAAGGCGCCATAAGTATGTATGGTATGGCGCTGGATGAGTTTTAATCAAAAGCAGAAATCTCGAAGCTGTGGGTTCAGAACCTTAACGTTTACCGTTTGAACCCAACGTGATTTGTCCAGATGTCTCCTACATATTTAGCGGAATAATCTGACACAAACTTATACCTTAAAATATCCATTACAATAGTTAATGAACCCCCTCTCCTCCAACCCCATTCCACCCCATCCCTCTAGCAACCCCTTGCTTTAAACTATTTTCCATGTCTTCAAGTATGTGGATGTTTCTGTCATCGCAGACGCACTTTATTCCGCCTGTTTAATTTTCAACAAAGAAAACCATTCGTAAAAAGACTACATGTAACGCGTGTTTTTTGTAGTTATTCGATATATTTTACCACGATACCACTAAATCCTCTTTGTTAGTTTAAAATAAAAGCAAAGAAGAGTATTCTCCTTTTTTTGGCATTTCCAAAGAATAACCCAACAATAAACGATGCTGACACCCATTCTTTAGGGTATATGAACGATTACATAGAAATGTGCTTTTCGGCATATTAAATTTAATGCTGTATTTCTTTTCAAAAAGCAGTATTTCCTCAATACTATTAATCTTGCTACTGCTACTACTACTTGATCCCCAATAAGAAGTAAAGGAAACTTAAAAGCTATATTATATATAGACCATGAGTTTACTTTATTAATATATATATACATTATATATATATATATATATATATATATATATATATATATATATATATATATATATATATATATATATAGAGAGAGAGAGAGAGAGAGAGAGAGAGAGAGAGAGAGAGAGAGAGAGAGAGAGAGAGAGAGAGAGAGAGAGAGACAGAGAGAGACAGAGAGAGAGACAGAGAGAGAGAGATTGATTGATTGATTGATTGATTGTTGCTTTAGGTCCAGCGGACTCTTCCGAGCCAAATCAGGACCGGACAACCCCCGATCCGCATAAAAGATCTGCTGAAACAACCCTAGTGGGAAAATTGAATGCCCTCCACCGGCCAGTCACTTTACAATAAAGACATCCCACGCAGGGGACGGCTGAGGCTTTACCCCAACTACTCGAACCCCTGGTTACAAAAACAAAATAGAATACAAACATCATTATAAATTATCAACAAAACATATACATATAAAATGCCTATATTGCTAAATAATAACATCATAGGAAGCCCTAGTGACCACCAGAAAGCGTCCAACACTCCCAAGCTGATCCAACAGACCTCATACACAAACAAGGAGTCTTGTCCAGGAAGAGTTTTCTTGAAAAAAGGTAGGTCATTGATCTAGCGAAGAAGAAGATAGTATAGCAGAGTGATAGGACAGAGCAGGAATGGGAAAGAGTAAATGAGGAAGACAGTGACAGTGGGAATTTAAAGCACTAAATTTCCAGAAAGTGGGGACACTATTTATACTGAAACCCCCGGCACTCCAACGGGGGTATTGTTGCCGCAGTGAATCGGTCATGCCTATAAAGGCAAGACAGGTTTTCAACTGGGGCTTTAACTTTTCCCTTTATAGGTTAGAACAATCTACAGTGGCAAGATTGCTCATGACCCCAAGGGGTGAGAGAGAGAGAGAGAGAGAGAGAGAGAGAGAGAGAGAGAGAGAGAGAGAGAGATGAATGATGAACCTGGTTGTATGTTGACCTGATGAAGCCCTAGTGTAGGGCGAAAATGTATACGTTTTTCACCCATTGCACATAGCTACGATCGAAAGAAAGTATATTCCAGGCAGGCGCTGCGCAGCAGGCCAAAGTATGTCCCTTGTCCCTTAAAAGGATACTTTGGCGAGGTTAGCAACCTGCTCAGTTACAGTGTCGGTCAAAGACTAGAAACGGGCCAATCCCACGCAAGGAAAAGTAAGTTTCGTCTCCCCTAGGCGACGAATTAGGTCACGCTGTATTTGTTTCTAGATCAACTGTCTTTTACGAACCGTTTGAGAATGTTTTCGAACCATTTGTTGACGCAGGATAGTGTCCTCACCTGGTTTCATACAATTTAAGAATCCAAGAGGGCAAATGAGTTTTTGGGACGGAAAAAGCGCATTTTTTGAGAAAAGGGTTAGGGCAAGGGCTAGGGATAGATCTACAACTAACGGATGGAGAGAATACGTTCACCTGCTGCTAGCGGGAGTTTTAGCGATACTTTCTACCGATCGCAGCAATGTGTATTACCTCGTAAAAACACAGACTACACCCGGTCGGAAAACTCCCGTCATTTTGCGTTGCCTTTTACAAGAGTTTCGTCCCTTGAAAATGGGTTGATTAGGGGTCATAGTGGCAGTGGTGAAACGAAGCGCAGGAGAGAATCACTGTGTGGCACAGCAACAATGTGTACACTTTAAGTTGCAAAGAGAACTCCTTATTTAGTTAGCCGCTCAACGAATCAAGTTATGTGTGATAGTTACATATAATTGAAAAATAAAAATATTTTATCAGTGCAAAAAGCCTACGCACACAAGAAATAGTGTGGATTAACTTCTTTGACAGTTTTATAACTTCCTTTTTGCAATAATTTGTTAAAGCAAAAATGGCCAGATTTGTTGAAAAAATAAATGAAAACAAATTAGGCGTTGCTACTTCATGCAGCTTTCCCCAAAACACAAAAGGATGATGTTGTGATCCTAAATGTAGCAAAGCACAAACTCATACAAAGTATCTTGAAAAATGTAAATTCGATGTTTACTTATTGTATGTAAGCCTGAAACACCTTAGTTTGAGACCACTGAAATGAAATTTTTGTATGTTCTATAATGCATCATTATTAAGTACTTTTGCTTCCGTCGATAATTATATTAAAAGTCGCCTTGCCACATTCATTCCATAATTGGTTGAACTTTGTTGTGAACATTTATATTAAACATGATACTAAGAAACTCAACTCTCCAACATTCTCTCCTTTTATTCCACCTTTTCCCGTCCTTCTTATCACATTTTCTACCATCAATTTAATATTGTTTATATTGTTTAAATACTTATTATTGTGAATGTGTGTGTATGTGTGTGAGCGCTTAAAGCAGACTTTAGTTTAGTTTTGCGTCTCATAATATTTTTTCTTCTTCTTCTCCATTTATCTCCCACCTTCCCTCTCTTTGACTTTTGGTTTGTTGTGTTGTTGAAATACAGTTGTCTTTTGATGGAACGTTCCCATTCACACACATACCAAAATTACAACAAAAACATTTAAAAAAAAAAAAATCAACAGATCTAAATGAAAGGCAGGAATATAAAAATAATTAAACACTAAATTCAGTCATAAAAAATGCAACAACAAAAAACACTTAAGTTCAAGTTGAATGTATTGCCAAATATACATTATGAATACTAGGAATATGTTTTGGTACAATTGCCAATTGAGCATATCACATACGATGAACATTACAACGCAGAAACACGCACACTGGATGATATCTTATCTTATCTTATCTATATCCTGTCTATCTATCTATCTAATCTAATCTACCTGTCTACCTATCTTTCTATCTATCCATCCATCTATGTATGTATGCATAGATAGATAAATATGTAAACTCGTGGTCTAAGCCATAGTTGTTATACTTGCGCGGTCTAGCAGAGCAACGCAAAGGCTGAGACAACAGCAAACTGGGACTAAACCTGGGACACAGACATAACTTACACTGAGTTTTGAACGAGGGCAGATGTGTGTGTCTAGGACAATTTTGTTTTGGACTGCTCGATGCATAAGAGACCGTTCCATCTCTGTCATTGTTTCAGCCTTTCCAAACATACCAGTGGTTTCACCTAAGTTATATCATCCTTCTGGATTGTGTGTGTGAATTGAACTGTCTCTGTGTCTGTCTGTCTGCCATTCTGTCTCTCTCAGCACTAAAAGTGTAAGTTATCTTATCCTTATCTTTGGTCTGGAGTAATCTTCTCCTCTCTCTCCTCTTTTCTTCCCGCAACCACTCCTCTCTCCCTCCCTCTCAGCATTGAAAGTTATATAATCCATCTTCCTGGTAGGAGTAGTCACGTGTCTCTCCCTCCCAACACTCTTTTCTCTCCTCTTTCTCTCACACACACAATCAGGCACACACACACGCAAACACACCCCATCACTTACACACCCCATCACTTACGCACACACACACGCACACCCCCCCCCACACACACACACCCCCACACCATCTCTCTCTTCAAGTTGACTAGGGCAAAGTAGAAGTAAATTGGAGAGGGGGCATCTATTCACGGAGCGGAACCTTCAGTGACAGAAGTGTGCGAGCGAACCTTCCTGGACCTCGTGATCTTCCGTCCTCTGTCAGCCACGTCATGCTCAACAAGGGAAGGGCCTAGTGGCTCCCTCTAGTCCTAGTTCTCCATGCTTTTTAAGGCACCGCTGCTAGTCCTTAAAGTTGTCACTTGCTAACTACATGTATTTCCACACAGGAAGCTGGCGCTGTTAACTACATACTCCCATGTTTATAATGCTGTTAATGTTAACTATTATCTATGTCCACGCCCTACCCTCTTTGCTGCTAACTACCACACTGCGCTATTACTACTATTAGAGCTGTGCGCTCTCCGACAGTCAGTGAGTACACTACTTAATATGCGAAATATCTGTATTGGCAATATTTTTAATCTGTTGCCCGTTATATACTTTATTTTGTATTGTAATCTCGCCTTCCGACGTACCTGCACGAGAACTTCAGAACTCTATTTGGAACTAAGATTTTTGGGTGTCAGTCTGATCCCAAGAAAGAAAGAAAGAGAGAGAAAGAGAGTGAGAGAGGGACAGAGAGAGCGAGAGAGGGAGAGAGAGATTGGCATCTTGACAGAGACAGACATGACAGAGAAAGACAGAGTGACAAATACAGACAGAGAGAGATAGAGACAGAGACAAGTAAAGTTAGAGAGAGAGATTGGCAGAGAGAGAGACAGATACAGAGATAGACAGGTAGACAGAGACATATTGAGATTGGCAACTTAAAATATCTTAAATACGCATGCCAATTAAAAACATACTGCTATTTATTGAACTTTATTAGCTAAATCCCTTAACATAAAACTGGACGAACTAGCCACATATACGACTAGAATTGTGTCAATTAACAAACAAACAAACACATAAACAAACAAACAAACACATAAACAAACAAACAAGAAAAACTAAAAATTCCTAGTTCCAGGTCAGGTCAGGTCATTGAAAGAGAAAAGGATGAGAAGGGAAAGGAAGAGATGGAAATACCAACCACCCTCCAAACAAAACGGGATATTATATTACATTATAACAAGCTCCATCAGCTTTTTCCCTTAAGGGAACATCTCATTTTTTCTAGCTTTCAATTACAGATCATACACTCATTCTTCTGTCTGTAATGAGCTCTGTTTGATCTATTAACTTTGTCATTAGCGCATTCTTACGGCGTTTTGGGCAATACATCAAGGGCAGATGTCCATCCTTTTTGCTTTTCTTGGCTAACCCCTAAAACAGGAAATGCATAACCTTACATCATTCTCATCCTCCAAACACAATATGTTTTTTGCCCTTCTCCCCCTCCTCCTTTCACCCGTATAATGTCAGACAAATTATTTCCTA
Source organism: Oncomelania hupensis (assembly GCA_036898135.1). Classification (NCBI taxonomy): domain Eukaryota; kingdom Metazoa; phylum Mollusca; class Gastropoda; order Littorinimorpha; family Pomatiopsidae; genus Oncomelania; species Oncomelania hupensis. Next base: position 58,288,228 of record CM072511.1, on the reverse strand, counting down.
ATAAGTTCCCTTTCTCTCTCTTAATAATAATAATACGAAATGATAGTTGTTTACCCAAAAAGATTCTTGAGTTGTATTCTGATGTCTGCGCATTACCAATGGACATCTTGTTAGCTTAATGATGAAATTATAAAATCATTATGAATGAATAATTTTAAATTTCTATGGGCTTATATAGACCAGTTGTTTTTATACCAAATGTTTGAACCTTTTAAAAAAAGGTAGTCGTTGGTAGCTTCATGGTGAAATTATACCATTACTATCAAGTACTCATTTAAAGTTTAGGTGCTTAAACACTTCCGTCTTGTGCGATTCGCGCGTCTTCCTAAATTGACGTCTTTTATTTTGAGGCGTAAAAATGGAAATAATACTTTAATAGTTTAAGCGCGTTTAAACTCCGAGACTTCAGCCCTTGACTCCAGAGGTCTGCGCTTTCAGAATGAATGTGGCACGAGGTCTATTGCCTTATTTGGTGGCATATTAAAGGTGCAGGTTCTCAGTGACGAATGCGCACAAAGCCGAAGGCCTACCAACCAGAGTATCAAACACTGATTTTTATATGAATATACCCGATGCTTGGTAATTTGGTGCCTTGCCTATAGGTGGTCTAGCTCGCCTAGTTCATCTTTCAAGCTAAGGAAGCATTCGATTTCAAGCATTTTTCTCTTGTAGGAAATGAGATATCATGATAGTTGATTAACTTTTATTTTGCAATTTTCTCAGCATTCAAAATGGAAATGGTACAGAAAAAGAGAGAGTGAGAGAGAAGAAGAAAAAGAAGAAGAAGAAGAAGAAGAAGAAGAAGAAGAAGAAGAAGAAGAAGAAGAAGAAGAAGAAGAAGAAGAAGAAGAAGAAGAAGAAGAAGTCAAATTAGAGAATCCAGGGAAACGAAGGTCACAATAAATGCAAAACTTGCCAGACTTACGAATAACAAACTTGCCTTCTTGATGAATTATTTTGTTTATTCGGCCTTTCTTCAAAATTCAAACCATTCAATTCAGTCATTCTTCAACATTAATTCCAAGCAATATCAAAACTGAGTAGTAGTACACGAAAAACAAACCTATTTTGAGACTTCCTGTTCATGCAGGAGGCAGGAAAAGAGGCAAATAAAACTAGACAGAATAAATCACAGAACCAAACCGGGTCCATTTCTTCTAAGTACTATACCCAATGGCCATTTTGTTGCCTCCCTCCTGTCAAAATGCGTTTGCAACGTAATTTAAGGGCACCAATACGGGTCTAAATAGTGCAAGAATGGCACATTTGGGTGGTCCTCCTCCTGTTTAAATGCACTTCCAACGTTTGTCGCAAAACAAAAGTGACCATACCACTTCATTCTTTTTACTATTGGCTAAGCTGCACTGGCTTCCGGTCAGCAAGAGGACCGAGCACAATCTGGCAACCTCCACCTTTTCAGAATGTACTCTATCCTAGAAATTTGTCTTCACAGATTTCGGTCTATGAACCGACCAGGTCGTTGCGTTCTAGCGCAGAAAGATTGCTAAAACATAAAAGACCTTATATATACATGTAATCAATATTGCTGGAAAAGGATTCTCAGACTCAAATTCCAAAAGGAAAACAAAACTGGGTGAGGAAGGAGGGGGTGGGGAGAGTGGAGGACAGAGAATAAGCAGGCAGTTTATTAGGAACAAAATAATAGAAAATAATCTGTTCTACACACCAGATCGTATTTAACTGTAATGCAATCCTCGAGCACATCTTCTCGCTAAGTAAAGATGCTATTGTCTGTTATCTCTTCTGCATGTTCGCGCAACGGAATCCAGGCAATTGGTGGGTAGTGTTCATTCTGGGTTTTAAAAGACTGATTATGCTTTCGCTCTCTTCTGCGTTGTTGTCTTCATTCAACTGTGCTCTCCCTCTTTATATAGAACGCTTTGATGTAGAATGCACGTTGCAGCACTGTAGTAGAATTCCTCTTTAATTTGCCTTCTTCACATTGAGAGGACGGCAGAGCCAAGATCGATAGCACGAAACAACGCAATACAAACTACAGAACAAAATATAAACGCCTCCTTAACATGATTATTAATTTCTAATTCTTTTCGAATTCGGTATTGATTTCAATCTTTCCGACTAGAAACTATATTATCTCGTTACATATATCTATATATCTATATCTATCTATATAAATATATATATATAGAGAGAGATATATATAAATATATATAGATACGGATAACTTATTTCTACTTTCCTTTTTTTCCTACTGTCCGTTCTCCATCTTTTTGTTTTGCCAGACTAATCTTGAAATACATTGAAACAGTCGGAATCAGAACGAGTAAAAAGGTCGGTCGGACTGTCCGTCAGACCGTCGGTCCGTTAGAAGCCATATCTCAAGAACCACAAGACGGATTTTGACCAAACTTCAAAGAAACATTACCTAGGTGCCATCATATTTGCTCTATGGCAAAGGTCAAGGTCACTTTAGAAATTTTGTTGCTAAACAGCTTTTGTCGAATGTTAGTATGCAGGTACTTCCAAAACATGGACCATCTTTCAGTAGCAGTCCGGTTGTCGGTCAGTCAGTTCGTCGCTCGAATGTCACTTTTGTGCGTTGTAAAAACAAACGTTTCGCCTTATCTCAAGAATAACTTAACCAAAGTTCATAATTTTTATTTTACGGATTCTTTCACTATTGCAAAACACGTTAGATCATTCATATTTGTACTTTCTTAAAAGTCCAGGTCATTATGCGTAAATATTTTCTACACACGTTTTGCGCTGAATTCCAGCTTTCTGCGAGTCAATTTTTTAATTGTTTTCGCATGCAGATATTTCAGACTGTGGCCGATCATTCCATCTTTTACTTTTGCATCGTTAGGATAAGCCAAGAACAACTAATTAACACTTTTGAAAATGCTTTATTTCGGCTAAAGTGTGTGATGTAGTAATTAAATACATTTGAACGCTTTGCCATCTTGTTCATCGTTTTACAAATAATGATTAAAGTTGAGACTCTTCGCCCAGGGAAAATCTAGCGTTCATATTTACCCTCTATATCTTGCTCTATACTATTGCAGTTTCATCAGAGTGTACCTTAATTGCTGCGGTTTTGGATAGACCATTAAGTCAACTCAGTAATCTTTAACTTGTAGAGAGTCCGATCCATTTACAGAACAAACAGCAGAAGCCCATACCCGAAGTATTCAGCCAATACCACTGCTAACGCGAACAACATCCAAACGTCTGACACCATCCGCCGCTGTCACAGCCACAATTAATGTGCTCCGACTTTCCCCAACAAAAAGGAATAATTATTAAGCCTACAACGGCCATGGTAACAAGGATGCTTGGATAGGTTGTGTGACAATGAGTATACCTGGGAAATTGCATTGTTGTCACTGTCACAATAGGCTATTTAAACCCTGCACTACGGCTTCACGCCTTCAATAGTTCAGCCTGCTTTGGCCTGTGTAACGTAAAGTCGCTGCCTAGCAGACGACACAAGTCAGTTGTGTGCTAAGCATGTGTAGGCTAGATTCTCGCTCAGGTAGGTAGTGACTTCATCGTGCTGACGTATAACCATCCCTGCTAGGAGGCGCTCAGATCTCACGAGATTTTCGCGGGCTTTTGGCTGACCACATCGTTTAGGTAGCCATTCTTTGTCTGAATCTCAACAGAGAAGGACGCACGCAGAAAGATCTCTCTAGCTGAAGGCTAAGCAGGTGACGGGAAATTAATTCATCGCAGTATAGCCACAGCCTGACACTGTCAAAAATGTAAATGATCGATCTTTAGTTTCATCGCGAATTATTGATATTATTGATGTATTATGCTTGTGAAGTCTTGCCATGTTTTAGCATTGTGAATGTTAGTCAATGTTTGCTTGACCACGTGGCTGACACGCGACCGGTTTCGACACCATGAGGTATCCCCTACTGTGATGATATTCTGGGGAAGATACATTTATTTTACAAGGGGAGTAAGACTTGTAGATAGATGGGTATTAGGCTACCTCTATTAGTCGTTCTTTTACCAGAATTCCAATGCGGTGTGAGAGACTAATCACGGTGCTTGGTCACATAAAATTTATATTTGTTCTCGGGTTTAAAAGTATAATTTGGCTCACTTTAAGAAATGCTTATTACTAATCAAAGGACTAGGTAACTTGATCTCAAGAGAAGAAAAACTAGTAGATACACAACAATACAAATAGAAGAACACCAGTCGTATTGTATGTGATTTCAACTTTTATATAGTCAACACAAATTCTAACATTATTTCATTTAAATGTAAATTAATAATGATAATTGTTCAATGTGCTGGGTAATTTCTTTAGCAGTTCTTCTTCATCATTTGCTAAGCAGTCCTAAAATTGTTCTGGTTTTCGTAGTCTAATAATATTGTTCTGGTGGTCGAATATGGGTCCGAGTGGGGTTAGGCCTCAGTTTGCATTTGAGGGAGACTTAGCTGCAACGCGGCTGCGTGTGCTTGAGTCCGTCGATCAAGTTGAGGGTTCTTGCCTCTCAGGATGATCGGGTGAGTCGTGTACATGTAGCTACGGGGTTGGACGTGGCGAGGTAGATTCTAGATGATCTTTTTCTCTTCCACGGGAGCAAGCGTCATGCGCTGACTCCACAAACCGTACCAGTGCTGAATTCTAGTCTCTGGGAATCGTGAAACCGTCTCTAGTCTATCTTGATGATGCTGAGGCCTTATGGTTCACTCCAGTTTGTTCCTTTGACCCTCGTGGCTTCGTACTTCGTATTCGACTGACGAGCTAAAGTTTAGGGTCCAGGGCTATGCAGGGGGTTCTACATCCTCTGACCAATCGTTTAATTCTCGTTTCTAGTTAATCTCGTTCCTACGGGATTACACGTGAATCTTCTTTTTTGGAAATTCCCCTCACCTGTTCTACTTGGGAGACACGCTCGGTTACGTCTTGACTTTAGCGTGTCAGAGACGCAACAGGGTAGGTCCAATGGAGATATGAGTCGCATATGCTACTTATTGCTTAAGAGACCCTGGTCATATTGGCTGAGTAAGCTACTTAACATTCTTGGTTAACGAGGTATGCTTGATTGTCTGGGGAACGAACAGTTCAAGAAGGTTAATTTGCCACATGAGGACTTCTCTTTAGATAACTGGGGAATTAACGTCCAGTTTATTCAATACTATCGGTTTATCGCTAAGCTGAGTTACTACAATTTTGTCGGCAACTTTTCTGCTGTTACACCTACGGACCCACTGTTGTTTCTCCTATGTGTATTATTGCTGACCAGTGGCTGTACCGGAGAATGGGTATATTGTTAATTACTTCTCCATATATTTAGTTTAGCCATGATGTATGTATATGTATAGGAATAGTGTTGGAGATTCCAGTGGACCACGAACTTAGAAGAATGTTCGTCCCTTGTTTGTATAAGTGGAGCGATCACTGAGGGTTGTTTCTGCCATCAGTGAGACGCTCTGCACACCCGTTTTAAACAAGACGTTGCAGAAACTCGTCTTATGTTTTGCAGACGAGCAGGCTTGTTGGTCCGATGCAGGAAATAAACCACTAAGAGTCAACCCTGACATTCGGCCTGCAGGGGAACATCGAGCACTGAGCTCCGATAGCCCAATAGTCAACAACCAAGGAGGAGACACCATCACCACACCTCAACCCATCAGCTAAGTGCTCACGAAGAATTGCACTAACACTGATCTAGAAGGACTGTGCGGTAGTCCACTCTCTTGTAAACAAACATTAAGCCAACCAGAACAAATAGCCCAATGATGAGACAGTAGCAAATATCAAGAACGGTAGCTGCATAGACCCATCAAGGAGCGCACTAGTCGAAGTGAATTTGGACATTTAAGTTAATAGAGTGTTTAGAGAATTATGTACAGAGTAGAGGAAATAAATGTGTGATATTTACTGTTAATGAGTGGCTGGACTACCTATGTTTCATAGCCGTGCGAGAGCTAGTGTGCCAGTGAATCTGTTACCATTTTCTCCCTATGCTATCTCTATAACCCTATCCGCACACAGACCGAGCTAAACATATAAATGTATTAAGATTAGTCATAGGGTGATTAAACTAGCCGATCCCTGCAAATAAAGACGAGTGGGTAATAGCATTCCATTGTGCAGAGCCCAGTAACAATAGACCCACCGTCACAGTCACATAAAAACAAGAAAGAATACATAATGGGTAATCGCTGCTCAAACCGACCGCTAAGCTTTAAATTCTAAACGTTTCCTGTCTGATATGTAAACAAACCACTGTGCCTACCATATACACTTTCGCTGCGGTACAATTTAATTTTTTGAATCAACCTTGATACTATTAATAGTCGTATAAACAAACGAATTTATTGATTAATATCAAGTGTACTTTTTGAAAGATGTGAGTGTTTCGGTGTAATCTTAGTTTTTGGTTTTGGGGCCAACGCTCACTGCGAATTTTAAAAGGATCTGTGATGTTGAAAGATGGGATTCTTAGGGCCCATTTAAAATGTAGTTATTGAAGAGGATTACTTCTCTCTCTCTCTCTCTCCCTTCCCCTCTCTCACTATCATTCTCTTGTGTGTGCATATATATATATATATATATATATATATATATATATATATATATATATATATATATATATATATATATATATATATATATATATATATATATATCGAGAGAGAGAGAGAGAGATAGAGAGAGAGAGAGAGAGTCGGCAGCTGTGTCCGGATGGAAGGAAATGAACGAACTGAATCAAACAGGGAAACACAAACACTATAGCTTTGGTTGACAGCAAAGACCGAAGTAACTAACAGGTTTTACAAATCTAGTACCGAGGAAACGACCCTGAAGAATCCCATTGCACAAATGACTTCAGACAGCTTACTTTGATTTCCCTGGTCAGAAGAGTAGCCCGGTTGTTTCCCTTGCCAGAAGAGAAGCTAGTTATTTCCCTGGCGTTACACACACTCACACACACACAGAGAGAGAGAGAGAGAGAGAGGGGGGGGGGGGAGGGAGAGAGAGAGCATGTCCATACGCAAACTAAGGAGCAAATCTAACGAAGGAAGAATAATGGACAGATTCCGAAATTTAGGAGCGATTTACACGAGAGCGGATCAATATTACCCACCAAGCTTCTCTCAGCTTCGAAACCGAAAATCAGTGCTAACAAAGTATACATACACTAGTTTTCCGAATTACTTTAACAAAGTAAGAAGTGTGGCTGAGCTTCCAGCAGCCACCGGAGTATTCTGGAAAAGCTTATGTACAAAACGGCTTCGTCGAATAATTTTTGGCAGCGCGGTAACTGCGGCAAACGAATGATGAAGTCTGCAAAAGGGATCAAGTAAAGATTGTCCATAAGCTGGCCAAGAAAAGAGGACACATTCGCAGACGTGAAAAAGCCTCTTCCTCTCTTGAAAAATACTAAATCACTCAATTAAAAATGTAAATCTCTCTTTCCCTCCCTCTTCTCTCTCTCTCCACACGCACGCAAACGCACACACACTTGTATACAAAACATATTGGGAACTGATTTACAAATCGTATCTTTCGATGATATTTCACCTTAAAATGTTGCAAAACTGGCCGAGGTCGATAAGCGAAAACCACGACGGCAGATAGCATGTGGAGCTTGCTGAGGCATTTCTCACCAGTCTCAGAAACGCTGTGCGCATGTGGAGCTTGCTGAGACATTTCTCACCAGTCTCAGAAACGCTGTGTGCCTCCTGTAGGCGGCGATTTTTCCCCGATCGTCACATGACAACAAGGCAGGTGCACAATGTCAATTTTCCATCATCAACATCAGCTCCACAACAAAATAATCGATAAGCGAACAATTCAACACCTTTTTCACAAAATGTCATCTCTGTCTCCTATCTGTGTGTGCGTGCTTACGGGCGCCTGCGTGTGTGTAGTTTAGAGTGAGTAGAGTAAGGAATGTAGTAAGAGGAAGGTAAGCCAGTGGGTAGTATCGTGTAGTGAAGGCGGCAGGAATAGCTCAGTGGTCAGAGCGCACGACTTGTGTACGTGCGTCTTGGGTGACGCGGGTTCGAATTCTGACTCCATCAAACTATTTTGTGATTGCTGGATATTAGTGACCAGCGCTTTGAGAAGCTCTCTGAGCTTGTAAGTGCGCTATATAAGAACCTCTTTAATCTCTTTTTGGTGTAGCATAGTGTAGGGCAGTATTAATGTAGGTTAGTATATGCTAAGTGTCTGTAGGTCTGCGAGATATATATATATATATATATATATATATATAGAGAGAGAGAGAGAGAGAGAGAGAGAGAGAGAGAGAGAGAGAGAGAGAGCAAGCAATTAAATCAGCTTCTTCTCCTTCTCCCCGTCCTCCATAAAAAGGTATATAATTCCATGCTCTCTCTCCCTCTTTCACTTCTCCCTCCCTCTCTGCCTCAATATGAAAATGAATACAACACAAAACAGAATTTCTTTTTAAAAGAGTAAATTTTTCGCACCATTTTTTTTTCAAAACGAAAAAGGACATAGACGCATGGACGCACGCATACACACTTTCTCACACGCTACGCGCGCGCTCTTTCCCACACGCAAATTAAACAGTAAATTTTGTGCACCAGTGGTTTTTTTTTTAAAAACGAAACGCGCGCACTCACACGCACGCACGCACACACAGACATACATGCACGCGCACACACACACCTTGCACAGTGATGCATACTTTGCCTGGAGGAACACGGCCACTCTAATGGAACATAGCACAGGCGACGTCAATGATGTAAGATGGATAAATAAAAATACAAATGTGAAAAAAAAATCCTCTTCCTGCCTATGCATCATTGTGCCTCGTTATTTAACACAGCCGTAGGCAAAAGACAAAGCTCAATTTGACAAGAAGAAGACAGAGGAAGAGAAAAACACAAATGAGGATGAAAAGATAGGAGGAAAACGAGGAGCGAGAGAAGAAGGAGGAGGAGGAGGAGAAAAAGAAGTTTAAACGACAAAACTGAAAGATCTCGGAAATAAAGAAATTAATCAAAAAAGAAAGTACGCAGAAAATCTGTGTTCAAAACAGGCGAGAGGATTTTGCTAATTTTGAATCAATAAAAGATAACAAAGTGTTTGTGGGTTGGAAGCTGCGTCGCCAACATGAACATGATATTATTTAAATCAGCTTAAACTCGAAAACATGTAATCAAAATCTGAAATGTGAAAAACGACACCCAAAAACAAATACAAAAGAATCATAACAGTTATATTTGATAGTTGCTGCTAACTAAATAATCTATCGCTGATAGTTGACGACTGGCCCAACTCAATTATCCAACCTGGGTTTCTCACCCATAACTTGGGGTTTGGTTAATGAGGCAAAGTCAAGGTGAGAATGTTACCACTGACTGATAGGATCACTATTATTCCTATTTTTTTTGTCTGATACAATGGCTCCTAAATATTTGAAGCTATGCACTGTGTTGAGGGATTGGCTTTGGACTTTGATGTCCGTGTTGATGCCATTGGTGTTGTTGGTCATCATTTTGGTCTTCTCTGCACTTATTTCCATTCCATAATTCGGAGGTGGTTTCAAGCCTCTGTACCAGCTGTTCAAGTTCTTGTTCATCTCCAGGCAATCCATCAATGTCAACCGCAAAACTATAGGATCACTGGTTTAATGTAATCCAAAATCAGTTTAAACAGAAAACAACGCTAATTACGCAAGTTAACAGGTTAATAAGGAAGCCAATTTGTGTACAATCACGTCAACGCAGTGGCGTAGCTATGTCAAGGGAAAAAACAGATTTTGCAAACAACAACAACAAAACAAAAATCAAACCCAAATAAAACGAACAAAAACTAACAAACAACAAAACACACAAAAACTGCAACAAAAAACGAAGAAAAAGAAGTCTGCAAAAGATTTAAAACCAATGTTAAAAAAACAACAAAAAAACTCTTCAACAGTTGCTATCTTTAAAAACGTGTACTGCATGCATAGACAAAAACATCAAGATGTCAAAGACAAAACCTGGTATAGAAACCTATCGTTTACAACGCGTTTGGAGAGGGAAAAAAAAAACTGTTATTGCATAGCACTATTGTACAGATCAACAGACCTCTGAAGACTATTTCACTTTGAACAGAACGAATCGACGCAAAATCTTAATCTTTGCAAAAAGATTTCGCTTTCCGTGAAAATTCCATCTTCAAGTCTGGTTCGCCCAAGCATCCATAACAAAATAGAGTCCCATCGCTAATTAATTCCAAAATTAATTAAAGGCTGTGTCATTAATTAGTGTTGGATTTTGTAATTTATCGCTAATTATGACAGGACTCGGGGGTCTTAACGAAGCAGTAAAACTTAAAACAAGCTATTAAAAATCCCATGTGGGGATAGGATTTTTCTCGTAGAACCGCACCCCGCATTATTATAAACACCTGCGTGCTGTGAAAGCAACATGGACAGTTTGTTCATTTTGACATGAACGCATCACCTTGTGTTATCACTTGCAGGCACTTTGCAATGCCAAACACATTTGTATCGTGATTCCGTGTATACATTTTGCACGCCAAAACACACCTATATCGTTATTCCCTTCACCTGCCTAAATGTAAGACTCCCACAGAAGAGAATGACAAAGACATTACATACCCCGGCTACGCTATCTACCGACGCTGCATTGCCTTAAAGGGACTCATTCACAACCATTTCAAACTCACAGATCCTTTTAAAATTCATAATGGGTGCTGCTCCATTGGTAAAAATAAGGATTACAAAAATTCTCACCTCTTTCAAAACGTACGGGTTTAATATTCGTCCATAAATTCATTTCTTTATGTGCAAATTTATAGCATCAAGGTTGATTCTGAAAAACAGCACCGCAGCGAACTGCGTACAGCACCGGTATCTGTTTACATACCAAGGAAGAGCAGCCGAAAATTCAAAGCTTAATGTTCGGTTTGAGCAACGAGTGCCCATTGCATCATCTTTTAGTGTGACAAGGATGCAGATTATTCCCAAGGTAAACTCATTGTCACGAGATAAAAAGACAAAACAAACTCTGTGAGACCCAGACCCTTGAACATTACATCATCCCATAGCTGACATTAAAAGGTTGTTGAGTTAGTTAGTTATTCTTAGCTTACAGGGTCTAGCGGACTGCAAAGAGCCGAATGAGTACCACAAAATCAGGACCACAACTTGGTTGAAAGAGGCTCACCTGATCCGTATAAAAGATCTGCTGAAACAACCCTAGTGATAACACTGCAGGCACATGCAGGGGACGCTGAGGCTATACTCTAATTTATCGACCCACCCACTCACCCCCCACCCCGCCGTTTAAAAAAAAACAAAATAGAATATAAACAATTATAAATTAGCAACGAAAACCATACATATAAAATGCCTACATTGCTAAATAATAATATCATAGGAAGCCCTAGTGACCATTTGGCAGAAAGCGTCCAATATTCCCAAGCTGACCCAACATACACCAATGAAGAGTTCTGGAAGTGTTTTCAAGAAAAAAGGTAGGTGACTGGCCTAGCGAAAAAGAAAGTATAGAAGATTGATAGAACAGATTAGGAATGAGAAAGAACAAAAGAGAAAGACAACGACAGTGAGAATTTAAAACACTAAATTTCCTGAAAGTGCGGATACTATTTATACAAAGATCTCCGGCACACCCACTGTGGTGGCTAAGTATAATTTTCTATACTAATAGGCTTATTACACTAACTCCACCACACGTGCGCACTACGACGTAATCAATAACTGAATCATTTTGTACATATTATAGAATGTTTTGTATTTTTAAATGTTAAGTTCGTTGGACTAACGCTAATGGCCTGTCTTAATTGGAAGATTCGTGAAAGGTTCGGGGAGGTTCAAAAACTTTTTTTCGCGAATCTCAGATCCCGAACCTGGGTTCGTGAACATTGTTTTGTCCAAAAGCTTCAGCAACCTAGGTTCGGGATCTGAGAACCTCGGAAAAAAGTATTGCACCTCCCCGAACCTTCCCCGAACCTTCCAATTAAGACAGTCCATTAGGTACAATAATTAGCCCTAAAATTATTGAAGTCACCAAAAGCCTGTATGACAAGGCTACCAGTGCAGTCCTCCACAACAGCGCCATCGGAAACTGGTTCAGAACAGCAATCGGTGTGCGTCAGGGATGCCTACTCTCTCCAACACTCTTCAACATCTTCCTAGAGCGCATCATGTCAGATGCCCTTGCAGATCACGAAGGCACAGTCAGCATATGGGGAAGAGCAATCGCCAACCTTCGTTTTGCGGATGACATTGATGGATTGGCTGGAGATGAACAAGAACTTGAACAGCTGGTACAGAGGCTTGACACCACCTCCAGAGCCTATGGAATGGAAATAAGTGCAGAAAAGACCAAAATGATGACCAACAACACCAATGGCATCAACACGGACATCAAAGTCTAAGGCCAATCCCTCAACACAGTGCGTAGCTTCAAATATTTAGGAGCCATTGTATCAGACAATGGATCCTGACAGGAAGTCCTCTCCAGGATCGCACAAACAACTGCTGCCCTGGCGAGGTTGAAGCCAATTTGGAAAGGCAGGACCATCATTCTACATTCCAAGGTAAGGCTGCTGCGCTCCCTTGTCATCTCCATCTTCCTATATTATGCTAGCGAAACATGGACCCTCACATCAGATCTACAACGAAGAATACAAAGCATGGAGGTGAGGTGCTACAGAAGACTTCTGGGCATTTCCTATACCCAGCACATCACCAATGACGAAGTCCGACAGACCATCACACAAGCCATTGGACAACCCGAAGGCATGCTCACAGTGGTGAAAAAACGGAAACCCCGATGGTATGGCCACGTCACCAGAGCATCAAGTCTTGCAAAGACCATCCTGCAAGGCACAGTGCGCAAGGAGGTAGAAGAAGAGGGAGACCGAAAAGAGGTGGGAGGACAACATTCGAAAATGGACTTGTTTGACACTGAGCGAAACAATCAGGGTTGCTGAGGACAGTGAAAGATGGAGTACGCTGGTTAAACGATCATCTGTGGTGCCCCTACGACCTCCGAGTTATGGGATAGGATAGGTACAAAAAGACGAGCAGAGAAATAAAACAGGACAACAGTGGGGCATAAAATAAAGATTACAGTCGGACATAAGATAAAGACAACAGTCGGACATAAGATAAAGACAAATGTCGGTCACAAGATAAAGACAACAGTTGGACATAAGATAAAGACAAATGTCGGACATAAGATAGACGACTTTCGAGGTACGGGATAGAATAGAACAGATAGAAATAGAAACAATTTTAACGGTAACACTAATTGCACTCCACCAGCCGGCCACTTTACAATAAAGACATCCCATGCAGGGGGCGAAGAGGCTTTATTCTAATTTATCGAGCCCCCGTTTACACAAATAAAATAGAATATAAACATCATAATAAAATATTAACGAAACATATAAATATAAATGCCTACATTGCTAAATAATAAAACCATAGAAAGCCCTAGTGACCATTTGTCAGAAAGCGTCCTATACCCTCAAACTGACCCAACAGACCCCATACACAAATGAGGAGTTGTGGGAGAGTTTTTAAGGAAAAAGGTAGGCGATTGGTCTAGCGAAGAAGATACCTGTAGTAGATTGATAGAACAAAGTAGGAATGAGAAAGAACAAAGGAGAAAGACAGCGACAGTAGGAATTTAAAGCGCTACATTTCCAGAAAGTGGAGACACTATTTATACAGAAACCCCCGGCACCCCCAGGGTGGAGGAGGGAGAGGTAGAGGGTACAATACAATACAATTGACTACAATACGCTACACTATAACACATCTTTCACAATCTTTATTCATCTCTCAAATGGAGCAATGTCAGCAAAAATAAATATTGCAACTTACCCCTTTACCGATTCCAGCATCGATCACCTTGAGGCCAGTTTCTTGGTACAGGGCCTCCGCATGGTCCTCTGAAACAGGCAAGAAACACAGCCATCAATAATAATAATAATAATAATCATATTGGTTGATATTTTAGTATTTATCTGTTGACCGATTAGCTGACACTAATCGCCGCCATCATCATCATCATCATCATCAGCAGCAGCAGCAGCAACAGCAGCAGCAGCAGCAGCATCAGCAGCAGCAGATTGGTCACAGTTTTGTCGTTTTGATCACCATCTAGTAAATGAATGTAAAACTTAGATCGCAACTCGACATAAAGATAGCTGAATAAATGAGGGACAAAAGAATTAGGTATAATAAATAAATAACTGTAGACAAGGCACGAACTGATGATGTGGGTGTTTATTCCGCTCTATGCATGAATTTTACGCTGCAATAGCCGGATTAGCTGCAGTTATCCTAAGGAATGGCGCTCGCTACATCAGGTCCAACTTTTAAAGGAGTATCTCCTATGCTTATGAAGCTCGTGATAATATTGCCCACATTTCATTGTAAGATAAATTATGGAATATTTATTCTGTAATAAGGACAAATATATATAATTATATATAACAGATTCCATACATGACCTACTTATTCTGTTTTAAAAAAGTCTCTCTCTTTCTCTCTCTCTAAAATACTGAATCCATACATGGATTATTTATTCTGTAATAAAGTCAATATATAGAACAAAACGTGTCAAGGCAACATGTCGGTGCATGAGATTGGAAACTACAGCCTTAACTCCAAACAGAGTATCAGAAACTGTCGAAGATTGTTCCCTCCATTCCGACTCCTCTGGTGGACCCAGGTGGAGGTGTTCGTTGCTCTCAGCTGCGGCTGCAAGTCAACCCTAGTGTGATCCTCCCCATTCCTGCCCACACAACCTGCCTTACGATCCCTACGCCGCCACCATGGCCATCACGGTAGGCTACAACAACCCTCTCCAGTACCATCACTACTAATGCTACTATTTGTGCTACTAGTGTTGTTAGCGTTAAGTTTCAGTTTCCTTTGTTTAGTATTCCATTCACGTTCTCCCCTTGTTCTCCATGTTGCATTTTAAAGCGACTTACTCAAACCCAGTATTTTCCTACACAATCAGAGAGAGAGAGAAAAAGAAAGAAAGGGAGAGAAGGAGAGAGAGAGAGGGAGAGAGAAAGGGGGAGAGAGAGAGAGAGAGAGGGAGAGAGACAGGGAGAGACAGGGAGAGAGAGAGGGAGAGAGATATCCTTTAGTATTCCCACATTAATGTTTTGTTGACGTCACATAAAAAACTCATTCATAATTATTTTCACAATAATTGCACGTGTCTTAAAATTCCCATGACATAAATTAAATCAAATTCTCACATTAATTAACATTTTCCATATGTTACCCTACAGCACACTTATACAACTTCTAAATTTCACATCTAAAATAAAAGCATGCGACACAAACTGACCCACCCATATCCGACGTCTCTAATTTCAAACTCCGAATCTACTTCCTCCATCCATCAAAGTGAACTTTTCGATTAAAAAAAACAACAAACAAACAACTAAAATACAAAGAAACAACAAACTTTAGTATCCAAACTAACAACAGGCAAACAAAGGGCCAGTTTTAATCAAAAGGAAAGTCAAGCATTGTGTTTCAACAGTTATCGTCTCTTTACTAATATTTTCTCCTCCTTCCTTCTCTCTCTCTCTCTCTCTCTCTCTCTCTCTCTCTCTCTCTCTCTCTCTCTCTCTCTCGCTCTCATACAACATTGTTTTCAAAACAAAACGATGCTTAAGAATTGCCTTTAAATACGGTATGAGTTAGAAACAGGTTGACAGCCCTGGTTGACAAAATGTACGTTGTCAAATCAATGCCGGTAAATCTAGATTTAGCTGCGAAAGGGTTTAAAAATTAAAACCCTTAAAGAGAACCTCATGTGTATCTATTTTATCATTAGTTTCCAAAACCCTGTCATAAATCAGAAGATATAATGATTACCTCCCTTCCCCAGAACATTAAAGAAAAACAACAACACCAATTATAAAAAAACAAAAACAACAAAGCCACAATTATAAAGATTACGTCGAGCACGTTCCCAGGTAAGAGATTATCTCTTAACGGAATAAAGGTGTTGAAGAGTACAGTGGTTGCTAGGCTGTGTCGTTTACGTCATCGCTTGGCTACAAGAGAAACAACTCGGGGTGACAGGCTGATGTGTTACCCGCTCCTGGCATCCAGCAGGCAGATGGCTTCATCAGATTCAATCAGTCAGCCACAGGAGGATCACCCCAAGGTCTATCATCTCCATAATTATGCAAACACGCTCACATCTCTCTCTCTCCCTCCCTCTCTGTGACGCATATTACTCTCTATCCCACCCTTTTCACTCTCGTAGATTTCGATTATTATCAAGATGATTACATTTCTGACAAATATGGCTATGAGGTCGCTATTGGCTATATACGCTTGTCAACTCTCTCTCTCTCTCTCTCTCTCTCTCTCTCTCTCTCTCTCTCTCTCTATCTCTCTCTCTCTCTCTCTCTCTCTCTCTCTCTCTCTCTCTCTCTCTCTCTCTCTCTCTCTCTCTCTCTCTCTCTCCAACATTGATTTTCTCCCCCACCCACCCACCCACCACCACTCGCGAATTACGTGATAATGAAATTCACAGTTTATTGCAATTTACCACTGACCACATGGTGTCTTTCACCAAACATCAGCACGTGCAGCCGCTTCTAGCTTTACTGCTTGCAAATGTCCAACAACAATGTCTACTTCATTTGACAGCCGACCCTAAAGGTCAGTGTAGCTCGACCTGCAGGTGCAATTGATTAACTTTTTTGGCAACTGACTGCATTGATCCTTTTTTTTTTAAACAAGAAAGAATGTTGTTAAAAAGACCCAATTTGACCCCTCGATAGATCCGTTTAATAGTCACAGTGAATGTTGTCCCACTAAAAAAAAAAGCTTGCAACAAACACCTCTTTCGAAAGTATAGCTATGTTTTAAATCAATAAATTCCGTAGTTTTGGGGCCTATTATAATAATAGTGATGATGATGATGATGCTGATGATGATGAAGACGACGACGATAGTGATGAACGACAATGGCAATTATGACGCCCACAAT
Source organism: Oncomelania hupensis (assembly GCA_036898135.1). NCBI lineage: Eukaryota > Metazoa > Mollusca > Gastropoda > Littorinimorpha > Pomatiopsidae > Oncomelania > Oncomelania hupensis. Next base: position 58,271,227 of record CM072511.1, on the reverse strand, counting down.
AACATTAGCAAGGACAACAACAACGATGATGAACCAACAAAACAACAACAACAACAACAACAACAACAACAACAACAACAACAACAACAACAACAACAACATAATAATAATAATAATAATAATAATAATAATAATAATAATAATAATAATAATAATAATAATAATCTGGAAACGCAAAGAGCACTCTTCGGTGGAATCCGTTATTGGCAAAATGATCCATGAATGTGATTGGGAATTTTGTATGGGTTAGTGAACCTGTTGGATACAAGGTATACAGCTTCAAACTTCAAAGTGAATAATCATTCTTTCTGCTTCAAAGGCTTCCCACATCTCTAATCCGCCTGTACGATCTCCACCATCGCATCAACGGCGTGAAGGGAAAGGAAGAGAAAGAGGAAGAGGAGAAGAAGAAGAGTGATAGGAGGAAGTTACAACTTTGCAGGATGATGAGATTTGTCACCGGCGAGAAGAAGTAGCATAAAAAAGAAAACTAAAGAGGAGGAAGTTGAGAAGGGGGCAGAAAAAAGAAGGAAGAGGAGAGAAGAGATCGGATGGGAGAAGAGATCGGATGGGAGAAGACAACTCTGCAGAAGGTCAGATTCTCAGCAGCAAGAGGAAGAGCAAAAAGGATGTGGAGGAGGAGGAGGAAGAGAAGAAGTAGGAGGAGGAGGAGGAGGTGCATCAGCAGCAGAAGAAGAATCAGCTTAATGTTATAGGTTTTATAATGCAGCGTGTCTTCTTTACGATCTCTAGAAACGGAGAAGAGGAAAAGTGAGGAGGAGGAGGAGAAAGAAGAAGAGGAGGAGAAGAAGAAGAAGAAGAAGAAGAAGAAGAAGAAGAATCCTATGACATGGAAGGATGGTGGGGTATAAAATCCTGGCATCATCAATGTGAACGGCACCTTCGGAAAATAAAACAGTCTTCTAGTTCTACATCGCATGTTTAAACCCAAAGATAAAGAGCTGCTCAAGACGCTCTAAATGATTACCGGTATATAGCTCTAAACCCTTCCCCCAAAACAAAACAAAAATAAAATAAATAAAATAATAAAAGATGGTGTTGCTTTTAGCGTCGCAAGATCGATGAACTAAGATCAGCCACTCGAATCCAGTTACCTGAGCGAAAGGATGACGACTGAAAAAGATTAGATGAAACTGGTCAATAACAGAGTAGGTGAGATTGGCTAGGAAAGAGGGGAACAAGAGAAAAAAGGAAAGAAGGAAGCGGTATGGAAGAGGGAAGGAGGAAAAGGAAAGGGGAGAGGAGAATAAGGTAAGAAAGAACAAACAAGAGGTGAGAAAGGGCGAGAGATAGAAGAACGAAAAGGGCAGATGAATAAATAAAACAACAGCAACACAAACACATACATGCACACCCCCCCCCACACACACACACGAAGAGACGAAATGGATCGAAAATATAAGAGTTGAAAATTAACGGACAGGTAGAAAAGAAGAAAGAAGACTGCGGACGACGATAAAGATCAGGGAGAGAAAAACAGAACTGATGACCACCCAATGTTACATGTTTCCTCTCCTCCCCCAGCCCTCCTCCCCTTCTTGTCAAAAGCATAAAACTCACCGAGTACGCTCCCTTTCTCCACAACCACCTCCTATACACTTCACCACTTCTGATAATCTTTTTTCGATTCCTTCCACCATCTTCATCTTTAATCAGTTTCCCTACGCCATTCACAAATAAAACGACACAGTGAATAATTTATATGTACCACAAGTTACCACTTCTTTCTATCACATCTTCCGTACACCGTTTTGTAGGGGCATTCCAATTTACTTTATTGATTCTGCCTGTTTTCTGCTTCACGCTGGCGCCTTGATATTTTCTTTTAGGTGCGGGTGAGGGTGTGTGCGTGTGTGTGTGTGTGTGTGTGTGTGTGTGTGTGTGTGTGTGTAGGGGGGCACACTTAGTGTTATCTGGACAAATCAGTGAACTCCTACATAACTTGTATTGACATGCCTACTTGTTTTGACGTCAGAACAAAGATCCGTTCGGGTTAGAGCTTGGTTAGGGCTAGGGTTAGGATTAGGGTTCGAACACTGCTAAGTACTTTAAAATGGGGACGAAAAATGACCCATTGTCAGCACAACGTATGTGGCGTTTCGGAAAAGTCATGATAATAATGCGTACCCTCAGCTGGGTCTGTGTGTGTGTGTGTGTGTGATTGTGTGTGTGTGCGCGAACAGAGATTGGGAGTGTGTGTGAAGGGTGGGTAAAGGAGGGGGGACATACTACCCATCACTGTTGTTGGTTGTACGCCGCCGAACTTCTCAGTTACTACTACTAACCCGTGCATTGTTCTTGTAGGGTTTATTTGAGCTTTAACACCTGACACAATGACTGTCTTTTATTTAACGTGCTGCCCAGCAAAACAAACGCATGTACATGTAATGGGAAACACCGTATAGTCTTTGAAGAATAAAAAAAAAGTCTACAATCCAAAAAAATATCCCCCTCTTCTATCCAGAATGGAAAAAAAATCTCGACTGCACTCCTAGCAAGTTTACGAACGACGACTGATCACAGTCATTGCTTGACAATTCATCTCCATTAAAGTCGACATTTTCATTTACTGGCTATTCATTTAAAGGCCTTTACTCTCATTCTCAATTCCATTCCTTTCAATGCCACATTTGTGTTATTTACGGTCTATTTCATTGAAATGACTTCAGATAAACTTTACGCTCATTCCCACGCATAAATACATTTCGCTCGCCATTTCGTTCTTCTATATTATTAGCTTAAGGAAATTCTGTTTTGCAGGCCTTTATCTTGCACTCCTTACGCCTCCTATTCAACAGCCTCCTTGCCTTTTGACGCCCAACATTTCTCCGGTTTCTAATCACGGCAGGCAACTAGTGCACCTGAGCACCCGTTGCTGCACAAACCTCGATGTTTAATGCCAACCCCAACGTCCCTATCACCGGGCTCTTCCTATCCTTTCCGAAACACCTTCTACCTTTCTTCCTTTTGAAATTAATTCTCTCTCTCTCTCTCTCTCTCTCTCTCTCTCTCTCTCTCTCGCTCCCTCCCCTCTCCATCAGTCTCTCGCTCTTTCCCTGCTATCTTTTTTTAATGTGTTACTATGTTGCACCTGTTTGTTCTTTTTTCTTTCCACTCTAAATTCTCATTTTTGTGTGTCTTTCTGTCTCTTTCTGTACATGCAGGACACTATCCATTCCTATACGTGGGCACCTCCTTCAGAACCTTTTTCTTTTCCCCTTTTCTTTCTACCTTTCCAGCCTAAATCAACTCTCTCTCTCTCTGTTTTTCAAACACACACACCAACATACACACATACACGCTTAACCAACACATACGTCTCGTTCTACATTCTCTATTTTCAAACTTTTTTCAATAGCCTCATTGATGTAATACTATGTAAACTTGTGGTTGAGCTGCACTGTATAAGAGGCATCAGGACCACAAGCATAATTTCCGTAGGCATACAGTCGTAGGCACAACTTTTTTGAATATACAATCGTAGGCATAATTTTCGTTAGCATACAGTCGTAGGCAGGCTTTTGTGTGAGCATACAGCCGTAAGGAAATTGTGTGGTCCGTTACACCCACTGACTGCATCCTTACACTTGCAGCTGCGTTGAAGTAGCAGGCCACAAGACAAGACACATTAGTGCTCCACCTCGTCGTCGTTACTGTCATCTTCGATGTCGCGGAAGATGGCAAGCCAGCCTTTACTGCTGCGAGCATCCATCGAACCACCAGCGGTGCCAAGAGTACACTCCCTTCGCCATCCGTCAGGATCACGGTGCTCGCCCCTGACAGCGCACTCTAGTCATTTGCATACAGGGGAAAGCGGATTAGCTCTTATGGACACCCAAGCTGCCTCTACAGGAACTGTCAGTAAAACCTGCCACCTTGCTGTCCCTGGATCAGTACGGATCAGCTCTCGTCTTTGCTCTCACCATCTCCTTTTATAATCGACTCATTGTTAGTGTAGCAGGAAGAAGCTGTGACACTATACCGACCTACTACATGGCTCCCTCCCAGTAATCGATTGATTGTAGCATCACTATAATCCTCTCTCATAGGAAGGGCCAAAAGCTTGAATATTACTATCCCTCCCCACCCCACCCCACCCCACCCCACCCCAACCCAACCGCCACCACCACCTCCTTAACTCACTTCCATTTGTCCATCGTTTAATAATATTGCAGGAAGGCGCTTACATCTTTCTAATATAAGCAAAGAGCTTATATAAGTTCGATTGTGCTAACAACGCCCTGTACAGAAGTGACCATATTAAGCAGGGTCCGCCCTTTTAAGAGAGTCCATCCTTCAACTTCCAGCAATGTTGTAATCATAGAGGACACGGACTGCTACAGTATATATTATCCAGGTTGATAACAATATAGGAGAAACTACTTCTGAAGAAAAGACAATACTAATCCCGTAAGCTGAAAACAAGGTGTCCAGTCTGGCAGTACTGTATCACTATAGAAGAACATTTGACCCAATGTCTTCCTCCCTTGTGCGCTAATTTGGCAACAAATCAAGTCAAGTCAAGTCAAGGCAACACATCTTTATTACCCCTAAATGGATTTTGCACATCACATTGCAGGCCAGAAAAACATGAATAAACAATAAATGCATCATCAACATACAATTATTAAACTCAAGATAAAATGTTTTAAAAAATCGTTCACACTTTTCCAGATTCGCGCCTGACTCGCACATGTTTTCATATATATTAATTGATTTCGCAACCTCTCTCAACCATCCCCCCTCTTCCACACACACACACACAGACACACACACACAGACACACCCACACACATATAAACACGCACACATACACACACACCTAGTTCTACGCATTAAAATCAAAACAACTGTGTAATGGTTCAGATATAAACATAGATACATGTTTCCTAAACTATAGGATGTAAACAGATTTTTTTTTTAAAAGCCTACAGTATTGTTTTTGTTTATTTTTTTGTAACAGTGCAGAGTGGGACCCTATTAACAGCTACTACTATGACATTATTAATAAGGCACAGGGTATAACACTTTGTGTCTTGTATCGTGTAGTTGCTTCAATACCCCATAATCGAGGGTGGGACTGGACTGGGCCCTACAAAGCAAAAAAGGTAGGACAAGCTTTCTCTTGAAATCATCGACCTTTCTAACGGTGTAAGTAGGAAGAACATTATTAGCCAGGAATGGTCATCAAGCGATCTCAAGGCCCAAGCTGTCACGTGTCCACCCTTTCTAAAATAATCAATCTATAATAAGAAGTAGGAAGAGGAGGAACATAAGCGGTGTAGTTGACCCTTTTTAGAAAAAAACCAACACAACCCACTATGTTAGTATTAGTCCGACCCTCAATTCTCATAGATACAGAATCTTAACACAATGAATGTTGCCTTCTATAGTCGTGTTAATACCTTTTGAAAATAAAAATCAGCAAATGCTTCCACGGGTTAAAAGCCTTTCTGAGTTAGACTGCTTTAAGCAGAAAAAATATAAAGAAATAGATATAAAAATAAAAATAGATATCACGAGAACAATTCATACCAAGCAGTAATTTTATTAATTACGTCTTACGGCGTGTGATCATTACAACTGCTGCTTTGTATCACCAGGTCTTGTGAGAACATGCTTCAATAATGAAAGGATATCGAGGCGAAAATTGCATTTACAAAAATGCGTGAATGCGTTCCATAGTTAGAACTCGAGCGCATAAGTTATCAGTCCCTACCCGGCTCATATAATAAGCTTTTATTAGGAGCACGTCCTTACTAAGTATTGACTGGTTAGAACAAGCACTTTATTCATCTGAACACATAATGACAAAACAGGTTCGAATCCCGTGGTAGGCAAAAATAAATGTAGGAATAAAATACTTGTTTAAAGTAGCCAATACTTAGAATGTGCCTTTAAAACAGACAGGACAGAGCAGAGTCTCTTGCACCTTCGTGCCTCATTGACATCTCCCAGCCAAGCCGACAGATGGAGGGACTAGACAGGTAGTAGGGTAGATAGTAAGGGTTTCAGGTGAGGTCGACGATTTAAATATATATTTAAAAAAACACTCACAACAACAAAAATACCTTTATCAGGTGGATGAGTGTTAAAACTGTTCCGCTTTAACTTAGTCATGTGTTAATAGGATCTGAGCGATCCGATTGACTTTGAGACGACTGATCAGGCTTTGAAATTGAAACCAGTGCCACGTGCTTTGGTGCTAATTAAAATCCTCCATATTCAGAGATTCTTGGATTGCTGGTTTTCTCGTCACAACACTAAAACGATGCGCAAGTTAAGTGCCAGAGTTCTATTTGACCCAGGGAACGACGACTATTCATCGGCTTCTAGAAATCGACCAAAAAAGGTCACACCGAGTATAAATTCAATGTTTAAACGCCAAGTTTTATGATCAGAGAGCTGAATACAACAGCATCAATGTCATTATCTAAGCCCAAGGAGGTACCTTGTAGTTTCTTTGATAGCTTGTTCGAAGTGATTTACAATTGTTGTAAGGCTAAACAAAGGAACAATAAATAAACTACAACAGTAAAGGAGAAACTAAAACTCGTTCGCAGCCCAGTGATGTTCCCCCTCCCTACCTCCTCCCACTATAAATCCAGATATTCTGTCCGAGTTCGGAGATGAAACAGATGGAAATTTAAGCAATAAATAGTGAGTCAAGCAATAATGCACTCTTATCATCAAATATAGGGCAGAGAATATTGTAAAGAAAAAGAATGAGACGACAGCAATGCGACGACTATGCTACCTGACTGCCATTTGAATGGTTTCATTATGTAAAACAACTTTGTAGAATATCTGTAATGCAAAACAAGCAGCGGGAAAAGAAAATCTATGCGCCTTAAAGGAACGACTGTTTTATGGTCGCAAGAAAAAGGACACTCAAACAGAGAGACATATCCGGTCCCCTTCAGACCCCCTCGATTTGCCGTAGCTCATCGCGCACTTCTGCCATCTGAAATAATGCTCTTACAATAAATCTGTACACATCTCGTCAAAATAATTTATAAAAACTTAATAATTAGAAGAAAAAAATGACACACAAGAGACCTTCTTCTCAACCCAACTTGTTAGCTGTACATAATTATTGCTATCTGAAATCAATTTGCCTAATGTGGTGTATGTTGAATTCTTGATTCTTCCTCCCCCCTCTTCTTTAACCCAACATGTGTGTAATTGTCTTTTTGCCCGTGTTGTGTGAAATGCGCCATGAACCGCCATGTACCTATCACAAAGTAACAATGTCGCAATGTCGTCATTTTGTAGTCGAATGCCAAACCCTCCCTTCCCTCAATATATTTCTAGGTCATGAGGCAACGTCGTCAACAATTTTTCGGATAATGCTTTTCTCTTCCGACACCCAAAACCCTTACTCAGCTCTCCATATCCCCAAATACTCTCTACTCTCTTTCTCTCCCATCCCTATTTTGATTTTCAAGAGATTGAAGACATTTTCTTTTCTCTTTGACCGAAGTACTAGAGCAAATCGACACGTATAAAGGATACCCTACCCGTCCTCCCTCCCTCACCCCCACCTCTCTTCCCATACTTGCATCATCTCTCAGGTCGGTTGTGTCTTGTCAGGCGGTTTTTGAATCAGAGTGACATGGTCAGCTGCTCCTGTCTGTTACGCCTAGTTGCGCAAATGGCGATGGAGGGCGGCCGTTGTTGCTGATGCTGTCGTGAGGTCCCTAGGGGACTGGCGGCGGTCGCCATTAGCAGCAGCACGCTGTCACCATCAGAGATCCACAGCTTACGCCTCCAGAGGCACAGCAGAGAGGAGAGTCTATCTCTTTTTTAGATTATGTCTAGCTATTGTGTGCCTTAAAATATGGGTAGTACACGCAAGCGTTGTATATTGAACGCTCACTAAACAAAACCTACTGTAAGGGAAGGGGGGGGGGAGAAAACGAGAGAAACAGAGACAGAGGAGAAGAAGAAGAAGAAGAAGAAGAAGAAGAAGAAGAAGAAGAAGAAGAAGAGATCATCTAATAGCCAGAATATTGACTTTTTTTCCTCTGGAGTTCACGAAACTTTCGTGTCATCAATAGCGAACTGGCCATCCGAAGAATCGTTCTGAATGCTTCATGTTATTTGAAAATGTTGCATGCCCAATACTCGTCGAAACAATGACCGATAACATTTGCACACAAGAAGCGATCCTTGCCTTTTGGCTTAATGCGTAACCTGACATACATACGACACACGTAGGTACACACACACACACACACACACACACACACACACACACACACACACACACACCCACACACACACACACACACTCCTGAGACCCTCCTCCGCCTCTCTCTCGATCTCCCAACTAAGTGATGCTCATGACTGAAGTACATAAATTGACTAAAATAGGGTCGTCTGTCTGTCTCTCCCTCTCATCTCTCCACCAACCCCCACCTCCCACCCATCCAAGTGTGGCGCAGGACAGATGTAAATAAAATTAATAAAACTACGTCGTCTACCTGCCCCGCCCCCCTCTCTCTCTCTCTTCCAACCGCCCCAAGTGTCAGTTAAGGAGAGACGTACATAAAAATTAATAAGGCTTACGTCGCGGACCACCGAGCCGATCCTACCGCCATACAAGCACAAAATAACTGAGTTTTTGCTTTAGAGGGTTAAAGGGAGCAAGAATCACAATGATCCATTCATCACCGAAGAGACACACGGATCCTTCACACTTGCCGGGGCAGCCAAGCGCACACCGATGCAGAGCTAAACGGTCTTCTAATTGAATAAAAGCTTCCACGACGTCTGACACCGAAAAACAGCAAGTGCGCGGCAGCGGAATGTGGTCTTTACAAATATGTGCCATTTTGTAACAACTTATTTGCTATGGGTGGCGGTGTGAAGAGTGGGTGGGTAGATTGGGAGAAAGAGACACACCGGAAAGAGGGAGGGAGGGAGGGAGGAAGAGAGAAAGAGACAGAGACAGAGAGACAGAGACAAAGAGAGAAATAGAAAGAGGGGGGAGGGGGTGGGGTAGAGAGAAAGAGAGAGACAGAGAGAGAGAGTCCGCGGTCTGTGGCAAACAGAAGCAAAATATGTACAACAACGACAACAAACACTATATACCGAAACAGACATGAAATATTAAAACAATTGTGTTTCCATTTTTATTCATAATCTCCCACGTATTTATTTTATCATCATCATCATCATCATCATCATCATCATCATCATCATCATCATCATCATCATCATCATCATCATCATCATCATCATCATCATCAACATCATTATCCATCATCAATATTTTATCACGTTGATCCAAGCCAACACATAGCATAATATTAAGTAAAATCCACAAGTTAAGCAGAGTTTCAAAAGTAATAAGTCATCCGTACTCGCCAGAAAATACACTACAAAACTCTATTATTAGATGAACCATTTCGTGTCGCAAACGATTCGATCTACAAGGGAAGCCTCCCTCCCCGGCTCACACTTATGGTCATGCCACACGAGCGTCAAATCTTGAATCCAATTCATGAAATCACGACAAAATCCCTTGATTGTCGTGTGGCACCCTGTGCATCGCGAATCCAGATTCTTTGAATTGGCTCCGATTGCCGACTTTCAACATGTTCTAATTCCGCGAGTCTCGATTGTGTGATTCGGACCTTTTGGCCAATGAGAAGCAGAATACGAATCACGGGATCACAACACACGTACAGCAAAACTTCAAGACCAATAACCCTCAAGTTTGACTCGATGTGCGACTTTCGTGTGGCACTGCGCGATTCAAGTCAAAATGAAATTCCGAATTCGAAGTCGAAAATTGCTCCGATTCGCGTCAAGTCCAGTAGATTTGACGCTCGTGTGGCATGGACTTTACAAATTAGAAGAATAAAACGGGTTTCTTCAAAAGGTTACTATGAGGTAAACCCTGTGCATTTAAAAATCTGAACTTCGGAAACAACCCCTTGAAGGGGGCTAGATCGTGACAGCTTAATTGAAAAACAATACATAAAATGATAAATACAACATAGAGTCGCAGGAGAAGGGTTGGGGTGTGGGTGTTGGTGGGTGATGGGAGTCGGGGCGAATGACAATGAGAGAGAGAGAGTGGGGTGGGTGGGGTGGAAGACTAGAGAGGGGGGGAGGGGACTTACCATGTGTCCAATGTGCCAGTGTGAGCGAGTGTGTGCCTTTTGTGAGTTTAATTTTTTCATGTTTTGTGCGCCTGTTGGTTTCAGTGTTTATATTTCATTATTATCAGAATACAATGTGTCGTAAGTTCTAACAAAACATTTGTCAGCTCGTGCGCGCGCTTGCCTCTGTGTGTGTGTGTGTGTGTGTGTGGGTGTGTGTGCGTGTGTGTGTGTGTATTTTCTTTTACTTTGTAATGCTCGTCTTTGTCTACGTACACGCGCGCTGTATTTTTGAGAACGGGCCTCTTTACTGTTCGTTGTAATGCATCATCACACACCCCTACCGTATACCTTCTCTCCCCACTAACAATATCCAGTCATCATTGCTCTTAAAAAAAACAATACTGCTTTTTATTTCAATAATTCTCGTCTTTGCGTTATATCCAAGATTGTTCCTCTTCAAATTTGTCCTCTTTTCTCCCTAGCGTTACATTTAGTATGCGTTTTCCTCTTCTCATTCATTGTTTCCGTACTCATTCTCGTGCGCGCTGTATACATATTTTCAGTTGCGTGCAGCCGGAAGAGAGAAGGAAGCTTCAGCAAAGAACATGAAGAATGCACATTAGGTGAGTAGCTAAGTTTGGTTGCGTGCATCACGGAACACTCGGATGTGGCACCGCGGGACAACGGCGCTGCTGGAGGGCTAGGGGACAGTCGGTGGAGTGATTCGGCCGGACCTTGATGACCAAGAGTGGCCACGATCAATGCCAATGGTCAGCGATCAGCTGCTAAAACCAGTGTCCAACCTCAATGGTCAGCACTCAGGCTGATAAGATGAAAGCCGTCCATATGCTGCGGTGGTCTAATGGGGTTGATCTGGGTCAGCACCCCGGGGTACGTGGAGCTTCTTAACCATTGGTCACTACTAGCTAGCCGCCATTCATTGTTACTACTGTGCTCTCAAATAACCGATGGGGTGTAGTAATACTGTGGATAAAATCCGTTTAATATATTTTTTCACGCCATTTATAACATATTCAGAACTTTACTAATGGCTGCTTCGTGCGATAAGGGAGTGAGGGTTGTGGGGAAGTAAGGGGTAGGATGTGTGTGTGGGGGGGTGGGTGGTTGTGGGTGTGTGATATTTTACGTTGTCTAGATACTCTAGAAAGTACACTTTAGAGATGAATTCTTCCTCTTCCATTGTGGAAGAACTTTCCAGTACTTCGTCACTGAACATACATCATTTAGAAGAAATCTTACACAACACATTAAACATTAGGTAATTTTCCACTTAGTTGTTCTTTATTATAACGTGCATTAATTTATTTTAAAAGTTGATTTGGTGGCGGGCGCTCGCGGATGTATGTGTGTGTGTGTGTGTGTGTGTGGGTGTGTGTGTGTGTGTGTGTGTGTGTGGATAGTGTTCATGGATTTATGTGAAGTGTGAGTCCGTGCGTGTCTACGTGCATACAATGTCTATGAACGCGTGCACGGCTGTGTATGTGTGCAATGTGTGTACGTGCGCGTGACACCGAACGGTTAGGGAGGGTGCTTGCAGTCCCTCCCCCTTCCTTCTCACAACCCACCCCGACAATGAAGATGAATGGAATTATCCTCTACTTCATCTTCGCCTCCAACAGACGGGGAGCCATCTCACCATACACAACACCAACACACACTAAGTTTACCATGCTCCACATATACCGAAAGACAAACAACTTAGTCCCGGAAGTCCAAAAGAAAACGAATTTTGGTTCAGTTGTTCTTGAGATAAAGCAAAAAAGTGTGTTTTGAACAGAAAAGTTAAAATCAGAGTGACGGACCTGCCGATTGAGCGACAACTGAACTGACAACGGACTGCTACCAAAACTCAACAAAATGGCCTTAGCCGTTTTTGAGACAATGAGCCAATCGTAGTTAGCATCAAAATGACTCAGTGACCTTGATCTTTTGGGGTAGAGCAAACATGAAAGCACGGGAGGCAGGCCACTAACTTAGGTAATATTTCCATGAAGTTTGGTCAAAATCCGTTCAATGGCCCTTTAGATATGCGACGGACCTACCGACGTACGGACCGACATTTGCTCGTTCTGATTTACCAATATTTCGAAGAAAAAAATAATGTGCAAAACCATTTTTATCCAAATACACTTATTGACTTAGTGGTCCTGATTCGGCTCTTTGTAGTCCGCTGGACCCTATAAACAATGACTAACTAACTTAATCGATTTTTTTTCTGTTTTATACAACAAGGTGCTTGTGTTCAATGTTGCAATGGCGTCTGTAAGATTTTGTTAATTGCAGTCTTATAACGGTGTTTGTGTGACAAATTTATGACAGTAGACGTGCTATAATGCCGGTGTGTGGGGGATGTATGTTGGGACTATTTACCAACATCGGGTCAATTTATGCAATATATGTTGGCTGCATAAATTCTGTATTCGGTATGCACTGTGACCAGGGGTAAGTGTAGGGTTAAATTAAGAGAAGTTTGCAGCCGCGTATCCTCCAATCCCTTGACCTTGCTGGTGCTGCCCTGCGGCGTCTGTGCCTTTAGCAAATAAAGAGTCACAGTGACAAAAAAAAGTTCCAAAATCGAAAGTTTCGCTTTCAACAAGCCGTGCGTTACATGAAAAAAGCTGGAAATAAGAACGCCGATTCTCTCAAACTTTCATTCCAAATGCCAGAAACTGAAAGTACGTCAGTTTATTTGTGTATACACGGTATTAGGTGCCTGCGTGTCTGTAAGCGTGTGAGGGAATATTCGCTTCTACTGCAACGACCCATTCTGTCACTTACCCAGTAATGTCCCTTGGATGCTTTCTAGCGTGGAGGACAGGAGGAAATGGACAGATTGCGGCGATACGATACCAAAGACAGTTCTCTCCCTTTTATACCCGTTAGTCACTAAGGTCGAATATACATACAACTAAGCAACAGGGAAATGGGCCAGATGGGGAGGAGATAGGGTGTGTGTGTGTGTGTGTGCGCGTGTGTGTGTGTGTGTTGGGGAGGGGGTGAGACTTGGGGAGGAAGAATATAGAAATGGATGAAAGGCATACTTACACTCTAATTTAGAGAAACATAGTGTTCAAGGCGCATCTGAGGAGTGAAAGGTCCTGCGCGTTTGCATGCAGGAACGTCAAGGGATGCCCCACAACAGTCCAGGTTCAATGCTACTGTATACAAGGGATTAATCCGACTAGTTCTAGACAACGCCTCAGTGGAATGGGACCCACACCAGCAACGCCTGAAGACCACCATTGAGGCTGTCCAACGGCGGGCTGCGCGCGGGATCCTGAATATGTTCAGCCGTACAGCAAGCGTCTCTGAGATGGTCGCAGAACTCGAACTGTAGCAAGAACGGTTGACAGGGCATGCATGGCCTTGTTGATATCCCTTTGGGTTTTGTCAGCCTGCTACTCGCTCCACCAGAGGACACCAACAAAAGTTACCACTCCTGCACTGCAGAACGGACACCTACCTGCATTCCCGTTTTTACTCAGTGACGAAGTAGTCAACGCACGCACCCACAATCCCAGCATTCAGAACTTCGGCTCTGGGAGGGCTGAGAGCACGCTGAGAAATGTCCCCATGCCAACTCTGTATAAAGTTTGTAAATCTTCTACACACTTATGCAGCTGTTTTTAAACCTTGATCGTGTCGTCCGCACCCCAATATTGTGGAGTTTTTTTTTCGCGTAGCCGGAGTATCCCCATAATAATAATAATAATAATAATAATAATAATAATAATAATAATAATAATAATAATAATAACAATAATAATAATAATAATAATAATAATAATAATAATAATAATAATACAGGATGCTATATAAGCGCCTTTCCCCAAATCAATTAGGCTCAAGGCGCGGCGATCTATACCAACATACACGCTCACCTGTCTCATCCACGCTCACACACACCAAATACACATCCATCACTCAAACAGGTGGTATAAAGGCAGGGAGATCGCTATTAGAAGACGGAAAGAAAATCGAAGTTTTAGTTTTGAATTTTTTTTTATATTCACTGCGTCCTGTACCATTTTTGAAGGGAGGGAGGAAACCGGAGTGCCCGGAGAAAACCCTTGGTGACCTCAATAGTCTCGTACCTAAGTCACATACGTTTGCCCCTTGCGGAAATCGAACCCGCGACCTTCGGCATAGGAAACCGGCGACTTATCCACTGCGCCACGAGGAAGAAGAAGAAGAAGAAGAAGAAGAAGAAGAAGAAGAAGAAGAAGAAGAAGAAGAAGAAGAAGAAGAAGAAGAAGAAGAAGAAGAAGAAGAAGAAAACGAAAAGGTCACTAGCTACCTTAAGGTTTAGTAAATAAAGGTGTCATATCGTCCTGCTTGCCAGTTAATTTCTTTTAGCGTCAGTAAACATAACTAACGTGTGTGTGCCTGTGTGTGGGTGTGTTTGTGTATGTGTGTGTGTGGGTGTGTTTGTGTGTGTGTGTGTATGTGTGTGTGTGTGTGCGTGTGTGTATTTTAAAATGTGTCCGATTACGCCTGAAATAATGAATTGTCGTAACAATACACAAATATTTATTAACCTCTTTCACTTGAAACTTTTGTATTAAAAGACACAAGACGATAAAAAGCCTTCAATCAGATTTGTGTTACCAAATATTATGAAAAATCGGCTTTCTTTCTGCTACTGTCTTTAAAAATGTATTAAAGGCGGCTACTGAACATCGAAGATAAATAACAACTAGAATGCTGCACCAGACACAAGGACATTTTTGACCCAGGTCCAGTTTAGCTTAAAGCAATTGCCTAACAACAACAACAACAACAACAACAACAACAACAACAACAACAATAAATAAATAAATAAATAAATAGCTCAATAGCAAGGCAAGAGTCGTCGTTAAACAGTTTTCTAACTGTATTGAGCAAAAGACGCAAACATCACCAACAATTGCATTCAAAACCTTACTCAAAAGTAGTGGCCACATATGGCTGACGTTTTACAGCTTATGCATTGGGCTATGAGACTTTTCCCTGAACAGAATTTTGACGGGTGGCCACATTTGTTTAGTGGCCACATTTGGCTTACGTTTTACAGCTTATGCATTGGGCTATGAGACTTTTCACTGAACAGAATTTTGACAGGTGGCCACACCTTATGAGTTTAGTGGCCACATTTGGCTTACGTTTTATGGCTTATGCATTGGGTCGGAGGTAGTGGCGCCATGTTTATCACGGCCCGGTTCGAATTTATAAACCTATGTAGCTGTGTAATTTCACTACAACAAGGCACTTTTTCATGACGATATAATGTACTCTTTTACGATTTGACTATAATATGAAACAACTTCACTAAGGACGGTGGTATGTAGATTTACGTCTCCAGACACAGAGCGTATAGGGGACTTGAGAAACACTAACAAGTTGTAGTATGGTGTCGATCCATGAGATGAAGACATGGTGGATAAGAGAACAAACGATGTAGTGAAGTCATGTAGATGCTGTACACTCTACGCGGTAACAAACATGTTGAAGCAGACGCGCAAGCGGAAGGAAGGAAAGTCGATCGTATAGATGTGGCAAGGAGCCGTAGGATCTTGCGATGAGCCGTGCGAGGGAGGCGAGTGTAGGCAGACGCAGATTTCGCTGGCGGTGCTAAGCACCTGTTGTCCGGAGGTCGCCAGTCTCCACAACAAAGTCTGGGTAGCCAGGGTCCCCAGGAACAATGATTATCAGAAAGTAAGCACCTTTTAAGGACCTTTTAAGGACCTCGTAACAAATATTAAGGAAGGATAATAATATATTTATGTAGCTGTAAATAAGTGAACAATACATTATGAAGGTCACAATAAATAATATGTATTGAAATAGTATTTAACAAGAGCAACTATTTATTACATACCGTTTAAATAGACAGAATGCACTCGCACCAACTCAGCAATTAATAACACTGGTAAAAAGTTGCCATCATGGGTCTACATCAATGTCTTTAACAGCAATAAACTTCATTTTAATAAAACTGACATGGGAAAGACTTGAGACACCCAAAAGGACTGTTTCAATTATAAGCAGAATTACAACAGCTTCAGTTCTTTCTCTTTCATTTCAATCTGTCCACCAAGCCGAGCGACTGTACATAATTTTTATTGGGATGTCAATCTAAGCGTGTTGGCACGGGCTAGAAGTATCAGGCTGCTCTGCTGTTATGCATCTAAGCAAAGGCTGTCTGCTTCAATTGTTAAGTGTCGGGCATCATCTTCTTCCTTCTTTCTCTTTTTCTTGTGTGTCAATTTCTTCAGTTATTAAAGCACGTTTGACTTGTTTTTGATCCTGAACCTTCTCCTCTCGCTGAGCTTTCAGGAACTGTTCGTACCTTCCCCAAGCATTTCCAGCAGCAGCTAGTAGCTTGGCATCGATGGCGACATTTGTTACTCCACCAACATTTCGAATGTGGTCAATCATAGTGCGTCTTGCCTTTAGAGAAAGTTATGAAAGGTTGTCAGTGGTGTATCGAGTGCCTTTTTCAAAATAGAAAAACTGTAGCAAGTTGGAAGTGTTATCTTTTTCTCTAAAGCTGCTTTCACATAGATTTCAAGAGCAGGTAGCAGATTTCTCACTCACCGTGCAGGTGCAATGTTTTCAAGCCAACGATGCCGACAGAACTTCAAAGGAAGCTCACTGGACCCAGATACTTTGAGGTAATCTTCACGTCGAGGGGAAGCATCAAACAGCTTAAATGCAGATGTAAGGATGTTCTCAATGTCCCAACCAGAGGCTTCGCATCCACACTTAAATGCATTATGAATGGTGTGTAGACCACAACTACCTACAGAAAGTAAGGCCAGTCCATCATGGTTCAACTTTAGGTCATCATTAATCATTTTGTGAACACTCCAATTGACGTTGGGGCCATCCATGTCTAACTGAAGAAGACCTGGCTTCTCAAGGTTAAAATATGTTAACACAGATGACAGTTCTTTATCTAAGTTTGAAGCAGTTGCATGCCCAAGAAAACAACTGGTAAGATATCGTGTTTGCACTGTATTTTGTTCCCAGAACCGAATCCACACATCCATTGTTCTTGTTAAGGGACTCGTCAAAGAGCAGCACATAACCGGTTTTTGAATCAGACTTTATAGATTGTATGTACTAGCGCCTCTGAAAATTGAAAATTGAAGGCCCTGGTTTAGGTTCGGCGCTCGAGATACTCTGAGTCTCT
Source organism: Oncomelania hupensis (assembly GCA_036898135.1). Classification (NCBI taxonomy): domain Eukaryota; kingdom Metazoa; phylum Mollusca; class Gastropoda; order Littorinimorpha; family Pomatiopsidae; genus Oncomelania; species Oncomelania hupensis. Next base: position 58,253,896 of record CM072511.1, on the reverse strand, counting down.
GATGAATAAAATTGATCAACGCCAATGGCTCCCACATTTTCTTTTACATTTTTCTTATGTTTTCCACTTTTCATGTGTGCCTTTAGGGCGGCTTCTCCCATAGCAGCTAAGTTGATCTTCGAAACACAAAGCCGACATTTCGGCTTGTCTACGATCCTTTGGATCGGCAAGAATCCAGTCTTTATAGTCTTTATGGCGAATCCAGTTATCTTCAAAAGAACACTTCCCTGGCATTTTTTCTTTTCAAGATAACTGGATTCGCCATAAAGACTATAAAGACTGGATTCTTGCCGATCCAAAGGATCGTAGACAAGCGAAATGTCGGCTTTGTGTAGACTACGGCCGACGTAAAGTGAGAAATATCGCGAGATTTGCAGAAATTTGGTACTAGCGGAAAACATGGAAAGGAGGGGGTTGTGACGTCAGTCCAAGGTTGAATAAATGAATAATTAATTGTGAAAGGTCACGCATATGACATCATTATGAATGATCAATGATCTAAATTTTTTTAATGTTTTTATTTCTTTTAGTTACAAATACTAAATAAATAAAAACTAATAAGCACTTTATTATTTTTCTAAGGACCTGCCAAATTGTATAAGGACTTAGAAGTGAAAAGTAAGCACTTTTAAGGCCTTATTTTGGAAAGCCAAAACTACAAACTTATACTGACTTATAAGGCACCTACGGACCCTGGTAGCCCAATCATAGAGAAAGAACGAGGCAGCCAAGGAGTAGAAAGCCGGCAGCATGGCGAAGCGGCCAGTTCCCATCCAAGGAGCCGATTGGAATTGAAAATGAAGGTTGAAGGTTGAGATGGAGTATTGTGTCGGATCTCCCACAGACCGCTAGTGTAGCGTCGATGTCCGGAACACCCTCAGGGCAACAGCGACTACCCCAAATGGCCAGCCGAAGGCAGCGCTCCAAATCTCCGCCCAGCGCAGGGTCAGTGTGGCTGAACGCACCCTCCCTCGAGCAGGTGTGAGCAAAAAGGCTGATGACCACCGCAATAGAAAGTGCTACGCAGTAGAAGCTGCTGGTCGGCTAGGCGGAGCTGAAACTGACCGCTGCAGTTGTAGATGCAGGTCGGCATTGTATTGAAAAAGGTGCTCAACACCATCAGGGAATGCTTAATGCTGGAGCTCGTGAGCATCTGATGATCGCCGTAATGGAAAGTGCTACGCAGTGGAAGCTGCTGGTCGGCTGATGCTCTGTCCTGATCCACTAAGATCGACACGCAACAAATAAATTCAACTGCCTGAGTTCGCCAAGTCGTGTGTAACAGACAATCTTTGTTGCGTGTAATCATGCGTGCGGGAGGAGTTTAGGTTGACCACTAAACTCGTGACGTCACACTCTCGCTTCCGATTGGTCCTCGTAAGCCCGGCCTGTTTATAATTGCGGAAGAAATCAAACATGCGCTATCCTTGTGAAATTTTACGTTAGCCAGTACGCAAGGAAATACATAAGGAATTCATGAGCGTCAAACAAGTGTGGCCGGTCATTAAACGCGCAGATAGCGCTATATTTATAACCTACAGTCTTAACGGTGCAGACATTTTTGAACATTCCAGAATGACGTAATTTAAAAAAATCAGAACAAAAATCGTCACAGGAAATACGCACTGCCTTATATATTACGGAATGTTCTTCGAAGTTTCAAGATTTGACTATTAGTTGCGAGCTAGGTCTGGAACCTTCCGTCGGTGGTAAACAAACAAATCCAGAAATATCTAAAAATTGCAACAACAATATGGACCGAAGAAAACAAACAGACGAACTATATACAAAGCTTTTCTAGCAACACCACAGAACCAAATTAAAGATAAATAAACGCTATCATCATAAAATGCCCGTAACTATCGTGCGCGTCTAAAAGAGAAAGTGATCGATGACTTAAACAGTAGATCTGTCGCCTTCAACTGGAGAAGGAGTTGAAAGGAGAAAGAAGAAAAGGAGAAGAAGGAAAATATGAAAAGGCTCTAACTCGATCCCCTTCAGCTCCAAATTATAACGCGACGGTTGTCATGTTTTTGACAAATTGCGATTTCAGAAGAGAGGGTGCATCTTTTCTAAACTTACATGAAACTAACAGATATATCGTTTACAAGAACCGTAGGAGAACGTAAAACTTGAAGAATGAAAGTAGAAGAAGGAAGCGAAAAAGAGGATGGGGCAAACCTGAAGAAAAAGAGGACATTTGATACAAATTGCAATCTAAATGTTGAACACTAAGACTAAATAATTGAAAAAGGGGCAAAAGAAGAGGAACGAGATGTACGAGGACGAAGATGAAAAGGAAGGAGAAACCACCACCATCAGCAGCAGCAGCAAAAGAAGAAGAAGAAGAAGAAGAAGAAGAAGAAGAAGAAGAAGAAGAAGAAGAAGAAGAAGAAGAAGAAGAAGAAGAAGAAGAAGAAGAAGAAGAAGAAGAAGCGAATTAGGACAAAAAAAGCGCGAAGAATTTGTGGAGACTCGAAATAGCATGCATCAACCACAGCAAGACGAACAAGAAGAAAATAATGGACGGAGCAGAAAGAGGAAGAAGATAGACGCGGAGGAAGAGGAGAAAAAGGAGAAGAAGGCAGAGGAGAAAGAATGGCGAAGGGTTTTGTGAGCACGTCGACGCAAAACAATCACCAAATTACAGTCCAACTCAATCATCAAACTACAGGACAACTGCTTTGACAACAAGCTCAAGCTTTCATCATCAGCCTATAACAAAATGTTTGCAATCGCGATGCCGTAAGTCTGCCCGAAGGAATAATAAAAGAGAAGTTTGAGTGAGGAGGGATGTGACATGATGTTGCTGTGAGTACGTGTTGAACGACCAATGACTCGCTCTGGCAACATCCCTAGGAAACATCGAAGGCCATCCTGTGCAGATACCACTATGTACACCGTATCCAAATGCATTCGAGAAGAAAAAGATATGAATGGCCACCTTGCTCAGATGATATAACGCTGAAGCTCTGAAAATCAATGAGGAGTTGTAACGGGGAAAGACGAAGGACAAACGGTGGAGATATGAAATGTGTATATTGTCATGAAGCAATATCTCTGAAGACCATATGAAGACGGAATAGCCTACCTGCGCAGGAAAATAAATATGTAGTTCACTGGCTTGACATTATTCCAATGAGCCCAGATAGCCGGAAAGCAGTGAATAAACACGTTGTTGTGAAGGCAAGATCTCTGAAGAACAACAAATTGCAAAGAGTATATTGCCCTGTAAATGGACTACCACCGATAGAAGAAGAAGAAGTAGAAGTAGAAGAAGAAGAAGAAGAAGAAGAAGAAGAAGAAGAAGAAGAAGAAGAAGAAGAAGAAGAAGAAGAAGAAGAAGAAGAAGAAGAAGAAGAAGAAACTACAAAGTTTTAGAAAAGAATTGTATAGCTCAAAAGTTATAACACTTTGGAAATGCCATATCGGGCTTTTATGAATCGCGAACATATTTTACAATTGACACTAACGATGTGTTTTTAATTCCCGTGGGACAATACGTATGTCCTCGGCGACTTGAAACCACGAAACCTCCATACTGCGACCAAAACGCTGCATGCATCCGGGAGCGCAGCAGAAAATGGGCGAACCAGTGATAGCGGCAGATTTCAGCGTGACAGTCCCACAGCTGCGTATGGAAAGCATCATAGACCACCCAGCCTCCGCCTGCTTCCGAAAACCCGTCAAAGTTCATCCGTTACTATGTACACATCGAGCAGCAGAAATGGGTTTAAGAAGATTAGCAAGTACTAAGAGAACTAGTGTGTTATGGGTAGTTTGGCTTCTGATAGTGGTAGTGCTATACAGTTAGCACGTATAATCATCATTACCGGGTAGTGGCCCATAGGTCCAAGACGCTACACAATGCTGCAGACATGCAGCAGGTGTCCACCTTGAGCAATGTGGGTTAAAAGTCACTGATTTTTGTGACCAGCTGAATGGTACTCCATGGATATGGCAGTTTTGTCGCGTGACAATTCTTCAAAACCGCTACCTTTCTGCCTATAAACATATCCCGCTTGTGCATCTCAGTCTCAGATGCTCTGTATATGCCCACAGGCCAGGGCGAATCCGGGCGATCTCTTGATACTCCGCCTGTCCCACAGGTGCTGTCATTCTTGATAACAGCATCCATCACAGTCGCGGCTGTTGCTGCTGCTGACAATGGTACTGATAATGGCGTTGGTGGTGACTGAGGTAGCGATGTAGGCTCCGGCTGACGATACTGGTGGTGGCATTGATGGAAGTATAGTTGTAGTGTTACTGATGATGATTGTGCATTGCGGTTGGTGTTACTGATGACTTTGCTGGCGTGGTGATGCTGCTAATAATATTGATAGCGCTGCAGCTGTAAGATTACACGCTGTCCTGTTAGTGTTAGGTCACAGGTAATGATCGACCAGGCATCGACGGCTTTGTTAACGACACCCGGAGGACCTGGAAAATTTACACGGTGTTCGGAGTCCGAATCAATACAATACAATAGAAGACAATACAAGAAACATTATGTAAGAAAAAGAAAAGCTTACACATTCACACAGACTGGCTCAGACACATAGAAACAGGCACACACACACGCACCCACACATACACACACACATACAACCTGGTCGTCAGAATGTCCCGTATTGACAAATGTGTATAAAGAGAATACTCTTCAAGATAACGAGAATATATTATATGACGATGATCTCACCTACGTTATAGCAAAAATATTATATAAATCTGAAGTTAAAAATTGTTGAAATTATTTCGTACGTTAGACATTTTTTCCAAGCGAAAATGTGTTTACAGAATTGTTAGTCCTAAAATCAATGAGTTGCAATGAATATGAATTAGACTCAGTTTGTATAAAATGTTAATAAGACGATAACACGAGATAAAACACATGTTGACATATACTTCATTGTAGAGACACCGCCATTGCTTTGGATAATCTAGATTTTCTACCAGTTTTATAATAAACCCAAATTTACTCCGAGGTCCAAGTGTAGCCTTTGAGTTTGGCGACTACCCCGTTTCATGTGCATTCAAACCCGGAAACGGAAGACTCAGGATGGTCAAGCAGGTTAAAACAAAACGTCTCGGTGTGCCCGAGGTCTCTCTGCACAGGGTCTGACTCGTATAACGAGTATCAGAGACTAGCAAAGGCTAACGGATAGTAAGATCTGCTAATATATCACTCTCTGCACCCTTCAGTAAGTTCAGCCAGTGCCGATGGGGACTGTGACCACAAGCACAGCAAAGGTTAATTGGCCCTAGACCTTCTGGGCTTCCATCCCTACAGACGTACCTCTGGCAGTCAGTGCACACTATTATTAGTATCGAGGCACTGGGCACAGACTCACTCCTCCGGATAAGAGTATAAACCGAGGTCTAGCTGTACGCGCACGCAATATATTGCAGAGACTTTTAAAAAAAGATTCTGACGCTAAAGTCTTAGACGGGCGGGTGCCGGCTACGAAAATACACTCAGCAAGCGCTAGGTCCAATCGTCCCATATCCTGTCGCCCACGACTGTGCTTATTTGCATGGGTGTCGTACGATGCTATGCGCCCAAAGGCTTCAAGTGGGCGAATCTGGCGGCTTGAGTTACATCCTTTACCGGTCAGCGCCTTGGGCAACCCTTGAGATGGAAACGCGCTATGTAGAAGAACGACTAAATAACTAGAATTGAAGCACTCTCCAATATACATAGGCATGGACAGCCAGATGTCCTGCACGTTGTTGAACACAAAAATTATATTTAAAAAAATATCGAGCTAGTCCTTCTTGTTCCTGTTTTTATATGTGTAGATCTGTTTAAAAACTGGATTTTAGGAAAGCGAGCACTATGCCCAGTTCTATGACAGATAGTGATTGGATCCCTCTGAAGTAAGCCTATCTCAAAGACAGTACAACTCTTCAGAGTCTAACAAACAAGCAAACAAAATAAATCACTAAAAGGAACAACACATCTGAGTTGGTGTTGTGCTCCTAAAGATCTTCAACTGTACACTACAGTTGCTCTGCCCCAAAAAACCTTATTAAATGTTGGGATCTATCAATTGACATTTAAAACTAGTTGTTCTCCTATTGCATTTGAAAAAAAAAAGACATACCGCAAAACTGTTAGTGTAAAATGCACGAGTTATGGCGCAATACACATTGTAATTGAATGTTTCTCCGGAACACCTTTCAAAGTATTTTCGAATTTGCAAATCTAGACTAACGATAAATGATTAATCTATATGTCCAAATCAAATTCCGACAACGAGGTTATATAATGAAAACAACATCATTTCTGGTTTTAAAAAAATTTGATTAAGTATATAAATATAAATAATGTACACGTGTGTATGTTTATGCATGTGTATGTGCATGTGTTCGTGAAAGTCTAAAATCATTTTATCAATGAAAAGACTTTAAATGTTGTTGTTTTTTCTAAATCTGAATCATCTTCATCATTTTTGCACCAGCGGCAAGGGGGTAGGGTGGGTACAGTTCTGATACGAATGCAAATGCAATATACAGAAACGTAATACATGCAAATTTAATATATAAACATAGTGAAATGTGAATTGTGGGAAATGTACAGTATTCTGAATGAATTTCACAATCTCTTCACGAATGCTTTCCCGAAGCGACAACAGTAAACTCGTCTGCCTCTAGCAATACAAGAAAACAAGCCCACAACTGGCTTACAGAGTATGCTTCGAATTATTAGCCTGTTCAGTCTAAATAAACGAAATTGCAAATTCTTATTTCCACTGATCTATAGCAAGCTGTTATATCTATATAATCAACAACTACCCCAACCCTGATTAAACAGCGATAACATTAATTATGTATCTGTTTCATACTCACAAGTAGATCCCTAAATTAATACATAACTTAACATCAGCTGACATTAAACAAAAATAATAATACAATAACATCCACGCAAATTTACTTAGTAAAAACGGTCTACATTATGAATGAATACTGGTGAGTCTTGTTTATAAGACTTGATTTTTACATGAATGGTCGAATTTTATGTTTATTAATTTGTTACGAATAAAGCAGCCAACATAATACGAGCCTTGTGTTTATCCGATTCACTCAGTCTGTAGCGTTTAAACCTCTTTATTTTCTTTTATTTGATTATAAACGGTCGGAAAGTCTTTTTTTTTAACTCTCACATTTGACTAAAATACAAAGTCTATATTTATTTATACTCCTACGGATAAGAGTATAAACCGAGGTCTAGTCTGTGCACGCACGCATTCCATCGCACGGACATTAAAGATCCTGACGCTCGTGTCCAAGAAGTGAGTGCTGGCTACACAAGTACACCCAGCAAGCACTTGGTCTCTTCTTCCCCATTCCATGTCGTATTGTGCTCGTTTTGGGCGTTAGATGATGCGTCCAAAGGATGCAAGCGGGTGCCTCGAGTGGCTGGAGTTAGATATTCTGCGTCAGCAAGCGCCGTGAGCAGCTCTGGAGCTGGAAAAGCGCTATATAAAAACGATAAAAAGAAAAAAATAATATATATATAACGTATTCACGTCTCTTTTTCAACGAGGTTTTAAAAGAAGGGGAGGAGGCTGCGGCTCTCTCTTCTATTCTGCTAAGTTTAACGGTCTAAGGGCAAGCAATTCGTGCCAGCTTGTGGGTTATCTCCCTTGCCTCAGCTGTCCGCACTCTCTTCCGAGCTGAAGTTCAAAGTACCAAGGGGGTATTTAAGCTGAAAGACAACGCGACAGAAGCAGAGGAGCGAAACGGGTAGGGGTTAGGTGTAGGTGGGTTGAGGAAGATGCTGTGGTCCAACTTATTTGTTAGGGGGGGGGGGGGGGGGGTGTTGATGGATACAAGGAGTCGAAGCAGGCACACTTCGCAGCGGAGACTCTCCGATGCTAAGGTTTGCTTACTAATGGAGAGGCAGACCTAACGCTGGGCGAATGTCAGCTACGTAGTGTGGCGAGTGTAGGTTTTTAAGATATATTAAGGGTTTTCGAGCGCAGTTTTGAACTGATGAATACGAAAGAGGCTGAAGGTGAGCTGGGCGAGTGGGTGGTGGGGAGAGCAATCCTAGTCCAAGTAGTAGGCGAGGTGGTTGAAGAGAGAGGGGGGGGGGGGGGTAATAAATAAATCAAATAAATAAATTAATAAAATAATAAATTAATAAATAAAATAAAATAAAATAAAATAAATAAAATTAAATTAAAGTTTAAAAAAAAATAATGGATGCTAAATACGCGATTTTTCCCAAATCAACAATCAGGCTCAAAGTGCGGCGAGCTTTACCAACTTGTACAAACACAACAAAAACGTCTATCACTCAAACATGTGGTGTAAAGGCATGGAGATTGCTATTAGGAGACAGAGAGGACATCCAAGTTTTAATTTTGAAAGTTTAGATTGCCAGCATCCAATACCATTATTGTATAGTAAGTTGATTGGTGTGTGGAGTTCAGACAAACTAAAACAACGTTAAGGCCCCAGGCCATTCTCTGTGTGTGTGTGCGTGTGCGTGTAAGAGATATAGAAATCAGACTGGTGAAACAAACAAAACAATAACACAACGAACAAACAAAACAAAACAAAACCAATAAATAGAATGTATCCAAATACTGAGTAAAAATGTAAAGGGAGTTTGTTCATTTATTCAGGTAGCGAATACTGGGAAACAGGAATGAAACTAACAAGGTAAGGACAAAACAAAACTGAAGGTAAGTTTGACAATTAAGGATGTGGCAACAATCAAAATCTTTCTTGTCCAATGCAGAGGGGGTGGGGGGGAGAGGGAAGGGGGGAGGGGGAGGGGGAAATCGATTTTCGACGTAAAACTTGTTTTTTTTCCACATTGTTTGCAGTCCTCAAATTTTCTTCATATAAGTGAAAACAACATTTTTCTCCAATAAAACTCAAAACATTCTCTACAGCAAAATTAAAACAACTAACGCTAGCGACTTCCACAGATTTTGTTGTTATGAACTTATGTGGGGGTATGGGTTAACGGTTGAGAAACCGGCGTAACATCGTCAAAGTTCCGGGTGTCTTAAGTCGGACCGGCTTTTTCACGATGTTCGTAGGCATCGTAACCCTAACTCTAACCCTAATCCTTAGTAAGACTACGATAGCACTGTGCGCATGCGTCGAATTTTGTAATGCGTCGACCAATCAGAATGCTCCCAGCCAAAAATAAGATACTAGGAACTTTGACGATGTCACACCGGTCATGCTGTCAATATGGTCACATGACTCATAATGTACGCGCATTTATTTGAGACATGCGCAGTTATCTGCCCCTTATTCTGTTTTTCAAAACAGAGCAGACGATTGACTGCCTAATGTAAAATTCAATACATCTAAGGTCGATCGTGGCGGTTCAGTAAGTTGTCCTGGTTGCTGGACAGTGCACTTGATGCGACAAGTTAACGTCTAGTTTTTGGTGGAGAAAGATCCCGAATTCTGATAGCTCACGTCAGCAGCAATTTGAGCTGGTAAACGCGTTATATAAACACAATTAGTTCCCTTTACTTTTCAAAGACTGAATAAACTCTGAGCCAGAAATCGAGGTTGTTTTTGTATTTCCAGACTTAAATGGAAATACTTTGAAACAGCTGAGGGAGTGGAAGTGGGGGATGGGGATCAGAACGAGCCAATTTTCTGTCGGTCGGTCGGTCGGTCGGTCGGTCTTTCGGTACGTTTGGAAGCCATATCTCAAGAATCACTGGACGGATGTTGACCCAACTTTATAGGAACATTACCTAGGTTAGTGGCCTACCTCCTGAGCCGCCATCCTTGCTATAATGCAAACGTCACGGACGCTGGAGTTAGTTTATCGCTAAACCTGTTTTGCTCAGTGTCTCATAAACGGCTAAAGCGATTTTGTGGAATCTTGGTAAACACAGGAACATTGTTCAGTAGCAGTCCAGTGGTAGGTCACTCCGAATTTCACTTTTTAGTTAAAAAAACACCTTTTCTTGCTTTATCTAAAACACCACTGAACCTAAATTTACCATTTGAACTACTGATAAGCAGGTTACATCTTTCGTATTTGTACTCTGTCAAAGGTCACGGTCATTGTGCTTCACCATTTTGTAAACACGTTTTGCGATGCATTTACAAATTGGCCGAGCCGAACTGGATACATTTTTTTGGCTTGCAGATAGTTAAGATATTGGCTTATTTTTCCATGTTTTCATTTTGCTTCTCATAATAAAACTGAGTTACAATACCGCCCAAAAAAATGAAATATTTTTCGACCATGTGTGCGAATGCCTGGCCATCTCGTTCTTATTTGTTTTAAAGACTTTACAAAAATACCTAAAGCCAGCAATTGTGCTTGAATTTGTATAGAAAGCCAGCAAGGTTCCGATAAAAACAAAGACTGGTAGCTAAACGATGAAGCCAAATAAATAATTACCGTGCCGTAATAATTAAAACAGCGTCAACCAAGTTCGGTCTTGTATTGTTTGTCTTCTTCATTGTTTTCCTTTTTCCCTTCTTCATTGTTTTCCAGTTGTCTGCTTCATTAAGAGTCCTTATCGATCAGCCAACCATTATATTTTTTTGAAATCAATTCAAATGTTATTTTGAACAGCGAAAAAAAAGCAATTAATGAAAAAAATATCAAGAGACACTTTCTAACAATAAGGAAAATAGGGGTAATAGGTTTGATGATTTTTCTTGACTCCAACCTGAGGGATGAAACAAGAACCGCGGTTCCAGTGTGATGAAAATGGAGGGGACAACATAACGAATCAATTTTGAAGACTAAACTAATCAAAACAACAAGCTCTGAACACAAAAAAGCGTATCACATGACAAAGCACAAGACAATAATAATAATAATAATAATAATAATAATAATAATAATAATAATAATAATAATAATAATAATACTGTAATAATAATAATAATAATAATAATAATAATAATAATAATAATAATAATAATAATAATAATGATGATGATGATGATGATGATGATAATAATAATAATAATAACAAAATATTATTTTTGGTATTATTATTATTATTATTATTATTATTATTATTATTATTATTACTATTATTACTATTATTACTATTATTACTATTATTATTATTAGAGATTCTATATACACGCCCCCACCTCCTCACCATCACCCCTCAAATCACCAATCAGGTTCAAAACGCGGCGATCTGTAACCAACTTACGCGGTCACATGTTACACACGCTCTCACATACATAACCAACACACATCTATCACTCAAACATGTGGGGTAAAGTCAAGTCAAGTAAAGTCACTTTAATACCCAATGAATTCAAAAATCATAGAATTTTGTTTCGGTGAAGCGCTAAAACATTGTGTCACTCTACAACAACAATGTTTCCACTGGGCATTAAGACAATGAATGATTTAAGAGAAAAAGTTGTTTGAAGAAGTAAACCAAGCACATCCAAACACACACATATAAACACACCCACACACAAACACTCGTACACAATTTTACATGGGTAAATGTGCAAAATTCATTATCTGTGGACAACTGAGGTCACTAGTACTGGGAGGGCAGCCTCGTGAAAGAAGCTGTGTCTAACTGTAGATTATAGTCACACGACACCGAAGCGTATAGGCGACTAATGTCACATTATTCTGGCACCAGCGAACCAGTTGATGGTAAGGGGAAAATAATATGATCACACATTGGCCAATCCGGGATTCGAACCAGGTACCTTTCGGTTACTAGTTAGCCGCTCTACCAACTGAGCTGTGAACTGCCCCATTTGTGTCTAAGGCATGGCAGATAGATTAAAGTCCCGCGCCACGTTAGCGAATAGGGGACTCTGTGTCTAACCCGACTGGTTTGACCTTTTATAGCTTTGAAGCGTTTGCCTGACGTGAGGAGTTCGAACAGGTGGCTGGGCGGATGAGATGGATCGCCAATGATGTTGCTGGCCCTTCTAACCAAACGCGTGCTGTATATAAACTCGAGGGATGGTAAATAGCAACCAATAATTTTTGCCGCGCATTTTACAATTCTTTGAAGTTGAAACTTCACACCCAAGTCGTGCAATCAAACCAGCCCGTGAATGCGGAAGCACAGGATATTCTCAATCACGACGCGATAGAAGTATCGTAAGGTTAAGTCCGGGCCTCTCGAGCTGTCTCAAGAAGTGAAAAACGCGATTATATGACGGAAAAGAAATCGAATGTTATTTTCAAATTTTTGATTGTCTGCATCCAATAACATTATTGAATTTGTATTGTTTATTAATACTGACTGCTTCTTTGTAGTGCTGTACACCTGCACCTTTCCACTAAAAAAACACGAGTCGGGTTTGAGGCGGGGTGAAATCCTCCATTACGATGAAATCTTTCAATTTCCCTCGGGTCTTGAATCGCTGTAACATGGGGATGGGAGAAAGGGGAATGGAGATGTATTATTATTATTATTATTATTATTATTATTATTATTATTATTATTATTATTATTATTATTATTGGGGATGGGAGAAAGGGGAATGGAGATGTATTATTATTATTAGTAGTAGTAGTAGTAGTAGTAGTAGTAGTAGTAGTAGTAGTAGTAGTAGTAGTATGATTATTATGGTTATGATGATGATGATGATGATGATGATGATGGATGATGATGATGATGATGATGATTATTATTATTATTATTATTATTATTATTATTACCATTACTATTACTATTAAAATGTTTCGCCTCCTCCTTTTCTTTACCTCTGTATCAGTCGCAACCCTATACTCAGGCATAAAAAAAAAAGAAGTAAAAATGGCGGGGGTACAAAAATAATTAAAATCTGTAACAACTGATGAGCTATTTGGTGGCGAACTCTATGATGTTTTGTCCGCGCCATTTCCTGGAAAGTTGAACCCTGATGGTGGATGAACAATAGGGGCCGCCCGGGAAGAGGGAAATGAAAAATGGCCGCCGTGGCCATTGCCACGGCAAAATAGCGTCTGCCTCCCGAGGAGAACAGGAATAATAGGTAGAGGAACAATGTCGCCAACCACACGGCGAAAAGGCAACATAGTACACAGCCACCAACCAAGCCCTCGTGAGCTGCCTGGCTCCGTTTCATTGTTGACATTTCTTTTCCACGAGAGAGTGGGCATTTTTCACTAGTGGTTTTCATGCCTGAAATCCCTTTCCACTACCATTTTCACTATTGAAATCCCTTCCCACTGCTGTCCAGTATAATGTGTGAACATTTTCTTGTCATCTCCTGACATAAGCCATCCGACAAATTATACCTACCCTGCAGTTTGAAAAAAACAAAACAAAACCAAAAAACATGTTCTGTCCACAGCTTAATGTCTCCCAATCCTCCTGTTTCAAATCCTTCAAGCCTCAATGTGCGCTCTCCATATAATCTTCAGCAGAAACGTCGAACGACAATTCAATAGGTAAAACAACAGGAGGTCTTCCGTACGCTTAAAAAAATCTACACTGTAAAACAAATGATACGTGTTATATAATGCGCAGCCAATCCGTAAGATGGTGATAACGTCCACTTATACCGCGCAAGTATCGATTGGTCGGATGCTCGTTGCCCATCAGGATGCCCATCACCTGCGTCAAACTCCAGACGTCCATACTGTCGTTCAATGGTCCACACAGAGAATTCTCCAATAAGCAAAAATGCATGCTATCTGAATTGTGCGTTTATTGTAAAACATCAACAACTGTCATGAACTGGCTAGTCTTAACTCTGCTTGTTGACTATTTAGCCATGTGTAGTCTTTGTAACAGTAGAGAAGTTAGACTATTACACAGCAGCAATTAAATTACACAGCAGACCACACACCGCGAGCCCGACCCACATCGCAGTGACTCAGCACTTGAGCTTGGAATCGGACCGTTTTAACCAATCAGAGCAGGCTCAGTGGGTAGAGCAGTATTGACTGTGTCAAAACCTAAGACAGTTTGAATCAGTCGTGTGTGAGACGAGGTAGAGTCAACATCTCCACAGCTAGAGAAATCTCTACACTCATAGACCAGGAAGCAGGACTTAGGAATCTTAGAATTCTCTCAAGTCATCACGGGCCTGAACTTGTCAAACAGGTAAATGAACACCCTTCTGTTTCATCGTGATATATTTGTATTATTGTTGAAATTATGTTTGTGGAATTTGCTATGCATAAATGTGAATTGTTAATCCGAATTTGCGGGACCACGTGGAAGAGCCTACCACGAGGTGAAACACGACCGGTTGCGCCGCCATGTTGTATCCCGTACGGAACCACTGTTGTTTAACTTATATGTATGTTTGCAGACCAGTGGCTGTACCCGTGAATGTTTATAATATTATTAATTCTGGATGTGTATAGTTAGCCACGATTGATATTTATGTATGTATAGGAATTTAGAGTGAGATTCCAGTGGAACCCGGAAGTAGCAGAATGTTCGTCGCTTATGTATAGAGATGTGGAGCTATCACTGAGGGCTACTTGGCTTTCAGTGAGACGCTCTGCACAAACCGATTATTCAGGGTTGTGCAGAATTTCGTCTCTTATATTACAGACGAGCAGGCGAGCTATCCCGAGCTATCCCGAGCTATCCTGTGCACCCCACTCCACAGAAACGACTAGTTGGTTGAGGAACCTCTACCGCACAAGTCGGAAAGAACTACCTTGAAAGACACCCTGTCAGACCCCACAGCGTGGCAAGGGAACCCAACTACACAACTACAAAGGTGTACCAGAAGCTACCTCACAGAAGGACTTCGACCGCACCATAAGAAAGTTAAGTGAACACGCCAAGGTGCACTTAAACTGATCATAACAGGACCACAGTAGTCCAACTCTTCAGAAACTGTAAAACGGACCACAGTAGTCCAAATCTACATGAAATATACTAGCAAAGTGCCCGAGGAAGATATAACAGCTGCCTAGACTATCAGCGATCGAACTATTTGCATTGAAAGAGACGTTTTAAGTTAGATTAGTACTTAGAGAATCTTGTATAGAGTAGAAGAAATAAATGTGTGATTTTAACTGTTATCAAGTGGCTGGACTACATATGATTCATAGCCGTGTGAAAGCTAGTGTGACAGTATTCTTTTACCATTTTTCTATCTATTTCTGTACCCCAACCTTAACACAGAACGAGCTAAACAAATAAATTTATTAAAGTAATTCATAGGGTGACTTACTAGCAGTTCCCACCGAATAAACGTGAGGGTCCATAATTCCATTGTGCAGAGCCCATAAACCCCACGTGACACTTTAATTGGCGAGCCTAGCTAGGATCTGTGTATAATAGGAATTGGGTATAACCGGACCTAAGTACAATAAAATTAGATAACAGTAGAAGTAGAATAACTTAGAATAGTGTAAGGGTATAACACTGATCAGTTGGGTGCACTATTCTTTAGTTAAAAACTTTTTTGCTTCAAATCTTTTTGTGTCTGTATGTTGCATTGTTCTTTTGCAGGTTTTGCTTAAGTAACTGTTGTATGCCATTTGACTCTTGTTTTATTCTATTATTGATTACGAATTTGATTGTCTTTGCATTGTTGTTATTGAATTGCAATATTGCTAGTGTTTTGGTATTCCACGTGATTCAGAGGTTGTTCATAGACACGTTTGACAATGTCGGACCCAGTGGCCTTGAGATTGCGCTTCAAGGAATTGGGAGAAGCTTTACACTTAGCAGGGGGAGACCTAATTGCGTATATAAATGCAGAGGTAGAGAAACAGGAAGCTAAGGCAGAGAGAGCAGCAGAGAGAGAGGCGAAGAAACTCGAAGCAGAACAGAGAAAAGCAGAACTAGAAGCAGAGCAAAAGAAATTAGAACTAGAGCAAAAGAAATTAGAGGCAGAGAGAGAAACGAGGAAATTAGAGCTAGAAGCAGAACAGAAGAAGGTAGCAGCAGAGAGAGACGCAGAAATTAGGAGGTGGGATTATGAGCGGGCAGAAAAAGAAAAAGAGAGGGCAGAAAAAGAAAAAGAGAGGGAAGAAAAGGAAAAAGAAAGACAGCATGAGTTAGAATTGAAAAGATTGGAATCAGGAGCTTCAAGTTCTTCCTCAACCCCTCCCCACTCAGATCAGCTAGAGGTAGCATCCAACCCTGTACAAGGAATGTCATTTCCACTGGGAACATTCAATGAGAGAGAGAGGTCTAGATCTCTATCTGACTAGGTTTGAGCGTCTAGCAACAGAGTACAAACTAGATCCCACTCATTGGTCTTTTAAGCTTAGCCAAGGGCTTAGAGGAAAGGCTTATGACATCTACAGTAAGCTACCGACTGACAGAGTGACTGACTATCACAAAGTAAAAGAGGCACTCCTAACGGGATTCGAACTAACAGGAGAATGCTATCGGCAAAAGTTCCGCACCAATCGGAGAGTGAAAGGAGAGAGCTATGCGCAGTTCGCGGATCGGTTGTCCACAACGCTGGATAAGTGGATTAGCCAGTCAGCCACGGCTAAGACGTATGATGGACTGACAGAACTGTTAGTATGGGAACAGCTACGGGAAACCATGACCCCCGAGCTGAGAACATTCTCAGTAGAGCAGGGCGCGGAAAGACTAGAAGATCTGGTCAAGGTCGCAGATAGGTACGTGGCCGCACACGGAGAAGCCAAGAGCTTCAGGCGAGACCTAAAGCCTAACGGGAAAGAGGCACAGAAACGAAGCCCTAACCGGGAAGAGCGCACCGCTAATAAGCCGAATAACCCCAGACCTGGGCAAAATAAAGGACCCAACACGGAATTCGGGAAAAGAGGTCCTGCAGAACAGAGACGGTATTGTTCGTTCTGCAACAGAAACAATCACTCCACCGCAGAATGTTTCAAGTTGGCCGCACAACGTAGGGAAGAGCGCGAAAGCCGGCCAGCGCACAGAGTTCTAACTCAAAGCAGCGGTAACAAGCCACACACAATCGGAGATCACCCATCGGTGACAGACACGGTCAAGGTCAACGGAAAAGAAGCGAACTGTCTGTATGACACAGGTCTATCATACGACGCGATAGTTAGCGAATCTCTGGTATCGCGCGCGGACTTGACAGACAAGACAGTCGACTTACAAGGAGCAGACTTGACGAAACCGACGACTACTTGCCCAATAGCTTGGATCGAAGTAGAGAGTAGGTACGTCACAGGACGAATCCAAGCAGCTGTTTTACAGAAACCCCTGTATGATCTAGTGCTAGGTTGTAGGTATGTGTTCTTAGGCACGCCCCCTAAAACTGTAGAGATAGCTGCAGTGCAAACCAGGGCCCAAGCTAAAACCCAACCACCCCAGCCCGAGTTCGCTCCGAATCCAGGACTCGAAGAGATCAAAACAGCACAGAAAGAAGACACCTCGATAGCGAAGTGCTTCCAGAAGCTACCCAAGGCGCACACGCCCCCGCACAAGGGAGACTTCTACATGGAACAGGGAGTTCTACATCGACAAGGAGATGGAGATCACACCCAACTAGTACTACCAGCCACCCTTCGAGCCCAAGTACTAGAACTAGGCCACAGCATGCCACTCAGCGGACACATGGGAATTGGAGCCACAGTGCAGAGAATCAGCGCACACTACTATTGGCCAGGAATCACGGAGGACGTCAAGCGCTACGTGAAATCTTGCCACCAATGTCAACGATATTCCCCGCGACATCACACAGTACCAGTTACCTTAGGACCATCAGTAGTAGTCGGCGTGCCATTCCAGCAAGTCTCAGTAGACATAGTAGGACCACTGCCCATGACCAAGAAGAGGAACAGATTTCTACTCACACTCGTCGACGCATGTACGATGTGGTGCGAAGCAGTCCCGTTGCCAGCGATCGACACCAAGAAGATTGCAGATGCACTCATCGCCATCTTTACCAGAGTCGGATTCCCGGACAGCATTAGAACGGACAACGGATCTCAGTTCACCGGCCGCCTGATGCAAGACGTGTTCGAGTTGATACAAGTTCATCACATTCGCACACCACCATACCACCCAGCCAGCAACGGACAAGTAGAAAGACTGAACGGAACCCTTCTCACCATACTCAGGAAAGTCGCCGACGACAATCCAGAAGCGTGGGACACCTACGTGAATGCGGCACTGTTCGCATACCGAGAAACGCCCCATGCAGCCACAGGCTACACCCCGTCAACCTTGCTATTCGGCAGACCTCTAGCAGGACCGCTAGAAGCCCTACGCAGAAGTTGGACGGAGGCCAAGATAGACGACACACCAAGAGGTGCCACCAAGTACGTCGCAGACCTGCAGGAAACCCTCAAAGCAACGTGGAAGAAAGCTGGTGAAGCACTGAAGAAGGCAAGAGCCCGTCAGGCGAAGTACTACAACCGCCACGCTAAGGACCGAGAACTGCAAGTCGGCGATCAAGTGCTACTCTTACTTCCAAGTGGAACCAACAAGCTGGACATCGCTTGGAGAGGACCGTACCGGGTGACTGCCAAGAAATCCAAGACAGTCTACCAAGTAGAGGTGAACGGGAGAGCCCGATACCACCATATCAATCTCCTTAAGAAGTACACGGACCGACCAGCGACCCCCAGCACACACACATGGATGGCCATCGCCATCGCGGAAGAAGCTCATCCACAACTACAACAGCATCGCCGTACCACTGACAAATGGAACCCGGAAAATCGCCCCGGACAAAGTAGTTTGGACAGCGGAATGCGAGACAGCATTCCAAACACTCAAGGACAGAATGACATCGGCGCCAGTACTCCACCTACCCGATTTGACTCAGCCATTCGTTCTTCGCACCGACGCCAGCGACTTAGGCCTCGGAGCAGTACTGCTACAGCGCGACCCCAAGAATGCAGAGACGCTATTCCCTGTCGCCTACGCCAGCAGAAAATTGAGATCCGCCGAGACCCACTACGCCACGTCGGAGAAAGAATGTCTTGGACTAGTCTGGGCCATACAGAAATTTCAACTCTACCTGTATGGGACCCACTTCACAGTTCAGGTGGACCATCAACCACTATCGTTCCTGGCAGCCTCCAAGTCTTTGAACTCTCGCCTGATGCGATGGGCACTCACCCTTCAGGCATACTCATTCCAGATCGAGTACATCCCCGGCAAAGAAAACCACGGAGCCGACTACCTCAGTCGCCATCTCGTGGAGGACACAGCAGCTGTCGCCCACCCAACACAACTAAGGGCCACAGCACCAGAATTCGTCCCCGCCCAGTAATACCCTGTCACTAGTGTCCATAGCTACCTGGCATAGCATTGCAGCTCAGGTAGAGCAACTTAATTAGTTGGTAAATAGGACCCTAGGATAGTGCAGTGTTAAACTAGGCTCTGTAGTAGAAAAAGGTCGAATCCAGTAGTCATCGCCTTTTTTCAGTTGAGGGAGCCTGTCATGAACTGGCTAGTCTTAACTCTGCTTGTTGACTATTTAGCCATGTGTAGTCTTTGTAACAGTAGAGAAGTTAGACTATTACACAGCAGCAATTAAATTACACAGCAGACCACACACCGCGAGCCCGACCCACATCGCAGTGACTCAGCACTTGAGCTTGGAATCGGACCGTTTTAACCAATCAGAGCAGGCTCAGTGGGTAGAGCAGTATTGACTGTGTCAAAACCTAAGACAGTTTGAATCAGTCGTGTGTGAGACGAGGTAGAGTCAACATCTCCACAGCTAGAGATCTCTACACTCATAGACCAGGAAGCAGGACTTAGGAATCTTAGAATTCTCTCAAGTCATCACGGGCCTGAACTTGTCAAACAGGTAAATGAACACCCTTCTGTTTCATCGTGATATATTTGTATTATTGTTGAAATTATGTTTGTGGAATTTGCTATGCATAAATGTGAATTGTTAATCCGAATTTGCGGGACCACGTGGAAGAGCCTACCACGAGGTGAAACACGACCGGTTGCGCCGCCATGTTGTATCCCGTACGGAACCACTGTTGTTTAACTTATATGTATGTTTGCAGACCAGTGGCTGTACCCGTGAATGTTTATAATATTATTAATTCTGGATGTGTATAGTTAGCCACGATTGATATTTATGTATGTATAGGAATTTAGAGTGAGATTCCAGTGGACCCCGGAAGTAGCAGAATGTTCGTCGCTTATGTATAGAGATGTGGAGCTATTACTGAGGGCTACTTGGCTTTCAGTGAGACGCTCTGCACAAACCGATTATTCAGGGTTGTGCAGAATTTCGTCTCTTATATTACAGACGAGCAGGCGAGCTATCCCGAGCTATCCCGAGCTATCCTGTGCACCCCACTCCACAGAAACGACTAGTTGGTTGAGGAACCTCTACCGCACAAGTCGGAAAGAACTACCTTGAAAGACACCCTGTCAGACCCCACAGCGTGGCAAGGGAACCCAACTACACAACTACAAAGGTGTACCAGAAGCTACCTCACAGAAGGACTTCGACCGCACCATAAGAAAGTTAAGTGAACACGCCAAGGTGCACTTAAACTGATCATAACAGGACCACAGTAGTCCAACTCTTCAGAAACTGTAAAACGGACCACAGTAGTCCAAATCTACATGAAATATACTAGCAAAGTGCCCGAGGAAGATATAACAGCTGCCTAGACTATCAGCGATCGAACTATTTGCATTGAAAGAGACGTTTTAAGTTAGATTAGTACTTAGAGAATCTTGTATAGAGTAGAAGAAATAAATGTGTGATTTTAACTGTTATCAAGTGGCTGGACTACATATGATTCATAGCCGTGTGAAAGCTAGTGTGACAGTATTCTTTTACCATTTTTCTATCTATTTCTGTACCCCAACCTTAACACAGAACGAGCTAAACAAATAAATTTATTAAAGTAATTCATAGGGTGACTTACTAGCAGTTCCCACCGAATAAACGTGAGGGTCCATAATTCCATTGTGCAGAGCCCATAAACCCCACGTGACAACAACAACAACAGCACATACAATTATAAAACCGAATCGCTCTACGAAGCACGATTATTTCATGAAAATGTACATGACGTGATTTGCGTTTGATCCCTAATTTTAGAATTTGCATAATTATTCCTTTAAACAAAAAAGAAGCACCCCATTCAAATGTGTTTCCAGACACACACACATACAGTAAAAAAACAAAAAAACAAAAAAACAAAACCAAAGTGTTTAATTTTGGGCGGTGTTGTAACCAGGGATTTATCCTAAAATACCACAATGTGACACGGAATTATGGGCTACTGTGCCAACGATCTTCAAGCAAAACGTCATCAAAATAGTTTATATTAGTGGTTTTGTACCCTGGTTCCCACGCACCCTCCCTCCCCTGATATCTCCCCGTCCCCCTATGATGCCTCACTATACCCCCTTGATACCTCCCCGAACCCACTTGATACCTCCCCATACCCCCTTGATACCTTCCGTACCCCCCTTGTAACCTACCTGTACCCTCCTTGATACTTCCCCGTTGATCGTTTCGCAGGTATGGATGAAAGGAATAGACCATCACCATACCCCTTTATATATACCCGTATCCCCGTTATGCCTACCCATGCCCCTTTAAACCTACCCGTAGCCCCCTTTTACCTACACGTACCACCCCATCCCGATCCTTGGTAATAATAATAATAATAATAATAATAATAATAATAATAATAATAATAATAATAATATTGAATATAGAATAATACAAATAGAAATCATAAAAAGCACCAAAAGTTTAATAATAATAATAATAATAATAATAATAATAATAATAATAATAATAATAATAATAATAATAATAATAATAATAATAATAATAATAATAATAAATAAATAAATAAGTTAAAAGTAAAAAGCCTAAATTAAAAAGAAAAATATCCATATTTGAGTGTAAAAAAAACCAACATAAAACAAATATGGCCCGCGGGAGATTTGAACTTGGGTCGCCTGCACGGTAGGCGAATGTCATACTAAGTGAGCTACCAAGGCTTTGTATAAATACCATCAATTGTTTGCTGTATATGGGAAAACATGCTGAAACCTCGAATCGATTTTTAATTAATCAAATTTAATTATTTAAACACAACCTTTTGTAAGATTGGTGACATGAGTGCAAAATTGTTTTGAATGGAAATAAAACAAAATTTGCGGTATTACGGAACGGCACGTTCTTGACACGGGTTGAATAAGAAGCGCGCGGAATGAGGCTATTGCAATTTGTGGACATTTTGTTTATTTATTTATCTCAGAAACGGTTAAACGTTCGGTAAGGAAATGTCGGCTATAACGATTTCGCGGGTTTTGAGCGCACAGCAGGCCGACCCGCAGCGCCCAGCACCTGCCCAGATCAGCGTCCATACCGGACAAACTTTACAGTAGAGGCGAAGAAGGACTTCCGGCTAAGCAATTACACACACACACACACACACACACAAACACACAACAACAACACATACACACACTAACACAGAGACTAACACAAACACAAAGACTAACACGGAGACTAACACGCAGACACTAGCAAACACACAGCACACATAATAACAACAACAAACACCACACACGGACACTAACACAAACACAGAGACTTACACGCAAGGACTAAAACACCCACCCACACACACACATATATAGACGCGCACGCGCGTTTCTCCTAACAACACACAACGCCGATAATGTTAATCATTTTAAAGCTGATCATAGCATAAGGGCTTCGCGCTTACGAAGTAGTCCAAATCCTATTCGTGGCACCACGTCCTTGAGATATTGTATGGATTGCGCATGAAACCACATGCTGCTTCCTCTACACGCTAATGTGCACAGTTAATTATAATGGAAGGACGAAATACGTTGATGAGGGTGGCGGAAATGGCTTTTAAAAGGTGTGTTCTCGCCTACTGAGTCAGTAAAAGTGCATTATACCCCACTGTGTTTGTTGTTGGCAGTATTGCCATTAGCGGTTCGTACGGCATTATCATCATCATCGTCATCGTCATCATCAACATTATCAATAACATCATCATCATCAATCATCCGCCTTCATATCCTGTCCTATCCCGTAACTCGAAAGTCGTTGGGGCACCACAGATGATCGTTTAACCAGCGTACTCCATCTTTCCCTGTCCTCAGCAGTCCTCATGGGTTCACTCAGTGTCAAGTCAGTCCATTCTCGAATGGTGTCTTTTCACCTCTTTTATGTCTCCCTCTTCTTCTACCTCCTTGTACCGTGCCTTGCAGGACGGTCTTTCCAAGATCTGATGCTCTGGTGATGTGGCCATATCATCGGAGTTTCCGTTTTTTCACCACTGTGAGCATGTCATCGTGTTGTCCAATGGACTGTGTGATGGTCTGTCTCTTCGTCACTTCGTCATTAATTATTTTGTGATGTCCTTGGTATAAGAAATGCCCAGAAGTTTTCTGTAGCACCTTATCTCATTCTTTGTATTCTTCGTTATAGGTCTAATGTGAGGGTCCATGTTTTGCAATTCAAGCGTATAGGAAGATGGAGATGACAAGGGAGCGCAGCAACCTTACATTGGAGTGTAGACCGATGGTCGTATCTTTCCAAATGGGCCTCAATTTTGTCCGGGCAGCATTGCTCCTAAATATTTGAAGATGTGCACCGTATTGAGGGATTCAACATGGACCGATGTCCGTGTTGATGCCATTGGTGTTGCTGGTCATTATTTTGGTCTTATCTGCTCTTATTTCCATTCCAAATTCTCTGGAGATTGTGTCAAGCCTCTGTACCAGCTGTTCCAGTGCTTGTTCCTCTCCAGCCAATCCATCAATGTCATCTGCAAAACGGAGGTTGGAGATAGCTCTACCACAATTTGACTATACCTTCATGATCTGCAAGGGCTTCTGACATGATGCGCTCTATGAAAATGTGGAAGAGTGTTGGAGAGAGTAGGCATCCTTGACGCACGCAGGTTGTTGTTCTGACCCATTTCCCTAGGACTGCACTGGTAACTTTGTCATACAGGCTTTTGATGACAATAATATCGGGGGCTTATGTTGTACACTCTCATGGGTGTCCACAGAGCTGCATGCCAGACTCTGTCAAACGCGTTCTTGAAGTCTACAAACACATTATATAGACGTTTTGGTACCGTAGGTATTTCTCCCATATTATTCTGAGGTTGAAAATCTGCTCAGTGGTACTTCGCACTTCCCTCAATACTGCTTGTTCTTCAGTTATGATTTGTTCAGCTTGGGGTTTCAACCTGTTGAGTATTATTTTCAGGAGGATTTTGCTAGGCTGGCTGATGAGGCTGATGGTGCGGAAGCTTTCACACTCGTGAAGGTTATCCTTTTTGGGAAGAGTGATGACAAGCGACTGGGTTTATGGTGTCGGCTACTCCCCACTCTGTCAGATCTTGTTACAGATAATGGTGAGGGCGTCATCCATCGCTTCTCCTCCTGCTTGATGCAATTCTGCGGGTGTGTTGCCTACTCCCGCTGATTTCCTATTCTTCAGCGATTGCATTGCTACCTCAACTTCTTCTCGCAATGATGCTATATCTGTAAAACAATGACAATGTACAAGAAAACCCTTACCGCACTTGGAATCCACGGGCTTTAAGTAACTCGTATTAAAGGACACCGTTCAATTAGTGGCAAACACTGCAGAACGGTCTTGAAAACATTATTTTTTTTAACAAATCCATGTTTAGGCGAGACACCCACAACTTTTGTTTTTCCCACAAACCGTTTGTCTCCAAAGGTCAAAGTTATCTTCTTTGAAACCAGTGTTGAAAAAGAGCCATTCGTTTTAGATACCATCCAAGGAAATGACAGCGATAAACAGAAACCAAATAAAACGCTTAGTTCGACTTTCGTCGTCACAACCAGTTCGTTTTTAAAACTATGGAAAGAATCGCAGGATTCCTGAAAAACACACACACACACACAAAAAACAACATGCGTGCAATTGATTGTGCTGAAGTTCACAATAAAATGGATAAAAGTGTTTTAACACCACAATTTCCCGCTCCAAAAGGCAGCGATGATACAGACGACTACGACGACAACTATGACACTGCTACCAACTCTCATGATAACCTTCTTGCTGAAACCCCAAATTTCTTCTCTTGTACGTGTTGAACACCTGTTGTTTTTCGTTATTATAAAGGAATCAACATTGAAGTTCCACGTCTACCTATTGGCGATAGGGCAAACGGAGATAACCATTATCGGCTTCCTCTATCCATATGTTTTTTGTGTTTTGTTTTAATTAACGCTTTTTACACTAAAAATGCATAACTGTAATTCAAACAAACAAACAAACAAACTAACAAACAACAGTTTAAAATTTTGCTGACCGGCCTGTGACATTTTAACGACATCGGGACATACAACCTCAAACTAAGCATTGATATTCCATCTTTTCGCCTTCTTCACACTGTTGACTTTCGGTCTTTTTGTCTTTCTTCTTCCTGCTTTTAAAACAATTCTTTCATGTCTTCATATTTTTATTTTTATTTTCTCTTGTTCTGTCTGCATTTTCAATCCTTTAAAAAAAAAGTTTTTTAGGAATGTTCCCTTCTTGACGTTTATTTTCTTTCTTTGTACTGCTTTAAAAAAAGTCATTTTCATCCTCCTTCTTCTTTTTTCTTCTTCCTTCTTTCTTACTTCTTTTTTTTTCTTTTTTAAAGCGGTAATGCGTCTTAAAATCAGTCATATTTATTTAAAACCTTGTCTCTTATCTGACACGCGGACAAAATTAGCACCGACATTCTTCTTTGCCTCATTTTCTTAATTTCTTTCATTTCTTCTTCTTCTTCCTATCCAATCTTTTACGTCACTGTTTCTTAATTTCTTTACTTTTTCCTTACCGCCCTTTCACCCCACGCCCATCCTTTACCCCACTTTCCTTTCGTATTGCTCTCCTCGCGGCTTTTTTTCGCTTTTGTTTTTCCGTTCCTTTTCTTGATATCTTATTTTAAAGTTCTTTTCTAAAAAACTTGACCTAGCTTTTTTTTTCCCCGTCCTTCACTTCTCCCATTTAATCTTTTTTGTTTTCTTTACAATGTATCTTCTCTCTCTCTCTCTCTCTCTCTCTCTCTCTCTCTCTCTCTCTCTCTCTCTCTCTCTCTCTCTCTCTCTCTCTCTTTCACTATTTAAGTGCCTATTTTATTTTTTTCCCCTTTCTCGAAACCTAACCTTGGGTGCCTAGTATTCTGTTTTTGTTTCTATCACTTCCCGCCCCACCCCCACTTCTTTCTTTCATTCTTTCTTCCATTCCCTCATTCTTTCTCTATTTCCGTACTTTTTATTTTCGTTCTTTCTGTTCTTTGTTTTCATTTTTTCTGACACCTTGTTCTGGTCTTCTACTTTCTGTCTTTTTTTTGTTTACTTCGTTTTCCCCTCCCGTCACCGCCTTTTTTTTTTCATATGGTTCTGTTGTCTTTGCTTTTTCCTCACGTTATTTTTTTGGCTTAGTTTTGTGTTTGTGCCTGCCCCCGCTTCCCCACCCTCTCTCTCTCCTTCTCTCTCTCATCAGATACCTCCCTTCATCTCGAGTTTGCTTTTTGTTTTTTTCTGTTATTCCTTTCATTTGCTATCATTTACCTTAGCTCTCCATTATTTCTCTTTCATCCTGCTCCTGTCGTAGTCTTGTCCTCTTATTCTTTATTTCGTTTCGTCTCTTTTTGTTGGTGTCATCTTTCTTTCTCTTCCCGATCCTTTCCGGTTCTTCGTGTTCGTATCTTGCATTCTTCTTCCCCTACTTGACATCGCTCTCAATTTCCTTCACTGCTAGTACTTCTTTCTCTTATTCTACTACAAACTAACAACAACAACAACAACAACAAACAAACAAACAAGCAACACACAAACACCAAGAAAAACAATTAAACGAAGGAAAACCTCTCTTCTTGCGTTCTTTATTCTTTAGTTTCTTTTTCTTCTTCTTGTTCATTGTTTCGTCCTCCAAACAAAATTAAAAAAAAAACACAACTTCAACTCTTCTTTCAATCTTTATTTCTCCTTCTTCTTTTTCCTCCTTCTTAAGGTCCTATTGCTTGCTATTTGCATTATCCACAGTCCATCAATCTTCACCAATCAGGCGATAGCAAATCAGAGTGGACACAATGCGAGCATTAACAAATGGAAACCTGGACATCAGAAAAGTCGTCGCTGACAAGAAAGAAAAACAAAAACAACACTCGCCCATAGAAGGCCAACCACTCGAAGGCTAGGCTAGTTCTTAGTCGGCACACTGGTAAGGATGCTGTAAAAAATATACAGACCCACGTTTTGGAGAAATAATGATTACAACAGGACTGGCACGATACGACAGAACAAAAAAACCAACAATTACAACTACAACCCAACAAAAACCACCATCTCCAAAAAGATGTATGAAAACAACGGATTGCTGGCACAATAGAGTGCTACACCGCAACACATTATATGCATGCATGAACCAGTCTCTCTCTCGTACAGCGTGGCCGAGCTGGTTGAGGTCCACGCCAAACACTGAATAGAGCGCATGCCTCAGCAGGCTCATTTGCGTGTTGCATCAATCATATAGGGATGCGAATGCTGCTCAACGTTAGACGCTTCCAACACGTTTACTTTAACGACAATGGTGTAAAAAGCCACAGCGCAACTGGTTGGGGAGAAAACTTCGTTAACATGTGCAAGAGAGTAAAAAGTGTGCAGATGCGTTAGACTAACTATGTGGAAAATACATTCGACGGGGAGAAAAAATGCCTTGGAAGTAATGGTTTTTTTTTTTTAAAAACAGAGATAATCAATGAAAATCCCTACTTTTAAATTTTGACCCCCAACCCCTGATCCACTCCAGCCCAAACACACTTCCAGTACCGTGCATAAAGCTACTAATTTAATAAATACATCCCACATTCCAAAAAAATTTTTTCGAAGCAACTGAAATTACCAAAAAAGAGATAATCGGGTACGAAGCGAAATCAAAATCATCATCATCATCATCATCATCATCATCATCATCATCATCATCATCATCATCATCATCATCATCATCATCATCATCATCATCATCATCATCATCATCATCATCATCATCAACAACATCATCATTCAATCATCATCAATCATTCTGATTCATCATCAATCATTCATCATCAATCAACGTCAATCATCATCATCATCATCATCATCATCATCATCATCATCATCATCATCATCATCATCATCATCATCATCATCATCATCATCATCATCGGCAGCAGCAGTATCAGCAATAGTAAGAGCAGCAGTAGCGTTATCAACAGGGACTTCTGCGCTTTTGTTTTGTAGCATTATTGACTTCACAGAAGGACTACTGTTGCAGACTTTCAGGAGCACAGCTGCGGCGGCATACCGCAGAGAGAAGACGATTCTGTCACAGCACCTCTGCCACACGCGGTAGAATTAGCAATCTTTCGTTTTTCCATACACGGATTTCCTACGCGGAATTAGTGTCCGCGGGCTGTCGCGCAGAGCATCGCTCCGCATCGCGCTTCTCCCTTCGTCTCCCATCCTCTCTACCCTGTCCCTACACTTTCCCTATCTCTCCACTGCATCCATCTTTACACACACACACGCGCGCGTACGCACACGTACACACACACACACACACACGCCACCCACCCACACAAACCCACAACCACACACACACCTACTATAGTACACCAATCGCCACTATGAATTCTAATCCAAACAGCACTTCACGTTCCTGTCTCACCTTCTTTCTCACCATCAACGACATCTATCTATGTCGCACACTGTGATGGCTTACTAGCGCCAAAACCGAGAGTTACCAGTATCACGAGATAAATGAAATTAACACGTGTTCAGTGTAATTTACAGAGATACTGGTAATCCACAGTGTTAGTTAATATTATCAGTGTTTGCCACGCCTTCCTAGCGCCAAAACCTGATAATTACAATTATGATAGGATAATTACAATTATCAAGGGATAATTACAATTATCATTGAAGAATTACAAATATCTTCGCGTGATCATTTTTAATTTTTAGTTTTGGCTCTAGCAATCCGTCTGGAAATGCGCCAAACCCAAAATTTTAATTGTTGCTTGATCATTAAAATGTTTACGTGTTAATTATAAATATGTCATTGATATTTGTAATTATCCCATAATATTTGTCATGTTTGGGCGCTAGTAGCCCGTCAACTATGTGAATCATCATTATCATTGAATTATCATTATCACCGATACCTGTAAATGCATGTTTTGGCGCTATAAAGTCCTCCTTAGCCAGAATTAAGCATGACCACGTAAAACTTGTAAATATCAAGTAAAACTTATTATGTGATAATAACAATTTTCGGTTTGGACGCATTTCCAGGCGGATTGCTAGAGCCAAAACTGAAAATTACGCGAAGATATTTGTAAACTTCAATGATAATTGTAATTATTCTATGATAATTGTAATTATTCCATGATGTTTGTAATTATCTCATGATATTTGTAATTATAATGTTTTGGCGCTAGTGGCCGCCATAACACACTCTCACTTTGTACGACTTTACATACTAACAAGCGCTACTGGTACTGAACTTTCAAACCAATGCGTCACATCGCCGCTTGTGACCAGACCAACCTCTTCCTATAAACGCACACAACATACACATATTTTATTCTAGACTACTGCGATTCTTTCATTCTCCTTCCCCGCCCCTCACCACCTGACTCACACTCAAACTCTAAAGTCACCCCCTCCCCCCACACTACCCCAAAGGATCTCTAGAATTGTGACTTGTGAGCTTCATTCCTTCACCACCTTTTGCCTCACTACCCATACCCGAAGTCCCAACCTCTTAATACAAATCTCTATAGCATAGGATTCTCTCTCTCCCCTCCGCCCTCTCTCTCTTCCTCCAATAATCCCATCTTTTTCCTCCACTACCCAACCTCATTCCATCCTCCCCTAGCAAGAACTGCGCGCTTTTTCCCCCAATCTCCGGCCTCCCACCCCACCGCTCAACTCTCTCCGCGCGAGTCTTCTTTCCTCTTCTTCCTGCCAAGCCCCAACCTCCAACCACACGCTTTTACTTCCTCCCCAGTCATTGACTACCATACCAATCCACCCCATCCCTGCCTCTCTCCCACCATAGAACCGCAAGCGACTTTCCTCCCTCCTCCTTTCCTATCCATCCAATCACTATCACGCCGCCCCTGCCTCTTGCCACCAACATCTCTCTCTCTCTCCCCTCCCCACCATCCATTCCTAGCCTGTGCCAAGCGCCATCTTTTCCAGCAGATAATATTGCTAATATGGAGACGCATCCAAGCAAATGAGGGTTGCCAAGGCGACGCGTCATTAGAGAGGCCCGCTGATTGGCTAGCGGCATTCCCCTCCGCATCTGCTAGCTTCCTGTCTGAAGGAACGCGGGGCCGTGAATTACAGAGTGTCCATTAGAGCAGCAAGCTCGCCACCGCCCTAAGCTGGCCACCATTAGGCACCCACCGACACACACACACTCACACCCACACACACCCTCCACCCACACGCCCGACACCCACACCCCCTACAACCACACAGAGCTAAACCGTGGGCTCTACTTTCCGCCTAGTCTGTGAGAGACAGATCCATACTGCGTAACTGAGACGAGTCGATGCTAACGTTCCACTCTCCACTAGTGAAGGGGTCCTCGGCGAGTCTCAACTACCCTATGTGAGACAAATTTCACCCGCACAATGAGGTGGAGATAGGAAGAAGGCGAGACAGAAAAAGTGAGAAAAAGGAGTCCTCAATGTAGATATGATAATAGAGTCATTTTATTTTTATTTTCCACACATTGGAATCCTCGGAGTCCCAAACCCAAAATCCAACAACAACAACAACAACAACACACACACACACACACACACAAAAGCCAGAGCAAAACACACAAACACAACAACAACAACAGCAATAACAACAACAACACACAAGCAAACCATCTCAAAACAGTTCCTCTCGTTACGTTTTGAATGTTAGTGTTAGTTTTTTTGTGTTTTTTTTTGTGGCGTGGAGTGCGGGGTGGGGGTGAAGTGCAAGGTGGGGGGTGGGAGAGGGTGGGAGTGTGGGGGATGTTTAATATAACTATGGTGAAGTCAATGTAAATTGAAGAATCAGTGATAAATCTTCACGTACGTAGGTATTTGCATGTTGTGATTCTTTCACAGGTTCCGTGCCCTTGATAGCACCTTCGTCTTCCCTTTAAATGTGCGAGAGAGAGAGAGAGAGAGAGAGAGAGAGAGAGAGTGAGAGAGAATGATGATGATGATGATGATGATGATTTTATGTGGAAAGGAAAAAAAACAGACTCTTCACCATGTTCTACGCAATTATGCGCAGGCAGGCGCACTCAGGTATGCACGGAGAACGAGGGGAAAGACGGCAAAAGCTATAATGCCTGTCTCACCTGACCCGAAGGTCTGGAAAGACGAAACGTGCCCTGAGAGCCCGACTTTTTCCCGTAGCGTGCCCAGATCTACCCATAGCATCAGCACGAGCAGCTTCTCAAATTCTGCGCTCTACAAGCATGCGCAGTTGCCACTTCCGTTTCAAGTAAAAGACAAGAATTAGGTGGGGTGTTTTAAAATGAGGGAAAAGCATAGATTGTAGGTGAATGCAGACAAGGGGGATTTTACAGAAATATGACGCACATGAAATTACAAGATAAATAAGATCCTTGGTGGCCTGGATCTGCCTCTGCCGCGCTTTTGCTTAGACAGCACCCCGATTTTTGAAGAATACAAATATTCCATGGCGGGCGAAGTAAGGGACGAGAATGTTTTTGCATGAAAAGGACACTGAAACTGTTCATCAAGTCGTTTAACGAGCGGTTTTAAAATGAAGGGACAATTTATGGTAGCGTTTGAAAAGAGGTTTTAATTAAAGCGAAATGACAATTGTGGATTAAATCCAGAACGATCAATTTTAAAAGAGACTAAAGGCAATTATGAGTACATCCACGAATTAGGATTTTGTTAAGAGGGGAAAAGACAATCCCTGGTGAAATTCGGAACGGGTATCTTTAAGTTGAAAAAAGTGGGTGAAATTTGGAGAAAGGATTTTTTTTAGAGCGAAAGGACACGATCGAGTAAAGTCAGAAACTACTCTTTTAAAAAAGAGAAAACAACAATTGCTGGTGGGGTCAGGAACAATGGGTTTTAGAAGGAAAAATTATAATTGTGGGTAGTAAACTCAGGAATAGGGTTCTAACGGGATAAAACCAACAACTGTGACGTGAGTGAATCTAGAATTAATAATTTTAGAAGAATCAAGAATGTGTACTTTAGAACAGACAAAAGGGCAACTGTGGATAGTCAAAAAAATAAAGGTTATAGGGGAGGAAAGTGACACTTGCTGGCCAATGTTGATGGAATGGTGGAGCGCACAGAACTGAAGCAGCAAGCACATATAAATTAAGTCACGACGGAATACATTTTATTTTGCAAAATTAATACACTTCTTACCCAATTGGCAGAAAGAGGCGCAGATCACTTTCGGCCCTCCAAAAAATGAAAAGGTTCAATCAAATATCCTAACGGTAAAAAAAAAATATGCCTCTGGAAAAGAAAGAAAAAGAAAACACACCCCCCACCCATCCCCCCTCCTTATGGCGGAGGGATAAAAGGGGACAGGGAAAGTGGGAGATTGGGAGGTGGATAATTAAAGAATGCGTGTTCAGGGTAGTGAAGAGTTTAATGCGAGAATGGAAAGAGAAAGCTGCCGCTCGACGTGGAAGGATGCAAATTCAACATGCTAATATAATGGAAGTAAACGACCTGTTCGCGTCTACTGTGACAATATTTTGAACAGAAGTGTCCTGCTCTCTGGACTCTGATAATGATATTTTCTCCGTGTGATCGTCCCTAACACTACATTTCTCTTCCTATCCTCCATCCTTGCCCATTCTTTTTCCCTTCTCTACCTTCACTCTTTTTTCGTCCTTGCCTTCTTCATCTTCTTTCTCCTCCTAGTCTCCCTCTTTCTTCGTTCCGTTCTTCTCTATTCCCATCTTCGGTTCTTTTTTGTGTGGTTCTACAAGTCACTTTCCCTTTGATCATAATGCCAAATGAGTTTCAAAGTTATAGTTCACTGAAAAGAAGAAGAAGAAGAAGAAGAAGAAGAAAAGAGAGAAAAGGACGGAGAAAGAGAGAGGCAGAGAAAGAAAGTGAAAGAGAGAGAGACAGACATGGAGAGAGAGAGAGCGCGCGAAGGAGAAAAGAGAAGGGGAGAGAGAGAGAGAGAGAGAGAGAGAGAGAGAGAGAGAGAGAGAGAGAGAGAGAGAGAGAGTGAAAGAGAGAATTGAAAGTTATCCTAGGGTATCCAGACATTACATGGTTATTGCTTTAGGTCCAGCGGACTCTTCCGAGCCAAATCAGGACCAGAGAGACGTTAACTTAAAATGTTATAAAAGTGGTTCAAGTCTTAAAATATATACCTGTTACTCTTAAATACTCAAACAAACTTTCACATGACACCTCTTGAAAAGTCTTCTTTAAAACTGATGTATTAAAAATATGTTCTCTTTCCTCAATCAAATCACTAAATTCGGTCTTATCAATAAAATCCAAAACAAAACGACATGGTTTATATACGATAAAACAAACCAACATCATGTAAAAATTGAAACAAGTGTTGACCATTGCTTATTTAGGGTATCCAGACGAGGAATAAAATATGACAGAACGACTTATGTACTATTTTAGTTATAATCAAACCTACGGAAGTGCCTCAGATTTATTTCATCACCACCCCATTCTCTCATCTCCCACTCTTATGATTATTTTTGTTTTGTACATTCAACATAACTAACTCACTGCATCTTTTTCCATGGTTCGATGGTGAATTTTATAGTTGTATGCACCACTGCCCTACGTTACAAATGTAGGCATACATCCCCCTCCCCCCTCCTCTTTTTCTCTTGCCTATTGTTGTTTTTATAGTTTGCAACGTTTCCTGTTTGGCTTTCAGGCGTACATTAACGTTCTGGCTTCCCCAAATTCTTACAAGAAAAACAACACATACACAAACCACCTGCGATTAGTTTTTTTTTACAATTGTAAACTTATGGAAAAAGTAACGTTTTCAGAACAAAACAAATGTATAAAAGGCTTTTAGCACAAACAAGAGAACAAGGAAATAACAAACAGACATCCTCATTATTGTCAAACTGAATACCTTGCCATTTCTGTTGTATTCATTTTCACACACACACACACACAACCTCCCCTTCTCTCTTCCTTGGAAAAGGAAAAGATAAGGAAACCGGCAAACAGGCAAGAAAGAAAAGAAGAAGAATCTGCCACGCCAAAGCAACCAAAAGAAAAAAAAAGAAAA
Organism: Oncomelania hupensis; assembly: GCA_036898135.1. NCBI lineage: Eukaryota > Metazoa > Mollusca > Gastropoda > Littorinimorpha > Pomatiopsidae > Oncomelania > Oncomelania hupensis. Next base: position 58,219,691 of record CM072511.1, on the reverse strand, counting down.
AAAAGAAAAAAAGAAAAGACCAAAGAGAACAAGACAGGACTGCGGGGAAGAAAAAGACAAGACAAGAAAATATGGAAAAGGTGGCGGCCATCATTGGGTGACGCTACTTCGGGCAAAAGGGAGGGAAGGCAGATGGGATCGAGCACATGCTGCGAATTATTATTTTCCATGAGACTTCGTGTTCTTCAGACAGACCAATTACAAGCATCCTGGCGAGAGACATGAAGTGCTTGTAACAAGAGAGAGAGAGAGAGAGAGAGAGAGAGAGAGAGAGAGAGAGAGAGAGAGAGAGAGAGAGAGAGAGAGAGAGAGAGAGAGAGGCAAAGAGAAAAAGAAGAGAGTGGGGTATGGGGAGATGGGTATGAGGAGAAAGAAAATGAGGAAAAAGAGAAAGAGGGGAGGAGAAGGAGGAAGAGGAGTGGTATGGGGTGGAAGTTAGGGACCCTCCCCCAAAAAGAAAAGATCTTTGAAGGTGGTGAAGATGGTGAGGTTGGTGGGGTGTGAGAGGCATCCTATCCTATCCCGTAACTCGAAAATCGTTGGGGCACCATAGATGATCGTTTAACCAGCGTACTCCATCTTTTTCTGTCCTCAGCACCCTCATGGCTTCGTTCAGTGTCAAGCCAGTCCATTCTCGAATGTTGTCCTCCCACCTCTATTTCTGTCTCCTCGTCTTCTGCCTCCTTGCACCGTGCCTTGCAGGATGGTCTTTGCAAGGCCTCATATTCTGGTGACGTGGTTATACCATCGGAGTTTCCGTTTCTTTACCATTGTGACAATGTCCTCGGGATTCGTCGTTGGTGATGTGCTGTGTATAGGAATGCCCAGAAGTCTTCTGTAGCACCTCATCTCCATGCTTTGTATTCTTCGTTGTAGATCTGCTGTGATGGTCAATGTTTCTCAAGAGCATAGGAAGATGGAGATGACAAGGGAGCGCAGCAACCTTACCTTGCAGTGTTGATTAGAGTTCTCTCTTTCCAAATGGGCTTCAATCTTTTTAGGGCAGCAGTTGTTTGTGCTATCTTGGAGCGGACTTCCATTGTCTGGTACAATTGCTCATAAGTATTTGAAGGCACTACTTTCAGCATAGGGGGGTAGAGCAATCTTCAACCTCCGTTTTGCGGATTACATTGATGGATTGGCTGGAGAAAAACACGAACTTGAACACCTTGTACAAAGGCTTGACACCACCTCCAGAGCCTATGGTATATAAATAAGTGCACAGAAGTCCTAAATGATGACCAGCTACACCAATGGCATCCACATGGACATCAAAGTCCAAGGTCAATCCCTCAACACTGTGCATAGCTTCAAATATATAAGAGCCATTGTATCAGACAATGGGTCCCGACAGGAAGTCCTCTCCAGGATCGCACAAACAACTGCTGCTCTGACAAGGTTGAAGCCCATTTGGAAAGACAGGACCATCAGAGTCTACATTCTAAGATAAGGTTGCTTTGCTCCATTGTCATCTCCATCTTCCTATACGCTTGCGAAACATGGACCCTCACAGCATATCTACAACGAAGAATACAAAGCATGTACATGAGGTGCTATAGAAGACTTATGGGCATGTCCTATACTCAGCACATCACCAACGACGAAGTCCGACAGACCATCACACAAGCCATTGGACAACACGATGACCTGCTCACAGTGGTGAAGAAACGGAAACTCCGATGGTATGGCCACGTCGCCAGAGCATCAGGCCTTGCAAAGACCATCCTGCAAGTCAACGTGCAAGTAGGCAGAAGAAGAGGGAGACAGAAAAAGAGGTGGGGATACAACATTCGAAAATGGACTGGCTTGACACTGAGAGAAGTCTTGAAGGTTGGTGAGGGCAGAGGAAGATGGAGTACGCTTGTTAAACGATCATCTGTGGTGCCCTAACGACCTTCCAGTTACGGGATAGGATAGGATAGGATAGGAAAGTTATCCCTTTTTGGGAAGAGTGATGACAAGCGACTGGGTCCATGGTGTAAACCACTGCCCACCCTGCCAGATCTCCTGAAGGTTACCCGAATGAGGAAGAGTGATGACAAGCGGGAGGCATCGACAAGTGAAAATGTTATTTGGGTCTGGTTCTAATGGGCTGTCTAAAAAACAACAAGAACAACAACACCATTATCAAAAAAAAATGACCCCCTCCCCCTCCAAAAAAAAAGTACTGATGGAATGAGGTAACATTGCACTTTACTTTCTACACCATCCACTGGCAACATGGCTGACGGGAATAGCCATCCCAGGGGAACCGGGTAGGAACCTAAAGCAGCACTGAACCACCACAACTAAAGCATTCATACCGCTAAGATGGACAATAAAAAATGATCAATCGTATCGTGCCCATTACGGGGGATTAGAACCCGAGTCATCACTTTGCAAGGAGAGCGCTCTACCATTGAGCTAAACGGCGGACACTGACATAGGAAAGTGAGGGGGAAAGAATGAGGAAGACTGGGCTTAGGTTGATTTAAGTTAATGCTACAATGTGGATGGTACTTGGATTACCTGATTATCACATAATTATGCTTGACTTATGATGATAGAGAAGAAAGGTTGGGGAAGAATGGGATTAGGTTGATTTAAGCTAATGCTACAGTGTGGATTGTACTTTGATTATCTGATTATCACATAATTATGATGAGAAAAAAAAAGAGAGAGAGAGAGAGAGAGAGTGAGAGAGAGAGAGTGAGAGAGAGAGTGAGAAAGAGATAGTGTTGTGCTTTGTAAAGCTGTGGTGTGATGTGTGTGTGTGTGGTTTGAGAATGGGGGAAGGGCGAAGAGATATATATGTGTATGTGTGTGTGTGTGTGTGTGTGCGCGCGCGCGTGTGTGGGGGTAAGACAATATAAACCCACATATATCTGACTCATCGTCTTGCCCCATCGAACAGTGCTCTTTTAGTAATACCAGGGAGAAAGGTACAAGGGCTGGCGTAGTTATGTATTAATGGAATATTTACATTCTTACTACATGCCTTGCTTAACCCGACCGTAGAAGACTAAGGGTCGGGAAAAAAGGAATGAGAAATTGATATGAAAGGGAGAACGTCCTTCCCATCACGTTACATAAATGTCTTATTTTCTTGTAAAATTGAAGTGAAATGTCACAAAAGAAAATCCCAAGCTATAACTCGTTTTCGGGCAGAGAATCAGTAGTGTAATTATTTAATATGGTTTCCATTTTTATGCATAATTATTTATAATGTGTAACAAGACATGTTTGATATTGGTAAAATTTTCATTCATAATAACTTATAATGTGCAAAAGAGTTGAATAAACAGCAATGCCGGTCTGACTAATGATAGTTATTCACTGCTTACAGGGTCCAGCGGACTGCAAAGAGCCGAATCAGGACCACAAAATCAAGACCACAACTTCGCTTAAAGAGGACTCACCCCCCACCCCCACCCCCTGATCCGCACAGAAGATCTGTCGAAACAATCCTAGTGGAACACTGAACGAACACCCGTTTACAAAAAAAAACAGAAAAAAAGAATACAAATATCATTATTACATTACATTACATGATTATTGCTTTAGGTCCAGCGGACTCCTCCGAGCCAAATCAGGACCGGACAACCCCTGATCCGCATAAAAGATATGCTGAAACAACCCTAGTGGTAAAACTGAAAGCTCTCCACCAGCCAGTCACTTTACAATAAAGACATCCCACGCAGGGGACGCAGAGGCTGCACTCTAATTTATCGAACCCCCGTTTAAAAAAACAAAATAGAATACAAACATCATTATAAATTATCAACAAAACACATACATATAAAATGCCTACATTGCTAAATAATAACATCATAGGAAGCCCTAGTGACCACCTGGCAGAAAGCATCCAATATTCCCAAGCTGATCCAACAGACCTCATACACAAATAAGGAGTCTTGTCCCGGAAGAGTTTTCAAGAAAAAAGGTAGATGACTGGTCTAGCGAAGAAGAAGATAGAATAGCAGATTGATAGAACAGAGCAGGAATGAGAAAGAGCAAATGAGAAAGACAGCGACAGTGGGAATTTAAAGCACTAAATTTCCAGAAAGTGGGGATACTATTTATACTGAAACCCCCGGCATTCGAACGGGGTGACTGACTAACGATAACTTGGATTTACATATAATTCCAAGTGATAGATACACACACACACACGCCGCTTGGATAGGCCTACCTTATGTAGTTCACAAACAGAGTGACATACGCAGAAAGGTCTTGAGCTGGAAAGTACGCCCAATTCACACACACTAAACACACACACAACACACACACAAAACCCCCCCTCCTCCCCCCCCCCCACACACACACAACCATGCCCACACACAACCATGACGTAAACCTTAACGAAACCAATCAAAAGCCGACGACACATAAACAGCAGGGTTCGTAACAATATATGGCAAGAAATCCGCACCTTGAAAACGAGGGAACGTAATGACGAGATGGAAGCACAGAACGAACATTAAACAGTCCACAGAACATTAATCGAAGCAAAGGCTTTCACGCCACAGACTTCTAACATCTCAACAATATCTTCTTTTATTCTTCCTTCGCCTCCTCCTTTTCCTTTGTCCTCCTCCTCCTCCTTCTTCAATTATTTCTCTGCAAGAGACATCAACTCTGTGATCAGTCTAATGAACGGCTAATCCAAATGGACCAGGAAGGCAGGCAACTAGATATCAAAGAAATAAATCTGTCGTACAGAGAGGACGCTGCGACCTTCAATGACAAAAGACGGTGATAAAAAAGCTTTCAATTGTTCATTCAACCCCTTCAGCTCCTACCCCACAAAACACATAAAAAATATCACAAACTAATTCATTCCCGATCATACCCTAAGTTCCATAAAAAAATATATTTAAAAAAATTAAATAAATACACAAAAGCCAAATAGACATAATGGACAAAGAGCTGTACAATGTTCAAATTTTAGCTGCAATTTTAACGAGAAATTAGAAACGGGAAAACATTTGACGGTATATGAATAACGGTACAATAATAAAACGGATAGAAAGGAAGCCAAATTTATCGACGTATGCCTACTTATAGTGGCCTTTTTAAAATGTTACTACTTAGAAATGCAAAAAAACAAAGGCTGGATCATGTAAAGTATAAATACAACGTTGAAACGAAAAGCATATGTCTGGTCATCCCAAAAAGCAATCCATATTAAGCTTAAGACCAAGCAGACGATTTTAAATTAAATATATAAATAATTAACCTTGTTCAGAACCCGAGAAAGAAATTGCCTCTGGAACTATTGCATTCCAAACTAAATATATAATATATAAATATACACACACACTATCGCTCTCTCTCCACTATCTCTCTAATCTAATCTAATCTAATCGAATCTAATCTAATCGAATCTAATCTAATCCTATCTATCTATCTATCTATCTATCTATCTATCTATCTATCTATCTATCTATCTATCTATCTATCTATCTATCTATCTATCTATCTATCTATCTATCTATCTATCTATCTATCTATCTATCTATCTATCTATCTATCTATCTATCTATCTATCTATCTAATCTATCTAATCTAATCTATCCTATCCTCTTCCTTAACTCGTAGGTCGTTGGGGCACCACAGGTGATCGCTAACCAGCTTACTCCATCTTTCTCTGTCCACAGCAACCCTCATGGTTTCGCGCAGTGTCAAGCCAGTCCATTCTCGAATGTTGTCCTCCTCTCATCTCCGTTTTTTTCTTCCTCCATGCACCATGCCTTGCAGGATGTTCTTTGCAAGGCCTTATGCTCTGCTGGCGTGGCCATACCTTTGGAGTTTTCGTTTCTTCCACTGTGAGCATGTCATCGTGTTGTCCAATGGCTTGTGTGATACTAGTCTGTCGGATTTCGTCGTTGGTGGTGTGCTGGATATAGAAAATGCCCATAAATCTTCTATAGCACCTCATCTCCATGCTATCTATTCTTCGTTGTAAGTCAGCTGTGATTATATATAGCTGCTCTAAAGTTGCCTATAACAATAACGTAAATATGTCTCGAGTGTGCTGAAATATACATCCCAGCTGAAAACCACTGGCTTTCCTATCGTTCTCCTCCCTGGTGTCAACAAAATACAGCTCTGTGTATACATTCATATGACCCTCTCCCCTCATCCCTCCACTCCCTGCACCTCACATCAAAATTAAAGCAGCCCCTTCACTCATTCCACCGTAATAATCCTGGCTTCTTCCCCACCGCACCACACTCTCATCTCTTTATCTTGGTTTTCAAACCATTGTTAACTCTTCTCACTGCATCTATCCCTATCACCTTCTTTTCAGTTCAATTCAATTCTATATTTTTACGCCGGTTCACTACAAAGTAATATTAAACAACAAACTTAAATAAATAACATACAAACAGTAAATAAAAATAATAATTTATAGACATTAGTTTTCATAATAATACTAACAATTTCCAACTACAACAGGCCTATGTAAAATGTTTTTAAGGGTCATCATCTTCTAATATGAATTCCTTTTTCCTTGTTCATTGCTGTCAAATAAACAAAAATCACCCGTATTTTTTCTTAGGAATCATATACATCTTATTCGCCAAAGACATAGCAATATATCGGTACACTCTCCATTCTTTCCCTAATACAGCCTCTCCTCCGACAGATAAATCCATTTCCTCCACGAGGAAGAAATGTGACAAAAAGACGGAGAATTGAGAAGGCGCGCTGCGCTGACAGCCAGAAGAACTGAACAAGTCAAGGAAAGATGAAATTCTGAATATCTGAGAGAGAAGAAGAAGAACAAAAACCACTCAATAATTATACAAGGTACAGATAGGAGTATCCATCCTACGATCTCTGGCATTTTCTGAGAGAAAGATGGCAGAAGAGTAAGGGTCTCTCTGCACGACTAAGTATGCGAGACTGTAATGCCTTTTCCTGTCTTCTGGGGGAGTAGTAGGCCTTACAGGCTCAACCACGCTGTGTAGATTTCTACAAGACCCACTGGATAGTCCCAATGGATGCGTCGTCTTGTCCGTTCAAAACATAAGTGAAACGCTTTCATATATTTTGAACGGATAAGAAGACGCAGGACTATCCATTGGGCATGGGTCTGGTAAACGGATCAGATTGTTCACGGCTCACTAAAGTTAAAACGGACCGCCACACCAATTTAGCAAGGACTAGACAGATTATACGAATAGGACCAATGAAAATACCTTAGATATGATACATACATATCATGCCCCCTTTTACCCACCCCCACACACTCCACCACTCCTCCTTCAAAACAGACACAAAAGAAAAAATAAATAAATACAAATAAATTAATTAAAAATAAATTAATAAAAATGGTAAAAGCCAGAAGGATTAATAATGCAACATAATTAAAAACTATAACAAACCAACAACACAAAATGATGAGATGATGATGATGATGATGATGATGATGATAATGATGATGATGATGATGATGATGATGATGATGATGATGACGACGTCAATCAAGAAGACGACGAAGTTGCCAACCACGACGACGACGACGACGAAGATGATGACGACGATAATGATGACGGCGACGATGACGATGATAATACTGACCTTAATGATGTTACAGCAATATAACTAAATACTTTAATACTCACGAGCTTCCTGCGCCAGCTTGCTGGAGTTCCATTGAGGGTCCTGGGAAATCTTGAGAATCAGCTGGTCTCCGTTCACCCTGAAACAGAGACAACAATAATTCAATACGATACTATAGACTGCATCGTCCTCGAGCAACCCTATGAGCTGGTAAAACACTTTATAAGAACAATTTAATTCGTCCGATTAAAAACCACCAGAAATTTGCCTTAAATATATATTTAACCATCAGTGCCATGTAATGCGATTGGTCATATAGCAGGTAAATAAAGGGAAAGAAAAAAAAACCCGATAACGCAAGCGTTCCCAGTGAAGTCGTCTTATCGAAGATAGTTCTAAAGCTTCATATAGCAAACTCACCATCTCAAAAAGCTGCGTACTTGAGATAATAAGGGGGTAAAGTGTTTTGAAGAAACAAGTAAAATACCGAACGAAGTATTGACCGACTGACCCATTAACGGACAAACCGAGCGCTACATAATGATTGGCCAAGAGCTGACGAAAGGAATATACCCTCTATACCCAAAATCGACAAAATCAGTTCAGCATTTTGCGAGATATAGAGCAAAACGTGTTTAGCACAAGATCTGACCAAGCGACCCTGATCTTTGGGATAAAGTCGGCCCCTAACCTAGGTAATATTCCATAGAAGTTTGGCCCCAATCTGGTCAAGCGGTTGTTTAGATATGCCGATCAACGGACCGTCGGACAGACAGACATTTGTCTCGTTCTGATTCCCGACTATTTCAAAGTATTTCCAGATTAGTCTGGAAATAGAAAAAATCGTCTCCTGTGAGGAAAAAAACCCACACCAACTATTCTCCTTGCAAAAACCAAACCCGGCACATCACCATGTAAAACACAAAAGCAACACGATTCAGAAATCTGATACTCAACCGGCTGACGATTTATAATCTGCATAAAACTCAAGAAACACCCGTAGTCTTTCCACGAAAGTGGAAATTCCTTCCACATATTTACAATGCCACTTAAATCCTCTGGTACGGGGGAAACGAGTGATATTTACGGGGTATGTACAGTATCAATTACTCTGGCCACCTGATCTTAGAGGATATCGACGATGTTGAAAAAAGTCGAGTATAATCACTTATAAAAGACTACGCGCGCCGAGACTTGCTCATGGAAAAAGTTAAGATTTAAGAATGTGGATGTAAAGTTTAACACATAATCTTTAAGAATCTAGATCTAGGTGTAAAGTTTATAACATAACACTAAAAAGAATCAACATGTAAAGTTTATAAGATAAACTATCACTGAAAAGTATCTAGATGTATAGAGTTTTAAAAAAAATCGTTAAGAATTTAGATGTAACGTTCATAACAATCAACAAAACAAAGGAAATGATCTAGATGTAGAGTTGAAAACATAATCTTTAAGAATCTAGATGTAATCTTTGAAAAGTATCTAGATGTAAACTGTTTGACATAATCTCCCACAGGAAAGTATCTAGATGTAGAGGTTTAAACATAATCGTTAAGAATCTAGATATAACGTTTAAAACAATCTATCACTGGAAAAGTATCCCGATGTAGAGTTTAAAAAACAATAGAATCTAGATGTAAAGTTTCCAGCATAATTCATCAGTATCTAAGAATCTCAGGGGGGAAATTAACGTGGCATAGAATCTTTCCTTTTAAACAGTCCGTATAAAAAAGTCAAGCCCTGTGGGTTCGGGCACTGATTAGAATAGACCCAACGTTTCCCAACGTGTCGTAAGAGGCGACTAACAGGGGTGATGTCAGCACTGCATCACTGGGCGAAAGTCTTCTACACAGAAGTCACCGGCCAGGGTCGGTATTCTGCTGTTTAATTGTCTCCGATGCAGAATCATTGCGAAAACAATTGTATTCGCCATTTTCACCTCGGCAAGGGTACGATTTACCGGAGGGGGGTAGCGTTGGTAAGAATATCGTCCGTTTGGCTGAGTGGCAGGGCAGTTATAACTTCTATGAATACCAGATAAGTCCAAACCAACGGCAGGTAAGGATTGTATCCCTGATCTTGGTAAATTACCGGCAGGTATTGCCTTTTTTGAATACGGCCCCGTACACCATACCGGATCGGTCGTCGCCCGGGTCAACAAGGACCGCCCCTTCCGTTGGCCAGCAGGACGGAGGTGATAAGTGTGCTACTGATGGACAACTTAGCAAGATCCGCACCAGAAATAACATCGTCATAGGAACCTGGAATGTCAGGACCCTAAATGCGGAGGGAAAATTAGATGAACTGGCCCACGAGATGGACCACTATCGATGGAACGTTTTAGGTACCAGCGAACTGCGCTGGAAAGGCCTAGGTAAAACAACGACCGACAAAGGCCACAAGCTTTATTTTAGCGGTAGAGATGACAGGCACGAACACGGCGTTGGATTCTTGGTCCACAAGAACATTCTAGCCACTGTCATGGGTTGCCGCCCAGACTCCAGTAGACTCATTAGCATCCGTCTGAGAGCAGCCCCTTTCAACATCACCATCATCCAGGCCTATGCCCCCAACATCAGACTATGACGACAGCGAAGTGGAGGATTTCTATGAAAATCCACAGGCTGTCCTTGTCCAAGTGCCGAAGAAGGACATAGTCATAGTGGAAGGCGACTGGAATGTCAAGGTTGGCCAAGATGCGCACCACAACGGGGGAGACACAAGTGGACCCCACTGCAACAACGAGACAAATGGCAGGGGTCTGAGACTGTTGGAGTTTGCCACATACAACAATCTGATACTGGCAAACACGTTTGGTCTCCACACAAAATCCAGACGATAAACATGGCACAGTCCCGGCGGTGAACATCACAACCAGATCGACTACATCATGGTAAAGAAATGCTTCAGAGTAAGCATCAACATTGCCAGGACACGCACTTTTCCGGGAGCCGACATCGGAAGTGACCAGGATCTCCTGATGATTTCTTTCCGCATCCACTTGAAGAGAGTAAACACAGCAAAGTGCACTAGACTGAAGTTCGACCTGGACAAACTGCAAGACCCGGAGGTGGCAGAACTATTTCAGGCCACAATTGGAGGGACATTTGCACCACTGCTCATTCTGGGTGCTGGTGAAGTAGATGTCAACACCATGACCACCACTTTCAACTCAGCTGTTACAGATGCCGCCACGGAGATCCTTGGAAAGCACTGGCCAAAGAAGAAGCTATGGATCACACCTGAACTATTCGACCTGTGTGATAAACGAAGAGAGATGAAAAAGGAAAAGAACACCTCACAGAGAGCTGATGCCTAACGAAAAATCAACAATGACATCCGAAAAGGCATGCGCACAGCAAAGGAGAGCTGGATAAAAGACCAATGCCAGGAAATAGATAACAATCTGAACAAGAACAACAGCAAGAAGGCCTACCAGACTGTGAAGCGGCTAACAAGTGTTAAACAGCCCAAGGTCTCCACGATCCAAAGCAAGTCTGGCATATGCCTTACAGAAGAACAAGAAGTCTTGGACAGTTGGAAAGAGTACTGCTCTGACCTTTACCACCAAACACCAAACGGAGACCCATCAGTTGTAGTATGTCCTGAGAACAGAGAAGAAGACGAAATCCTCCCAATCCTCAAAGAAGAAATTAAGGCAGCAGTGCAGTCGCTGAAGAAAGGGATGTTAGCGGGAGAGGACAATATACCCGCGGAACTGCTTCAAGCAGGAGGAGAAGCGATGATTGACGCCCTCACCATTAACTGTAACAATATCTGGCAGAGTGGTGAGTGTCCTACACCATGGACCCAGTCGCTTGTCATCACTCTTCCCCAAAAAGGTAACCTTAAGGACTGTGAAAATTACCGCACCATCAGCCTCATCAGCCATCCCAGCAAGGTCCTCCTGAAAATAATACTCAACAGGTTGAAACCCCAAGCTGAACAAATCATAGCTGAAGAACAAACAGGATTCAGGGCATGGCGAAGTACCACTGAACAGATTTTCAACCTCAAAATAATCTGTGAGAAATACCAACAGCACCAACAACATCTATATCATGTGTTCGTGGACTTCAAAAAGGCGTTTGAACGAGTCTGGCTTGCAGCTCTTTGGGCAACAATGAGAGTGTATAACATCAGCCCTAAAATTATTGAAGTCATCAAAAGCCTGTATGACAAGGCTACCAGTGCAGTCCTCCACAACAGCGCCATCGGAAACTGGTTCAGAACAATAAACGGTGTGCGTCAAGGATGCCTACTCTCTTCAACACTCTTCAACATCTTCCTAGAGCGCATCATGTCAGATGCCGTTGCAGATCACAAAAGGTACAGTCAGCATAAAGGGTAGAGCAATCTCCAATCTTCGTTTTGCGGATGACATTGATGGATTGGCTGGAGAGGAACTAGAACTTGAACAGCTAGTACAGAGGCTTGGCACCACCTCCAGAGCCTGTGGAATGGAAATAAGTGCAAAGAAGACCAAAACGATGACCAACAACACCAATGGCATCAACACGGACATCAAAGTCCAAGGCCAATCCCTTAACACAATACATGTACATAGCTTCAAATATTTAGGAACCATTGTATCAGACAATGGGTCCCGACAAGAAGTCCTCTCCAGGATCGCACAAACAACTGCTGCCCTGGCGAGGTTGAAGCCAATTTGGAAAAACAGGACCATCAGTTTACACTCCAAAGTAAGACTGCTGCGCTCTCTTGTCATCTCCATCTTCCTATACGCTTGCGAAACATGGACACGTACAGATCTACAATGAAGAATACAAACCATGGAGATGAGATACAGAAGACTTCTGGGCATTTCCTATACCCAGCACATCACCAACGACGAAGTCCGACAGACCATCACACAAGCCATTGGACAACACGATGAACTGCTCACAGTGGTGAAAAAATGGAAACTCCGATGGTATGGTGGCCACGTCCCCAGATCATCAGGTCTTGCAAAGACCATCTTGCAAGGCACAGTGCAAGGAGGTAGAATAAGGGAAAGCGAAGAAAGAGGCCAAGATGGCGGAATCAGCAGACACGCAAAGCGGTAGCTGGCAAGGAAATATGATTTGAGTGGATATGTGGTGGCGTTGCACAGTCGGTCATTGTTAATTTTGTGTCTTTAGTTGTGGTTTCATAATTGAAACATGTTTTTGTGACTTGCGGAATCAAGCTCGACCATGTTGAAACGGGATTTAAATGTCTCATTGAGCGATCCTTGGAGTTCATTCTGTCTTCTATTATCGGGCTACTGTAGGCCTGCTTCATCTGTGAACTGCTCTAAATCCTGGGTGTGTTTTTTGTAGGGCTGTCAAGTGATAATGTTCAGTGCTGACAGTGGTACTTGCCGGGAATGGCTACTATTTCCCACTACTTCACCTGATCTGCTGTGAAGCGTAAAGAACTTTTGTCAAAGTCAAGTGAATGTAGTCCTGTATTTGGTCAACCTTTCAAAAAAATAAATCAAAATTTGTGCAGCGACAGTGACAGTTCATTTCATCTAGAAGGTGTAACCTGTGACAGTGACAGTATGGACTCCAAAATGGATATTCAGGAACCACTGCTTGCTATGCAAAGAACAATGAGTTTCTTATCTACGAAAACAGATATTCAAGAATTGAAAAATGATATGGCTACTGAAATTGAAAAACTGAAGGCAGAATTTAGTACAATGAATCAGAGAATGCAAGACAAAATAGAACAAATTGAGGGAAAGTGTTTTGAAGTGGAAGTAAAGATTGACTTGATGACTGAGGAAGCAAAAAAGATCAAGAATGAGAATAAAATATAGAGTTGCGTCAGAAATTGGAGAAGGTGGAAGGTGATTTGAATGATTTACAGCAGTAAGAAAGGCGTTGTAACTTGAGAATTTATAATGTCAAGGAGAAAGCTGATGAAAAGACAGAAGGTGTTGTCAGTAAGATTTTGACAGAGCTGATTGGTGTGAAAACAACCCCAGAAGATTTTGAGGCCTGCCACAGGGTAGGTCAAGGTGGAGGCAGATCAGGCAGCAGCAACAACAACAGGAATACAAATCGCCCGATTCTAGTCCGATTTAAAAATCGCAACCTTCGTGACAAAGTATTGGAAAGTAGGAACAAACTGAAAGGAAATTCTGAGAAAGTGACTGTGATGGAGGATCTAACTGCTTACAATGCAAAACTGTCTAAAGAGGCGTATCAGTATTTGCTAAACTTAAAAATGGAAAGAGATTACAATTGAAATATGGGACAGATGTGGACAAATTGTTCCAAAAGGAAATGACAGTGAAATGACAGTTAAATTGACAGGCAAACTAAAGTATGTGACTCATTGGCAGGTTCCAGGATGCTCGCAACTATTGTTACGTAGGCCTAATTCAGTGCTGTATATGACGGTGACTTTTTTGTATCTCACTTGATATATAGAATCAGCTATATAGGCCTAGGATGTTTAATAGTGGAGTATGCAGATTGGCTGCAATTTCTTATTGCTACTTTCTATAGTGAAGGCCTACGGTAGTATAAACAGAAATGTTTTTTCTTTAGTAGTTGGGTAGGCCTAACGTGTCAGATTGTTTTAATTTTATTTTTCCGGACTTTGGATTTGTTCCTCCTCCTTTCCGTAACTACATTATAGTTTTTGCTTCTTTTGTTTTTTGGTTAAAATAATTGCTTTATACAGGGTGTTCCAAAAGTCTTGGGCACATTTTGACATTGAATATTTCCGAAACTATTAAGGATATAAAAACGCATCTGGTAAATTCAGAAAGCTTATAATCTCAATTTTTACATGGAATGTTCAAAGATGTTCAATGTGAGCACCATTGGTCACACGGCACACATCAAGCCGATAGTCAAATTCTTGCCAAACGCGTCCCAGCATTTTCTGGTTGAGTGAACGCCATTAATGGGTCTGAAAAGAAATTAAAAAAATCAACAGCTTTACAAAAAAACTTAATGTAATTAGCTTTAAAATGGCACAACTTTTATCTTACTACCATTCATAGTAATTGAGATATGGGGACTTCAAATGTGCCCAAGACTTTTGGAACACCCTGTATATTATAATTATACTATTATATTATTTAATTCCCCCCTCCCCCTCTACCCCGCTTTTATTTGTTAGCTTTCCAAAATATATTACTTAGTAAGATTTATTAATATATACCATTTTCTTCACTCTCCCTTCTTTTCTTATTTAGACTTTTTACATTTTCCCCTCTATTGGCATTTATTACTGTCGTTGGTTATTGTGGTTTATTACTATAATTAATGCTGCTATTGTTTATCTTATTATTACAGTTATTGCTGTAACTATTAGCATTCACTCTTTGTGTGAGCATGTTGTGTGTGTTCTTTAGTGTGTGTTGTATCCTTGTATGCATATATGTATTTAATAATTAATTAACTGTAATTATTATTAAAATGATCCAAGAGGATCATGAGAGTATTATCCGGTGTTATTTTTGTTGCAAGTATGTGATGTGGTTTGATTTATTGTAAAGATTTTTTGCTGCAATGATATTTATTGAACACATGCTCTTTATTTATTTATTTATCTTACTTTATGCTATTATTTTATTATTATTATTATTATTATTATTATTATTATTATTATTATTATTATTATTATTATTATTATTATTATTATTATTATTATTTTTATTTTTTTTTATTTTTATTTTTATTTTTTTGTGTTTGTATAGGCACTACACGCACAGAGTTTTGTGTTTGTGTAGCGGAAAATAGTTGTTAGTATTTTGTTGTTGTTGTGTTTGATAATGAAAAGCACCATTGGCATTGCTTAATTGGAAAATATTTACTATACGATTGTATGAGCAGAGGTAATGGCGGCGTAAATAATATATGATCAATTTTGAATTTGTGGATCTTTGTGTGTGTGTGTGTGTGTGTGTGTGTGTGTGTGTGAGTGTGCTTGTGAAAGTTGCTTTGTTATAAATACAATCTGCTTACAGGAAAGGTCCGATGTTTGATGTGAAGACTGTATTGCATTGGTTATATGCATATGACATGTAATGTAATGTAATGCATATGACCAAAAACTGTCTTGTTGACCTGTAAATGTCTCACTTATAAAAGGTCTCCTTTTTTTTTTTTTTTTTTTTTAGTAACGTTAGAGAACTACCTCTTTGTTTTTGAAATATATAATGATATAAGATTAATGGACTCTCTCATCAAGAGCAATGGGCTGTTTAAGTAGACATTTTTTTTAATCTTTCATGTTGTAATGTGCATTCGCTGTTTGATGGTTTATGATCACCTTGTGGAAAGGTACCACATAAGATAATAAGTGACTAAGTGATTTTAAAATATGTATTTATTTCTATTAGTTATTTTTACACTTATTTATTTTTATTATTATTTTTTTTCTGTCTTTTTTTTTCTTGCAACATTTAAGGTTTTATTGTGTCCTAAAAGATGTAAATGACATGAATCGTTTTTATGTGAGTGCTGTTGATGATGTATTGGTACTTATTGAATTTTCTCATTGTATTTGAGCAAAAGGAAATCTTTAGTGTCATTGTATGTATTTGTATGTATGTGTGTGTAGGTGTGCGTGTGTATGCATTTGCTGAATAAAAGTACTACTGTTTAATTAGATACCACGTTTAACATATATTGTGTGTGGGCACATGCGTAAATTGGATATGACCTACTTTGTTATTGTTTGATTTAAACAAGGGAGGAAACTAAAGAAAGAGAAAAGAAGAGAAAGATGTTTAGTTCTTGAGTGATGGTTCTTTTACAGTTTGTACACGTTGATATTTGGGGTGGGGGAGGTAGGAGAAGATAAATCACTAGTTTTTAATTATTTTATTATATTGAATTGTCTTATTTATTTTTGTTTATTTTTTACATTATTATTGTTATTACTATTGCTGTTGTTATTATTATATTATTATCACATTTATTACACTTTTTTCCCTTTCATTAAAAATAATGATTAATTGACCGGCTGTGTAACCGTGCACCGCTTTTTAAATTCCGCCATTTGGAACTCTTGTAAAAACGTGTTTTTTCTTGTTATTTTCTTCGTCTTTTCTATCTTTTTGATTTCCTTTTTAAAAAATTTCTTCAGAGACAGAGCGTGACGTCTATTTTCTTGTATTTTTATGGATAATACAGTTTCTATTTTATCAGCAAATTGTCAAGGTTTGAATAATGCCCAAAAAAGACGTGACATTTTTCATTTCTTTAAAATTAAAAAGTACGATATTTACTTCTTGCAAGACACACATTTTGAAACTAAGTTAGAGACATATATTAGGTCGGAGTGGGGTTATAAGGCATACTTTGCTTCTTTTAATTCAGTATCAAGGGGCGTTGCAGTTCTTTTCAACAATACATTTGAATTTAAGGTAAAAAAAAGTTGAAGGTGATAGCAGAGGGAATTATTTGCTTGTTCTAATACAAATAAAGGATGAAGATTATTTACTTGTAAATATTTATGGCCCAAACAGAGATAATCCTGAGGTTTTTTTTTTTTTTAAAGAATATTAATAATAAAATTTTAGGATTTAATTGTCAAAACGTAGTAGTAGCTGGTGATTGGAATTTGGTATTAGATCCCTCCAAAGACTATGAAAATTATAAAAATATAAACAACGTAAAAGCACAAGAAACAGTCTTTCAATTAATGGATAACTTAGATTTGTGCGCCATCTGGCGTGAATTGAATCAGGATTGCCGTCGTTTTACTTCGAGTCGCAGTAATCCGTTTCAGCAGAGTAGGCTTGATTTTTTTAAAATTTCGGAATCTATCTTGCCCAATGTACAGGATACATATTTTGTGTGGTTACAGAACCGATCATTCCTACATTACTTTACAATTACAATTAGAACAAAAAGATACAAAAAGAAACACATTTTGGAAATTTAATGCATCATTGTTAAAAGACAATTATTTAGAAGAAATAAATAATGTAATAGATAATGTTATTCAAGATTATGCTGCTTTAACTTACAGTAGAGAATACTTGTTACAAATGAGTTCAAAGGATATTCACTTTACAATTTCTGAGGATTTGTTTTTAGATTTTCTAATGATGAAAATTAGGTCGAAAACTATATCTCATGGAACTGGGAAAAAAAGAAAGGATAGTGAAAGAGAGAAAAAGCTGGAAGAAGAAATAAATGAAATTGATTTAAAAAAAAGTAGAAATCAAACAGATGCTGAATTATTAGATCAAAAGAAACAAGAATTAAGGATAATAAGAGAAAAGCGAATGGAAGGTGTGCTTCTTCGGTCCCGGGCAATGTGGATTGCAGATGGAGAGAAAATAACAAATTAATTTTGTAATTTAGAAAAACGTCACTATATCAGTAAAGTAATGAGTAAATTAAAAGGAGAAGATGAAACATATATTACTGATAATCCTGGCATTTTGAATAAGGTAAAAAAAATTTTATGAAAAGTTATATAAAAAAGCGAATGTTGAAGATGGAGAAATTACTGATTTAATTATTAACTTGCCTCGTTTGAGTGATGAAGAGTCCGATAAATTGGAAGGGAAAATTAATTACGAGGAGGCATGTTATGTATTAAAGAACATGAAAAATCATAAAAGTCCAGGTACAGACGGATTTACTGTGGAATTTTATTAAGTATTTTGGAAAAATATCGGTCATCTAATTGTTAGGGCACTTAATGAAGGCTTTAGAAATGGAAAATTACCATCTGTTCAGAGAGAAGGAATTATTATATGTATTCCTAAGGGTGAAAAATCCAGAGATTTAATTCAAAATTGGAGACCTATTTCACTGTTAAATGTGATATATAAGATTGGATTGGCTTGTATTGCTTCGAGATTAAAGAAAGTGTTAGATAATCTCATAAATGAAGATCAAACGGGTTTCATAAGTGGTATATATATTGGAGATAATATAAGGTTATTATATGACATGATTGATTACTTAGATAGAAAAAAATTGCCTGGTTTATTATTAAATGTTGATTTTGAAAAGGCGTTTGATTCTTTAGATTGGTCTTTTATGCATAAGGTATTAACAGAGTTTGGTTTTGGTCAAGATCTAAGAAGATGGATTATGATTTTTTATAGTGATATTAAATCAACAGTTTTGGTAAATGGGCATGCTTCAACTTGGTTTAATATTGAAAGAGGATGTGGACAAGGAGACCCAGTGTCGACCTATTTATTCATATTGTGTGTTGAAATCTTGGCTACAATGAATCGAGAAAATAAGGATATTAAAGGTATTAATGTTAATAATGTTGAACACAAAATTTCTCAATACGCAGATGACACAGAATTTTTACTTAAAGGGGATCAGACATCTTTTGAAAAGTGTATTGAATTGTTGGATACCTTTGGCAGAAGATCTGGTTTACGATTAAATGCAGAAAAATCTAGTGCTATGTGGTTGGGCAGTAGGAAAACCTGTCATGTACAGTACATGCAGCATTTAGGTATGACATGGAATATTTTACAGATGAAAATTTTAGGAATATTGCTAACAAACTCAATTAATAACTGTTTTCAATTAAATTATAATGACAAATTTTATGAAGTTAAAAAAGTTTTTTAATTTGGTCTAAAAGGAATATTACACGAATTGGTAGAGTTGCAGTATTGAAGTCGTTAATTCTCTCGAAGTTGGTTCATTTATGGCTGCTGCTACCAAACCCACCAGATAATATTATAAAAGAATTGCAAACAATGTGTTATCAGTTTGTATGGAAGAAAAAAACCAGATAGAATTAGTAAAAAAAACTGCAATTAAAAATGTTAAAGATGGGGGTATAGGCTTAGTGGATATTAAAATTTTTATTGTAGCTCTGAAAATGGCTTGGATTAGGACATTAAAAACTAGTCAACACAAATGGAAAAACTTTATTAAAGCAGATTTTGAATATATAGATAACATTGAATTATACGGACCTGGAATTACTAAATTATATAGAGCTACAAATACGTTTTGGAAAAATGTATTTACAGGATATAAACATTTTTTCTATAAGGTTGATATAGAGCAGTCAGGAGAATTACTTGCAGAACCAATATGTTTTAATGAAAGGATAAAGGTGGGTCAAAGGTCAATTTCACAGACTCATTGCATTGAGAGTGGTGTACATTGTATTGCTGATTTTTTGAATGTTGATGGAACTTTCCTTACATGGGTTGAATTCAACAGAAGATATAATTTAAGAGTGGACTTCCTTACATATGTTGGTTGTACGCTAGCAATTAAAGAATATATTAAAAAAATAAAATAATAGTAGCTGATAATAATCGTTTAACTATCTGTGTTCCAATAAAGAAGATCCTCTCCACTGAAAAAGGTTGCAGGAAATTTTATGATATATTTATGAAAAACAATGTAGAGCCAAATTGCTATAAAAAATGGAATGCTGAAGTAAATTATGTCATACAATGGAAAAAGTGTTTTTTTCATAAAATTCACAAAATTGGTGATATCGGAATGAGATGGTTTCAGATGCGTATTGTACATCGCATTCTGGCAACTAATATTATTTTAAAAGAAATGGGTTTATCTCAGAGTGTAATGTGTACTTTTTGTGAAGTTGAGAGGGAGAGTATAACACACCTCTTTTGGAATTGTGAATGTGTAAGACACTTCTGGAACCTTTTTGAGCGCTGGATTAAACAGACTTGTGAAAATCCATGTAATTTAATTCTATCAGAAAGCTTAATAGTGTTTGGAATTGATCTGAATGTGAACACAGATCCTATATATTTGATTTGATTTTATTATTGGCGAAACAATATATATATATACGGATGTAGATATAGCAATGTAAAACCCAATGTAGAGGCATTTTAAGTTTAAATTAAAATGGAGATATAATATCGAAAGGTATAATGCTAAATTGAATCAGAAAGAATCTGAATTTGATGCTGCATGGTTTTATTATAAACAGTTGATGTAATAATGTTGTATAATATACGATTCTCGCTTTCTATTTCTATTTCTTCTTTGCTCTCTCTTCTTTTTTTTTCTTCCCCCCCCCCCCCCCCCAAATTTATATGTTTAGTTCATTGCTTTGTTTGTTTATTTGTTGAGTCTGTTCGCCTTTATATATTGATCGATGTTATGCTGCTGTTAAAATAAAATTAAATGGAAATGCAAAAAAAAAAAACACAAAAAAAAACAAAACAAAAAAAACCAGGAGGTAGAAGAAGAGGGAGACCGAAAAAGAGGTGGGAGGACAACATTCGAGAATGGACTGGTTTGACACTGAGCGAAACAATCAGGGTTGCTGAGGATAGGGAAAGATGGAGAACGCTGGTTAAACGATCATCAGTGGTGCCCCTATGACCTCCGAGTTACGGGATAGGACAGGATAGGATAGAAAAGTAAATTAGGAGTTGAACTCTTTCTTTGTCAGAGATTCCCGTTAATTTAATACAAACAAATATGTGTGCGTATTAGCGTCTACTTAGACGCTCGCTACAATAGGTAAAACTGACAAGATTTATCTCCCCGTCCACATGTGGCTCAATGTTGGTGGACTTGGCTGCGGTTGTCTCCATCTGTCCTTTGTTTACACCCCACAGCTACCGTAGGATGGAACTTTGACAGGATTACCCCAACCCCCAATCTGAAAGCGTCGTTCATTGTGCGTTTTGACAGATTAGGCATCGTATATCATCAGTGATCTTTCATATGATGGGAATTCATCAATTCATAATTACAATTTATGGTTTTAAAAAGTATAATAGAGGACTGCAAACTATATGACGTCTGTGAAGCAAGGGACAGGGTTAACGTCATCAACAGAGAATTCGAGTTTGAAAAACCTGTTTTACTAAGCATCCCGGAGTTAAAATTTACAGCAAGGAAACACATCGTTGTAAATCTTGATCCCCCACCCACCTCTCTCTCTCTCTCTCTCTCTCTCTTTATCTTTCTCCCTCTCCCTTAGTTTCAAACATGAAGCATTCCTAAAACAGCCAGTTCTATTGGACCTGTATACTAGTAGCACACCTGTCAATTCATTTCAATATTTTATTTCAACGTCTCTTCACAAACGTGAGATTTTAGACAACTTCATTCTGACGCATGGACATACGAACAATCAAATCTAACAATTTGAAATGCAACCATACAAATTGAAATTGCTACCAAATTTTACAAACTGTGGATTGTAAATTATACTTAGTTTTGCAGGACTAAACAATGAAATGTCAATGGATCCTTGAATACCCACATTGATGTTCTTTTCTTCCTTTAGCGGAACCAAAATAGGACATTCATTTAAAATATGCGTAACAGGGATTGGCTAAAAACATGAACAAACGATACTTTTATTTTGTTTATCAACTTCATGTTCCACGAGTTTGTTTATTAATCAGCCTACTGCTGCCCTGGCGAGGTTGAAGCCAATTTGGAAAGACAGGACCATCAGTCTACATTTCCTGGTACGGCTGCTGCGTTCCCTTGTCATCTCAATCTTCTATATTGCGAAACATGGACACTCACAGCACATCTACAACGAAGAATACAACGCATGGAGATGGGGTGCTACAGAAGACTTCTGGGCATTTCCTATACCCAGCACATCACCAACGACGAAGTCCGACAGACCATCACACAAGCCATTGGACAACACGATGAACTGCTCACAGTGGTGAAAAAACGGAAACTCCGATGGTATGGCCACGTCACCAGATCATCTGGTCTTGCAAAGACCATCCTGGAAGGCACAGTGCAAGGAGGTAGAAGAAGAGGGAGACCGAAAAAGAGGTGGGAGGACAACATTCGAGAATGGACTGGTTTGCCACTGAGCAAAAGAGAAAGAGAGAGAGAGAGAGAGAGGGGGGGAGGGGGTCGTTGAAAAATCTGCAGTATACAAATTTTTTTTTTTAAAGTTAAGTTAATAGCAGAGAATCCGTCGTTGAAAAGAGTGTTTCAAATGGAAAATGGAGACCCCAAGTCCATCACAGGAGATTCGTTGTGGCTAACAACCATGGAATGGAACAACAGACAGGGGGCTTAACGGGAGATAAGATGTTCACTTGAAATCCGAACTCTTTTCAAGCTTCAAGTCTAGCTTTTCGGTAATCTCCCTTGTGGTCATTATCCCCCTTTTCTTGCCCGCGGCATCTCATTGGGTGGGATAAATCAAAAGGCGACAAAACACACACACAAAGAAGAACAAATATAGGGAGAAGGTAGAAAATGAGAAAGATAGGGACGCGGAAAACAGTTTTAAAAAGTGGAACAAAGAGGAAGGACGCGGAAAACAGTTTTAAAAAGTGGAACAAAGAAGAAGAAGAAGAAGAAGAAGAAGAAGAAGAAGAAGAAGAAGAAGAAAGAAAGATTGAAAGAAAGAAAGAATGAAATGAAAGAGGAGCAGGAGGTGGGGGGGGGGGTAGAGGTGTGTGTGTGTGTGGTGTGGGAGTTTCAGAGGAGGGGGATGATATCATAAAAAGGGGAAGAGAGTCTGCAATAGAGAGGAAACATAGAGGCCGCCAAAATGAAAGTATACGCGGTTAAATTCAGTATGTAAAATACTAGTTCATAAAAATGAAGAAGCAGCGGCAGCAGCAGCAGTAACAGAAGAAGAAGAAGAAGAAGAAGAAGAAGAAGAAGAAGAAGAAGAAGAAGAAGAAGAAGAAGAAGAAGAAGAAGAAGAAGAAGAAGAAGAAGAAGAAGAAAAAACAAGAACAAACAGAAGAAGAAGAAGAACAAGAAGAACAAGAACAAGAACAAGAAGATGAACATGAACATGAAAAAATAACAAGAACAAAAAGAAGAAGAAGAAGAAGAAGAAGAAGAAGA
>CM072511.1:58151355-58191355 GCA_036898135.1 Oncomelania hupensis | reverse complement strand
AGGAAGTATGACATTACACTACAGTCCTCGCGGTTTCTTGTCCACCATTAAGATCATTCTTAATAATTCATAGCAAGACAGGACCGAAACCGACGTACTTCGGTAATAATGTAGTCTACACATTATCTTCTTGAAATAATATATATGTTTTTGGTTAATCATGAAGTTACAGAAATAAATAGAATAGATCTATATCGGAACTTATTCCACTACTCTTTCTTCTTCTTGACGTTATAATAAATAATAATAACAACAACAACAACAAAAACAACAACAACAACAACAACAACAACAACAACAACAATAATAATAATAATAATAATAATAATAATAATAATAATAATAATAATAATAATAATAATAATAATAATAATAATAATAATAATGCTATCACGCGCTTTTTTTCCATGGAACTCAAAGTGCGGCGATCTGAAGAGATTGCTATTACAGAAAGCGGAAGAGAAATCAAATTTTATTTTTGAAATTTTAGATTGACTGCATCCAATACCATAATTGAAGGGAGGGAGGAAACCGGAGTAACCGGAGAAAACCATCGGTTACCTGAAAAGTCTCGTACCTAAGTCAAGTAAGTTCGTCCCATGCGGGGTTGGAACCCGCGACCTTCACAGCATAGGAAACCAGCTCACTATCAACAGAGCTACAGGACACGTTTGAATACTTGAAGCAGAAGCATCACCAGCGTACATATACACTCACGATTACAAGATGCAGAATAAAAGTGTTGTGTCATCACAAAGTTGGTGGCGAATAGTCACGATCAAAGCCACACTGCGTAATTTGTTGTAACCCTGGGCACAGTGCAACGCCCAGGACAACAGAGCAATTAACTTACGACCTACCTGGGCGGTAGTCTGAGCCTGGCACCCGTTCTTTGAGGTAATCGGGCAACAAGGGAGTGTCTTTACAAAAGTCATCAATTTATCACGAATAATGACGAGGATGTTGATATTGGTATCTTGTGTCGCGCGATCATTCATTTTGGTTGGCAAGTTCAATAAGACAACACAGCAGTTTTAAAAAAAAAAGCCAACCATCCATTTAATATCAAAAAAGCGATACAGTACCAACAACTATATTACCTTATTTTTAGTCTGTATGAAGTATGTGAAAGTCCATGGTATAATAAATTATAATAGCTAAATTAAATACCAAACACTTATCACATAAATAGGCATGAGACATTACAAATGGAACAGCCTATATAAAATGTTCCGCAAAAACAAATGTGTAATACAAATAGTACCGGCATCTGACATTCATGAACTTTGATACAGTACAGGTTATTAAAGATAGATAGAACATAAACACTAACGCGTGGGGAAGAAAGGGGGAGGGGGGAAGGATAGGGAATAAAGACAAATAGATCTAATTATGATATGGTACTAAGTCACTGTCAAAATACGATTCATATTTCAACTCAATTCTTTACCCAAATAAAATTAAACCAAAATTTAAAAAAAGTGAGAGACAGAAGAAAAAAAATAAAAAGATTCCCCATTTGTTCTTCTCTCTCCGACCTCTTCTTGAAAAGAATCCATAATGACAACGGGCTTACCGCCCTTGGAACTCCAGACAGTGTGTAATTTCTCAGACCATTTTTCCTCACTCCCCACTCATCTAATTTTTTGAAAAGACCAGGAATAGCTTGAAAAAAAAACTCTAATCAAAACGAGCAAACTGATCGAGCAAAAACTAGCGAGCGAGTAAGCATTCTCTTGGGAGATTTCATCTAAATTTGTTATACATTTTGTACAAGAAAAGCCCGTAATAGATCTATATCGTAAAAACTCCAAACAAAAGTCCAGCAAGGGATTCTAAGTTTTATTTATTATGATTATAGTCTATAGATGGTGTCCACATCATGTGCAACGACTCGGCTGTATTGTCAGTCAGCGTCCTTCCAACTATATATTTATTTATTTAATCAATCAAATATAACGCTTTTTTAGCTTAAGAGCTGCTCAAGGCGCTGGTCGATACATGATCTAATCCAAGCCACCCAAGGCGGCCTACTGCAACCTTTGGGCGCATAGTCTGACGCACAGCCGACTGAGCACAATGCTGGGCGAATCAAACTGCAAGTTGGCGCATTATGCCACTACAATAAGAAAGCCAATGTTTCGACCAGCGCCTTGCGTAAAAGCACTATAATCAATATTAACTTCGCAACTTCCAAACCAAAATGCCAAGACGCAACAGTCGGAAAACTACACACAAGAAGTGATTTAGACTATAAATATTGATAAACAAATCCCGACCAAATTTTTCACTCGTTTGGAGGTCTTCGAAGGGAGAGGGGAGTCGAATTAGCTATTGAATACAACAAATGATGCTGTGTTGAATAAACTGATGACTCACAATCACCATGCGTCAAAAAGTGTTGCAAACTAAGTTGGGAATTGTATGTGCACTTACGACTTTGCGTCGGTAAACCTTTCGAAAATTATTGACTGCCTACTTCCAAACCACAATCGACCTACTCTACATCACCTATGCTTTCTCTCTTCCTTCACTCCCTTTTACCCTCTTGTCATGTCCTTCCCTTCACCCACGTGCTTGCCCCTTTCCTCCACAGACGTTCTCTCTTGTGTCTTGAGGCAAAATCAGAAAATGGGGACTGTCTTGGACTCAGAAAGACAGTCTTCCGGAGCTCAAAGGAATTGATGAGAACAGCGAAACTCTTTGAAATGGAAGAAATACCAACACAGGGAGGAAAGGAAGGTCGAGACATAAGGGGAGACAACTTGGAACAGCTATTAAGATACTACAGAGAATAAGCCTAC
This sequence comes from Oncomelania hupensis, assembly GCA_036898135.1. Classification (NCBI taxonomy): domain Eukaryota; kingdom Metazoa; phylum Mollusca; class Gastropoda; order Littorinimorpha; family Pomatiopsidae; genus Oncomelania; species Oncomelania hupensis. The sequence goes on along the minus strand of CM072511.1, from coordinate 58,188,551 downwards.
CTTAGAGGGTAGGGAAGAGGGTGTCGGTTCTAATCTAGAAGATCGATTGTGTTCTCTCTATGTCTGTCTGTGTCGGCCTGTCTGTCTCTGAAGTGTGCGAAGGGGAGCCTGTGTGTATGTGCGTTTGTCACGCAGATAGAAAATTCAAGGCGCATAAATGGGATGATAGAGAAGAAAAGAAAAAGAGGAAAAGTGGTGTGTACAGAGAGAAGGGGAGGAAAATCAATAAGAGAGAGAGAGAGAGAGAGAGAGAGAGAGAGAGAGAGAGAGAGAGAGAGAGAGCGAAAGAGAGAGAGAGAGAGAGAGAGAGAGAAAGAGCGAAAGAGAGAGAGAGAAAGAGCGAAAGAGAGAGAGAGAAAGAGCGAAAGAGAGAGAGAGGGTGAAAGTGAGAGAGTGAAAGTGGGAGCGTGACAGAGACAGAGGGAAAAACGGAGGGGGAGGGAGAGAAAGGGGCGATGGAGAGAGGGAAAAAAAGAGAGAGAGATGATGTGTGGGGTAGGTGGCTAAAAGGCGAGTAGTGGCACACAAGGAGTTAGAATCGCCGAAGGAGGTAAGGGGGAGAAAGATTTTCATGGAATTAAGATTCACCTTCAGATTTCTGGTGCGCAAAGCCTTTTGTCGTGATTCCAAGCCGCGCCATATCTCAGCTCTATGGCTTTGATCCTGACTTCGTAACTAGAAAAATAGGGAGCGAGCAGAGAGAAAGAATGTGGGTGGGGGGAGGGGGTAGAACAGAGGGGAAAATAGCTCTCTCTCTCTCTCTCTCCCTCTCTCTCTCTCTCTCTCTCTCTCTCTCTCCCTCCCCCCAATGTCTCTCCCTCCAGCCCCACTCTCGTTTAAAAGGAAAACAGGGGCTACGTGCATAATTTTGAAGTTCTCCCGTTCTCTCTCTCTCTCTCTCTCTATCTTATATACACACACGCGCGCGCACACACACACAGCCGAGGTTACACAGTATTATTATGACTTTCCCGAAACGCCACAAAAGTTGTACTGACAATGGGTCATATTTCGTCCCCATTTTAAAGTACTTTGAAGTGTTCGAACCCTAACCCTAACCCAGCCCTAACCCTAACGGATCATTGTTCTGAGGTCAAAACAAGTAGGCATGTCAATACAAGTTATGCAGATGTTCTCTGATTTGTCCAGATTACACTGTGTAAGTGTGTCCCCCCCCCCACTTATACATACATACACACACAGAAGTTTTCCTGCCACGATCGCGGTACATACACCCGGTAATCAAATAGCCAAATCCTAACTCCTCTCATAGTCTTCTTCCATCGGTCTTTTCGCAACCAACACCTCTGTTGCACAGCATCCTAATCGAAATGAAAACTGTAACGCAAAAAAACAAAGCGTATGCGCCGATTGCTCTATGACCAAGCGTTCCTGCTCCCTGACCTTCACCTGATCCCCTCTCTCAAGTGCGACAGCCATTACGATTTGCCAATCAATCAAACGGTGTTTTTTTTCTAATATATTGTTTTTATTTACCAGGGATATTTCATTTTATGTTACTTCTGGTATGTAGAAAAACCGGTTGTCACCGTTTCTTTCGTGTTATGCATGAACACATTAAAGCAAAATATAATTCAGCGAGGGATTTCTCCGCAAGTGTGTGTGTGTGTGCGCGTGTGTGTGTGTGGGTGTGTGTGTGTGGGGTGGGTGGATGGGTGTGTGTTTGTGTAGAGTCACAGGCGCCCAACAGAATGCCTCAAGGCGTTGTTGTGATCTGAGCAAGCGGAAGTATTGCGTGCCTGTGATACTGAGTTGCCGCGGTTTAGGGCTGTATAAAGGATCCCCTTGCTGCTAGTCTCGCGCCGTGACGTTTATTAACGATCCCTATGACTTTTGGTGATAGACTCCTTACTGCATAATGACATCTTTTTCCTCCGGACATTATAATAACATGGTCTCCTATATGCATATGTGTTGGGGACTTTAAATTTATCAAATGTAAACGTAAACGTTTGGTGATTATTACGATGAAGGAACCTTGTAGGGCGATTTATCCCCGAAAATCACGCTCGAAGCGCGCCTTTTCATCGGAGAGCTTTCACCCCAATAATGTGGTAAATTAATACACCTTTCCAAGATCGTACTATCTAGGGTACAACTTTGAACAAATGACCTAAAATTCACTTCAAAACTAGAGATATAAATACGAGATGCATAAGCCATGAAAGTGCAGGAAACAACTATAATTATACTACTTCTGTCATCGCATCCATCCAAAAACACATTATCCAGCAAATGTACAATTAATACATTTGTCGCTGATTAAATCGTTCGTGCTAAGGTCGATCGGTGTGTAATAACAGGCACTTCTTCCAATTTTTTTCCCTTCACGTTTGCATTTTATACAACAACAACAAATTTGCCGTAACAACAGAGTTATTTCTATTTACCCCCTACTCATATTTCACTGAAAAAAAATATTGTACAGTAAAAACATTGAAATGAATATTAAAACAAATGAAAAATACAAATATCCTCTCCCCTCCAAAAATTCATTAAATTTAAAAAAAAAGTATATATACCAAAAAAATTATGTTGTGTTTAATAAGTAAATAAATAAAAATGAAAGAAAGTAAGGAAGAAAGGCCGGTGAGTAAGGATGGGCAATGTAAATAAGAAAAGATAAGAAGAAAAGGGAATACAATTTTTCAAATACAATGCGGGAAAAATATCTTGAGAAACAGACCTAGATTTGCAACCGACAAAATTTATTTACCGTAGAAAACGAACCATCTACTATAATTTTGTTATTGGAGAGTTACATGTAGTTTCAATTATCTAAAATACAAAAAAGAATTGTTCTTCAAAATTCTGACAGCTTCTCAAGACGCTGACCACTGAACGGAAGGCGTGTGCCCTGAACCACTGAACATCCCTTGCTGCTGTTACGAACTAACTGCAAACTAGGAATTACTATACTTAAAGACGCTGATCTATTTAAACATAGTAAATTATTCGACAGAACATTGTAAAGCATTATATTGAAATTCATAATCAAATTTAAAAAGAATGAATGTCTTCACATTATTCACGTAAGATTGCTAAGCACTATCGCATGATAACAACCAGATGTATCTTCACCAATGCATCATTACAAGTTTAACGGACGAATTCTTGAAGAATAAACTTAACTCGAGTCAAACAAAGAAAGAACTTTCAGTCTAACTTTACCTCAAACGAAAACAAAAATCCATTTTGAGGGTACGGTAACGGTAACTTTAAAGGTAACTTGAATTCAAGGAAACAGATGTTGACAGGACATCGGCAGCTTGTATTATACCACGAAGGAGAAAGTCAATGACCATCTTGCTTCATAAAACTAGCAGCAAACAAGACGTGAGAGGCACACAAACTGTATTAACGGGCAGTAACATGGGAGAAAAAGCAAGGATGACAGCAGACGGCGCTAATAACATGAAGGGAGGAAAAGGCTTCTTTAGCTGACTATATGCTTAAATGTGTCAGGGAGCTGGAGGTTCAAATGGTGCTGATGAAAAAAAGGCAACAAACGAATCGAGATGCCGACTGTGGCTGTTCAAACTAGAGAAGAAGATAAGATTACAAATTCAAGAATGATTTGTGGGGAAACTGTGCATGCAAAACAGATCATACAGTAGTAAAAAAACTGGACCGAGCCTTCTGGGCCAATTTTTCCCTCACACTACTAGCTTACTACTACTACTCCTTGGGATGAGAGTATAAGCCAAGCACTAGTCTGTGCACGCAGGCATTCCATCGTACGGATTTTAAAGATCTTCATGCTGGTGCTTGGACGGGTGAGTGCCGGCTTCACAAATATACCCAGCAAGCACTAGGATCCTTCTCCCCCATCTCTGGTCGCCCAGGATTGTGCGTGAGTGCCTGAGTCGACTAGAGCTAGATCCTGTATCAATCACCGACTTGAGCAGCTCTTACAGCTGGAAATGCGTTATATAAGATGGATGAAATAAATAAGAAATAAATAAATATTACTACTATTATCTGAAAGTGAAACAGAGGAATTAAGACATGCTTTGCTGACATGCCCAGTACTAAAATAAAAGTTACGACGGAGATTCAATCGGTGTTTTAGGAATAAAAGACAAACGAGCCGATTTACGGACGGTTGCTGCTAAACCTAAAAGGAAGACGAGCAGTGACGATCACCACATTATACGTTATAGTGGCCATAAACGATAAAGACAATGAATGAAATAAAGAAGTAGCGGCCCTGAGCAAGATTTTCAAGTATATTTCAGGGAAAGGAAACTGTTGACTGGTATCTTCAGTGGTAACTTTCTCAACAAGCATCCTCATTCGATTTTACGCAACAACAAAACATTTTCTTTTCTCTCGGATCCAGCCCAGTCTTTTGACTATTTGATCAACGGAGGAATGTCACTCTAGATTTACCAAACCAGTTTACTAGCCTGAAGTACGGCAACCTTAACATTTCATCCACAGCCATAGTCTACTTGTTGACATGTTTCATTCTCAAACTTTCCTATGTGTTCCTACTCATCAAGTTCACTTTCTCAACAAGTTTCGATTTTTTCTTCCTCCGACTGTCCTTTGTGTCTGACAAGTTTTTCCTTAATATTTTCGTACCGCCCTTCCCACACCCCATCCCACCCCCCCCCTCTCCTCACGCACTCCATCCTATAACACACGCTTCTTCCAGATTTTCCTGATGGCGGACTAGATTTATTTTACTAATATATCCTGATGTCTTCACAACCTCTAACCTATCTGAATGTCAGCATTTTGTATTTTCTCTTTCTGCATTTGATCAACAGCACCGTGTCCATGTAGACAAAACTAACCCATCTTAAACCGACTCTGTAACTGTATTTAAAACTGTACAAAACTGTGTAATTGTAACTCTGCAAGTTTAACACTTCTATCCCCAGCAATCTGGACAGTTTTCTAACCTTTCTTGACGACTGTGTAAGCAATCTGGGCGACCTGCATCTTGGCACGGTGTTCAAGGGATGCGTGAGCACGCAGCTGTCAACAAACGCACGACAACCACGACAGCAAGAAGCCGGGCCGTGCACACCATTAAAACTGAACGGAGAGCAGCTGAGACACTTTTATCAAGGAGCTGAACTTGCGTTTGTTCGACTAATCTTTGATACTCAGAATGGTGCTCTTCTCTCTCTCTCTCTCTCTCTCTCTCTCTCTCTCTCTCTCTCTCTCTCTCTCTCTCTCCCTCTCCCTCTCCCTCCCTCCCCTCCCCTGTCCTCCTCCCCTCTCTCTCTCTCAGCCAATCTTGCATTGGTTTCTTGATTCTTCATTCTTACGGGAACAAAACTTTAAACGTATTGTCGTTTTCTGTCTAAACCGTGTTGGTATGGCAATTCTGTAACTTTCTTCCACGTCGTGAACTAAAATCACTACAGAAATCGGCACAAACCACCATCTCTCGTGATCCAAATGCCTGACCGAGGACATTCTGCATTAAGGTGGCAAGCACCGATAGTTACATTCATATTGCGGGGTCCCGAGATAATCTGGGGGGAAAAGCAGAAGATGCAGAAAGAGGTACTTCTAGCATGTTAAACGAGTGGTCTGATAATTTTAAATGAAAGAGAAAGGGAAAGTCTATGTTGCGCTATATCAATTTTTATTCATCAACCTATCTAGAGGTTGTACTGATCAATGAGAAGGATAAGGTAGCAGTATGTTACAGGTTCAAGTTCCGCTCTCAATATTAAAGGTTTAAAAATAGAAATACATAGAAACTAGCCGCAAGAGAATTATTAAACGAAAAAGGTTAAGAGAGAGAAAGAGAGGGTGGGAGAGACACAGAGAGAGAGAGAGAGAGAGAGAGAGAGAGAGAGAGAGAGAGAGAGAGGTTGGGGGAGGACAGAGAAAAGTGGATGGCGGGGTAAGGGTTTAGGGGTGGCGAGGAGAGTGGAATGGATGGAGAGATTGCGAAACAGAATGTGTATGTATGAGGAGATTTGAGGAGATTTGAGGGGCGACGGCGAGGTAGAGTAGAGAAAAAGAGTTGGAACCTGGAGCTCGAGAAGATGGCAGGACTTTGGGGGGTGTAGAAGCGGGGGTGGGAGTGGGTTTGGCAATACTTAGGAGAAGAAGACATCCTCGAAGGAAACCAATACAGTGCCCAAAAAGCATAGGGGGATACCACGTAATAGTCAGGAAGGGGCTGGGAACAACAGCAGAGCCAGAGATGAGACATAATGGGTGTTGCTAGTGGGTGGGATAACACGCAGCCCAAAAAAGCTCTACAAGTAATCAGACGATGAAGCGGGGTTGAGGTGGGTGGGGGTGAGAAGGCTGGGTTTGGGGAGGGTGATTAGGAGGAAAAACAGAAAGAAGAAGAAAGAGTGAAAGAAGAAGGCAGAGGGCAAAGAAAATTGACGCTAAAAAGCAAGGAAAGTAAAAGGAGGAGAAGATAAGAAAAAGGACGAAGAGGAGAAGGAGGAAGAGGAGGAGAAGGAAAAGGGGGTGGAAACAAGCGACCATCATCTGAAGCGAAGATGGAAGGAGAGAAAATAATGGACGATTCAGAGTAAAGGCCAGACAAAATACAACGTAAACTAAGATATGGTACTGAGCCCTTATCCTTACTTACAGCGAGAGAGAGAGAGAGACAGGAAGAGAGGGATGGGGAGAGAGAGAAAGAGAGAGAGAGGGAGGGAGGGAGGGAGAAAGAGAGAGAGAGAGAGGGAGGGAGAGAGAAACTATAAACTTTTTTTTGAAACTTTTTCTTATTAGGGATAAAGATTTTAGACTAATTAATAAGCCTAATCTTCCAATCTGTCCCTTAAAATTTAACATAGTAAAGAACCTTTAACATTAACTTGGAAATCATATAAATCACACACACACGCACACACGTACACAATCACACCAACATCTTTATTATTATCTTTAAACAATTTTAGGCAACCACCCCTCCTTATCCCTCACCCTTATAATAATAATAAGAAATACAACAACTACTATTAATAATTATTATTATTATTACTAACACCACCATCACCACCACTATCATCACTATTATTATTTTAACAATAATAATAATAATAATAATAATAATAATAATAATAATAATAATAATAATAATAATAATAATAATAACAACAACAATAAAAAATAATAATAGAGAGGGAGAGAGAGAAAGACAGAGAGAGAAAAAGACAGAGAGAAAGAGAGAGAGAGAGAGAGAGAGAGAGAGAGAGAGAGAGAGAGAGAGAGAGAGAGAGAGAGAGAGCAGATAATTCTTTATTTACAGGAAGGTAGCAGAATACGCAGTGGTCTGCTGTTATACATCGGGCCCTCGCCCTAAAAAGGGACTATTCTACTGAAACTACACAACACAACAACAACAATAAATAAACACACACACACACACACGTAAAACCGCAACACACACAACATTAAAACGATTGCATGTTTACAGATACATTTGAGTAAGAACATATGAATAAGGGGTGGAGTGGCACATCAATTTTGTTATTTATATTTATCATTTGTAACCTTCTAAAAATCAATTGATTTGTAAGAAATAAATCTTAGAGGACATTATACACACTAACTAGCACATATGCATTACTTTTAAAATAATTAAACGAAACAACATACATTCCATAAAATCATTAGTAGCAAAGAACATAAGCGAGTTTGTAGAATGAAAAATTATCATTCTCATTTTCTTACATGTACAATGAAGGCAACCTTTATTTTGACTTCATAAGGTGGGAAGCATATTTGCTCTTGAAAGTTTTCATGTTGGTAGTTTGTATCAGGAACTTTAAGAGAGATTTCCAGAGATTGCTACCTGAATAAATTAAACTAGACTTAAACAGAGAGAGAGAGAGAGAGAGAGAGAGAGAGAGAGAGAGAGAGAGAGAGAGAGAGAGAGAGAGAGAGAGAGAGAGAGAGAGAGAGAGAACGAGAGAGAGAGAGAGAGACACTTTGAACCGCTTTTTAAAAACTTTTCTTTAATTAGGGATAAAGATTTTAGACCAATTAATAAGTCTAATCTTCCAATCAGTCCCTTAACAAGTTAAAATAATTAGGAACCTTTAACATTAACTTGGGAATCATATCACACACACACACAAACACACATACACACCACCATCTTCGTCATTATCTTTAAACAATTTTAGACCCACCTCTTCATCCCTCACCATAATAATAATAATAATAATAATAATAATAATAATAATAATAATAATAATAATAATAATAAAAATAATAATAATAATAATAATAATAATAATAATAATAATAATAATAATAATAATAATAATAATAATAATAATGATGATGATGATGATGATAAATTTAAAAAAATAAATAAATAATAAAAATAATAACATGAATGACTGTGTTCTCATATATGTTATTAAACATAACTTTTATCATTAATTTCGCAGATGCTTCCATATTTTACATTTGAAAGAAAACGTGTCGCAATGTTTACACTCCAGAGAGAGAGTTCCATACAGCAGGGCCATGAAATTATAGGCTATTTATGAGTAAATCGATGCGAGGGAGGGGTAGTTTATAATTATAAAGTTTATGCCCATCAACTGGCTTAGTGTAAAAAAAAGTATCAGATAATTTATGCAGATTTTTCTCCGTGTGTGATTTTGAACATAAAGATAGCTATATTAAATATAAATTGTTTTTGAAGTGGTAATACTCAGAGTTCTTTATATTTCTCATTAGATAGAAGTAACATCTGCATTGATATAGAGGAGGAGGAGAGAGAGAGAGAGAGAGAGAGAGAGAGAGAGAGAGAGAGAGAAAGAGAGAGAGAGAGAGAGAGACACACACACACTTTGAACCGCTTTTTAAAAACTTTTCTTTAATTAGGGATAAAGATTTTAGACCAATTAATAAGTCTAATCTTCCAATCAGTCCCTTAACAAGTTAAAATAATTAGGAAACTTTAACATTAACTTGGAAATCATATCACACACACACACAAACACACACACACACCATCATCTTCGTCATTATCTTTAAACAATTTTAGACCCACCTCTTCATCCCTCACCATAATAATAATAATAATAATAATAATAATAATAATAATAATAATAATGATGATGATGATGATGATGATGATGATGATGATGATGATGATGATGATGATGATGATGATGATGATGATGATGATGATAAATTTAAAAAAATAAATAAATAATAAAAATAATAACATGAATGACTGTGTTCTCATATATGTTATTAAACATAACTTTTATCATTAATTTCGCAGATGCTTCCATATTTTACATTTGAAAGAAAACGTGTCGCAATGTTTACACTCCAGAGAGAGAGTTCCATACAGCAGGGTCATGAAATTATAGGCTATTTATGTGTAAATCGATGCGAGGGAGGGGTAGTTTATAATTATAAAGTTTATGCCCATCAACTGGCTTAGTGTAAAAAAAAAAGTATCAGATAATTTATGCAGATTTTTCTCCGTGTGTGATTTTGAACATAAAGATCGCTCAGTGTCAGGCCAACAGATTCTCGAATGTTGTCCTCTCACCTCTTTTTTCTGTCTCCCTCTTCTTCTGCCTCATTGCACCGTCCCCTGCAGAATGGTCTTTGCAAGGCCCGATGCTCTGGAGACGTGGCCATACCATCGGAATTTCCGTGTCTTCACCACTGTGAGCAGGCCATCGTGTTGTCCAATGGTTTGTGTGATGGTCTGTCGGACTTCGTCGTTGATGATGTGCTAGGTATAGGAAATGCTCAGAAGTCTTCTATAGCACCCCATCTCCATGCTTTGTATTTTTCGTTGTAGGTCTGCTGTGAGGGTCCATGTTTTGCAAGCGTATAGAAAGATGGAGATGACAAGAGAGCGCAGCAGCCTTACCTTGGAGTGTAGACTGATGGTCCTGTCTTTCCAAATGGGTTTCAACCTTGCCAGGGCAACAGTTGTTTGTACGAACCTGGAAGGACTTCCTTGTCGGGATCCATTGTATGATAAATGGCTCCTAAATATTTGAAGCTATGGAGGGTTTCGCCTTGGACTTTGATGTCTGTGTTGATACCATTGGTGTTGTTGGTCATCAGTTTGGTCTTCTCTGCACTTATTTCAATTCCAAAGGCTCTGGAGGTAGTGCCAAGCCTTTGTACAAGTTGTTCAAGTTCTTGTTCCTCTCCAGCCAATCCATCAATGTCATGTTTTGCGGATCTAAATTTATTATCAATAATAACTCCAAGCACGCAGCGAGTTTTAACTTGTTCACATCAACATTGGTCCCGACAACGAGATCAAGGTAGAGCGGCGTTCTCTGAGATGTTTGTCTGTACGTTATGACCATACTCTTAATCTTATTTGGATGTAGAAACATTTTGTTATTATTGCACCATAGTGCAACGTTATTAATTGCATCCTGAAGATCTGACTGAATTTTGTTTAGGTCATGAGAGGACGTGTAGATAGAGTTGTCATCCGCAAAGAGATCACAGGATACAGAACTTACAGATATGTAGAGGGGTGTGTCATTTATAAACAGGCAAAATAGTAACGGACCTAGGACAGATCCATGGGGTACACCAGTTGTGACTCATCTAAGCAAGAGTAAGTCCAATTCAAGTATACTTGCTGCTTCCTAACAGCCAGAAACGACTTAAGAAGGTTGGCTGTACGATCGTTTTGAGTATACAATATAAGTTTAACTACAAGGAGTCTATGATTAACATTATCAACTGTCTTTCTGAGATTAAAAAAAACCAGCACCCACGATTTGGAATTGATTAACAGACGATAGACATGAAACACACAGACGTGAAGGCAGTGTTACACGAGTGAACTTTACGAAATCCAGACTGAACAGGATACAACAGTTTATGTTGCTCAATAAATTGCACAATATTAATATGAATATGTTTTGAGAGAGAGAGAGAGAGAGAGAGAGAGAGAGAGAGAGAGAGAGAGAGAGAGACAGAGAGAGACAGAGACAGAGACAGAGAGAGCCAGCAAGGCTAGAGACCGCCAGAGAGAGAGACAGACAGACAGACAGACAGAGAGAGAGGAAGAGAGCCAGAGAGAGACAGACAGCCAGAGAGACAGACAGCCAGAGAGAAAGAGAGAGAGAGAGAGAGAGAGAGAGGGGAGGGGAGGGGGTGAAGATAGGGAAGGGCAGAAGTTGTAAAAATATGAGAAGTTGCAAGAGTAGATGTGCAAAACAAATCATCACATGCACAGTCTACGGACCTAGACTAGTAAGGAGGGTTCGCCGAACACACATTTTAGTGCAGTGCTCGTACAATAGCATCACACCGTCTACTGACCGTTAACCTATGTCCCTCCACCCATCCCATCTCAAACATCCTTACACAAACACACATACACACACACAGACACACACACAATGTAAACATTTGACAACCCACCTCCTCTCCCCAAACCCTCATCACCACTTCATCCCCGCGCACAAACCCAAACTGACGTCGTGGTTCTAGCTGTGCGACAGTGACTAATTGAGCTTTAAAGAAGGCTGGGTAAAGAATCAGTACAAGACCTGAATCATGGAGCTAAGCATCGCTCGTGGAGTGTCCTGCAGCAGCAGCACCTCCCTAGGAGATGATGAAACCGTACAATGGTCGTCAACAGTAATTGCTGCGTCACGGTTGCTGAGCTAGTCTTGTGCAAACCAACTAGGCAGAGTCTGCAGAGATTAAATCGGGGGCGTGTTTCCTCAGGGATCAGCTACTCTGTATGATGTTGACCCATAGGAACTCTGTATTAATAGGAGCTGTGTATCAGGAATCTATCAGTTGGATCATTTGAACCTGAAATAGATCACCAACCGAAACTACGGCCGAGCATAGTCTCTACCGTACGTAAACTACTTCTGTCGGATTTGATTTTTGCGGTTGATCTCGTTTCGTAGATTGGCCAGAAATGCTCCAAAAACCATTTCTCAACGAACAACATAAACTCTTATTCCCAATAAGACACCAAACAAATTGCTCAACTAACAGATCAGCCAAGTAAGATGGAAGCCAGCCAGTAATGCATTAATGGTTTTTGCTAAACACATCTGCATGCACGCAGAAATTGGTTCGATACAATTACAAATTAGGCCACAACTCGCTTGTGGATAATGTAAAGGTTTTTGATATTTAACTGTGCAAACTTAGGTTTCCTTCGCTGAGGCACAACTAAAGAGACCCACTTTGACTCTGTCAATTCCACAGATCCTTTTAACATTCACAGTGAATGTAACCCCACTTAAAAAATAAGCTTACAAAACAGATATAAGCCTACTTTTTGGAACGTATAATTCTTCCTTAAATGAATCCATTCCGTACTTTTTGTGTCTATTAATAGCAGTAGCCGTTGGCTCCCCAGCCAACATCTGGAGCTAAAAATAGCATCTACCAAAGCTGGTATGAGACAGAACCCGTGAAAAATTGCTCGGTAAGGTTTTTAGTCTTATTTTGATAAAAGACCCTACTTTACACCAGACATCAATTACGCATACTTCAAGCCGCGTGGTTCACTGAGAAATAGGGTCAAAGGTCACACAGCAATGGTACTCTTAAAACAGATCCGAAATCGAAACCTCACACAAAAGCCTACATTATCACTGTGTAATGTAATAACAATGTAAATATTTAAGGTAAACAAAAGTAAACAAAGCTTCGATTTGGGGGCCTTTTAACTAAGCTGAAAATATATAACCATGCACTGTCGAGAAACTTGAAATACAGCTGCTAATAATTAATGCGCAACGTGAAAGAAAGGCATTCCATACAACGACCCTCAAAGGCGGCAATGTCAACTATGAACGTCACTCCAACCGGTGATGATGATGATGATGACGACGACGACGATGACGATGATGATGATGATGATGATGATGATGATGACTGGAGGTTTTACCCGCTTCTAATCAATCTAGTATTTCTGATCATTCTAGTAACTAGTAGTATTTAGTATGCTAATATAACAAGCTCAGCGCAGTGATACCAAAAAAAGACTGCGTTCCACTATAAATCTTACTTCAAGGGTGAACGCGCTTCCAACCCTGGAAAACGTTTGAAGTAGTCTACCTACCTATTATTTAGGCTGCATTTTCAGAGTCAGCACGAAGCCACTTTGAGTGTCAAAGACCTATCAAGACTTTATTTCCCACGGCGTATACCAACCAAGAGGCTTTGGTAGCGTTTTGCGTTACTAAGCTAGCAAAATATTAGTATTAATCTGTTCAGCTATACCATTGTGGTTTATGAGTCAACAACCAAACCAATCAAAGAGTCTGAAATGTATCAGGCCTACTACAGATTTCAGAGAGTAGGTCAATAGGACTTTAAGACTTCTGGGCATTTCCTATACCCAGCACATCACCAACGACGAAGTCCGACAGACCATCACACAAGCCATTGGATAACACGATGAAAATGCTCACAGTGGTGAAGAAACGGAAACTCCAATGGTATGGTCACGTCACCAGAGCATCAGGTCTTGCAAAGACCATCCTGCAAGGCAAGGTGCAAAGATGCAGATGAAAGAGGGAGACATAAAAAGAAGTCGGAGGACAACAATCGAGAATGGACTGACATTGAGCGAAGCCATGAGGTTTGCTGAGGACAGAGAAAGATGGGGTACGCTGGTTAAACGATCATCTGTGGTGTCCCAACGACTTTCGAGTTATGGGATAGGATAAGATAGGATAGGATGGGTCAGTAAGCCCTGGTACTCTACGTGCTACCCCGACATCTTAAGTAACCTGGTTCTTAGCTATTTATCAGACTTTTGGTGCTATTGAAATTAACTAGGTCATCAATCGGCCTCCTCGTATTTAAATATTAAAGAAAAAAGAAACTACCTTGACCTGGATTCGATGACAATATTGGGCTGACTATTTTGGTAAGTTTTAGCAAAGACAGCAAGAAAGTTCACCAATAATAAAAGTCTACAAGTTTAAAATGGAAAACATCGGCGTTTCCGTCAATTACGGATTGATTTGATTTTGCCAGGCCATTCAACCATTTAACAACTTCTACGAGTTAAAAGGAATCCTGAAAAGTGAAAGCACAGAATATATGCAGAGAGTCACGAGAGGAGATCACTGAAAACATGGAAGAAGAACTATAAAAACCAAAGCATGGTGTAATGATGACAACGGTGTCAAGAAGAAGAAGAAGAAGAAGAAGAAGAAGAAGAAGAAGAAGAAGAAGAAGAAGAAGAAGAAGAAGAAGGAAGAAGAAGAAGAAGAAGGAAGAAGAAGAAGAAGAAGAAGAAGGAGGAGGAGGAGGAGGAGGAGAAGAAGAAGAAGAAGAAGAAGAAGTAGAAGAAGAAGAAGAAGAAGAAGAAGAAGAAGAAGAAGAAGAACAAGAAGAACAAGAAGAACAAGAAGAACAAGAAGAAGGATGAGGAGAAGAAGGAGAAGAAGAGGAAGAAGAAGAAGAAGGAGAAGAAGAAGAAGAAGAAGAAGAAGAAGAAGAAGAAGAAGAAGAAGAAGAAGAAGAAGAAGAAGATGGAAGAGGGGGAAGAGCAACAGAAGAAGACGAGTCTACTTTAGAAATGAACTACTTACTCGTTCAAGTTGGCCACACCCGCTGGCACGTGCAGCAGGTTTGTCAGGTTTTGGACGAACTTCTGAGCTCGCTCGTCATCCACGCTGCAACACAGAACAACACGGTATGACTATGAATAGTATAGTTTGGCAAAGAACTAAACTTTCTGCTTCTTCGTGGTATATTAAAATTTATCCGAAAGGCAGCCAAAGCGAAACGGACACAAAGGCACAGAAACACACACGCACAGATACACTCCCACCTCCTCTCCCTACATACTCGACTCACTCTGCATATTCTAAAGTTACACCCGAAAACCATGTTACATTAAATGCCTTGAAAAAGGCAGCTGAACTTCCAAGATGCTGTGTAGCCGTAACGTTCTAGATAAAGCGGTTTCGTTTCACAGGTTTTCATACATCAGGCGCAGAGAAAGAACATGGTTTGGAAATATAATCTTAACATCGAAAATTCTATACTGCAAATACATTAGTGAATTTTCAACACAAGACGTGCGTGGTTGAAAAGTGTTTCCAAAAAACTTTGACATTTACCACCATGGCCATTCAACACAGATTTAAAAAAAAAAAACATAAAACGAATTCCAACCTATGATCGGCATTCCTTTTGGGGTAATAAAGGTGTGTTGTATTGTACTGTATTGTAAATAAATACAATGCCAAATAAATTAATCGGCCAGTAAACAATCACAAATAAACAAAAATAAATACACATAAATAAAAAAATAAATAAGTAAATAAAATAAACAACAACAAAAAAAAACTAAATACATTGGTAGTATTTGGGAACTGACGATTACTAAATGCCTTTTTCTGTAAGGTCTTTTTACTTCTGGAATCATTTGGATAGATCAGGGGAAGTAACTCATTTTAAGTAGGTCAGGAGGAGTAATCCTTTTAATAAAAGGCATCCATATTGAGGACTTAATTAAAATAAATCGAGATAAATCGCAATATAAACCAATTGGAAAATAAATAAGTATTAAATAAATAAATAAATAAATAAATAAACTCACTTGTGGTCGAGTTTGATGTAGGTGTAAATGGTGTGCACAACACCCTTGGTCTTGTCGGCTGTGGCGTCTTCTGGAAATCAATCAATCAATCAATCAATTAAACAACAAAATCAAGTAAACAAGACAGAAACGGACGTATGACTCAATTCATAATTGTCATTACGCTGGTACACAAACAAAACACACGACAAAGAGAGAGACAGACAGACAGACAGAAAGAGACAGACAGACAGACAGACAGACAGAGAGAGAGAGAGAGATTTATAGTCTATCCAGGTACAGCTAGACTACATTTCTTCTACCCCAATATCCCTACACCCACATTCCTTTCCGCCGCCGCCATCATGTTCCTCGATCCTACATACAAAACGGGCTATGCTATTACCTTCTTCACGTTCAGCGTACAGCTGCCCGTGTCAATTAATCAAGTGGCTAAGAACACAGTCACGGCGTGGAACGGCCAGCACAGTAATTAGTCAAACGCTTACACTGAAAGCGCGTCAATTAGTCAAAGGCTTCTCTGACAAAATAGCTGCCCGTGGTGAGAGTGCACGAGAAGGGACAGCAATCATGCTCATGCCAATCACATAAGCGTAATATCACCCCCCCCCTTCCCCCCACCCCCCAAAGTTCGAATCATCACAATTAGTCCAGGACTGCAGCTGTCTCCTTAAGAAGGGTTGTAGGACTGTCATACAATCTTTTTAAAAGAGAAAGCTGCAGCAGCTGCTCTTGCTGTCTGAATCGCGAAACTGTACAACTCAAGCGTGATGGAAGAAGAAATGTCGCAGAGTGTGACGTAGAATAGACGTAGAGTGCCAACATTTCACCCAAGCTTAAAAATCAATTTAGCAAAGAAAAGACTTTAAATTTTATTTTTAAAAACCCGGAAACTGAAGAAATGGCACTACGTGCGCGTGTCTGTGTATAGCCTACGTGTGTATGTGTGTTCGTGCGTTTGCGTGTGTGCGTGCGTTTGTGCGTGGGTGTAAGTGTGTGTGTGTGCGTGCGTGCGTGAGTGTGTGTGTAGGTGTGTCTAGTAAATGCATTAAAAGCAATAAAACCTTTTTTAAAAACAAATAACATAACCCCCTACTTCCCACACACCCCTCATTCCAAACCCTGCCACCCCCAAAATTGAAGAACATTTCCCTTTACAAAGCGCCTTAGGCATCGTACAAATGGACACCATTAGGTACACAACAAATGGTCATTATCTCCGCTGGCCATTCAATACGAGGGAAAATTCAGGTGCATAAAATGATAAGCGACGATCGCTGCTAATTACACAGCAGGGCAGGTGACGCTGCGGTCGTCCTCAATAAGCACAGCAGAACACTACTGACACCATGTTACCTAGATAGTGCATGAGTAGCACAGCTTGTCGCGTATTCTTGTATACTTTTCTTGAACAGTAAGCAATGGCACAACAAACACAAGGATCAGCTTGCCTGATCACACTAAAATACTTTGCCCGAAAGAATCGATTCAAACAGACATTCGGGCAAACATCGAAGTCAAAATTGTCTCCTTCGTGACCTGTTCAAAATGTGTGGAAAAATCGTAAAACGTATTCGTGCTGGGAGTCATATAGTCATATATGTTACAATAATACAGAGTATTTAAACCTGCCGAGGCACTCACAATGGCTGGGGGCGCATTTCCTTGTGTTTTATGGAGACAATAAAGATTTCTGACTCTGATTCAGTTCCTGTATGATTCACCAGGTTCATCATGCTCTGTATGGGTATGACCTATGCCACACGATTCCTGGACTCACTGCAGAGTTCTGTACTTAGTTTATAATAGTAGCCTACGTAGACTATCCCTTAAAGAGACTTTCAACGCGCAAATGTATAAACTTTTCTTAACAATCAAATATAGGAGCCAGTGTTTGTATGAATCAGAAGATAATTATGTTTGATGAAGTGAGAAAAAATATATGAAAATGTAGACGGAGAAAGCTGAATTTGTTATCGGCAAGGTAAGGCCATACACGGTGTATGCGACATCCTCCGTTCATTTGTTGATGACATTAATCCTCCTGTCACGCATAGCACGTGCACGGCAACCTTCTGCTAATGATTTTCTCCATTCACAATCTCAAAATCATTTTCTCTAATGACCACTGCCGCCGCTGCACATAATTACTATGTTCTGGTCAGTGTTGGTCAGTCAACCCGCAGCTGTCAAACTTTCTTCTGTCCCCCTTGGGTAGCCAACGTTTTGTCATTTGTTTATTTATTTGTTCTTAAGAAATTGTTTTTTTCTCATTCTCTTTTAATCTGTCCATATTGTTGGGTCTCTGATCGATCTACATTAATTAGAACTTAGTCGGCTTACTGTCCATTTCTTAACTGGTAATCCTTTTATTAACTGATAACCTCTCTCTCTCTCTCTCTCTCTCTCTCTCTCTCTCTCTCTCTCTCTCTCTCTCTCTCTCTCTCTGATAATCTTCTCTTTAATTAACAATCTCCCCTTTAATTGATTTTCTGACGTGTTGTACCTTTTACGGATTGTTAATTATAATTGCTAGCCTGCTTCCTGTTTCTTCGCTAATGGATCGTAATTTCAAGCTATATTTTTGGAGGGAGAGATGGGATGGGTGGGTGGGAGTTGGCATGATGGGATTGAGGGTGGGGTGTGCTTATTTCAATTCAATACAACTTTATTTATCCACATAGGGCAATTACAAGATTTAGAAGCAGCTCATATTATTTTTAAAAACAAATAATAATACAAAAAATAAAAAATAAAGAAGAAGTTTAAAAACAGTAAAATATAAAACAATGTATCACATTGTCACACGATTTCATAAGCACATGTCCTACCATACAAACATAAACCAAACACACAATAAACACACACACATACACACACAAACACACCCACACACATCACGAACACTCACCGCCGACAGTTAAATGAAATAAAAACATGAAGGTAAGAAAATGAGATCAATTACCAAATCAATCAGTCGATAAAAAAATCAATCAATCCCTGAATCGGGCCATCGTCGAGCGTTTATTTTAAAAAATGCGTTTGGGGGGCGGGGAAGATGTTAAAGCGGAGATGATAAATATATTCTATAATTACAGAGAAGTTCTATAATATAAAAATAAATTCTATAATATAGAAAAAGGTTCTATAATTATAGAAATAAACTCTACAATATAAAAACCTATTCTATAACATAGAAATACATTATATTATACGGAAATAAATTATATAATATAGAAATACATTCTACAATAGAGAAATCTATTCTATAATTTATAAATACCTCCTATAATTGTGACGAGATTACTAGTTTTACCCTGCCTATTTACTATTTAGCCTTGTTTAGTCATTGTAACCTTAGTAAGTTAGGGTATTACACAGCAGACGATTACAGTATAGGAGGTACACACACTGCGAGCTTGACGCAGGCAGTTAGTGACGTCAGCACTGTGTGCCTTGAATCTGAAAGTTTTAACCAATGAGAATCAGGCAGAGCGGTTAGAGCCGGTTCTGACTGGGTCAAAACCTAGCATAGCTTAAGTCAGTGCTACGAAAGATACCGAAGTCTACACAGCTAGACCGGAGCAGAGAACTATCTTCACTATAGATCAGGAAACAGGACTTTAGAATCTTAGAATTCTATCAAGTAGCCACGAGGCCTGACATTGTCAAACAGGTAAATGAACATACTTCTGTTTCATCGTGATATATTTATATTATTGTTGAAATTATGTTTGTAGAATTTGCCATGCATAGATGTGAATTGTTAATCCGAATTTGCGTGACCACGTGGCGAAACACGACCGGTTGCGCCGCCATGTTGTATACCTGACGGAACCACTGTTGTTGAACTTATATGTATGTTTGCAGACCAGTGGCTGTACCAGTGAATGTTTATATTATTATTAATTCTATATGTGTATAGTTAGCCTAAATTTATATTTATGTATGTATAAAAACTTAGAGTTGAGATTCCAGTGGACCACGGACGTAGCAGAATGTTCGTCGCTTATGTATAGAGATGTGGAGCTATCACTGAGGGCTACTTTGGCTTTCAGTGAGACGCTCTGCACAAACCGATTATTCAGGGTTGTGCAGAATTTCGTCTCTTATATTACAGACGAGCAGGCGAGCTATCCCGTGCGCCCAACTCCACAGGAAAACCAAGTTGGCTGTTTAGCCCCTACAGCACAAGGCTGAGGGAGCAACCCTGGAAAACCCCCTGCAAGACCCCACAGCGTGGCAAGGGACCAAACTACACGACGACACATCGTGTACCAGAAGCTACCTCAACGAAGGACTTCAAACCCAATACGTGACAGTTAAGTGCATAAGCAGAAGTGCACCCAAACTGATAGCTAAAGGACCACAGTAGTCCACTCTTCAGAACTGTAGTAAAACGGACCACAGTAGTCCAATCTTCATGAAATCTAGAAGCCAGTGCCCGATGAAGATATAACAGCTGCCTAGACTATCAGCGATCGAATTATTTGCATTGACTTATGACATTTTAAGGTAGATTAGCACATCGAAGATCTTGTATAGAGTAGAAGAAATAAATGTGTGATTTTTAACTGTTATCAAGTGGCTGGACTACATATGATTCATAGCCGTGTGAAAGCTAGTGTGACAGTGATCTTTTACCATTTTTCTATCTATCTCTGTACCCCAACCTTAACACAGACCGAGCTAAACAAATAAATTTATTAAAGTAATTCACAGGGTGACTAACTAGCAGTTCCCATCGAATAAAGCGTGAGGGTTACAGCATTCCATTGTGCAGAGCCCAGTAACCCATAAACCCCACGTGACACTAATATAGAAATCCATTCCATTAATACAGGAATCTATTCTATAATACAGAAATGTATTCTATGTTACACTTATATTCTTCTTGGATAAAATTCTACATTACAAAGTAGATTCTATGTGCATAGAATGTATTGTATGTGTATAGAATGAATTATATACACATAGAATACGCTAGAAAGCAGTGTATACATAGAATGTTATTTATATCATATTTACTCATATGGTGCTTCATAAAAAAACAAACAGTAGGCGGTCAAGAAAATTGTCAGATGATCTTCTCCTTTAATGAGGGGCACTGTTGTATCACAATTTCTTCCCTAGAACTTGACAGTTATATCCGTATGGATGGAGGGATGGACGGACGGATGGATGGATGGTTGGATAGATGTGTCGATGGATCGATAGACAGACAGACTGACAGACAGATCTATCTATCTATCTATCCTTATATATCTATCCTAATCTATCCTAATCTAATCTATCCTAATCTAATCTATCCTAATCTAATCTATCCTAATCTAATCTAATGTATCTATCTATCTATCTATCTATCTATCTATCTATCTATCTATCTATCTATCTATCTATCTATCTATCTATCTATGTTTTTTGTAAGAAACATCATGAATCACAAGTATGCAATCCAGAAAAACGCCAGTTGATCTTCTCCCTTAAGGGCCACTACCAGCCCCACCATTACAATGTTTTCCTTGAAAGCTCTAGAATAACGATAAACAATATGCGGCCATGAAAAATGTGGTCAGCTGATTTTCTCCCATAAAAAGCAGTGCTGTATCACAATCTTTCTCCCTAGGTCTTCAAAGCTCTATCCGTATATTATATAAAAAGCCCATTTATGTCTTGCGTAATAAACATAATGAAATACAGTGTAACAGTCAAGACCCAAAAAAAGTCAGATATCTACAGTTGCAGCTCTCCAATCTAAGCTAAACTGTACGTACGTTCTCATCATTAGACAAAGTGTTGTGAATGCATGCACATGCATTCTCCGTGAAATCTTTTAAGACATTACAATGGCATTTCCTCGTGAATACAATGTTATCGGGTCAAAGCTCGACGCTCAAACTGTTCATCGCACATCTATCTCATTATCCATTGTACACATTGACAGGCAGAAGAATAAAACGGCACAGGCTTTTCCGCGCTGATGCTAATACTTCCGCGGCTACCAGACCAGATAATTGGAGCTCTGGAATCGATAACCATCCAGCTCATTTGGGGAAGGAAGCAGGAGGATCAACTTTATACGGTAGTACTACTACTGCGTCCTAGAGTCTAATGTGAACAGCAAGGTCCAGTTGTAAAAGACAACATTTATTGGAATCGTAATATTTTGCTTAAATACTGGACACAATAGCCATCTACCACCTGTTAGACATAGAGTCAACTTGTCTCGTCGAGGTCAGCAGATGTGAGCCGTGCCCAAATTTCACAATTCACAAATTCCATAACAATAAACCTAAAGTCAGACGAGGAGAGTAAAATGCTCGCAGTTGGGGAAGGAGGTGGGCGGTTGGGTGGGTGGGAGAAGAGACTTGTAACCGGCACTCACCCGTCAATGTCATGAGCGTCGCATCTTAAAAGGTCTGTGTGATGGAACGCGCGCATCCACAAACTCTCTGCCGCAAGTCGTCTTGAACGCATTTATCTTCGTTCACATAGCTTTCGACACGATCTGTGTCTTTATCACTTTCTCGCTCTATCTCTCTTTTTTGTATAAACCGGCAAGTGGTCGTGTATTGCACGAGCCACCCCCAGAAAGCTTTCAGCCGATTTGCCAAATCATCCTCGCTCCAGCGGACAAATCCTATAGAAACAAGGGTCTCATCGACATGCCGTACAGCTCTGCCACCTATGTCAATTCTTTGCTGAAAGGACGTACTATCAAGCAAAGCGAGTTAAGGAGTCGAGTGGCATTTTCCACTAAATGTTGTTGTTGTTGCAGATGGTGATCTTGATACTATCGACATTCAGCCTAACAATGCCGAGAGAAGAATTGAGGGAGTTATATTTCTAGCGTTTAGAGTTGTAGTTGCTGAGAAGGTCCAGTTGCAACTTTTATCGAAGACGGGGCATGCAATAATGTTAACATAACTTACCCAGTAGGAAGTAGTTCTTTACCTGCCATTTGGTGACGTTGTCGGTCATTTTAACACATTTTGTCCAAAATTGACTTAAACATTTGGACACCATCTAAAAGTCTCTGTATAATTTTACACATTCTTGCACCTTTCTCTTCCATTTCTTTTAAGTTCATCAGTAGCGATTATCTTGCGCGACATAACGAAACAACAACAAAAACTCATCTCTTCCCTGCGGACAAATCCATCATGTTTCAGGGAAGAGAGGAAGAGAGAGAGTGAGAGAGATGGAGAGAGGAGGGAGAGAGACAACGAGAAAGAGACAGAGAATTAGAGAGAGAAAGAAAGAAAGAAGTTGATGACAATGAGAGGGGGGAGGGAAGGAGTGAAGAGAGGGGGAGAGTCAGATAGAGACAGAGAAAAAGACAGAGAGAGGTTGATGACAATGGGAGAGAGGGAGAGCGGGAGTGAAAAGAGAGGTGTGGGCTGGGGCGGAGTGGAAGGATGGAGAGGGAACTTCAGTTGCGGGAAGGGGAACACAATCATCGTCAAATCAAGCCCTGTTTTCTGTCGTGTCCGTTTTTTTTTTTAAATCCACTGCTATTTCTCTGCCGTTCTTCGGAAATGACGGGCCAGATGCCAACTGGTAGCAAATCTAGTGCTCAAATATCGCAGACATAAAAGTGACGACAGCCAACCCAGCGGAAAAAGGACCGTCCAAATAACCTCCCAAACCCCACTCCTTTTTTTTTGCCCTCTACCCTCACCTTCACGAGTTTACCCTCCACCCTCACTCCACCCTCACTTCACCCTCCCAGGTCTCTGGTTATCTAGAGACTGCTAAGACTTTGCGCCCGAATCAAGTACCCAGCTGATAGAGAGCTAAGATACTCAGTATCCATCTACCACTCACCTCACCCACACACACAAGAAATATTAAGGCTCATTCAGGCAATAATAGCCGCAAGATTTCCCAGTTTATGAGATGCAGTGTGCATTCATATATGCCTTTTAAACTTTTCGAATGACTAACCACCACCTACACCCTTATCCACGACGCCCCCTTCCCCCTCTCCCCCCCCTCTCTCTCTCTCTCTCTCGCCACCATCCCCCCTCCCTCCCTTCACCACCACTCTTTACCTTCCTAGCAACTAATTTTGGGAATCATTTCTCCTTGCCTTCATTTTTCACTTCATCCTGACGTTCTCTCAGTCCCAATGCAAGTTGTATGAAAACAAAATGTTCATCTTCCTTTACGTACCTACTTCTCCCAAATCCTTTCAAAGGGTGCATGGTTGAAAAAATATCTCCCTATTGAAAATCGTTCATATTTATTGAACAAAATAAAACAACCAGCAAAAAGTACTGCATATGTCATCCTTTACAAGGGTAGAATTTTAGTTGGTATTACTAGCTTCCTTTCCAAAAAAGAAAGTTTATATGCCTTACCCGCCTATTTTTTCATTCTCACGTAATGCCTTACCGTCTTTTTTCATGTATATTATTTATTTATTTATTTATTTATTTATTTATTTATTTATTTATTTATTATTTTCTTTTCTTCAGCCCTCAACTTTGCGTGCACAAACACACATTCACCCTACGGTCTACCTCCATCACCTACAAAACAGCGATTCTGAAGCGAAGGTGAGCCTCGACTAGTCTCGGCAACGCAGTATGCCTCTTACCTTCTTCAACACCTCTTGACTTCTCCATCACTCCTCCACCTCTTCCACCCCTCACCCCAGTGCAGGTTATTCATTTTCGACACCGTCCTCCCTATAAGCCCTCAAGGCAATGAAGACATTCCCATGCACCCTTGCAGATGATCCTAACACCTTCCCCTCATATGGGAGGTATAGTATAGCGATGACGACCTTTAGGAGACATCTAGCAAGCTGGAGAAGGAGGAGGATGAAGTGGAGGAGTAGGAATAGTAGTAGTAGTAGTAGTAGTAGTAGTAGTAGTAGTAGTAGTAGTAGTAGTAGTAGTAGTGGTGGTGGTGGTAGTGGTGGTAGTGGTGGTAGTGGTGGTAGTAGTAATAGTACTAGTAAAACATAAAAAGAAAAAAAGAAGAGGAAAGAAAAAGTTTCAAATTCTACGTAATTCGGATTTTCAAGTTACACTTTAACTGAAAAGAAAGAAAGAAAGGAAGAAAGAAAGAAAGAAAGAAAGAAAGAAAGAAAGAAAGAAAGAAAGAAAGAAAGAAAAAAGGAAAGAAAAAGAAAGAAGCAGCAACAGCAGCAGCACCAGAAGAAGAAGAAGAAGAAAAAGAAGAAGAAGAAGAAGAAGAGTGGGGGAAATTAAGCTGAAAGTGCAAGAATACATGGGAGTATCTGATATTCCTATAAAACCCCTTTCGCCTGCTGCATTATGCTTGTTGTCCAATGTAGAATAGACGGAGGCCTCTTAATACTCCACAGCCAGTAAACTACGCCCAGTTCTAGGAGAAGAATTCATCAGAACCTCATATTGCTCTCTTAATTTCCC
Organism: Oncomelania hupensis; assembly: GCA_036898135.1. NCBI lineage: Eukaryota > Metazoa > Mollusca > Gastropoda > Littorinimorpha > Pomatiopsidae > Oncomelania > Oncomelania hupensis. The sequence continues at coordinate 58,163,585 of CM072511.1, read as the reverse complement.
TGCATTTGCGACCAGCTCGTTTTAAATCCACCCTCCAGTTTGGTTTTGGGCAATCCGCTGTGGTGTTGTGGGAGCGTGGGGCCGCGGGGGTGGGGGAGGGGAGAGAGAGATTGGGGAATTGTGGTGTGGGACGGGTTAGTGAGGGTCAGAAGGGGGAGGATGTGTGTGAAATGGACAGAAGGTGGTGTAGAAAAAATGAGGTTAGATTTTGGACAATCCGAAGCGTAGGGGTGTAACATTAATGTTGTTTTGGGTGTGAGAGTGCGTTGGGGTGGGGTTGGTATACGGTGGGAGTCCGAGTCAGGAGAGGTTGGTCTAGGACTGAGGTATGTTTTGGACAATCCACAGAAGGGTTGTGTAAGGATTGTGTGGATTGTGAGGTGGGTGGAGTCCTAGAACTGAAGTTGTTTGGGGCAAACAGAAGTCGGGGTAGTGTTATTGAACGGGGAGATGGTGTATAAATGCTGATGCGGGGAGTGAGAGGCTGGGACGGATACGTTTTGAAGTGAGGGGCTTATACTACGGAGGCCATGTGACATTTTTGAAGGATCGTGTTAAAAGAGTCTATGAACTGCGGTACACCTGTTTTCATGACCTAGCAAGCCTGGCAAAGCTACATGAAAACCTGACACCTGTGCGCAAGTGCTATACAGGTAGAACCATGTATTATCAAACTTTGCAGTTTGCTCAGGCACACAGGTAAGTACTCCCCGCCATTTTCCTCGCACACCACCCTTTCACCCAATTTCCTGCTCAGCACCCTCACACCCCCGGGTTGAAATACAACAGTTTATTGTAATTGACTCACTTCGAACAGAAGGGACAAAGAAAAAACGGGGGGAACAATTAAACAGTGAAAAGATCAACAAGACCAAGAGAGCGCGAGGGCGTCACAGCATTAGTGGCCATTAATACGTTCGAAACAACACGTGCTCCCAAATGGCTAAAAAGCAACTCAAACAATTAACAACACAAACACTGCATTACGTAATTAATATGGTGATCAACAACAATTGAAAGCAACAGTTGAAGTCAGACCAGACAAACACACACAATGAAACATTTAAAAACAAAAACAGCATTAGTTGAATTGAACATATCGACTTCAACTACTAACAAAACGCATCAATTCTTTTTACTTTTCTTTCGTGTCTCTCTCTCACACTCTCTCTCTCTCTCCTTCTCTCTCCTTCTCTCCCTTCTCTCCTTTCCTCCTCGCCTCCCCGTTCCTTTTCTTTCTCACTTTCACTATCTCTTTCAGCTCTTTTAGCTCAGTTATGCATAAAGTACCAAACATTATGGTTTGAAATCAAGTTCAAGTGAACTGACCTTCATCGTCTTCAGGTCCAGGAGGCGACTTTTTGACGAGTTGCTCACCACCACCCATCCTCTCCTCTATAAGGTCTCCCTGAAGCGCAGCCGCCAGCAGGGCGCTGGATCTGGCATCCGAATCTTTGGAAAGGCTGGCGGCGAACTGGGTTGCGATAGGGTTGTCTTCGGATGGAGGCACACTGTCGGCAGGCACCTCTGCAGGGGAAAAAAACAGAGCTTGTCATGATGAGAAGTAAAAGCAGGTTCACCAGCAGCAGTTACAGAACAGTCGTCGTTGGCATCGTCAGCGCTTTCGCCGCAGTTGTGGTCATCGATCTTCAATCATCAATCACAATCCACCACCATCATCATCCATCATCATTATTAACAATGATCAATATCATCATCGTCATCATCTATCATCATCATCATCATCATCATCAAAGCAACAGCTGCAGCACTTTATCATTGCGAGCAGGTGCATATTCTCTCTACACGATTTCCTAAAAACTAACAGCCTCACCCACATTTCCCCATCAACAGCTATCTTTGCCTCATTTCATTTTCACTACATTTCTATCGACCTTCTCCAAGGCCTCTTCCGTCCACCGACCCTCTTAAATATCTTGCCTGTTTGCCTCCTCAAATTTATCAACATTTATAAACTCACCGTGGACGACCTCGACTTCGTTCACGTGTTCAGTGCCTCGCATCTCCATCATGGAGATCATGGCCTCGATGAAGCGGGACAGTCTCTTCTGCTGCTCTACCGGCAAATTGTCCGGCTCCACGGTACCTGGACAAACATAAGTCAAGTCCACAAGTCTTTTTACACACGATTGAGAATAATTCTTAATAATAATAAAGAACAATTATTAAGAACACCATAAAACGCCATAGAAAAATATTCACCCCCAAATATCATTATCGCAGACAATTCTAATAACGAGCAGTGAAGTTAAAACTTATAATTGACTAACAGTTTGAAGGAACATGAATAATAAGAATGTAAATTGCATTTAAAAAACATAGAACAATTCAGCAGGACATTTTAACTGATATGATGAAAATCGTCTGGCAAAATAACTAAACGAATGTTACGAATGTTAAGCCACGACAAGGCAAAACAATACAATACCATCAATACCAAATACATTGTCTGATAGCTCCTAGCTTTTTGTTTTACTGCTCCGAATTGTAACCCCGATTCACTAGCAAAATAATGCCTGAGAACAGAGACAGTAGTTGTACATTATATTGTTATGAGTGTGTCTGTGTCCCTTTGTTTGTGACAATGTGTATGATCATACGCGTACAAATGTTTTTGTTTGCCACCGGTTCTTTCTGTATGGACAAAGATACATGTTCTATACCTCCATAACGCCGTGGAAATGCTTGCAAGTGTACTTGTGATTTAAGTGTATGTGCTTACACATGTAGTTGTGCCTTTATGGGTTTGCAAGGAATTTGTGCCTGTAGTACATATGTACACTTGAAGTGTATGTGTGCGTGTGGTCCGTTATGTCCTTGTAAGCGTATTTGTATCTGTAGTCTTTGTGCTTATAAGTGTATGCATTGCTTCGCATTTGTGCCTGTAGTCTACGTACTTACAAGTGTATGTGTGCCTGTAGTCTATGCGTTTACAAGTGTATTTGTGCCCTGAGGCAATTTGCTTACATATGCATTTGTGCTTTCAGTCAATGTGCTTACAAGTATAATTGTGCCTGTAGTCTACGTGCTTTTAGGCAATGTTCTTACAAGTGTACGTGTGCTTTTAGACAAGTGTATTTGTGCTTGTAGCCTGTAGCGTACGTGCTTACGAAGTGAAATTCCTGTTGCCTGTAGCGTACGTGCTTACGAAGTGAATTTCCTGTTGCCTGTATCGTACGTGCTTAAGAAGTGTATTTGTTTCTCCAGTTTATATGCTTACATGTGCATTTTGTCTTTAGGCAATGTGCTTGCAAGTGTGCTTTTGCAGGTTGTGTATGTGCTTGCAAGTGTATTTGTGCATGTGCCAACGTGTACACACTAGTGGTTGTAGTCTATACGCCTACAAGTGTGCTTTTGCATGTAGCCTATGTGCTTAAAGCGCTTTTTGTGCCGTTAGTCCATGTGCTTACAAGTGTATTTGTGCCGTTAGTCTATGTGCTTACAAGTGTACTTGTGCCGTTAGTCTATGTGCTTACAAGTGTATTTGTGCCGTTAGTCTATGCGCCTACAAGTGTATTTGTGCCGTTAGTCTATGTGCTTACAAGTGTATTTGTGCCATTAGTCTATGTGCTTACAAGTGTACTTGTGACGTTAGTCTATGTGCTTACAAGTGTATTTGTGCCGTTAGTCTATGTGCTTACAAGTGTACTTGTGCCGTTAGTCTATGTGCTTACAAGTGTATTTGCTATGTGCTTACAAGTATACTTGTGCCGTTAGTCTATGTGCTTACAAGTGTACTTGTGCCGTTAGTCTATGTGCTTAGAAGTGTACTTGTGCCGTTAGTCTATGTGCTTACAAGTGTATTTGTGCCGTTAGTCTATGTGCTTACAAGTGTATTTGTGCCGTTAGTCTATGTGCTTATACGTGTACATGTGAGCGTCTATGCTTTGAGTTGATAGACTTTCAGTGTCAATGTACGGATTTGAGTGGGGAGAAACGGCAATTTGTATCGACAAAGCGAGAAAGAAAGAATGCCCCGGAGCGCTTTCACTAGCTTAGTGTCAGACAAGCGTCTAAAATGAGTCTTGGTTCCCATGGAAACTGGTCATGTGCACAGCACAGCCTCCTAGCACTGTGCAGTTTACGTCTTGTCCTCTCTCTACTTGTGCTGAGCTGATCTCTCTCTCTCTCTCTCTCTCTCTCTCTCTCTCTCTCTCTCTCTCTCTCTCTCTCTCTCTCTCTCTCCCTCTCCCTCTCTCTCTCTCTCTCTCTCTCTCTCTCTCTGTCTGTCTGTCTGTCTCTGTCTCTCTCTGTCTCTCTCTCTCTCTCACTCACTCTCCCTCTCTCTCTCTCTCTCTCAAGTGGAGCAATCTCTCTTATCTCTCTTTTACATGCGAGCGACCCTTTTGAAACAATAACAGCTAGAAGTCGCATATTTTTATTTTAATGATAAGTTTGAGGTGGGAGGGGCAGACAGGAGGTAGTTTACAGAAGAAAATATATATGTATTAAATAACAACAACAATAACAACAACAACAGCCGTCAAACAAGCCTACAAACTAAAACTCTAAACTAACACTCTCTCTCTCTCCCTCTCTCCCTCCCCTCCCTCCCTCCCTCCCACTCTCTCTCTCTCTCTCTCTCTCTCTCTCTCTCTCTCTCTCTCTCTCTCTCTCTCTCTCTCTCTCTATATATATATATATATATATATATATATATACACACACACACAGACACACATAAACACTGGTCCTGATTTGGCTCGGAAGAGTCCGCTGGACCTAAAGCAATAACCATGTAATGTAATGTAACACATAAACACAGTACCTTCCAAGAGGAGTTCCAGAGTTTCTTCATCCCGAGGAGTCAACTCCACTAGCTCTTCATCCATATTGTCTCCACCTATCAACACACATGTAATGCACATTTAATACACGTATGCATTGTAAATAATCTTATACTAACAGGACGAGTGCGTTAATTAGTCCGGCTGTCAGTCAGTCTCACATGACCCCCGTTGGGGTGCCGGGGGTTTCAGTATAAATAGTATCCACACTTTCTGGAAATTTAGTGCTTTAAATTCCCACTGTCGCTGTCTTTCTCATTTGCTCCATCTCATTCCTGCTCTTTTCTATCAATCTGCTATACTATCGTCTTCTTCGCTAGACCAGTCTCCGACCTTTTTCCTTGAAAACTCTTCCGGGACAAGACTCCTTGTTTGTGTATGAGGTCTGTTGGATCAGCTTGGGAATATTGGACGCTTTCTGCCAGGTGGTCACTAGGGCTTCCTATGATGTTATTATTTAGCAATGTAGGCATTTTATATGTATGTGTTTTTGTTGATAATTTATAATGTTTGTATTCTATTTTGTTTTTGTAAACGGGGGTTTGATAAGTTGGGGTGAAGCCTCAGCCGTCCCCTGCGTGGGATGTCTTTATTGTAAAGTAACTGGCTGGTGGAGAGCTTTCGGTTTTACCACTAGGGTTGTTTCATCAGATCTTTTATGCGGATCGGGGGTTGTCCGGTCCTGATTTGGCTCGGAAGAGTCCGCTGGACCTAAAGCAATAATAATGTAATGTAATGTAATGTAGTCAGTCTCACTTTGCACATGAATAACTCGCGAACAGTTCATCCGACCATGATGATTCTTATGTAGGTGCGCACTCTTCCTTTATTATCAAGCATCCGTAAAGTGATGGATTCCGATTCCAAACCACTACAAGTATCAGATGCAAATGGTCTATATGACTGCTGTGTGGTGCAGTGTCAGAAAGGGATATTTGCATCAAACGTTTAAGTGTTCTCGTCTTCAAGCTGTAATGCTAAGATGATACTAAGATAAGTTGCTCGATTGATTGTTTATTCCTATGACGGCGGACTAGGGCCAAAACCTGATAATTACAAATTTCAAGCGATAGTTACAAGTATCATTTGATAATTATTAGTAGGGGACTGTTATTGGATAATTAAAGTGTCAAAGGATAATTACAATAATCATTGAAAAATGACAAATATCTTCGCGTGATCCTGTTTAATGTTCAGTTTTGGCTCTAGCAATCCGCCTGAAAATACGTCAAAACCAAAAATTGTAAAGATCAAATAATTATTACAAATTTCACTTGATTATTACAATGTTTACATGATCTTGCTTACTCTTGGCTAAGGCGTCTTACGAGCGCCAAAACCTGCAGTTAAAGGTATCTGTGATAATGGTAATTAACACGGGTTCTCTGTAATTTACAACGATACCGGTAATTCACAGTTTTAATTACTAATTCTTAGTTTTGGCCAAGCTTTAGTAGCGCCAAAACATAAAGTTTGCTGTGATCAGTGCCTGCGCTTGCGCATCGCGTCGGACCGCAGAGTGGGTGTTCGAAAGTCTATGCTGATTGGTCCATTAAATATTGCGCACGGTTGAGACAAAAACGAACAGTTCCAAGCAACACGATATATTTACAATTAATATGTAAAAATGGTAAATATCAGGTGAAAATTACAATTTCTGGTTTTTGCGCATTTCGGGGCGGAATGCTAAAGCCCAAAGGAAAATTAAACATGATCACGCAAAGATATTTGTAATGTTTAGTGACAGTGGTAACTATCTCATAAGAATTGTAACTATCTCACGATAACTGTTATTATTACAGGAAAATTGTAATTGTAGGTTTTGGCGCTAGGAATGGGGAATACTGATATTTATTAATTAACATTGTGATTACAGGTATTTCTGTAACATAATATCCCAGCCAGTGCTATTTTACAATTTCATTTATAGAAAACTGTTCATCGTTCCACAAGTAGATCTAAGTCTTATCCAGTTTTGTACATCCTACGTACTTTGCTTCTTAAACCGAAACAGAACCGTTTCACAAAAAAACATAAAACATTATTTTATATAACGCTTGTTTTGAGGTGAGCCTGTCGGTATCTGGAATTAAATTGAAATTTCTATGTTGTTTATAAAACAATGTATGTAGCATAATATTGCAACGACTGCAAGTTTACAATTTCACGATTAGAGACAGCATTGTCAACTACGCGCCTTGTTCTGATTGTTTTTGTTTTTTTAAATACAGGGTCCACTATCCAAAGCAAGTCTGGCATATGCCTTACAGAAGAACAAGAAGTCTTGGACAGATGGACAGAGTACTGCTCTGACCTTTACAACCATACACCAAATGGAGACCCATCAGTTCTAGCATGTCCCGAGAACAGAGAAGAAGAAGAAATCCTCCCAATTCTCCGGGAAGAAGTTGAGGCAGCAGTGCAAGCGCTAAAGAAAGGGAAGTCAGCGGGAGTGGACAACATACCCGCGGAACTGCTACAAGCAGGAGGAGAAGCGATGATTGATGCCCTCACCATTATCTGTAACAAGATCTGGCAGAGTGGGGAGTGGCCTATATACCATGGACCCAGTCGCTTGTCATCACTCTTCCCAAAAAAGGTAACCTTCAGGAGTGTGAAAATTACCGGACCATCAGCCTCATCAGCCATCCCAGCAAGGTCCTCCTGAAAATAATACTCAACAGGTTGAAACCCCAAGCTGAACAAATCATAGCTGAAGAACAAGCAGGATTCAGGGCAGGGCGAAGTACCACTGAGCAGATTTTCAACCTCAGAATAATCTGTGAGAAATACCTACAGCACCAACAACATCTATATCATGTGTTCATAGACTTCAAGAAGGCGTTTGACCGAGTCTGGCATGCAGCTCTATGGGCAACAATGAAAGTGTACAACATCAGCCCTAAAATTATTGAAGTCATCAAAAGCCTGTATGACAAGGCTACCAGTGCAGTCCTCCACAACAGAGCCATCGGGAATTGGTTCAGAACAACAATCGGTGTGCGTCAAGGATGCCTACTCTCTCCAACACTCTTCAACATCTTCCTAGAGCGCATCATGTCGGATGCTCTTGCAGACCATGAAGGCACAGTCAGCATAGGGGGTAGAGCAATCTCCAATCTTTGTTTTGCAGATGACATTGATGGATTGGCTGGAGAGGAACAAGAACTTGAACAGCTGGTACAGAGGCTTGACACCACCTCCAAAGCCTATGGAATGGAAATAAGTGCAGAGAAGACCAAAATGATGACCAACAACACCAATGGCATCAATACGGACATCAAAGTCCAAGGCCAATCCCTCGACACAGTGCATAGCTTCAAATATTTAGGAGCCATTGTATCAGACAATGGGTCCCGACAGGAAGTCCTCTCCAGGATCGCACAAACAACTGCTGCCCTGACAAGGTTGAAGCCCATTTGGAAAGACAGGACCATCAGTCTACATTCCAAAGTAAGACTGCTGCGCTCCCTTGTCATCTCCATCTTCCTATATGCTTGCGAAGCATGGACCCTCACAGCAGATCTCCAACGAAGAATACAAAGCATGGAGATGAGGTGCTACAGAAGACTTCTGGGCATTTCCTATACCCAACACATCACCAACGACGAAGTCCGACGGACCATCACACAAGCCATTGGACAACACGATGACCTGCTAACAGTGGTGAAGAAACGGAAACTTCGGTGGTATGGCCACGTCACCAGATCATCAGGCCTTGCAAAGACTATTCTGCAAGGCACAGTGCAAGGAGGTAGAAGAAGAGGGAGACCGAAAAAGAGGTGGGAGGACAACATTCGAGAATGGACTGGTTTGACACTGAGCGAAGCCATCAGGGCTGCTGAGGACAGAGAAAGATGGAGTATGCTGGTTAAACGATCATCTGTGGTGCCCCTACGACCTTCGGGTTACGGGACAGGATAGGATAGGAAATACAGGGTGTAGTTTAATTGTAACGCTTGTTTCGAGGTGTGCCTGTCGGTGTCTGGAATGAAATTGGAATTTCTATTTTGTTTATAAAAACAATGTTTGTAGCATAATATTGCAACGAGTATATCTACAAGTTTACAATTTCACGATTAGAGACAGCATTGCCAAATACGCGCCCTGTTCTGATCGTATTCTTTTACTACAGAGTGTATTTTGATTGTTTACAAATGTAGCTACAATGCTTGTTTGTACCTGTATTAATTTCATTTTGTGAGTCATTCCAAAATGACACTAATTAGTGTGGGAAGAAAAGCGTGTTAGTGTATCACATTTATCGTGAACCAAGCTTTAATATCCAATCATTATTTTATTTCTCCAGGATACACATCTTTGCTCCGACAAGGTCTAGAAATATGCGCTTTGGCTATAATACTAATAGAATAAGAAAAAAATATTATATAAATATTATTAAATAAAAAATAAAAATTAAGTGGAGGAGACGAATAATGAATGTGAATCTACAAGGAAATTTAGCTATTCAGCATTGAATTGGGGGTGGATAGAAAAGAGCGAGGTTGCGAAGGGTTTTGATTGATTGATTTATTATTGCTTTAGGTCCAGCGGACTCTTCCGAGCCAAATCAGGACCGGTTGCGAAGGGTGAGGGCGTTTGGTAGGAGACTCTGTGAAAGAGGAAGAGGGAGACAGAAGGAGAAAATAGTCTACAGAGAAATACAAATTAAAAGTTCCACCGTTTTTTTTCTTCCTTGCACTCATGCAAAACAACAAAATTACGAATTGCCTGTATGGCTTCTAAATAAAGCTGCGCAGTTTGTAAAAGGTGTTGCCTGTCATTTTGCTCTTTCGGAGTTGGCTTGAATTTAAATTAGCTCTTCACCCCATCCACCCGTACCCCCAACCCCCACCGATTCCTTGTAGTTGTACGCAAGCAAAATAAACTATGTCTCGAGGACCTAGTGCGTTAAAGTGCCAAGATACTTTAGTGACAGTTTACTTCGGATATTGCATTATTGCCACATTCAAAGATGAGCTAATGAGTAATCGTTGCTCAAACCAACCGCCAAGCTTTGAATTTTAGGTTTCCTCTCTTCCGTCTGTACCTAGCTTTTCATTCTTTTCCTCTGTCGTTTTCATCCCTTCTCGGCAAAGACGCAGGAGTACGACACAACTTCTTCCTCATCCAGTATAAGTGTGTTCCTCCATATTCTCTTCCCGTCTTCCTCCCTCTACTGTTCTCCTTCTCCCTCTCCTTTATCCCCCATACTCCCACTCCCACTACCTTTGTCTGCGCAATGACGTCAAAGTGCGTCGCAACATCCTTCTGAATTCCTTCAACTGCTTCATCTCTGCCTCCTTTCTATCCTCTTCTTCCTGTCTTCTAGCTGCCATGTTCTATTAACTTCTCTATTCCTCTTCTCTCTCTTTTCTGTCTGTCTCTCTCCCTCTCTCTCGCTCTCTCCCCCCCCCCCGCCCGCTCCCCCCACCCATTTTCGATCGCTCCCCCCCCACCTCTTTTTTCCGATCTATTTCTTTTTTTCTTTGCCTGTCTCTCATTCACTCTCGCTCCCCTCATGTACATCTTCGCCATCTATCTCTGCAGATCCTCTCCTCTCTGATCTGTCCGTCTGTCTCTCCCATTCGCTCTTCGAAACTTTGGAAATTGCAGCATCATAACCTGGTTTGTATTTATAAGCATGCTGGGATATATTCAAAGTTTTCTGTTTTATTATTACACCCCTTCCAAAAGGGGCGATGCTCTGAATTTCTTTAATAAAATATTCGTATCCCATTCGCTCTATTTCTTTCTCTAATTCACTCATGTACATCTTCGCAACCTATCTCTACTTGTATACTCTGTCTCTGTCTCTGTCTCTATCTCTCTCTGTCTCTCTCTGCAAAGGTGGATAGCGTGCGTGGCCACCCGCAGAAGACAGCAGTGGTGTAATTGCTTTTTGGTAAAGTGGACACGGACCTATTTGTCTCCTGTGTTTTCCTCCAGCACGCACGCCTATAAAATCACTGCACACACTCATGGCAATTTAATGGGGTAGGGTTGGAGGAGAGGAGAGAAGAAGGAGGAATACGATGAAGATTGGAAGGAGGAGGAAGACGAGAGGGGAAGATGGTGGGTGACAAGATAAAGGATGAGAGAGAGAAAGAGAGAGAGCAAGAAAGAGAGTGCGTAAGAGAAAGAGAGAGAGAGAGAGAGAGAGAGAGAGAGAGAGAGAGAGAGCGTAAGAGAAAGAGAGAGAGAGAGAGAGAGAGAGAGAGAGAGAGAGAGAGAGAGAGAGAGAGAGAGAGGGAGAGAGAGAGAGAGAGAGAGAGAGAGAGAGAGAGAGAGAGAGAGAGAGAGAGGAGAGAGAGAGAGAGAGAGAGAGAGAGAGAGAGAGAGAGAGAGAGAGAGAGAGAGAGAGAGAGAGAGAGAGAGAGAGAGAGAGAGAGAGAGAGAGAGAGAGAGAGAGAGAGAGAGAGAGAGAGAGAGACTCAGACTCAGACTCAGACTCAGAACATTTTATTTACCCAAAGGATTAACATTTTAGGCCGAGGCATAGTCTTCCAACGTGTCCTTTGCATTCTTACACATCCACACGCATTCTGCAAACGACATCGATAAACAGTTAAAAATTATAGAATATATATAACAATTATGCAAAGAGAAAATAGAACAGAAGCTATAGTCATAATCAATTACACAAGCAAAGGAATATATATATATCTATAAAACACACAAAAAACATTGAACCAATACACTAGGCAACATGGTCAATACATCACATATAATTATGTACATTAGTCAGCAACTGAGGTTAGAAAATCTTATGCAGAACCATTCGATTGCGAACAGTTTAAGTGTTCCTTTACTGAGGATTTAAAAGAACTAGCAGTTTTACTGGATTTGACATTCGAGGGAAGAGAGTTCCACATAGAAGGCCCTACGAAAACCAAAGCTAGTTTTATACAGGTCTATGCGTGCCGTGGGCAAGAGAAATCTCTGAGAACCATATCGCTCTGGCGCTTTGCGTAATAAATCACGCAAGTAAGTTGGAGCAAGCTCGTTTAGTACCTTGAACATAAGCATTAAAATGTTGTAACCGAATTGCTGCTGAAGGGGAAGAATGCCTGCGGCTTCAAGTTTTTCCGAAGTAGTGAAGTGAGGGTTGCTGATGATTAGTTTTGCGCCCCTTCTGTGTAAGGATTGCAGCTTTCTTAGCAGATTGTCACTTGCACCACACCAAACAGTGGAAGCATAATTTATTTTTGAAAGACAGTGCGCCATAAAGAACATTTTACGCCCCTCAGTTTCCACAAATGGCTTTAATTTCGACAGAAGATGTAGATTCGTAGACAGTTTCCTACAGGTGTTAGCTATGTGACTATTCCAGCGAAGGTCCTGGTCAATTGTGACTCCTAACACTTCGTGCGATGTTACTTGTTCTATTCGGTCCGAATCTAGCTTAAGGTCGAGAAGAAG
>CM072511.1:58143855-58146355 GCA_036898135.1 Oncomelania hupensis | reverse complement strand
TAAAGTATTGGATCAGAATTCTATCTCACATCTTTCTCTGAGCTCGAAATAATATCCAAGTCAATACTTAGTTACATCCGCAACCATCCCCCTCTACCCTCAGGCACAAAGCACACACTCTCATCCCACGAAATACACAAACACGAATAACGCTTATTATAACAATCAAGACTAGAAGTAGAAGTCTAAAAGCGGCCCAAAATGCAAACACAGAGTAAAAAGAACAAGACACATGAATACAACAAACGCAAGACAAAACAAACCAGCGCAGGCTGTCACATCTGTTAAAAGACCGCAAAATAATTCATTATCCAAAAGCCAGATTTGGGCACGAAAATGAGATACAAGATGGCAGACATTATAGAAATGGAACACGAAGGACAGACCAATAAAAAAAAAGAAGCTAGCTTACGGTACAGACAGACTGACTCGAATGCATTGACAGCCAGGCCGCCTGATCGTCTAGCGCACAGACAGATTCACAGACAAAGACAGCACGCGTTTAGACAAGGAGACATACATTGAGAGAGACAGAGACTGAAGTGCAAGTAGTATTGGAGTGGGGAAGCGGAAAGATGTCGTGCTCCCAGACTTGGCTAGGACCGTCCTTTTCAGTCCCCCCTGGCACTAAGGCTCAGTGGATTGGAAAATACGTTAGGACCGCCAGAATAGGGGGCCTCACGGAACTCTTGCAAAGGGATAAGCAGTATATAGTAGTGAACTGAAGGGTTAACATACCGACACAACATGAAGATTGACAAAGATAAGGATTATCAATTCAGCACGGCACCCTTCCTTCACATTTCTTAAATCTTCTCCAAACCATACTGGGCTATTAGAGAGGGTCTCCGAGCTCGACGTTTCAAACAAGTCTCCTAATCTACCCGTACCCTGATATATATCATGCGCGTTGGCTCTTTACTGCAAGTGACGACAAAACAAGTGACGCATTGAATGTTAAACTGTAATAATGCAGCATTGGTTCCAAATTTCAACGATGACGACCAAGAATGGCGAACAAATAACGTTGGCGCCTCGGGCGGCTTTAGTGAGATCCTGCTTCAGCCAGCTCTTGAGCTGGTAAAGCGCTACACAAACACACAAACACACACACATAAATAAAATAAGTTAATTAGTTAGTTATTCATTGCTTACAGGGTCCAGCGGACTGCAAACAGCGGAATCAGGACCATGAAATCAGGACTACAACTTGGTTCAAAGATGACTCACCACTGATCCCTATTTTAAAAAATCTGCTGAAATAACCCTAGTGGTAACACGGAAGTCACTCCACCAGCTGGACACTTTACATTAAAGGCATCCCACGCAAGGAACGCTGAGGCTATACTCTAATTTATAAAACCCCCGTTTACAAAAACAAAATAGAATATAAACATCATTATAACAAATCAACAAAACACATACATACAAAATCTCTACATTGCTAAATACTAATATCATAGGAAGTCATAGTGACCATTTGGTAAAAAGTGTCCAATATTCCCAATCTGACCCAACAGATCCCATAAAAAAATTAGGAGTTTTGGAAGAGTTTTCAAGAAAAGAGGTAGGCGACTGGTCTAGCGATGACGATTGTATAGTGGATTGATAGAACAGAGTAGGAATGAGAAAGAACAAAGGAGAAACCAGCGACAGTTGGAATTTAAAGCACTGAATTTCCAGAAAGTGGGAATACTATTTGTACAGAAACCCCCGGCACTCCCTCCCCCCCCCACCCCGGGGGAAAAATACAAATAAGAATAAATAAATATTCCGATGTGAGAAGTGAATCCAACAAATTTCAGACCACACAACAACAACAACAACAACAACAACAACAAAAATATAATAATAATAATATAATATATATAATATATAATATATAATAATAATAATAATAATAATATATATATACACACAACGAAACAGAGCTAGCTATCATTGTATCTACTATATTTATACTAGTGGGCGGACTCCATACATTATCACCTCACCTTGTCTTAGTAGTTCAGTCGCGTTCAGCAGGCTGCCTCAGCAGGCTCCGACACTCAGAATGGGTTATATATATAATTTTATCTCATCCTCGCGCTGATCTGGATGGCAGAGAGCCTCTTGAAATCAGCGCAGGCAGCTGGAACGCCGGCGCCTCTTCATCAGACAATGGGCGATCAATAAAGAAGCGATGGAGCCTGTTAGCTCTCAGTCGTCCTTTCTCACAGGCCGCGTTGCCAATCAGCAGCACCTACCTACTTCTCATCAGAGACAGTGGTCCACCGGAAAGGTCGAAGAGATGAGTTGGACGAAGAGTGGGGATATGTACGGGGTAGTGGATGGAATGTAAGAAGGAAAACCTATATTAGCGGCTTTGGTCTGTAGTAATGTGGTGGTGAGGGGAGTTTTGGGTTTTGAGTGGATGGATTGGTGTGGTGGGGGTGGGAGTGGGGGGAACAACAGGTGGATGAACTGGGGCAATGAAGGACGAGGAGAGGAGAGTTGAAGG
>CM072511.1:58008855-58141355 GCA_036898135.1 Oncomelania hupensis | reverse complement strand
GTGTGTGTGCGGGGGCGAGCGTGCGTGCGTGTGTCTTTAAATATGCCTTTTTATGCTTAGATGCGATGTTTGTTGTTTCTTACGGTGTTTAACGCGTTTTTCACATATTGTTGTACCCTAATGTTCAAATATTTATCCTTCTTAGATGTGATGTTTGTATTATTTCTTACCATATTTAACTGTGTTATTTCATAATGTTTTACCATAATGTTTAGATATTTATCCTTTCCAGCGTATGTGTGTGTGTGTATGTGTGTGTGTGTGCGTGTGTGTGTGTGTGTGTGTGTGTGTGTGTGTGTGTGTGTGTGTGTGTGTGTGCGTGCGAGAGAGCGCTAAGAGCAAGCTTTAAGTTTGGTTTTGTGCTAAAATAATAAATTATTATTCTTACAGTATTATTAGTTGTGGACGGTGTTCAAAACCGTAGGTAGATAGGTAGATGTAGAGTTACAGATTTGAGTCCTATCCTATCATATCCTATCCCGTAACTTTGAGGTCGCTGGGGCACTACAGACGATCGTTTAACCAGCGTACTCCATCTTTCTCTGTCCTCAGCAACCTTGATGGCTTCGCTCAATGTTAAGCCAGTACATTCTCGAACGTTGTCCCCACACATCTTTTTCGGTCTCCCTCTTCTTCTACCTCCTTGCACTGTGCCTTGCAGGATGGTCTTTGTAAGGCCTGATGATCTGGTGACGTGGCCATACCATCGGAGTTTCCGTTTCTTCACCACTGTGAGCAGGTCATCGTGTTGTCCAATGGCTTGTGTGATGGTCTATCGGACTTCGTCGTTGGTGATGTTTCGGGTATAGGAAATGCCCAGAAGTCTTCTGTAGCACCTCATCTCCATGCTTTGTATTCTTCGTTGTAGATCTGCTGTAGATCTGCCATGTTTCGCAAGCGTATAGGAAGATGGAGATGACAAGGGAGCGCAGCAGCCTTACCATGGAATGTAGACTTAATGGTCATCAGATTGGAGTCAATGACGGGAAAAAATGGGTGGTGGTGGTGGTGGTTGAGGGAGGCGGAGGGAGGGGATGGTGTACACTGTGCGGGATGGGATTAATGGGGACGGAGGGGGAAGGGGGAAGGAGGAAAAGGAGGAAAGATGAGTACGAGGACAGTGTAGAACGGAGAGAATGGAGAGAGAGAGAGGAGTGTCGGGGGTGGGTTGGGAAGATGAAGCTTGAAAAAGATAACATAATACTATCCTAGAAAGAGAAGCGGCATACATGCAGTGCATAAAATCCAAATCTGGAATTGTACAACCGTACACATGCACAGGCTAATCCCAGCTGCCACCCAGAAGCCTTACACTGCCATATGCTCAACACGTGTACTCCAATCTGCACGTCCTAACAAATTTAATACCACCCCGCAACCTCTGTTGCAATTTTGCAAGTAAAGATTACTACTAACTTTAAGAGAAATGTCACATTACTGCCTTAATACTGGCCCAAATTCATAAACAAACAAACAACCAACATAGAAATCCTATTGTTTTCCTAATCCATGTAAATTCATTAAAAAAAACAACAACTTCAGTTTTCCTGATTCATGTAAATTCATTTTTTTAAAATCATAGTCTTCCCAATTTATGTAAATATATATATTTTTTTAAATCCTGTAGTTTTCCTAATTCATTCACTTGATACTTTATATGCCCATTGTGATTGCGCTTAAAGTGTATGTGTATGCAAGATCTTTTAATTGAAGTCTTAAAAGGCGTCGTGTGGAGTGTGTATGTGTATGGTACTGTCTACCAACAGCGAGCAATTTCCATATGCAGCAATGTATGCTGTAATTTGGTTAAATAAATTCTATAGTCATGTACGTTCATAGAAAAATCATATGGTTTTCCTAATCCATGTAAATTCATAGTAAACTAGAAGGGCAAAGCCCATATGACTCACATGCTCTTTTATGAAACTAGCAATACTTAACATGAAAATTAGTGTCCAGAAAAAAAGAAAGAAATGGTGGCATTAAAATGCAAAGTAATACTGACTTTGATCTTTCTATGCTATCGACATTGAGATGACCTTGACCTCCGGCTCCAAATACACGCATATACTATCAAATGAAGTACAGTAAAAGTTGTATTATGCCAAAAACGCTGACCTTGGGATGGCCTTGACCTTCAGTGATCTTAGCCTTGGGATTACCTTGACCCTCACGGGGACGCATGTTTGATCAAATAACCCAATGTAGTTGCATACTAAGGGTTAAATAAACAGCCATTCCTATGTATGAAGACCTATTTAATGTTTTTGCAAGACCTAAAATGACCTTCACCTTTAAGATCAACGCAAAAACGCAACCTATATGAAAGATATATCTATCATCTCTAAATATAAATAGTTTGGATTTAATCACTCATAGTTTAGGGTCAGGGTCACTTCAAAGTACTTATACTAACCGACTTTGGACAGCTCCAGTGACATTAGAGCGACGTTGACCAAATTTACAAAGCATGTGTGTCATTGATATCTATCATGCATCAAATAATTATAAATTCAATATAAATAACCTATAAAAAAGTGAAAATTTGTGAAAAAGTGTTATTTTTGTACTTACATGTGTGTACACCACCTTAACACGTTTGGTTGTGATAGTTGAAGAGATTCTGATAACTTTAAAAAATTTTCACAGACGTATTGCGGACGGTGGACAATTTGTTTTGGGGGGATATCATATTTAAACTATTTAGGACTCATATCACACAGATTTGCAAAAATCTAGAAACATTTTTGTTGGGATGAGTACATAGACTCACATTGCTATGCATGTGAGTAATAAAAACAATAAACAAACAAACAAACAAAACAAAACTATAGTTTTCCCAGTTTATGTAAATTCATAGACAAATCCATTAATTTTCCTAAATCCTGTAAACCTGAATTAAGCAACAGACTTCGTTTTTACATTAGCATATTTTACAGTATTTATATGCTGTATATTCGATTGTTGTATCTGATTCATAATGAAAGAAGTGTAATACAATTTTAAAAACACAACAACAAAAAAACTACATAGATATAATCGTCAAATATGAGCAGCAAATCCTGGGTGTTGGTAATTGCCATGTGGTTTGAATCAATGGAGGAAGGAGTTACTTTTTGTTTCTTTCAAATCGGCACAATCTCCTTTATACATGTCCCTTGTTTTAAGAATTGGTCGCCGTTTCAGAGTGCCAAATGTTTCTACAGTTAGAGCTAAGAACAGTTTTGTACCAAAATCAGTACAAATTCTTAATAAGTGTTGACTGAATGAGTTGGGTGCGAGTGGTTTATGGGAGTACTAGAGATGAATTTTATAATATTTGCAGCAATTTTTCAACTATTCAGTATGTATCTAGTTAACTAATGCATACGTTTTAAAATCTGTGATTGTATTATAGAATGATACGCAAAGTTTGATGATTGTATTATAACGTTTATAATTTTATAATCTCATGTCTAACCCATGTGTGTGTGGATGTGTGTGTGGGTGTGTGTGTTTGTGGGTATGTGTTTTATTTATTTATGTTGAAGTGCAATAAGGACATGTAGTGTGATATGTATTTTAAGTTTTACAATGTGTCGGAAATGTTCTTGTTAATATGTACATAAGCGTGATTACACGTACATGTTTACATGTTTATAGTATTGTTACATTTTATTACCTTTTGCTGACAGCAAATCCATGTTAGAATTTCTCCTTGGAGATAATAAAGTTTTCTGAATCTGAATCTGAATCTAACTCTTTGTGTTTCAGAAACGCGGCATATTAAGGGGTGTGGCGGAATAGGGTGGGGAGTGGGACTTGGGAAGGGGTCCAGTGAGGGTGAACGATGGTGAGAATAAGGTTTGGCGGTGGAGGGGGCAGAGGGGAGGTGGAAGACAGAGACAAACATATTATGTTTGCAGTTTGTCTTTCAGGAAACTGTAGTTTAAGGAAACTCAAAACACACCCTATGAACAACTTTTAGGCAGAGTATCGAAGTAGAGAAAGAAGTTTGGTGAGGTGGGGAAGGGGGTAGGGTGGAAAAAAACAAAGAAAACTGTGCATGTAAGAGAAATGCAAAGTGGGAGAAAAGCGAACAAAGCCTTGTGTACATTTCTTTTTGTAGTTTTTAGAAAGCCTGATTACGGGAACGAAAACAAATGTGTCTGTACGATAACTCCGAAACGGTAACAAAATCTAAAATAAAAATGTGTATCAAGAATTTTTATCGCACTTTTGGCAGAAAGTCGAAGTAGAACGAAAACATGAAGAAAAGAGAAGAAAAAAAAGTATTTCTCTTGCAGAAACTCCAAGTATGATCTCTTGCAAGGGAAGCTGGGAGGCAGAGAGCGGAAGTTGTAAGAGCTCTCCTCTGCCGGAGGTAATGACAGTATCCTGTGGCTTCTCGCAGTCTCAAGTCCGCATGAAAAAGCAAGAAGAAGAAGAAGAAGAAGAAGAAGAAGAAGAAGAAGAAGAAGAAATTTCCATCGTAATAATGCAGAAAATAAAGGCAGAAAGAGAGAAAGTGCAAATAGACAGGAAAAGAACCCAAGCTTGAAGAATTCTAGAAAAGGGAGGGAGGAAGGGTCACAAGCGAAAGAAAGAAAGAAAGAAAGAAAGAAGAAGAAGAAGAAGAAAGAAGAAGAAGAAGACGTACACTCGCAGATAAACATATGTAGGCTACCTTTAAAAATATATTTTAGGTATCGGGTAAAGAGAAAGAAAGTGTAGCCAAGCGGATTATTTAACTCCCGCCTCTCGGCCACAACCTTGAGAACACGACCCAAACCGAACTGTTATTTTTATTTATTCCTCATAAGAGAGACATTAAAATATTTGCCCTGCAAGGCGGTAAAGCTTGTTGATAGTGAACTGAATTGCCGGCTACTAGTGCCACGATACTCTCTCCAGGTCACTGCCTCTAACATGCATAAAATGCCTGCCGACAATGTAGTCATGCTCACCACCAAAAGCCACCTTTGATAGAGGCGGGGAGAACATATGTCGTGTCGCCTTGTCCTGCATAACCCAAAGTATTCTGCACAGCATCAGCCACCCAAGGATAGACTAACCAACAAATGAAAGGTAGACAACCTCTCCAAAGCGTGAACAGTCGCCTACCATTCCTGCACAAATCCCACAGCTCAAATCGAACCATGTCCTCATGGTTTACCCAGTTCGAAACAGGTATGTCTGGAACCGCAACTGACTACGCCCAGTCAGTCTCCATTTATTGACTTAACAGTGAATAACTGCCTTTAAAAGTTACCAAGGTCCAGAATCATCCTGTTCCCGGTCGTTTGCACCGGCCCGACCCGAAGTTATTTTCATTTAACCTTCGTAAAAATATTTGCTCTGCAAGGCGGTGAAGCGTGTTGATAGTAAACCGGATTGCCGGTGTGACGTGCTGAAATGATTCCCAGGAGTAATTTCAGTCCATGCCCAGATTAACACCCCGGGAGTTAGTCTTAGTTATGGCCCAGAATGGCCCCCGTTTTATTCCAAATCAGCCCCCACAAGCCTAACCGGTTCGCTTCTACTCAAAATAACAAGTCATTCGGGAGTTAAAACAGAAGAGTTCCAAAACAACCCTCTCCCAACACAAGATGAGAGTTAAACTGGTACATTGACAGAACAGCTTCCACCCCAACACACCTATAAATCACTACAGGGGAGTAAAATTAGAACTAGTCCAGAACATACAACACTTATTAAACATAGTACATAGAGTTAGGCTGGGATGAGTCCACAACCCTTATAAAACACGAAAGGGGAGTTAAACTGGGAGAGGTCCAGGTCAGCCCCAAGCTCACTGAAACTGGGACAATTCCAGAACAACCCTTGACTCTTAGAAAATGTAACACGAGAGTTTAACTGAGACAGAACCAGACAAGCCCCCTCTTCACTCTCCCCCCCCCTCCAATAACACACCATAGGGGAGTTAAAGAGTGAACAATACAGGAAAGGTAAACTGGGACAGGACCAGAATAGCCCCCCACACGGTTCAAATATTACAGGGGAGTTAAACTGGGAAAGATTCAGAAAAGCCTCATAAACACACAACTATCAAACACGGAAGTTAAAATGGGGCGGGCAGGCACTGAACTTACCCCCCCCCCCCCCGATCCTCTCCTACCTCTATGAAAACTAATGGGAGTTAAAACTTGGACAGGTCAAGAATACCCCCCCCCCCACTCACACACCTATATAAATACATTACAGAAGAGTTAAATTGGACACGTTTAGAATAGCCTTCCCCACACACTTATGAAACACTCAAATGGAGTTAAACTGGGACGAAAGAGTTAAACTGGGACAGGTCAAGAACACCCCCCCTCCCCCAAATCTGCACACAAATACACCTCCATGAAATATTACAGGGGAGTTAAACTGGAACAGGATTAGAATAGCCTCCCCTACACTATTACAAAGCATTACAAGGGAGTTAAACTGGGATGAAAATATTTAAACTGTGATAGGACAAGAACACGCCCTCCTTCCCACACACCTATATAAACATTACAGGGGAGTTAAATTGGGTTAGGTTTGAAATAGCCTCCCGCACACAACCATATAACACTAAATGGGAGTTACAATGGGACGAAAAAGAGTTAAACTGGGACAGGTCAAGACACAACCCTCCCAACACACACACACACACACACACACACACACACACGCACTCAAACCTCCATTAATAATTATATGGAAGTTAAACTGGGACAGGTTTATAGGCCCAATAGCCACCCCCATACTCCTATTACAAGGAAGTTAAATTGGGACAAGTCCAGAGCATACCCCAAACACCTATAAAACGTGGTGTTAGGCTGGGATAGGTCCACAGGCTCTATAAATCACGACAGAGGATTTAAACTGGGACAGGTCCAGGTCTGCCCCAAGCTCACTAAATACACAAAAGGTAAACAGGGGAGTTAACTGGGACGAGTATAGTACAACCCCTGACTTTCTTAGAAAACGTAACACAGGAGCTTAACGGGAACAGAGTCAGAACTCTTTCCCCCCCTCACTTCCCCCCCCCCCCCCATAACACTATAGGGGAATTAAAGAGAGTAAGATCCAGAAAAGCCTCCAAACACACCTAAAAAATACTACAGGTGAGTTAAACTGGGACAGGGCCAGAACTGCCCGCCCATCCCCACCCCACACATAAACACCTTGGTACAAAATGGTACAAATGCCAAAGTAACTTCCTGGGGGCTGTTCTGGCACACACAGAGACTCAGTCCAGTTCATGACCTTTATCGTCCCTATGTAATCTTTATTCCCCGATTACCTCCCTTGAGTTGATTTGGAACAGAAGGGGGGCCATTCTGGACCATGACAAGACTAACTTCCGTAGAGTTAATCTGGACCTGAACTGAAACTACTCCCAGAATAAAACTGGTAATAGGGGGCAGTTTCGGCACGTTGCAGCTGTTTTGGATCTATCCCAGTTTAACTCCCCTGTAGTGGTAAGTAGTCATGTTTAAGGGTTCTGTCCCAGTTTAATTTCTCTTTTGTGTTTTATAAGTGTGCCTGAGTGCTATTCTGAACCTATTCCACGATCCAGTTTAACTCCCCTTCTGTGTTTTATCAATGTGTTGGGGGTGGGTGGCTGTTTCAGTTTAACACCCTTCTTTCTGTGTTCTTCTGTATTTTATGAGTGTGTTAAGGGGGGGGGGGGGAAGGGGCTGTTCTGGACCTGTTGCAGTTTAACTCCCCCTCTGTGTTCTATAAGTGTGTTGGGGGTGAGGGCCGTTCAGCAACTGTTCCAGTTAAAATCCCCTTCTGTTTTTATGAGGGTGTGTGAAGGGAGAGGGGAGCTGTTCTGGACCTGTCCCAGTTTAACTCCCCTGGTGAAGAACGTAGTTAAAAGTTTATTTTTGTAGTGGCTGTTCTGGAACTGTTCCAGTTTAACTCCCCTTTAGTGTTTTATAAATTTGTTTGTTTAGGGGCTGTTCTGGACATGTCCTGTATTGACTCTCCTCTTTTTTTTTTTTGCAGTTTATTATCCCTTTCTATCGGGAAACTCTGGGCCGCCTACACTGGGTAAGGAGTAGTCGCAGCCTTTGGCGCGTCAAAACCCAACCTACTTAACATTATTTTGTGATTTTTGAAATTTTGCTGGGGGAGCAAACCGGAGTACCCGGAGAAAACCCCCGAGACGTTGACCGAGTCGAAAGTAAATAATATTCGGAGAACCATAACGCCCAGTTGCTGGATCGAAACCCACACCTGTCAGGCGCCATTGGTTTCTGGCTTGTGGACAAGGCAAGTTAGTCCCGTCTTAGCCCACTTGGCCACAACGCTCGCCACGCTCTCTTCCTAACCTATACGCTATAACCATTGCTAACCAGATCGGGGGTGGTGGTGGTGGTGTGGTGCCAGTCTGGACCTGGTCCAATCTCCCCCCCCCCCACTCCCTTCATCTGTGCAAGCGTGACTCCCCCAGGAGTTGTTTCGGTACAAATAAAACTGTCCCAGAATAACTCCCGTAGAGTGCATCTGGGATTGTGTAAGATTTACTTTTATTGAAAATGTTTGGGGATTTTTGCCACTGGTCCAGTTTAACTCCTTATAGTTTTTCTAGTACAAAACTGTCCAATGCCAAAGTAACTCCATGGGGGCTATTCTGGCACACAGAGAATCAGTCCAGTTCATGACCTTGATCGTCCCTATGTAATCTGCATTCCTCGATTAACTCCTGGGCGTTGATTTGGAACCGTAGAGTTAATCTGAGCCTGGACTGAAACTACACCCTGGAGTAAAACTGGTAATAGAGAGCTGTTTCGGCACCGGCTACTAGTGCCACGACACTCTCTGCAGGCCACTACCACTAACCTGCATAAAATGCCTGCTGACAATGTAGTCCTGCTCACTACCAAAAGCAGAAGACGAATGGTCAGGTGGGGAGAACATAATATACCATGTCGCCTTGTTCTGAATAATCCAATGGCCACACAAAAGGATTTTGCACATTAGGAGCCACCCAAGGCTAGACTAAACAACAATTGGAAGGTATACTATCTCTCCCAAGCGTGAACAGTCGCCTCCCATTCCATCACGAAAAGAATAAAGTGAACATAATCTAACTCCAAAATTATATTATTAGAAGAATATTAACAAGGAGTGGCGTTCCTTGTTTTATTGTAGGCATATGATAGATGCCAAAGAAAAGAAAGCAACAACAAAAAAAGAGCGAACTTTCTAACCCTTAAAGAAATAAATGACAAGTTATTAATCTTGTAAACTTTTCCCAAAAAAGCATGATCACCGTGCTAAGACAAATCGCAATTTACAGAACGCACATTAACAAAGTGTGAAATTTTATAAAAGTTTCTTTGTTTTGTTTTTAGATGTATGATAGATGCCAAAGAAAAAGAACAGAAGAGAGTTAAGTGAACCTATCTAAATCTTTAAAGAAAAGTAATTAGAAGAAAAATAAACATTAACAATGTACCTAAGGCATTCTCCTACCTCGAAAATAGTATTTCCGAATAAAAGAAGACAATTTTAACAATATATGCCGCTCTACTTTGCTTTATACTGTATTTTATAATTTAAGCTTTTGATTTTATGCCAGGTTTAGAGAATAAGGCATTCTAAAGGTAATGAAGGTGCTTTTACCAACCCAGCAGCAAAATAGCTAAGAAGTCCTATTGCTGTCGACATCGACGTTATTTCATTTCAAAGCTAGATAAACAAGAGAGAAAAAAATGGGACAGCAACAGAAAAAAGAAGAAGAAGATAAAGACGAAGAAGGCAAAGAAGATGAAGAAAGAGTTGAGGATAAAAGTTTGAAAGCCAAATGAAGAGGGGGATGAAGACAACACGGAGAATCTAGAGGATGAAGGAGGGACCAGAACAGGAGGTAGGGCGGAGAGGGGGAGAAGGAGGTGGTCATAAACAGGAGAACAGATAGAACGAAAAGAAAAAGAGGAAAAGGAGATGTAAGAGAGAACATAGAAAGCGCAAAAGAAAGATTAGACAGAAAGATCAGAACAAAATTAAAAGAATCAACAACGGGAGGAAAGAAAAAAAAAAGCAAATATGACTTCGAAGAAGGTATTAATGAAACTGATGAGAAAGAGCGTGATGAGGCGATGACGAAGGTGCTCGTAAAATGACCCAAAGGAATCAAATGATGTTTATGTCTTTATTTTAAAAAATATGTATAACAAAGATGGAAGATAGTAATGTTGTCACATTATAATAAATTACCTTCGCTTAACCTGACCGCTAAATTTTGAATGTGTGGCATCTCTTCGGGTCCTTGTAATGAATAAATAATAAAATAGGATGCTATCGAACTCAAAGCGCGGTGATCTGAAGAGATTGCTTTTGCACAAGTCGGAATAGAAATACATTTTAATTTATTTGTGTGTGTGAAAATTTTAGATTGACAGCCTCCAATACCATTATTGAAGAGCGGGAGGAAAGCCGCGACCTTCGACATAGCAAACCAGCTCATTATCAACTTAGCTACTAGACCACCCCATTAAACAAAACTGTGCCTGCCTGCTGTACACACTTTCCTAGCGTTTTTATTATTATTATTATTATTATTATTATTATTATTATTATTATTATTATTATTATTATTATTATTATTATTATTATTATTATTATTTTTCATTAAGTTTTTTAAATGGAATCAACCTTAGTTCTATTAATAGGTAATTAACAAAATTTATATTATAGCCACACTTTGTGAAATATAGATTATTTTGGGTTTAATCTTTTTTTTCTCACCGGTAGGAGCAACACTGACTGTGAATTTGGAAAGGATTTGTGTGACGCTGAAATGTATGATCTTGGGGCTATGTAAAAGAGGAAGGAAGTAAGAAAGAAAGAAAGATATTCAATGTTTATAAGGCCCAGCGGACTCCTAAGAGCCAAATCAGAACCACATAAAAGTAATCAAAATCAGATTAAACTGAAATTTAACCAAGAATGTAAATAAGACATAACCTATATGCGCTAAAACTAACCAACCTCGTGTACAAATTGAAACAGATGTTGACAAACTTGAAAATCTCTGAAGGCAAATACAGAAGCAGAGCTTCTTTCGTAAGAAAAAAAGAAAGAAAGAAAGAAAGAAAGGAAATATGCATTTAAAACAGTGGAAAAACTATAAATACACACAAAAAGGAAAGGTGGTCTTTATAATATAACATCCTTCCTGACCACAAGCCAAGATCAACAGATATGATCCATGTGCATAAGCTCTTGCTGTGCCAAAGCTCTCTGGAGGTATTGAAAAAAATCGCTGTCTGCGATTGAGTTGACAAATTAAAAACTTCCCGAATTTCTGTTAGTCAGTATTTCTCCCAACTTTCAACCTTATTTCTCCATTCACCGTTATTCTCGGAAACATTTCGTTCCCACCAAAAAGCGCCCCAAACCGCTGTCACAGACTGTCACCCCCCCCCCTCTCCTCCACCTCCTCCAAGAAAATAAATCTTGTCCCCCTCTTCCTCCCCGATACATCTACCTACTATGGTTTTGTGCAAACAGAACCTGCGCGAGTAGGCCTTTACGGCAGACAATGGGCGATGTGTGATTCGCCAAGCTCAAAAACTGTGTCTGTCGTTCATTTACTATCCACTGTAAAGTTCCCAACACTAAGCTTTCCATCTAAGCAAGCACACTCAATCTCCCCCGGGCCTAATAGGCTACAGCTCTCAAGTCCTAATAGTCAGACCCTGAGCCGCCAATCTTTTTGGTGTGTGTGTGTGGGGGAAGAGTTGAGCTTCGTCCGTCCATATTTAACGCAAACTTTGAGCTAGTTCCTGAACACATTTCTGCACTGTTCTTCCAGCAAGTATTATCCAAAACACCATTTCACATACACATGCCGAATTATATAGTAGTTCAGTATACCCTCTAAAACCCTGTGCAATCTTTAGCACCCCAAAGCACTGTGGATTTGCAACCTACTCTCTTTCGTCCATTTCTTGATTATTTTTTTTATACAATTACCCCACAAAGTATCCGCTCTATATTCCTTACTGAGCCCTCTACAGAGCCGACCGGTAATCCTTGTGTCCTGGTAGCCATCAAATAATGCCACATCCCCAGTACAAGATTATGATCCAAAATCCATAAAGAAGACGCTGAAGATGAGACAACGATGAGGACGGAGGAATTGGAGAAGGAGACGGAAGACGAATTAAGAGAAGCAGGGCGAGAAAAAGTTATGAAGAAGAAGAAAAAAAAGAAGAAAAAGAAGAAGGTTAACAATGATGATGATGATGATGATGATGATGATGATGATGATGATGATGATGATGATGATGACGATGATAATGATGACAACGACGACAATGAAGATGCACCAACGAAGCTGATGATAATGATAAAGATGATGCCAATGTCCTCAATAATTAAAATATGCTGGACGTTTTGCTCTGCCGCATTCTGCAGAGATGACCCTGTTAATATTAATTATCAACGCACTGCAGAGGATTTTCTACATTATTTCTTGTAGGTTTTCCGATAGCGAATCAAACGCTATGTCGTAATCAAATTCCATTCTGTCACATTATGCCCACCCTTATCTTAATCCCTTCCCCATCCTCCACCAACAACCCCAACCCCTCAAAATGTCCACGAATGATGGCAGATGAAAGAGAAGAGAAGGAGGTGGGAAATGCCGATGAGCTTTGGGGTGTGAAAATATAAAAAGAACGGTGATGGAAGTTCAGAGGCGCGCATCCTCATTCTAAAAGAAACGTGCTTCCGAAAGAGAGCTGCTGGTAATCGTGGACCAAGGGACGCAAGCCATCACTTCCGTTACCTCGAATAAATGACAAGGAGAACCATAGATTATGCCCCTTGAATAAAATACCGCTGTTGCATTTTTTTAAATCACTACACACCGAATTAATATGTATTACGATAATTTCATCGTAACCCATAATTTGCATTTTTGTCATCAACATTACAACAATACATTGTTACAATAAAGATTTAAAAAAAAAGATTTTAATGCTTTATTGTCCCTTTTTATCGGAGCACTAAAACCACGGAGCAATTAATAAAAGACATTCACAGTTTATTTCTTGTGTTTTATTTATTTATTGTACAGTTAAAGGGGTTATCACCTTTCTTCTAGCAAGCTTGTTGTGATAGTGATGTGTTTATTTACTTCGACAGTGCCACCAGCAACCAACTTCGCCCCCGTTTCAGGAAACTGACACCTCGACAGCAACTAGCGGATCGCTGAGCAGCTCCAGGAACTACACAGCTACTACTAGGTGGTTCCATTCTTCACCCTGTTAGGTCAGAACTCACGTTTCCCTGGAAGCGTGCTGAAAACCTCATTTCTGGCCTAACCCTGGACGACCTAACGCACTGCTTCAAGAACATTCCCAAGTGCCCAAATGTATTACTTGTCGTTGACCACATTGGCATAAACACGTGTCGCGAAAACACCACCACAAAGTCCTCCTGGAACACTTATCATATTACTGAGGATCTAGGAAAGTGTTTCCAAATACGTGAGTACAATGCTCCTCCATCATCCCACCCATGGGTAAACATCCCCTGTGCTGGTCCTGATCGACCACACGTCGACATTCCTGCAAAGCCCAGTTGGGAATGACAGGCATCCCAGTCGTCAGAGCACCAGCAGTTTGCGTGCAACGTAAAACGCTGTCAACCAGCGTGAACTCGCTGTCTGCGTTCCAGAAATCCCCAGTGGTTTCTTCAGACAAAACTCCAGGCCTGCTTCCTTGACAGCACCCCTGCTACAGAAAACTGGCAGACCCACTACAGACAGTAGAACAGCAACCAACCAAAAGATTCTACAAAAGGCGAGGGGCCGGGTAGCCAGTTGGTGAGAGCGTCTTGCTTTGTAACCGAAAGGTCGCTGGTTTCGAATCCCGGATTTGGTCAACGTGTGATATATTAGTGTTCCCCTTTACCAACAACTGGCCCGCTGGGGGTTGTCAGTATAAATCGGTCCAGTAGTCACCTATATGCGAAAGTGTCGTGTGACTATATTCTACATACAAACAAACAAACATCTACAAAAAACTCCGTCTTTCCAGTTCTTTACACCACCGAAGCAGCAATGGCGTGGTGTTTATGACCGCGGCAGCCACTGGCAATCAAACGTTCGTGTCACCAGACAGAATGCCATACATGACCGAGCATTCTCCAACCTACACCCCCCGGACTAACCACAGTACGCAGCTCAGCGCCTACACCCTGGACCACATTCTCTGCACAAGGGAGCACTGTGCCCTCCGCTCCCCTCCGCGGATGTATTGTTGTTGACTAGATTTATGTTCCCCGGACACTGAAGCATATAGGAGACGTAGATAAGAAGTCATGATGAATAAGAAGTCATTTGAAGAAGTAAAGTCATGTAGAAGCGGTACCCTTGAGGCGGTAATCTGCATGATGAAGCAGACGCGCAAGTGGAAGGAAGGTAAATCACTCTATGATGTGTGGCGATCAGCACAAGGACCTTGCGATGAGGCCGTAGGAAGAGGGGTAGGCAAGCAATGGGAAACGCTGGCGGCGTAAAACGCCTGTAGTCCCGTGATGCCCAGTGGTAAAGAAAGAAAAAGGGCTACCAGGAAATAGAAGGGCGGCAGCAGAGCGTCGATGCGCCTTTCGTCGATAAGCAACCACCGCCCAGTCGATGGAGACCAACAGGTTAGAGGTTGAAGGTTGAGGTGGAATATCGTATCTGTATCTCCCACAGGTCGCTGTCGCTGCTTCGACCTCTGAACCCCTATATCTCGAATGCGAGCAGGGGATGCAAGCTAAAGCGCCTGTGGGTCTGAACGTCTACTAGAGCATGTCTGCCACCAACCTGCTGGACTCGCTGCCATCGAGTGATGTATCATGTGGATGTATGGCTATTCTCCTCTTTTTATTGCCAGTCCAGCAGTACCGTCATCAGGATAATGGGATCGCTGCTGCTTACTATTGTAACTGCTGATAAGTCATATGTTTCTGTATGCAAGATAAGATCATTGTTGTGTGTGTGTGGGTGTGTGTGTGTGTGTGTGTGTGTGTGTGTGTGTGCGTGCGTGCTCATTTTTATATATTTTTAAAATATAGTTTTCAAATGCAGCTTTAATGTTCATGGCCTAGTGACTCTATTAACCAACATCTTCCTCATAAATTAATCAAGCTAGTGATATTTAATAGCTATATCTGTTTAATTTGACATTTAAGAACTCTTTTTCGATTTTATAATGAGTATATGTCCAAATACATGGCCCACGAAAGAGGACCTTCGTGTAGGACTTAAATATCAATCATACGATTAATAAAATTAATGACATCTCTACAAAGCTTTTAAATGCTAATACAAGTTTTCACCTCTTTGGTTCTCAGAATCAATATTGACTCATCAGATTTCGGATTCTGAGGTCGCCATTCCAGGTATTAATGTATAACGCAGAGATCCACAACAATTTCAAGAAACTGGATTGCTTTAGTAGCTTACATAAGTGAATCAATTAGCTATAAACGACTTACACGTCTTGAACAGTTCGTGGAATAAGTATGGATTGAAATTAGGGTAAAAAGAGCATCTCCACTCCTTGTAGTCTTTTGTTATAGGAATCCTGCAGAGCGAGCAAACTGGTCAGATAATTTAACGCAGATGTTAGATGCCATGTTGCTCGAATCAAAAGGAACTAATTTTGGGGGGACTTTAATATTGATTTATTAAAACCGAACAAACCGTGGCTTTATATGCTTAACCTCTATAACCTTAAATAGTAAACTTTTCTTCAAGGTTCACAGCATCTACCAGTGAAATAGGACTCACCCCCGATCCGAATAAAAGATCTACTGAAACAATCCTAATAGTTAATTGTAATTCTGAAGGTACTCCAACAGCCAGTCACTTTACAACAAAGGCATCCAATGCAGGGACGCTGAGACTGTACACTAAATTATCAAACCCTCCTACAAAACGAAACAGAATAAAACATTATACAATATTAACAAAACACATAGAAAATGCCTACATTGCTAAATAATAATACCACTGAAAGCCTTAGTGACCATTTGGCAGAAAGCTTCCAATATCCCCAAGCTGACCCAACAGACCCCTTTACACAGACGATGAGTTTTGGGAGAGGTTTAAAGAAAAAAGGTAGGTGACTAGTCTAACGAAGAAGATGGTAGAACACATTAGGAACGAGAAAGAATAAATGATAATGACAGAAGAAGTGGTAATTTAAGGCACTAAATTTCCACAAAGCGGGGATAGTATTTATTGAAGAAAAAGAAAACGGCATCCCAACGGGGGTTAAAACAAAAATGGCTTGATAATGAGTTAACACCAATAATCGAGATTATTTAAAATCGACTGTTAAAGAAAATAGGTAAGAAAGAAAAAGAACAAAGAAATAAAGTAAATTTAATGAAACGAATAAGTTGCATCTTATTGAGCCAGAATCCACAATCTGTTGAGATTCAAGCTCAGCTTGCCAGCCATGCTACTTACCACCTTGAAACTCTCTCTCTCTCTCTCTCATCTCTGTTGCTCTCTCTCTCTCTCTCTCTTCTTCTCTTCTCTCTCTCTCTCCTCTCTCTCTCTCTCTCTCTCTCTCTCTCTCTCTATCTCTTCTCTTCTCTCTCTCTCTCTCTCTCTCTCTCTCTCTCTCTCTCTCTCTTCTCTCTCTCTCTTCTCTCTCTCTCTCTCTCTCTCTCTCTCTCTCTCTCTCTCTCTCTCTCTCTCTCTCTCTCTCTCTCTCTCTCTCTAAAGACTCTCTCTCTCTCTAAATTTCTCTCTGCATCTCTCTCTCTCTCCTCTCTCTCTCTCTCTCTCTCCAGGCTCTCTCTCTCTCTCTTTCTCTCTCTGGCTCTCTCTCTCTCTCTCTCTCTCTCTCTCTCTCTCTCTCTCTCTCTCTCTCTCTCTCTCTAATATATACTTTACTGCAACAATACATTGCTATACTTAAAGAGAGAGAGAGAGAGAGAGAGAGAGAGAGAGAGAGAGAGGAGAGAGAGAGAGAGAGAGGAGAGAGAGAGGAGAGAGAGAGAGAGAGAGAATCTAAGCCCCCGCTCCCCACTCCCATAAGACAGTTCAGCTGAGCAGTCAGCTAACACAATAGGAAAGAGACAAGGAAACGGACAATACTGCCCTCCTGTCTTCTGCAACAAAAGACTTAGTACCGCCCCCTCACCTCACTGCGCGAGCCCGTTGCCTGGCAACCAGAGATGTCTTGCCTCCAATCTGCCACGTGTTGGCATGACAACGGACCTGATGGCCGTCCCTCCGAGGCAGAAAACACCACCAAAGGGAGACAATGCTCCAACATGCCATTACCCTTTCTTTCTCTTTCTTAAGCCGCAGAAAAATACGGTGCGAAAGAATGCCTCTGACACCCTGAAACCCAAAAAGTGACAAAACCAATGCTCTCCCAAAATGTCCTTGGCTTCGCTGCAAGGATGATCTACTGTTGAACTATTACTAAAGTAAAGAGTGTCGCAGTGTTGTTTTTTCCTTCGTCTTTTTTTTTCCAGGACTTGACTCCCTCAATTCCATCGAACCCTAAGAGAGCTGCATTACAAATCTCAGACCTTAACAGAAAATGCATCTTTCATTGATCAGTCTTGACGTTCAGGAGACTTCATAAGTGCAGTCGGCCTGTAAGGAAAAGCAACAGGTTTGGAAGACTTAATACTGTTTATAGGTATTTACCTAGGGTTGGCGGACACAAAAATAAAAAAATAAAAAACACACACAAAAAAAAAACGCACGCGAAGATTTTGAAATTAATTGCGGATCGTAAGCTTACACGACTGCGTGAGATCTCGCAGCAATTTGAAAAATACCGTCGGTCTGTAAATGACAGCAAAAAGACTTGGAAGACTTTATTTTGTTAATAGGTACATAGGCCTACTACATACGGTCTGTAAAGTGAAAGCAAAAGACTTATAATTGTGTTTATGGGTATACATATATGATCGGTGGACCAAACCCCGCACACGAAGACTTAAATTTTAATTTCAGAATTCAGCTTAGGTACGCGACTGTGTCAAATGCCGCAAGTCTGATAATAAGTGACAGAAAAAAGATTTGGAATACTTAATTCTGATTATATGGTGTGGGTTGGTGACGCGGTTGGTTAGTGGCCGGTTTCTTATGCCGAAGGTTCGATCCCGCAAAGGGCGAACTTACGTGACTTTTAAGTACGAGACTATTCAGGTCACCGAGAGTTCTCTCCGGGTACAGTTTTCATCCCTATCTTAAATAATGATAATAACGGTGGTGATGATGATAATAATAATAATAATAATAATAATAATAATAATAATAATAATAATAATAATAATAATAATAATAATAATAATAATAATAATAATACAGGATGCTATATAGGCGCCTTTCCCCAAATCAATCAGGCTCAAAGCGCGGCGATCTATACCAACATACACGCTCACCTGTCTCATCCACCATCACACACACCAAATCACACACACACATCCATCACTCAAACAGGTGGTGTAAAGGCAGGGAGATCGCTATTAGAGGACTGACAGAAAATCGAATTTTTATTTTTGACATTATCTCAGTCGTCAGAGCGCTCGACTTGTGTACGCGCGTCTCGGGCGACGTGGGTTCGAATCCTGACTTCAGCAAACTATTTTGTGATTGCTGGATAGTAGTGGCCAGCGCTTTGAGAAGCTCTCTGAGCTTATAAGTGCGCTATATAAGAGTAATCTCTTTTCTTTTTATATTGACTGCGTCCTGTACCATTATTGAAGGGAGGGAGGAAACCGGAGTGCTCGGAGAAAACCCTCGGTGACCTCAATAGTCTCGTACCTAAGTCACATACGTTCGCCCCTTGCGGGAATCGAACCCGCGACCTTCGGCATAGGAAACCGGCGACTTATCCACTGCGCCACGAGGCCATCCCCATAATGGTATTGGATGCAGTCGATCTGAAAATAACGTTCCATGTTCTTTCCGTCTTCTAATAGCGATCTCCCCGCCTTTACACCACATATCTGAATACTATGTATATTTGTGTTTGCTGTGTATGTACAACTGTGTGAAACAAGTGAGCCTGATTTATTGATCTAGATCTCCGCGTTTTGAGCCTGATTAGACATTTGAGGGAAAGTGAGTTTATAGCAGCCAGGCGTGGGTTCGAACCCCGACTTCAGCAAACTATTGTGTGATTGCTGGATGTTAGTGGCCAGCGCTTTGAGAGACTCTCTGAGCTTATAAGTGCGCTATATAAGAGTAATCTCTTTCTTGTTTTATTAGATAAGTAGCCTACAACCGACGGCAACCCACAAGAAGATTCAGAAATTAATTTCATACAGTAAAAGCATGCCAAGTCTCAGCAATTTAACAAATGTATCTGCAGCTTTTAAAGCGAAATCAAAGGCTGGAAAAGTAAATAAAACTAAAGATATTTGAGAAAGAGAGAGAGAGAGAGAGAGAGAGAGAGAGAGAGAGAGAGAGAGAGAGAGAGAGAGAGAGAGAGAGAGAAGGGAGGGTTATGTGACAACTGTCTCAAATCCATTACCAAAATTTAATATTCTGATGCAATCCGAAACAACCATCTTAAATTCCATCAAGATAACAGGGTTGTCGTATAAGGTTTTCGGTCGGGGAGGGGAATGGAGGGGTGAGAGCAATCCTAGGCTGCCAGGATGGGGGAGAGTGGAACTAGTGTTCATGCTGGGTGTATTGGTGTCGCTGGCACTCAGCCATATAGGACAAGAGCGTCAGGATCAAGCCATCTATCAAGACCGTGCGATGGAATGCCTGGGTGGCGTGCACTGACTGGACCTCGGTTTATACCCTCATCCGAATGAGATTCCCTCCTCCTCCTCATGCCCATTGTTACTTGCTCGCATCCCCAGCACTCTCCACCTCCCTGCCCATTCTTAGAGTCTCCAAATCAAAGCTTGCACAAACCCAAAACTCTGCCCATCTTTCTCATCACTTTCATTCCTTGGCTCCACATGTCTTTGAATAGCAAATCCCACCCTCCCATCTATCCTCCAGGAATCCACTTTCTAAAGCCCTCTTTCATTTGTAACGCAATTTTAATCATTTCCGACACATCAGAAACTCTACGTTTGATCGATTTTTACGAGAGGCCGAGAGAAAGAGAGGGAGAGAGAGAGGAGAAAAAGAGAGAAGGGTAATAGGGAAGGAGAGAGAGAAAGAGAGAGAGAGAGAGAGAAAGAGAGAGAGAGAGAGAGAGAGAGAGAGAGAGAGAGAGAGAGAGAGAGAGAGAGAGAGAGAGAGAGAGAGAGAGAGAGAGAGAGAGAGAATCAACACTGAATAGCATCATCATTTGTAGCTGTCGTTCTTTGTTTCTTTCTTTCTATCTTTCCTCCTCCTCCTCCTCCTCCTCCTCCTCCTCCTTCTTCTTCTTCTTCTTCTTCTTCTTCTTCTTCTTCTTCTTCTTCTTCTTCTTCTTCTTCTTCTTCTTCTTCTTCGTCGTCGTCGTCCTTCTTCTTCGTCGTCGTCCTTCTTCTTCGTCTTCGTCCTTCTTCTTCTTCTTCTTCCTCTCTTTCTACGCTTCAAAAGCAACACTTCCAACACAACAGGAACTCACAGCAATAATAACAACACCCTAAAACCGCAATGAATGGAACGCGACTATACCATACCACACATCTACCAACAAGTGAAAATGGCCAACAGAGATGCGAACTGTTGAGACCTTTGGGCACATACACTCTACTAACACAAAAGTGTCCAATCAGAAGCAGTCAGTAGGGTAACACAAAGGTCCTTTTGGCACGCAAATGCACAATTTCCAATAAGGCACAGTAATCCAGTTTGTCACGCAAGAAAATCCGGAAATTATCGCCCCTCTCCTAATGCCACAATCTGTAAAGTCGCAGCAAAGTTCCAACAGCTTGCGCCGTTTTATTGACATCCTATGCACGTCTCCTCCTCCTTATCATCATCGTCATTTATCGTCGTCGTCGTCATGACGATCATCAAAATCATGGGGAACGTCTTCATCATCGTCGTCATTCTCTTATCACAACATCTAGCTCGATGGGGAACCTGTGTCTACGAGAGTGAGTGAGAGAGAATGAGTGAGAGAGAGAGGAGAGAATACGAATCTTTTATTCCAGAAGTTCAGGGCATCGTCCCTTA
Source organism: Oncomelania hupensis (assembly GCA_036898135.1). Lineage (NCBI taxonomy): Eukaryota > Metazoa > Mollusca > Gastropoda > Littorinimorpha > Pomatiopsidae > Oncomelania > Oncomelania hupensis. The sequence goes on along the minus strand of CM072511.1, from coordinate 58,120,258 downwards.
AATTACATTACATGAATATTGCTTTAGGTCCAGCGGACTCTTCCGAGCCAAATCAGGACCGGACAACCCCTAATCCCCATAAAAGATCTGCTGAAACAACCCTAGTGGTAAAACTGAAAGCTCTCCACCAGCCAGTCACTTTACAATAAAGACATCCCACGCAAGGGACGCTGAGGCTGTACTCTAATTTATCGAACCCCCGTTTACAAAAACAAAATAGAATGCAACATCATTATAAATTATCAACAAAACACATACATATAAAATGCCTACATTGCTAAATAATAACATCATAGGAAGCCCTAGTGACCACCTGGCAGAAAGCGTCCAATATTCCCAAGCTGATCCAACAGACCTCATACACAAATAAGGAGTCTTGTCCCCGAAGAGTTTTCAAGAAAAAGGTAGATGCCTGGTCTAGCGAAGAAGAAGATAGTATAGCAGATTGATAGAACAGAGCAGGAATGAGAAAGAGCAAATGAGAAAGACACCGACAGTGGGAATTTAAAGCACTAAATTTCCAGAAAGTGGGGATACTATTTATACTGAAACCCCCGGCACCCCAACGGGAGTCTCGTCCCTTTGGAAGGGTGTGTACAAGAATAATAAAATAACAAACATTGAATATATCATACCATAGCATACATATAAATACAAAACAGGCTACGGTACTGCTAGTCCCCGAAGGTTCGTGGCTTTATATAAATAAATGCATAGTTTTCTAACAGCCCCTTCGTTTTACAAGGCATTCTATCATATTTGGGGGCTATAAACTGTTTCCTTAAGTTACTAAGGAATGGACAACACAGTACAAAATGTAATTCATTTTCTTGTGCTGATGTACACATATGGCAAATAACAGCACGCACTCTGTAACTATAAAAGTGAACACGTATTTCTGAAACAACAAACCTATATTTAGTCATAACAAACTTTAAATGCTTATTAATATTTAATTGCAAATATTTAGGCAGACTGCTGTGTTTAGAATTACAAAACAACAAAACATATTACACATTGGAAAACGTTCACTATTTACATGCTGAGAGAGAGAGAGAGAGAGAGAGAGAGAGAGAGAGAGAGAGAGAGAGAGAGAGAGAGAGAGAGAGAGAGAGAGAGAGAGAGAGAGAGAGAGAGAGAGAGAGAGAGAGAGAGAGAGAGAGAGAGAGAGAGAGAGAGAGAGAGAGAGAGAGAGACAGAGACAGAGACAGAGACAGAGACAGAGAGACAGAGAGACAGAGAGAGACAGAGAGACAGAGAGAGAGAGAGACAGAGAGAGAGAGAGACAGAGAGAGAGAGAGAGCACATCATAGCAAGGGACACTACATTTTACAAGATCGAAGTTGAAAACCATATCTGCTCATGAAGGAGTTGTCTCTCTTCGATGGTCTCTCAGTGGTCGGATAAGCAAATTATTTCTCAGGCTGGCACCTACCTTACAAATTCTCGTTGTGTCAAAGTGAAAGTTTGAACGGATATTTTCTTTATGCTAGTTTAAATTGTACTTATATATTTTGTTGTTTCATTAGCATATATGACTATATTAATATGTATAGAAGAAAAACAAACTGTATAGAATTAGAATATAAATTTCATCATGAATGTGACTGGTGGAAAAAAATATGTTTTCCAATCAAAACAAAGAAATATATTTATCTACATGAACTGGATAAAATCGACGAATATCGCCATTATAAAGACCGTTAAGTTCACATTGCCTGCGGTCGCACACTCGGTGGCTGCGAGTCGACCAGGAGTGGCAGTCCTGTTTTAGGAGGCGGTCAGAACCACAGGTGCACTATCTGCTGCGATGTAGGACTTGTCGCTTTCTTGCCATTTCTGAGGTCGACATACAGGTGTCCGAAGTCGGAGCAGCACTGCATCTTGTGGGAGATGCCGAACCGATACTCCACTTCAACCTTCATCTTCTATCTAGTAAGACTCCTTCGAATGGGTGGCGGTTGCGGATCGGCGATGGACGTTCGGTCGCTCTGCTGACGTCGCTCCACTCCCTGGCTGTCCTGTTCCTCTCTTGGGCGACGAGAGGACTTCTGTGGAGAGTGGGGACTTCCGCACAGCAGTTGCTCAGTTTTTCTACGTTCGCCTACCCTCTTTGTAGGCCCCACGACTCTACGGCCACACCTCTTTGTGCCCCCTCCTCCATCTTTGCGCGCTCATCTCAACGTGACGTTGCATTTTGCGAATATCTTCTTTTGCAACCATCATTTTTTTGCAATGAATGTCATCCTTTCTGCAACGAACGAACATCATGCGACAGCCTTTATGGCACTTCACCCTGACGTTTACATCATCATGACTTCTTATTCAACACGACATCTTCTCCACGTTTCCTATAGTCAGGAGACTCTACTCTACGTTACTACTACTACTACTACTACTACTACTACTACTACTACTACTACTACTAGACTACCTTGCTCGCTCGTAGGCGAGACTGTATAAAACCATCGGTATTTTTTAATCAAAGCTAGAACAAAGACTACAACGGAAAACCTCACAAGACGCCAACCAGTTTTCACCCGCATCGCCAATCGCAGAACCGGCACCGAACAGTTTGGTATTTGTGATGAGAAATTAGTGCAGTGTATCCCAAACCTTTGACAAGGTTGGGGTGGTTGTAGCAGTGCACAAAGCTCAGACTTTCTCATTAAGACCAGCTACCCAGTCTCTCGATGAAGTAAGACTCGGTGTCCCTAAAGGTTTTCTCATCATTGATTTTTTCTGCGCCAAAGACCTCTGACGCGTAAATGCTGGACACTGTGGCTGGGATAGTTGAAGTGACGGGTAATGTCTCGTCTCTGTTGTGTCTAATGTCTGACAAATGTTCTTCAAAATGTACTTTGAAGGTTGTAGATGACATTCACTGTCTGGCACGTGAAAGTCCTTCGTATTGTGAAGTTTAATTTGAGGCCACAGATTTCTGTATGACTGCAAATAAATGGGCAAGTTGAGCACTTCTTCTGGCCACAGGGGAAAGGGCCAACAATTTGGGGTTGGTTGCTGCTGGTTTTCATCTTTGGAGTGAACACGCAAGTCGCCCAGTGTTGTGGCACGTTTGTGGCCTATGAGAGGTGGTGTTGTGAAGATCTGAGTAGTCATTAAGAGGGCCTGTAAGATGGACCAATTGGATCTCAGAATCTGGCGCACTGGGAGAATAGCAGAGTGGTATAGAAAACTGACATTCGGACGATCTGCCGCACCCTGCTTTTTGTTTGAAGCAACGCCAGAATGATATGTGACCGCCGAGGTATGCATGATCTGGTTGCGTGAAACGCCCCTCACCTTGTCAAGAGCCTCATCTGGGACTGGTAGTGCCTTGCCGTGAAGAAGTCTCGACATATCAGAAGACTCGGAATCAAACTCATCACTATCAGTGCAGAAGCGTTTTAATCTCAAAAACTGAGAATATGGGATGCTGGGTTTGACATACTATCTACTTGTAAAATGCGTATTAATACACTCTATGATCTTACTATTTATTTTAAAAAAAAAAGTTTATTAGTACACTATTTATGATCATACTATCAACTTGAAAAATGTGTATTAATACCCTATTTATGATCATATTATCTAGTTGTAAAATGTTTATTAATACACTCTAATTATGGTCATACTATCTGGTTGCGAAATGTTTATTAATACACTCTATTTATGATCATACTAACTAGTTGTAAAATGTTTATTAATACACTCTATGATCACACTATGTAGTTGTAAAATGCGTATAAATACACTCTATGATCATACTATTAAATTGTAAAATGCGTATTAATACTCTATGATCATACTGACTAGGGGTAAAATGTTTATTAATACAATATTTATGTCATACTATCTAGTTGTAAAATGTTTATTAATACACTCTATGATCATACATGTAGTTGTAAAATGTGCATTAATACACTCTGATCATAGTATCAAATTGTAAAATGTGTTTTAATACTCTATTTATGATCATACTGCCTAGTGGTAACATGTTTATTAATACACTATTTAAGATCATACTATCTTGTTAAGTTGTACAATGTGTATTAATACACTCTATTTATGATCATACTATTTAGTTGTAAAATGTGTATTAATATGCAACCCTTCAGATACTCTGTAGGTACATAATTATAGTGTTGTCTTATCAGCTTGCTGGAAAAGACAATAAACAAACAGAACAGAATTATAGTGTTCAACGCTTTAGTTTGGTCAGAAAAAAAAAAGAAATAGTTGTTACGACAGTTTAAATTGTAACTGAACCGATTTCCATCCCTATAGCCCTACTTGACAAAGAACGCGTGACACGAACGGTCGATGTTACTCCAATATATTTCGGGCAAACGCCAATCCACGGACCTTTTAAAGTGGCCTACTTTCAAACATTCCACTTGTACAAAGCCAATCAATGTACAAATTCCATCAGGCTGTGCATGTGGCTATACTGCGATGAATTGAATTTCACCCGTCACCTGCTTAGTCTTCAGCGAGAGAGATCTTTCCGCGTGCGTCCTACTCGGTTAAGATTCAGACAAAGAATGACTACCTAGCCTTGTGGTCAGCCAAAAGCCCGCGAAAATATCGTTAGACCTGAGCGCCTCCTAGCGTGGGGTGGTGGTTATACATCAGCAGGATGAGGTCATTACCTACCCTAGCGAGAGTTGGCTTACACATGCTTAGCACAGTCCTGACTTCTGTCGTCTGCTAGGCATCGACTTTAATTTACAAAGGCTACAGCAGGCTGAACTATTTAAGGCGTGAAGGCGTAGTGCAGGGTCTAAATAGCCTATTGTGACAGTCGTGGCGATGTCTTGTTTCCCCATGTTGTTTAACCAATAAATAATCTTATGTCATAATTCTATGACTTAGAATATGTTGTGTTTATTCAAACTCGCATATAAACTTTAAAAAATATGGCGATAGCTTATCTAGCTAGGTATTTATCTCTTTTTTTTAAAATGCGCTTTTATTTTATTTCCTCTCTCCCTATGTACAAAGGGAGCTAATCCAGGACAGCGAAACGTTGAAATAGCTAAAGCCTTGTTTAAGCTGGCCTCCCTTGCCGGTCGGCCTAAAAAACACGCGCTGTTCAGGAACCAAGGGACACTATCGATCGCTCCGCTATCAATCAAGACGAAGGAGACAGCCTACTCCTTTACTGCTGACTTAGCAAAGCCGAAGATGTTGTAAACACAAAACGGATGATCGACGCTCCTCGCTTTATTACCACGAGACTTCGGATCAAGTCTCTTCGTCTTTCGAAACACAGTCTGATACTAAAAATTATATAAACTACAAGCCGCGGAAACTGCTTGTAGTCGCCTCGGAAACTGGGCGAGTGGAGTGTCCGCAAATCGTGTCAATAGTCAACTCAGATCAACGTACGACTCGTAGACCGATTTCAGAGTCTTGTCCGTCAACCATCTACAGCTACAATGGTTGATAGGAAACGAATCGTACACTACCTTACACTACCCTACACTACAGCACCCTGCCTTATACTACATTCACACACACACAATCTCTCTCTCTCTCTCTCTCTCTCTCTCTCTCTCTCTCTCTCTCTCTCTCTCTCTCTCTCTCTCTCTCTCTCTCTCTCTCTCTCTCTGTCTCCAATGCTATTAGACTTTGGTTTATGCAAAATACATATTTTGAGTATGACCGAGTTTAAAATGTATTACTATATACTTATCATTTAATAAATTATAAGCAGTCATCTTTAACGATAGTTATTTTCCTGCCTTGTGATCTGGGATTGAGACTCTCTTTCAGTACTGCAGTCAGCACATTCTGAATTTCACGATGCGAGACGAGGAGCAGCAGAAGGATTAAAGCGCATCGATCGCCAAGGCATCAATCACAAGAGCTTGTAGCGGTATCGAAGGTCTTTCACCAAAGCTTCCTCATTCTAATGAGCCCTTCACGAGAGCGATCTCTCCACCTCTCTTCTTCTTCTTCCTCCTCCTTCTCTCACACCACTCCCATCATGCCTCTACACCCCTTCCTTCTTTATAAAGAGTTCTACGTGTTATATAAGAGTTATATATATATATATATATATATATATCTTTCACCAGAGCGATACTTCCACACACTCCATCCTCCCATATTTCCGCCACCACCATCAATACCACTCACCTTACCAACATCCTTCAGACGGGTTCATAATATATTATAATTAGTCAATATTTTCATAATATTAAGTCTTACTATTTTCACGTAGAAGTTTAAAAAATGATTGTTTTAATGACTTTTAAGTTGTATATTGAATTGGTTTGGTGTGGGTTTTTTCCCATTTCTGTAACTTGCATACTTGGATGGATCTATGATAGGTTATGCCAGTTTGCATTTTTCTCATGTCACTGTCGTAATTTAAATTTTGTAAATCTGTTTAATGAAACGCGCTTGGAGCTTCCCTGTGAGGGACAAGCGTGCTTAATAAATGCATGAAGTGATGATGATGATGATAATGATGATGATAATGATGGATGATGATGATGATGATGATGATGATGATGATGATGATGATGATGATGATGATGATGATGATGATGATGATGATGATGATGATAATGATGATAATGATGGATGATGATGATGATGATGATGATGATGATGATGATGATGATGATGATGATGATAATAATGATTATTATTATTATTATTATTATTATTATTATTATTATTATTATTATTATTATTATTATTATTATTATTATTATTATAAAAAGTCCTAGGTCTTTCACGAAAAAAATCTCCCTTCCTCCTCTACCCCATCCACTCCTCGTTTTAAGACCACCGCCGTAGCTCAAGTGGTAGAGCGTTCGCCTGGCACATCCCGTGGTGGGCGATATAAAATGTGACAATTTTCACTGTCCATTTTAGCTGTATGATTGCTTTGGTGGTTCAGTGTTGATTCAGGTCCCTACCCCTCTTTCCCTGGGATGGTTATCCCCGTCTGCCATATCGCCAATGGTGGGTGTAGACGTTAAACCTCAATGTTCATTCATTCTGAAGACGACAGTTTAATAGTAAGTGTATTTCATGATAGCGATTCATCTGGACCCCCATCCCACCCCACCCCACCCCACCTTATCCCAGACCCCCGTCACATCCTTCGTTTAAAGGAGAGTTCTTAATAAACAGTCTAGTGTGTATCTCGGATCTCTCCTCCTTTCCTCTTCTACGGACGAGTTCCTAATAAAGTTCCTTTTTTTTTCGCCCCCTCATAACATTCTTGCGACAAGAATAACACCACTTTCCTTCTTGAGGCAGAACTAGACGTACCGCTATAGGCTTTGCGACACCCGTGGGTGTGCTGACAAGTCCTTGATACCTTATGGTCCTTTACGAGGAGAAAGGGCAAATGTCTTTCCGCGCTTTATTAGGTTTAGCTGCAGCTTTCACACCTATCTTGTTCACGCGTCGGTAACGTCGCCCTTTGGATTTGTAAGCTCCTCGCTTCTTCGAACTCTGAAATTCCGATTGCTCTCACCACCACCCACCAAGTCCAAATCCCTCCTTACCCCCCCCCCCCTTTACATTACCCTCGTCAACCCACCCCACTCTATCTTTCCAACGCCTACCACTACTCCACACCCCCTTCTTCGGCATTACATTTACTACAACAATGTTAATGAAAACTCTGTTAACTCTTGTACACTCCATGCAGGACTCAAATCTTTCATTTGTAATGCTTTGGTAGGTGTGCTATGATCATCAAGTCGTTGAGGTAGATTTGTGTGTGTGTGTGTGTGTGTGTGGTGTGGGCGTGGGAGGTCGGGTGCATGCGCTAACGACTGTCTTTTCTTGTTTTGTCAGGATGCTGCTTAATCTTTATTTTTTTACAATGTTTTTATATCTTTTTGTAGAAAATTGATTTACGATTACCCGACTTTGTAAAGAATGTCTGGAACAGTCACAGTGCGGCCAGAGGAGACAGGATTGGAAACAGTTGCTTCCTGGGCTGACAACATTCGGGCAGCACTGGCAGTAAAACGCACACCACCCACACATATGCACGCATAAACACACATACACACACCTACGCAAGCTCACACACACACACACACAACACATTAGCCTACATATGTTTGGAGATCGGACGAATGGTAAACCTCCCGGTCGCTTATATTAAAACACCGCTTTTTTCAAGCCTGAAGTGGTCTGAGCTGTTCTCTGCCCTGGCTGTGAAAAATAAAATCGGAAACATTCAAAGATCGGAATTCTCAAGTAGTCCTGAAATCAATATTTAGGTTCTCGGCTGCATGAATTAAGCTTGTCCCATTATTATTGTAGCATGTTAGGAGTGTGCGAGTATGGTGACATTGATGAAATTGCGTTCTGGTCCAAGATTGAACGAGTATGCCTTTTTGGAATGTTTCTGCCATGCTGATTGTGGTTGCCTCATATACCAAAGCCTGTTTCCTCGTGTTTTACTTGGCGATAAATGACCGTATCATACATAGCTCAACAATCACCAGTCCAAATCACTGGGGCAACGAAATAAGTACCCACTGGGAGCATGAAGTTATAATTCGCTGTATAAATTGTGCCATTCATTCATTCATACTATTACTAACACGGCAGCGGGTTAGAAAATGCGTTTAAAAAGCAATTTGGTGCCTTAAGTGGTGTGAGACTTTCTATGTTGTTGGTTAGCGCCTTCAGCAGTTTTCTGAGACGGCGAAGCGCTAAGAAAAAGAAATTTATCATCTAATAGGACAGTGTGTAAAAGATGGACAGTAAGAAAAAGAAGAAGAAACAGCAGCAACTATAATACAAGATGCTTATCAAGCTTGTTTTCTAATTCAAACTCAAAACGCGGGATCTGGACCGATAGAATCAATTTTTAAAAAAAGGATTGACTCCACCCAGTACCATTATTGAAGGAAATAAGGAGGAAACAGGAGTGCCAGTAGAAACCCTGACCTGAAAAGTCTCGTACCGAAGTCACAAGAGTCAGGAAACAAAACCAACCATTCAGTCTCATATCGGTCACCTTCTAGCCACAGAGCATTCAAGTATTCTTTATAAACACTCTCAATCCAACATGCCTGCGCTGCGAGAAAGGTATCGCGTGCCCGCATGCAACTTTCATGGGATAGGTTCAGTCACAGTGTACCACAGACAGAGGAATTCTTGTTAAAGATCGATAAGAAACGTGGGTGTCTGCTATGCGGACAATAACCTTGTTATGTTGGGAAAGGAGAGAGGGGGAGATGGGGGGAAAGAGGAAGAGGTAGGGAAAGGGAGAGAGGGAGGAGAGAGAGAAGAGAAAGAGAGAGAGGAAAGAGAGGGAGAGATAGAGGAAAAAAGAGAGAGGTGGTGGTGGTGGTGTGCTCTGCGTTCGTGGTGGTGTACCTGTGGTGGTAACGAGCGTGCGTGCGGCGTGTGTCCGTACTTGCGTGTAAGCGCGCATGTGTGTGTACTTGTATAACCGCACAACTTGGGATTTTTTTCTCATATAAACGTGTTAAAAAATGGGGAAGATAAACAAAATTGGGAAGCAAAAATCTTCCCCATTTTTGTAAAAATATTTTCCACTCAAAAACAGTACAGCAAAATCGTAAATATCGAGAAATCGCATCTTCCCAATTTGTCAAAAAATGGGGTATACAAGTGTGTATATCACACACACCTGTATAGTAAGCTGCGCTACGAACAAAATCAAGTTTAAAACCCAGATCATCTCTAAATCCTGTACGTCATTAATAAATCTACTTAATTTCATCAAATTTTATCAAATTCAACATTTGATTTGTAAATATTACTTAGAAAAAGACCAATCCCCAATTGTGTGTATGTGTGTGAAATCTCACCATTGACAAAACAAGTGTTAAGCATCGAGTCGTGACAGACTCTCTCTCTCTCTCTCTCCTCCTTCTCTCTCTGTCTCTCTCTTTGTGTCTCTCTCTCTCTGTCTGTCACTCTCTCTCTCTCTCTCTCACACACACACACACACACACACACACACACACACACAATTTGATCACATTTTCAAATAGAAAACCTTTTATCTGTAGGACTACGATCGATTAGAACAAATAAGAAACAAAAGAGGATAGGAGCGGAAAATACAAAGAAAAGGGATGAAAGGTCATTCAGCAATCAATATCAAACAGCTGATCCATTTACAGGCTTGATTTCTTAGCCTACATCTCGTGGACACGCTAAAAGACATCCACAGGAAAAGAAAACTGTTCTCATTCAACGTGCTTTCAAATTCAAATAACTGTTCAAAAGTTGGTCAAACAGAGATTCAACTCACACAAAGCTTTTTTTTTAAAAGTCAGGATTGTTTTTTTTTTTTTAAATACGAAGAAGCGCATTTGCTAGAATAAAATCTAAGCAAGCAAAAGGCGTGTGGAATTCAGACGAGCAAAATAAATGGTATACAAAAAATACTATGTTCTAGGCTTGTACTGCAAAAGGCCATTCCGCCACCGCCTACTAATGCGTGAAAATATTATATAGAACATATTTCGTGATTAATTAGGGAATCACTGTTGTATGATACTATAGTAAGGTTTGTGCCTTCAACACCAGATGATGAAAGCGACTCTCGGACATTAGAGAATTCATCTACTACGCTTACTCTGTCCCGTATTATCTCAAACTGAAGTCGTTAAGGCCACATTTCGTACATAATTCATGGTTGTCGCTGACAGTAGTAATCTGCCACTGTGGCACTCAACCTCTCACCGTCAAGAGTATGATCACACATCCTCCTCTACTAGTAATCAAATAATCCCCGTCAAGGGTATGATCACAGTCCTCCTTTACTAGTAATCAAATAATCCATCGATTTGACCAGCGCCCGGGAGTTACCCGCTACCAACCGGTAACACAGGGCAGTGAACACGTTTGTACAAGCGGGTGGAGTCTAGAGGTAAGATGTTAATGGCGGTGAGGGGTGGGGGCGGGAGAGTGGGGGTGGGAAGGGGAAGGGGAAAGGTGGGAAGAGTTGAGCCTCAGACACCCACGCCTACATTTTGTCGGCTAGATCATTTCATGTAACACAACCAGAATAGAACAACATGTGCGTGTTCTGTTTCCATACACAAACTAATGTTCGCGGATTTAACCTAGCAATCCAATCATTGCGTAATAGATAATGCGATCACATGGAGATTAACCATTTGTGGACATAACACCAAATTAGCGTGAACTGGTTACGCAGTTTTCATAAGGCAGCAAACCTATTTCATTCTTTTATATATTCATCTATTCATTAATATTAAACATACATATTCCGAGATTATACGGCCTCCATTTTCATCACGTCAACATTTAAAGCAGATAACGGAAAGAACTTAGAAAGAACCTCACAAATTAAACATTACAATTATATATAAGCACTGAAACTTAAAACAGTCATTACTTAATAAGGCTTCATATTATAAAATTAAATACATTAATACCAGAAACAGTATTAATATGAAAGAAGTCAGCTTAACAGGACTGACAATGTGCGCGTGCGTCGACCCTGCGGTTGCTGCAATTGTGCCCGACAAAGCGGTATGATCATCGAAACGAGAAAGACAGGAAAGAAATGACATTCAGGCACTAACAACAGTAGTCCAGCAACAGGCTGCCCTCAAATACAGGTAAATAATACCGATTATACAATCATAACATTATTGTGTGTGGTTTTTTTTCGTTTGTGTTTTTATTGCTTCCTTCATTCTAACAATGACAACCTCTAGTAATATTGATATAATGAAACAGAGGGTGCTGGTTTGGTTAGGGAAAAACACACGAGAATACAGAAATTGTTACAGAAATAACCATGTCGTTCAAGATTAATGAAATTGCCATTTCAGTCAAATCGGCAACGTTGCGTCCGATTTCGCAGAATCATCAATAAGGTCTCGATTTTTCGAAAAGGCTTGTATCATTCAGACGGGCAAAAATCCAAATTCAAACCCATTGTGAAACATGTTGTCCTTAGATACAAGTTAGAGAACTGTAAAAAGTCAGAAAGAGGTACCACCACCGGCTAATAATACAGATAAATGAATTTTCAGTTATTTTAGTTTTTCCATCCCTTCATCAAACTGACGGGAAATCTTCTCCAGCTGGATCTTTATTTCCTTAGATTTGCTCCTCAGCGCATTTGACTGGATTAAACACACAATTGCCTCCAGGCATTTTTACCGATTCATTCAGCAAACACGCGCGGAAAAACGAAGGATGTACGGAAACCAACAAATGAGCGTGCGCGTGCGACAGCAAGGGAATAAACAATTTCCAGTGGAGGTTACTTCCCTTATCATTAGCAGACGACAAAAGTTACGATCGTCGAACAGTTGACAACACAAATAATATTATAATTTTTGTTTTATAAATTTTTATTTTTCAATGCTTTTTTTGTTGTTGAAAATTTGACAATAAAATCTCTATGTCAAGCAATGGATAGATACACTGGTTGAAATTTCAAGGAGTTTTCAAGGAGCTGAGGCAATTTGGCATTTTTCAAGGAGATTCAAGGGCCCTTGAACAAGACCTCGAAAATTCAAGGAGATTCAAGGAGGTTCAAGGAGCGTACGAACCCCGCAAGCGCGCAGGGAGAAAAAGGTCACCGAATCGCTCGACGTAGGCGCGAGGAGATGTGGCCGAGATGCAGTGACCCACAAAAAGTGAAGGCAGCACGCAGAGAACCATGGCGTTGCAAGCAACTGCTGTCCGGATGACGCCACCCTCCACAGGAAACCCCACGTCGCCCAATCGCAGTGAAAGAAGAAACAGGTCAGCCTGGAAATGAAACGACGACAGCATAGCGGCCAGACGTCTATTGCTGACCCGCAACCGCCGCCCTGTCGAAGGAGTCCTACAGAGATGAAAATGAAGGTTAAAGGTTGAGGTGGAGTATCGGTTCGGCATTTCCCACGAGTGCAAGCCGCTTGAAATCTTGTTGTTGTTTTGTAGATTATAGTCACACGACACTTTCGCATATAGGTGACTACTGGACCGATTTATACTGACACCAGCGGGCCAGTTGTTGGTAAAGGGGAAAATAATATGATCACACGTTGACCAATCCGGGATTCGAACCAGCGAACTTTCGGTTACTGGCAAGACGCTCTTACCAACTGAGCTACCCGGCCCCACCTGAAATCTTGACTGTGTTGGCATGCTACTTATAGAAGTAGGCAGCACAGCTGGCCCCAAAGCGAGCTGACCCCAGTGCGAGTGTCACCTCTTGAGGCACACGCCTTTTATGCTTGATAGATCTCGAACACTCAGCTAGCGCCAAGGTTTTTGGCTTAGTGCAACCTGACCCATTCTCAATAACTTTTGAAAGAACGCATTATGCGATCTGAACAACCAAACGTCAACGATAATGTACGCTTTTTGATGTTGAATAAAACACATCGCACAGCTCAGGATGCACAGGTCTGCATCGTCGATCATGACACAAACTCAAAACCAAGCTACAATAACAGAAGGACTCCTTTAAAAGGACTTTGTACAACTATGAAAAATTAAATGAAACATTATTTTGCACTTTGCTGTCTGAAATAAATTGGCAAGAAGTCGTCGGTGTAGGAGACGTTAATCAATGCACAGAAGCCTTTACTAAACTTCTTTTTGAAGCCGCATGCAAAAGTATGCCCGTAAAAACAGTTACCGTTCGATCTAAGGACGCTATATGGCTTAACGTCGAAATAAGAAATGCCCTTAAACAAAGACACAAACTTTTTAAACGTGCAAAACGTAGTGGCACTGAGCAAGACTGGACAGCTTATCGTCAATACAGGAATCAAGTGACAAGAAAGATTCGAGATCGCAAAGCTGAATATCTAAATGAACTGAATGACAAGGCATGCGACCCAGGAAAATTCGGCACCAAGGAATGGTGGAAACTTGTTAAAGATTTTATGAATAAAAAAGGTATCAATGACGATATTCCCCCTTTATTTTTTAATGGCTCTGCACACACAACTGATACAGAAAAAGCTACTGCACTCAATGATTTTTTCATTCAACAAACAACACTAGAAAATGCTGACGATACTGCTCCTGACGTACCTCGATTAAATACTGAAATTAATCATATTGTTATTACTACTTCGGATATAAAGAAAGTAATTTGCAATTTGGAAAAGAATAAAGCAGTGGGTCCAGACAAAATTCACAATAGAATATTAATTGCTGCTGTTGACGTACTTTCTGGACCACTTTGTACTTTGTTTAATCGATGTCTTCAAATTGGTATCTTCCCAAATATTTGGAAAATTGCACATGTAACACCAATACACAAAAAGGGTCCCATGGATGAATGCACCAATTACCGTCCTGTATCTTTGCTAAGCTGTGTTGGTAAGGTGTTTGAAAGATGCGTTCACAGTTACGTTTACTCGTACCTAAAGTGTTACGGTATTATTACCTCTTGCCAATCAGGGTTTACCCCTGGAGACTCTACGGTTAACCAGCTGATAGTGATCTATAACGATTTATGCACAGCTTTCGACAAAGGAATAACTGTTCAGTCTGTATTCTGTGACATCTCCAAGGCATTTGATAAAGTCTGGCATAAGGGGCTTCTTAAGAAGCTTGAGGCTGTAGGAATTAGAGGACAACTTCTTGAGTGGTTCAAAAGCTACTTAGAACATCGTAAACAGGCTGTTGTTGTTAAAGGATGCTCTTCAGAATATAGTAACATCACTGCTGGTGTCCCACAAGGTTCCGTTTTGGGCCCATTGTTATTCCTGATTTATATTAATGATATTGTCTCTGAAATTGAATCTACAATCAAATTGTTTGCTGATGATACAAGTTTATCTTTAGCACTGAGAAATCCAGACGCTCGTGCTGAAATATTAAACTCCGACCTGGAAAAGATTAGTAACTGGGCAAGGCAGTGGAAGGTCACATTTAATGAAGCAAAAACCGAGTTATTGACTGTGAAACGTGACGCATCCCCTGATCCTGACCTAACTTTTGGAAATAGTATTTTACAAAACAGTGAATTTCACAGGCACCTGGGTGTCTACTTTCAAAACAATTTGAAATGGGACGAACACGTTAGGTCTGTTATTCGTAAGGTTACTTTTTTATCTTCATGTCTGCGGTCATATAAACATAAATTAAGTCGAAAAGCTCTTGAAACTATGTATAAATCTTTTATCCTTCCTCACTTTGATTACGCTGATGTTGTATGGGACAACTGTACCGAACTACTTTCACATTCTCTTGAAAAAATTCATCTAGAGGCTGTCAGAACCATTATAGGAGCAGTAAAGGGTACTAGTCATGAACTGCTTTACCAGGAATCTGGTTTTTGTAGTCTTAAAGAACGCAGAAAGAGACACAAACTGATACTTTACCATAAAATGATAAATAATAACTGCCCAGAACACCTATCTGCCCTGCTACCACCGCTTGTAAGAAGTACTAATCCATATCACCGTAGAAGACCATTCGAAAGAAACGTTCCCACTCATAAAACCGAAATGTACAAAAAATCATTTATACCTTCTGCAACCATCTTATTCAACGAATTGCCTGAAAATCTCCAAGCGAGTCAATCAACTAGTAGTTTGAAAAGATTTTTGTCAAGAGATGATCCTGTAGTCCCACTTCATTATTATTATGGCAAACGCGACCAACAGGCTCTGCACTGTAGAATGAGGCTAGGTATGAGCGACCTTAATTATGACTTGTTCCGCCGCCATTTATTGGACGCTCCAACTTGTCACTGTACTTACCCAGCTGAGACATCGGAACACTTTCTTCTCTCCTGCCCACTATTTATTAATGCAAGAACACAGACAATACATACTCTGAATCCCGAATCTCAAGATGTCATAATATTACTTTATGGTAATGAATGTTTGTCCGTTCAGGAGAATAGTATTATTGTAGCTGTTGTCCACGAATTTCTGCGACTGTCAGGCCGCTTTCACTAATAGTTACTAGTTAACTTGCCTTTGTGTCTGGTGTATTAAAGATATATATATATATATATATATATATATATATATATATATATATATATATATATATATATATATATATATATATATATATATATATATGTATATGTATATATATATATATATATATATATATATATGTATATATGTATGTATATATATATATATATATACATATTTTATTTTATTTTATTTATTTATTTATTTTTTTTTTAATTTTTTTTTTTTTGGGGGGGGGGGGGGTGTTTCTTCCGTGGGTACCTACATACCTTCCGCAAACTCCTTGCTACAGTTGTGTCCCTAGTGAATCTCTCGCTATTATTTTGTTATTATTTCATTATCTTTTTAAAATTTGTTTCTGTATTAATTTTATTTGTTATTATATTTGTGTACTATTTTTGTATGTTGTTTATGATTATGCTTTCCTTATCATTGTTAATTGTTCTTGTGTTGATGGCAATGTATAACTATTTGTATCTCAATGATGTATCTATTCCGCCTAAACTGACACAGATTATTGTAACTTGTCCAGGTATACACTCACTTAAGCTTTGTCTTTTGTGTATTCCTGTTATTATATTTGTTATGTATTTGTCAGATACTGAATAAACCATTGTTTAAACCAATAACAGAAGGACAATGCGAATGCACTACTATAGTACTAAAAAAGGAAAAGCAAGATTTGGAGACTAGGGGAGAGTGTATGTGCTTAAGTATGGTTTCATTCATCTTCGTTTGTTGTACTTACAACTCGGACATCAGATAAGTTCTTTTTGTATATCCAGACTTATCTGGAAATATTTTAAAACAGTCGAGAATCAGAACGAGCTAAATGTCAGTCTGTCAGTCCGTCGCTTGGTCAGTCGTTCCTTTAGAAGCCATATCTAAAGAATCACTGAACAGATTTTGATCAAACTTCATTGAAACATTACCTCGGTTAGTGGCATTTCTACCATGCCATAATATTTGATCTCTCGCAATGGTCAAGGTCATTGAAGTCATTTCCTTTAGCAGCTAAACACGTTTTGCTCAATATTTAAAAAAAAAAGGCTAAAGTGATTTTGTTTGTTTTAAGTATTAGTCGGTCGGTCGCTCCAATTAAACACACTTTTTTGCTTTATCTGCAGAATAACTGAACTGCAACTAATTTATTTTTACTTTGTGGATACTTCATCTACCGCTAAACATGTTCTATTATTAGTATTTGTATTTTTTCAAAGGTCAAGGACATTGCGCTTCACCATTTTCTAAACGCACTTTGCGCTGAATCTAAAAATTGTGTAAGCCGATTTCTGATCATATTTTGTTTTCTCGCAGATAGTTGAGATAGTGGCTTATCATTTCATTTCATGTTTTCCTTATGCTTTTTAGGATAAAGCCGAGTCTCAACACCGCGAAGAAACTTAACAGTGTTTTACCAAATGTGTCTGGAAATACACTTGAATGGCTCGCCATCTTGTTCTCTTTCGAAATCAAAACTTCGATAAGCTTGTACAGACTGCCAGAGTTACGTCGTCGACAACACAGAAGAAGCAACAGTCTACAAGCCAAACAGATTACAAGCAGAGAAGTGAAATACCTTTCAAATAAGACACGTATGACAAGAAAGGGAGGAAAAAAGTGAAGAAGGAGGAAAGGAACGAAAGAAGGCGAAATGTTAAAGCCTTATAAGGAAACCGCACCACTGCCAAACATGAAAGAAGGCATCGTCTTGAGAGTGACAGGTCAAGCGTGCCTCTATTACGCAGTCTGTGTTTTACGGCGCCTGTGCGTGACAGCGACCATGAGGGGGGCGGCAGGGCGGAGGCCGCCACTCGAGCAAGATGCTGAGTCAGCAAGGCCAAAAAAAAGAGGAGTGACGATGTTCCAGCGCTAGAAATTCTGGTTCAGCAACAAGCCGCCGTCAAACAGGTATTTGTTAATGCTAAGCAATTCTCAGATGGGAGTTCATTCATATTGTACTGATTCTAAATAAAATTTATTAATGAAACGGCAATGGACGTCATGTGCTTTTGGTAAAAAATTTTAAAAAAAATTCTCCCCTTCCCTATCTCCGTCCTTTCCAATCCCCGCCCCCACCCTCTTACAAACAGTATCGTTTGGTATAGCTCTCTCAGAGTATTCTCTTTTGTCTTTCTTATTCAAATTGTACTGCTTATTGTCATTAGTGCCATTACTATTTAATGTATTTTTTAAAAAAAATATATTTTACACCATTTGTAATTGCTGGCACTAAATAGAACTTGCACAATGAGACTATCACACAAATATTTTCTTATTTTCTCTAAAGAAATTGCAAGCAATGTGACAGCGTTGCAGCATGACGCGGGAAACATGAACAGGTATAACAATAATAATAATAATAATAATAATAATAATAATAATAATAATAATAATAATCTATATATATAAATTGCTTAGCCGGAAGTCCTTCTTCGCCTCTACTATAAAGTTTGTCCGGTATGGACGCTGATCTGGGCAGGTGCTGAGCCCTGCGGATCGGCCTGCTGTACGCTCAAAACCAGCAAAATCGTTATAGCCGACATTTCCTTACCGAACGTTTAACCGTTTCTGAGATAAATAAATAAACAAAATGTCCACAAACTGCAATAGCCTCATTCCGCGCACTTCCATTAAAAATCAAATTGAGGTTTCAGCATGTTTTCCCATATAGACCAAAAAATTTATGGGTTTTTCTACGAAGCCTTGGTAGCTTAGTGGGTTAATCTTTCGCCTACGGTTTAGGGCGACCCAAGATCGATACTCACGCGGGCCATATTTTTTTTTATGTTTTTTTTATATTTTTTTTACACTACAATATGGATATATTTTTTTTTAATTTAGGCTTTTTACCTTTATTATTATTATTATTATTATTATTATTATTATTATTATTATTATTATTATTATTAAACTAATAATAATAAATTATTATTATTATTATTATTATTATTATTATTATTATTATTATTATTATTATTATATCAAATTTTCTTTTAAAACCTTGGTGTTTTTTATGATTTCTATTTGTATTATTCTATATTCAGTAGCAGTAGTAGTAGTAGTAGTAGTAGTAGTAGTAGTAGTAGTAGTAGTAGTAGTAGTAGTAGCAAGGATCGGGATGGGGTGGTACGTGTAGGTAAAAGGGGGCTACGGGTAGGTTTAAAGGGGCATGGGTAGGCATAACGGTGATACGGGTATATATAAGGGGGTATGGTGATGGTCGATTCCTTTCATCCATACCTGCGAAACGATCAACGGGGAAGTATCAAGGAGGGTACAGGCAGTGAATCGGTCATGCCTATAAAGGAAAGATTCAACTGGGGCTTTCCCTTTATAGGTTAGAACAATCTACAGTGGCAAGATTGCTCATGAGCCCAAGGGGTAGAAGAGCTATTAAGAAACAGGCTAGATGGCATGCCAAAGCTTTACTTATAATTACTGTAGCTTTGTTATTTCTTGAGAGAAACTGTTTGGGTTTCTTCTTATCATAACTTTAACGTCTTTCTAGTTGACGTACTTTGTCCAGCGTCGCTGGCAGCTGAACTTACTGTGGGTGACCATGTACCACGGAATATTCATCTTTGACCACGCCATCACCAACATCGAGAGCGCCTACGACACGCGTACGGGTACCTTCACGGTTTCTGTCGCTGGTATGTTTCAACTAAGAAGGTTGTTACTGTATTGTTTTGTATTACTTAATTACTCAATATTTAAAATGGCAATATATTTACATTTATTTTATAATTGTAGTACATCAAGATGCTCTCTTTTTATAGAAAGGTAAGAAGAATTGCGAGTGTTCCCAACTAGGGGAACGGGTTGCAATTTGAAAAATCATTTGCCTTTGCCCCGAGGCTACAGAAACACATGCACATCTGCTGGAATTTGCTCTAAACTTGCTATACTATACATAACATGACTGTTAGCAGTGCATTTGACCCACATCATCATCATTCATCATCATCATCATCATCATCATCATCATCATCATCATCATCATCATCATCATCACGAACACCATTCAATGCTTCCAAAAGGATAACTTTTGTGGCTAGATCTGCAGGTGTGTACTGTATTGTTTTGTATTACTTAATTACTCAATATTTAAAATGGCAATATATTTACATTTATTTTATAATTGTAGCACATCAAGATGCTCTCTTTTTATAGAAAGGTAAGAAGAATTGCGAGTGTTCCCAACTAGGGGAACGGGTTGCAATTTGAAAAATCATTTGCCTTTGCCCCGAAACTACAGAAATACATGCATATTTTGCTGGAATTTGTTCTAAACGTGCTATACTATACATAACATGACTGTTAGCAGTGCATAAGACCCACATCATCGTCATTCTTCATCATCATCATCATCATCATCATCATCATCATCATCATCATCATCACGAACACTATTCAATGCTTCAAAAGGATAACTTTTGTGGCTAGATCTACAGGTGTGTATGCCTTCTTCCTGATTCAGATGGCAGGTTATGGGCCACACGTTGAGTCCTAGTGGCTGGGCATTGTGAAGAATGGTCATGCAGTGGATTCAGTCTTCTCTGAAGGCGCTGCTGGCGTGCTTGATCAAGTCTCCAAGCAGGTTAGTTCTGCCTCTACTGCTACCGTTTGATTAAATACAGCTTACATCTTTCTTCATGCAAGTGTAGAATAGTAATTGGAAAAAAAATGAATTGACGAATGTTCACTTCTTCAATAACCATGTTTGTACAAGATTAATGCAGTCAGAGGTGAGTCGACCGACGTATCATAGAAAAAGAAGCATCGTTTGTAGGATGTATTTTGGAGTAAAAATAAACCTTCAGTATGCCTTTTAGGTTAAAAACTTACTATGTGGATAGGCACATTGAACTGCGTCATAAACAGCAACATATCTATCTTTAGTTTTAGCGCCTAGTAACAATTCAGGTTTCGAATCAAGAGATGCATGCTACTTGCAGGTGACAACACTCCTACTGGCAGGAGACAAAGTGTGGGTGAAGCACAGTGAAGGAGGCCACAACGTAGGCCTATGTGGAGGTCCATTTACCGTCTTCAATGGCTACCTGCTTCAGACTGACTGAACTACCGTCCTCGCCCGCTAACTCCTCCAGGCAGACCTCGCTGGCTACCTTGACTAAAAATTACCGTCTTCACTGGCTACTTTTTCAGGCAGACTAAAACCCTTCTCTTTCCTGGCCACCAGTTTCTTCAGGAAGAAAACTAGCGACCTCAGCGGCCAACTTTAATTTTCATGTAGACAAACATTATTGAATGTTGCCTCCAAACATGAAGACTGAAATAATATAACATAACTTTTTAAGACATTTATCTAAGAGATGATGATTAATGATGACGATGGTGATGACGATGATGATCGATGATTACAAACATTATTCTAAAAGCACCATTATTTTCATTGTAGTTATGAAAATAACGAGCTGTTCATATCCTTTTAACCACCGCACAAACCACACAAGGCCATTGCCACTGCTTTCCCTTTCTTTGCATGCTTCTTTCAAACCAAACCCCAACTGCATTTAATATTGTAATTACTTTAGCATATTATGTGATCTCACTCTGTGCCTTATTTCATGTCAGTAATATACGGATGGTTTAAAGCACAGGCCTTTAATTTGAGAACTATTTTAAGAAAAAAAAATAGGAACAAGAACCACGGCAGTAAGAATTAATGTATTATAACGATTACGTCCTATCGTATCGTTTAGTTTTCTTCATATATATATATACAAATGCAGGTCACAACTCGACAACCAAAACTATTTTTCGGAGTCCTTTTCTTTTTCCACTGTTGACATACATCGTAGATAAGCCCCTCTTATCTGCTTGAAAATACAAACTCCACAGCACGGATAAAAGTAACAAAAAACATATTACTGTTCAAAACATTGGGGAGCTTTAAAAAGAAAGGACCGCTCTAAAACACGAAAGCAGGCAGCGCATTGAGACTGACGGGGCTAGCGTACATTTACGCAGTCTGTGCGTGCCTCAGCTTTACGACTGCTGTGCGTGACAGAGATCACCTGGGGGCAGCAGGGCGGAGGACGCGTGTAGTGCAAGATGCGGAGGCAGCACGGCAAGAAAGGAGTGATGATGTTCCAGCACTAGAAACGCTAGTCCAGCAACAAGCCGTCCTCATTCAGGTGAATAAATACTGGAACTTTACTGTTACTGTCCAGCAATTTCCGAGGACAGTAAAAGAGACAAGCATAAAGAGTAAGGGGGGCGGAGAGCTGATAAATACTTGAAGTGCCTTATGTCACAATACAGCGAGTAAGGGCAAAAGAATGTTCTTATACACAGAAGGCGTAGTCTAATACATTGTTCTTATTTATAGATTTTTTAAAGGTAATTTAGTGTTTTGATCAAACGATTGCAACTGTAGAATTTTCAAACAGGCACATGAGCGAGCATTGTGGCCCAGTGGGCTAAGGCGGGACTAACTTGCCTTGCCCACAAACCAGAAACACTTGGAGCCTGACAGGTGTGGGTTCGATCCAGCATCTGGGCGTTATTTTTCTCCGAATATTATTTACTTTCGACGCGGGCAACGTCTTGGGGGTTTTCTCCGGGTACTCCGGTTTGCTCCCCCAGCAAAATTTCAAAAATCACAAATAATGTTAGGTAGGTTGGGTTTGGGTTTGGGCGCGCCACAGGCTGCGTCTACGCCTTCCCCAGGGGAGGCGGCCCACAGTTTCCCGATAGAAAGGGATAATAAACTGCAACACCCCCCCCCCCCCCATAGGCTATGTTGCAAGTGTGCGCACAATGCCACGCTATAAACTACTGGTAAGAAAGGTCTACTCTAACTTGACTTGACCCATAATACTTACTAGAATGGAGAGAGAGAAAACGGGTTGACAGGAAGACAGTAGGCAGGTTGGTGGGAAAAGAACCCAGAAGACAAATATAATTATTATAGCTCATTGTGTACGAAATATCATAAATATACTAGCTACAAGCAAATTACAATAAAACTGTAGTATCTGCTAATGTTATCTGCAGGCTATGCAAGCCGATATGACGGTGCTGAAGAATAAGGTACGCTACTTGGAGACCCGTCTTGCAACTACTACAAAAGCAGGTCAGTAGAAATACATAGTCATGGTCATAAAAAAACCAACTCTATAGATATAGAAATATTTTAAGAACTTAAGCTTTAGTTTTATTATACAGTTCAAATATTTCCCTAAGCATCGGCTACCTATGAAAATATTTCTAAGTTCACGTAAGTACAAGTCCAGTTAAATTGGTTGAATTAGAAGGAGATAAAACGCCAGAAATGTTTTGTTATACGGGCAAGTTACACTTCGCTATAAAAGAGGTACACGCAGACGTAGATACCAAATTCAAAACTACAAACATTCCGCTAACCATTCAGAAGACATTTTATTAACAGGCCAACCATCTTCAATGGTTAGCTCTATTAGAAGTAAGCAAGTCTGACCACATACATAATTAATCCCAATGAAGAAAAACAAGTCAGGTTTTGGCTTAAGCTCTCATGAACAAATGTAACCACTGTCAGGATCAAAACATACAAGATCCATTTTGTGTGTTCTATGTTAACAACGCCAGAGGATTAAGTACTTAATTAAGGAGCTATACAGCCCCAACGTGGTCTTTCAGTTTAATTTAGTATACATGTTCCAGTGGCGTTCACTGTGGAGTTTTCTAGTGGAGGGACGGAAGCCGTTGGTCTGATACTGAGTGACCACAGCACACTCGTCTTTAACCACGCCATCACCAACATCGGTAGAGCCTACGACACACACACCGGCATCTTCACTGCTCCTGTTGCAGGTTATGTTTTAACTAATTATCTAATCGATTTAATGCTGCGTTTTAAAACGTCACGAGTTTTACTATTTTTAAAAAAAAGAAAAGATGCCAAGCCTTCCAAATGTATTCCCTACGCATATAGCCGAAAATAAAACATTTTTTAAAGTTTCTTTTTTTGGCCTTATTGTGACTCGGTTTTATCCCAACGAAACAAGAGAGAATTCGCAAATGAACTATCTACAAGCAAAAGCGTGATCAAAATCGACTTAGCTAAATTGTAGATATCGCGCAAAACACGTTTAGAAAATGGTAAAGCATAATGACCTGGACCTTTGAGAAAGTATATCTATCTATATATATATCTATATATCTATATATCTATATATCTATATATCTATATATCTATATATATATTATATATATTATATATATATTATATATATATATATATATATATATATATATAGATAGATAGATAGATAGATAGATAGATAGATAGATAGATAGATAGATAGATAGATAGATAGATAGATAGATAGATAGATAGATAGATAGATAGATAGATAGATAGATAGATAGATAGATAGATAGATTAGATAGATAGATTAGATAGATAGATCTGATAGATAGATCTGATATATATAGAGAGAGAGAGAGAGAGAGAGAGAGAGAGAGAGAGAGAGAGAGAGAAAGAGAGAGAGAGACAGAGAGAGAGAGAGAGAGAGAGAGAGCATGCTTAGCAGTATAGAACATGCTTAGCAGTAGCCTACATAAAAGTATCCAAAAAATTAAAAATAAAAAAAGAGATTAATTTCGGTTCAGTTAGTCTTAAAATATGGCAAAATAATGTGTTTTGAACCAACCAAAAAGTGATACTCGGAGCGACGGACTGACCAATTCACCGACTGACTGACTGACTGACTGACTGACTGACTGACTGACCAACAACCGGACTGCTGCTGAAGGATAGCTCATGATTTGAAGTAACCGAATACCGAAAAGCCCTATTTCAAATTATTTCCAGATAAGCCTTGAAACACACTCACAAACACACACGCACACACACAAACACACACACAAATCATTAAAGAAGGCCTTCTCGAATAAAAGCTAAAATGACTGTGGATTTCCCCAAATATGGGATGGGGTTTCATCTGTACAAGGCTTATTAGTTAGTTATTTATTTTACAGTATTTGATTTGACATCTTCCTGTTACTGCTGTTTCATGCGCTTTAGGGCATACATGTCTTAGATGTGCGCTTTTCAAACTAAAATACATTGTTAAATTAAAAATTTCCGCTAACTTAAAAGATTGCCACTGCTGCTGCTGCGTGTAACCTGCTCAATGGAGGGCAATAAACTCAAGTTCGAATATTTTGACTGTATAATTTCTGTTGCTCGATTTCCAGGAGTGTACAGCTTCTTCTTGACTCAGACGGCTGCCGACGGACCTCATGTCGAGGCGCTTTGGCTGGGCATTGTGAAGAACGGGTCAGTACTAGATACGGTCTTCTCTGAAGGGGCTACTGACAATCACGATCAGGGATCCACTCAGGTAAGCAATTTTCCGTCCACCTCATTGGTATATCTTTCACTGCCAAAATGGCCAGATATGATAGGCTCAAATACGAACGTATAAGCCTTAAAAAAAAACAAGCATGTTCCAGGTGTTTTATACAGCTTAAAAAATGACATCTTCCACGTGTTTTATGTATGTGTATATGTGTTTAAAGGGGCACCCAATGATCTTGCAATGGATCCTAATGAAACTAGTATGTTAAATAAAACAGGAGGGGGGGGGGGGGTACAGAAGGCGGAGGGTCAGGGGAGATAGCGCGCGTCACTGTCCAAATATCTGGATAAAAGACGCCCCAAAGATTTACAACAACACGCATGCTATAGTAGCTTGGATATTAGTGCTATATAACCTTACTACTCCTTCGGATGAGAGTATAAACCGAGGTCTAGTCTGTGCAGGCACGCATTCCATCGCATGGATATTATAGATCCTGACGCTCATGTCCCAGAGGGGTGAGTGCCGGACACACAAATGCACACAGCACGCATTAGGTCTCTTCTCCCCATCTCTTGTCGCCCAGGATTGTTCTCAGTCGTCTAGGCGTCAATCTATGTGCCTAAAGGTTGCTAGTGGGCGCCTCGGGCGGACTGACAGATCCTGTATCGGCTAGCGCCTTGAGCAGCTCGAGCTGAAAAGAGCGCTATATAAGAACTATTAAATAAAATAATTAAACCTACTTCATCACAATCATTATGATCTTATATTATGTACATTATGCGTTGCAGGTGACCACCCACCTCCTGGCTGGAGATCAAGTATGGGTCAGACAAGAACTACA
The DNA here is from genome assembly GCA_036898135.1 of Oncomelania hupensis. Taxonomy (NCBI): domain Eukaryota; kingdom Metazoa; phylum Mollusca; class Gastropoda; order Littorinimorpha; family Pomatiopsidae; genus Oncomelania; species Oncomelania hupensis. The sequence goes on along the minus strand of CM072511.1, from coordinate 58,094,150 downwards.
CTCGGGACACAACGTACGTGGAGGGGCATTTACTATCTTCACTGGTTACCTTCTTCAGGCAGACTAAAAACTACCGTCTTCATTGGTTACCTTCTTCAGAAAGACTTAAAAACTACCATCCTCCTTGGTTACTTTCTCCAAGCCAACTAAATTACTATACCGTCTTCAACGGCTACCTTCTTCAAGAAGGCACAAAACTACAATCTTAAATGTCTACCTTCTTCACACTGACTGAATCTATTCTTCTGACAGTGTCTGAATTACTCCATAAACAAATATTACCAAGTGTCGAGTTTAAGAAAATAAAGATTTACACAATAGAACAGCAACCTCAGACATTTTTATCAGAAATGGTAATGACAGACAGATAGATAATCAATGTTTATAGGGTACAGCAGACTGCTAAGAGCCGAATCAGGACCATGATGATGATGATGATGATGATGATGATGATGATGATGATGATGATGATTCCACTGCTGTTGATGATGATGTTACGACGAAGACTATCATAACGACAATGCTAATGATGATGTTGAGAGGAGGACGGCGACGATTCCAACGATACTTTTGCTGCTGCTGATGGTGATAATGAGGCTCTTCCTGCTGCTGATAATGATGATGATGATGATGATGATGATGATGATGATGATGGTGATGACGACATTGATGATGTGATGAGGATGAAGATAATGACGCTTACTGCTACCGACGCAGAGGCTGCTTATAATGATGATGATGATGATAATGACGACGATGATGACGTTGATGATGATGATGATTATGATGACGATGACGTTGACGATGACGATGATGATAAGTTGTTGCTGATGCTAATAAGGTCGGAAATGACCAACACAATCAGGGTAAAACAAAGCGAGAAAGGGCAAGCCTGCCTGCTGCACTTCAACAATATCAAAAGGAAAGAGTGAAAAGTGCGAAAGCAAGAGGAAAAAGGGAAGAGTGAAAAGCGAAGGCAAGGGAATTGCACCGCACGACGGATCAATATTATTCACGCTAGCACCCAAAGCTGTATCATACCAATACTAAGGGTTTGTGAAAGATTACCGCGTTCAAACATTTTCACTTTAAATTGTTTCACGGCTCACGGGTTGCATTATACATCTGATCGATAAAATTCATGGTAGCACCCGAACTATTCTTTTTAATATACAAATACTCTTCATAAAAAGAAACGACATACCTCATTGACGATTCTTTACGTGAAATTCTGTCACGCCTCAAGAAAAATATTTTAGAATGGATCGATATCGTATGCTGGCACCCACTGTCGTGGTGTACAAAATACACCAACACGTAAAATGTTCAAGCATAAACGTTCCGATCCCGTGAAATTCTTTCAAGGCATAAAAAAAAATCTGAGCCCCAGGCAAATTGTTGGGCCCATCGTATGAAAACTGTTTCTGGCATACCATGAAAATTGCCTGACATGCCAAATGAATGCTGTCATTGAAACCCTTAAGCGACATCATTTTATTTGATAAAATGTTGGTGCAACCGTGCAATACTACTACAATATTTTAAGGAAATATGGACATATAACACAATTGCATATCCCTTGGAAACCGTAGCGACGTCTGACTTACAAAAATGAATGCGTGAAGAGTTTTCATGTTAAATGTTGTCGCTGGAGAAGGTTGTGATATTTGATGTAAATTATATCCCATGGGTAAATCTTGAGTGGCCTTTTGTATAAATGCATGAAACAAATAAAATCTGTGGCTCCGTGACTAACTATCATATATTCTCTCAGAATCAAAACGATATGTGGAGAATTTTACGTGCTCTACTATCGCGGTCACCGTATTTTTTTTTTTTTAGGAAATTTACGTCCCCGGACACATTAAGCGTATAGGGGACGGGTGAACCACCACGTTACTGGCACCGTATTGTTGTTGTTGTTGTTGTTTGTAGATTATAGTCACACGACACTTTCGCATATAGGTGACTACTGGACCGATTTATACTGACACCAGCGGGCCAGTTGTTGGTAAAGGGGAAAATAATATGATCACACGTTGACCAATCCGGGATTCGAACCAGCGACCTTTCGGTTACTAGCAAGACGCTCTTACCAACTGAGCTACCCGGCCCCTTGGCACCGTATTCCACCACGGGATGCTTTTTATACCACACTGGCACTTAGCCAAAAACATGCTTCCGAGAAACTGAAGAGAAAATACCCAAGAAGGACAAAATGCAAGACGCAGCTGCAGGACATCAGGAGTTCTATGCATGAAAAGGATTAACATTTAGTTCCGTACTATAGCCTAGTTCGGTTCTATTGGCCGTAGTCCGTTTTGCAGAAAAATGGTCTACGAAAAGTTCCGTCCTAAAGTACTGACTAAACAACTCCGAATTCAGTCCTCCTCTGATCGGGACTACCGGCCCGAGTGGCGGAATAAAGACGAAAACAATATGGCTGCACTGCATCAAAATCGCATTTTTCGCGCCAGAACAGCATCCTCTGGAAAGTTTTAAAGATGACCAAGTTATGAGAAGACATCGTATGCCACGACGAACCATTGTTAAAATGGCAGAGACGAACGGTGCTTACGTCGCCTCTTCACAATGGCGACGTAAGCTTCGACCGTCTCTGTTATGCAGCGTGATCCCGTCCTGCTCTGAACGAGGAGGGGAGGGTCCTGCGTAATAGCCAGCTTTGCGGAGTAGCTTCTTTGAAGATTTTAAAGGATAGTTCGGTACTATCAACATTCAGTTTGAGACTGAGAAGTATCAACCACGTGGTGCATACCGGACTATGAAAACAAATAGTACCGAACTACAGAGTTCCGAACTATGACATAGTTCCGAACTAAAATAGGCAGGTTTTATACACAGATCCCCAGATTCTGTGCTATTTATGTATCTGCTTTACTTCTGAGAAACTGGGAGAACATTTAACAAGACACTCCAGGAAAAAATAAACTTCATGCGTTAAAGTATTTATTTGTTGCATAAAATAGCAATACATCATGGGGGGGGGGGGGAAATGAAGGAAATCACACTAAAGGTGTTTGTTTTAAAGTTGTGCTCCAGTGAAACCTGTTTTCTTAAATGCTCTATAGCACCCACTTGCACTACGGGAAACTTGCAGAGGCGTCAGCAGTCTTGAGAATGTGTGGACACAGATGCAGAGGTCGCCCCAAGTTCAAACACCGGCTTGTCTGGCAAATATTTTTTTTTATTTATTAATATTATATTTTATTTATTCATGTGTGATGCTACCCACTGCTGTTCAGCTGCTCTTTGTGCACACACACAAGCACACACACACACACGTTTAACAAACACATACGTACACACACGTTTAACAAACAAATTCACACACACGCATACATACATTCGTTTACCACACACACAAACACACAACATACGCACACACATACACACACAACCGCACACGCTGGTACACACATCATCCTGCGCATTAACATATCCTAAGTTTTATTTACATATGTCAGTTTTTCATTTTAAATTATTTTTAAACTTGCTTCAAAGATTTAGGAGCCGTTGTATCAGACAATGGGTCCCGACAGGAAGTCCTTTCCAGGATCGCACAAACTGCTGCCACGACAAGGTTGAAGCCCATTTGGAAAGACAGGACCATCAGTCTACATTCCAAGGTAAGGCTGCTGCGCTCCCTTGTCATTTCCATCTTTATATACGCTTGCGAAACATAAACCCTCACAGCAAACCTACACGAAGAATACAAAGCATGGAGATGAAGTGCTACAGAAGACACATGATCTGGACTGACTCTGTGTGCCAGAACAGCCCCCAGGCACATCACCAACGACGAAGTCCGACAGACCATCACACAAGCCATTGGACAATACGATAAAATGCTCACAGCGGTGAAGAAACGGAAACTCCGATGGAATAGCCACGTCGCCAGAGCATCAGGCCTTGCAAAGACCATCCTGCAAGGCACGGTGCAGGGAGGCAGAGGAAGAGGGAGACAAAAAAAGAGGTGGGAGGACAACAATCTACAATGGACTGGCTTGACATTGAGCGAAGCCATGCGTGTTGCTCCTATCCTATACTATCCTATCCCGTAACTCAAAGGTCGTTGGGGCATCACAGATGATCGTTTAACCAGTCTACTCCATCTTTTTCTGTCCTCAGCAACTCTCATGGCTTCGCCTGTGGGTTCGGGCACTGAATAGAATAGACGGTGATCAGTCGTTTCTCGGCGTGTCGTAAGAGACGACTAACAGGGTTGATGTCAGCATGGGATCACTGGGCGAAAGTCTTCTACACAGAAGTCACCGGCCAGGACGGAGAAACCTCACGTTACTATACAAAAATGTAGATTCAACGACCACGTGTCCGGGGCCAAGGCGAGCCATACTGTACGCGTGGATTTCGGCTGTGGCCAACAACCTGGGGAGAGTTGCTGAGGACAGAAAGATGGAGTACGCTGTTTAAACGATCATCTGTGGTACCCCCAACGACTTTCAAGTTAGGGGATAGGGTAGGATAGGAAACTTTCACCTCCGATGTCTTACTGTATAATTAAATTTACCGGTAATTTGTTTTCCTCAAAATACTTTTATTTATTCAAAACGTTCCTTACATTGTCAAAACGTGGGTGGCGCCGGACATGATACGCCTCCTGACAATATCAACACACAGAATGAAGTGGTGAAAACTATCCGCGACAGCATCTTTTATGTCCCAACTGCCTGAGGGATTAGTTAGACAGATAGATAGATAGACAGACAGAGAATATATTTTCCAAGATTTTGCGGACGCTGGTCTATCTTCATCTTCGGTTGAACAGCCACTATCAGAACGCGGATACATTTGCTGCTCATTTGCAATCTACCACAGTGTTTCCGCTCATACTTCGAGGGCACTAGGGCGACTAACATTAGGTCATTACGACCCGGCATCACATCTGTCCTAGGTAATTCATTTACTCATGCGCGCATTAATCCCAGGCAATTAATTAATGCCATTATGCAGAGTGCCTCATTTCCACCGAAGGAGAATGATACTGCTAAACAAGCTCCACATTCAGGGCACACACGGTTCGAACCCTGCATAAGCCGAACTAAACGTGATTTAGTTATGATACTTTTTAGGACATCGAGAGTTTTCTCCGGGTACTCCGGTTTCCTTACTTCCTTCAATAATGGTATTGAATGCCGTCAATCTAAATGTCAAAAATAAAATTTGATTTATCTATCGCCTTCTGTAATAGCGATATCTGCAGATCGCCGCTCTTTGAGTTCGACTGAAGAAAAAGCGCGTGACAGCATCCTTTTATTATTATTATTATTATTATTATTATTATTATTATTATTATTATGATTATTATTATTATTATTGCACGCACGCACGCACGAATTTGCACGCAAAAAAAAGCAACCACGTCGGCGTATCTACTAAACCACTCCAACATAAAATTTTAAAAAATAACGTTGTGAATAATCAAAAACTCCTAATTAACAAACACATAAACAATAATGTAAAACTCCTCCATTACAACAGCAGATTAAATATTTTGTAGATTCTCGTGAATAATAATAATAATAATAATAATAATAATAATAATAATAATAATAATAATAATAATAATAATAATAATAATAATAATAATAATAATAATACAATCCAGAGTCCATTAAGAGAGTATAGGATGCAGGCTTCGTAGAGTGTAGAGTAGAAATTCAAGATAAATGATAACAGGATCTGAGTCGTTTTTACGAAAAAGAAATTGAGATTATTTTTTTATTATGTGTATCCCCATGCTGGTTTACTGCCCTATGTACGCAATACAAAACATTACAATACAATGCAGTGCAATACAATACAATGCAAAACATTACAATACAATACAATACAAAACATTACAAAACAATGCAATACAATACAAAACATTACAATACAATACACTACAAAACATTACAATACAATACACTACAAAACATTACAATACAATGCAATGCAATGCAATACACTACAAGAATATCATTTTGGATTGGACACAGCACAGATCTCTTCTTCCCTCTCCCTCCTTATCCTCTCCCTCTTCCTTCCCCTCTCTCCTCCCCCATATTTTAATAACGGCTAATATGCATAGTACATGCCTTGGGTCATGCCACAGACAGGTGTTTATCAGATCTGATTAATTATAACAATAAGAAATGAAGAAAGAACGCAATTTAACAAGGGGAACAAAATACTACGGAAATAAAGAAAAACTGTGCACAATTATATGCTATGTTAGGAGTATTACATTTGGTACTTCTGGTGTTTACGTCAACCAACTGTTTGTAGACACTCAACCATGTGCGATCCATTGGTCGCATCGCAAACACAATCACCACACAGATCTCCATGTTATAGGTCAGTTACCAAAAAAGTGGGCTAGTCTGATTGGATCCTCTATTTCTTCCTTTAATAAAAACAAACATTCATTGATAAAACTAACAAATAAACAAACGTTAACACTCACCAAGCAACCACGTCGGCGTATCTACTAAACCACTCCAACATAAAATTTTAAAAAATAACGTTGTGAATAATCAAAAACTCCTAATTAACAAACACATAAACAATAATGTAAAACTCCTCCATTACAACAGCAGATTAAATATTTTGTAGATTCTCGTGAATAATAATAATAATAATAATAATAATAATAATAATAATAATAATAATAATAATAATAATAATAATAATAATAATAATAATAATAATAATACAATCCAGAGTCCATTAAGAGAGTATAGGATGCAGGCTTCGTAGAGTGTAGAGTAGAAATTCAAGATAAATGATAACAGGATCTGAGTCGTTTTTACGAAAAAGAAATTGAGATTATTTTTTTATTATGTGTATCCCCATGCTGGTTTACTGCCCTATGTACGCAATACAAAACATTACAATACAATGCAGTGCAATACAATACAATGCAAAACATTACAATACAATACAATACAAAACATTACAAAACAATGCAATACAATACAAAACATTACAATACAATACACTACAAAACATTACAATACAATACACTACAAAACATTACAATACAATGCAATGCAATGCAATACACTACAAGAATATCATTTTGGATTGGACACAGCACAGATCTCTTCTTCCCTCTCCCTCCTTATCCTCTCCCTCTTCCTTCCCCTCTCTCCTCCCCCATATTTTAATAACGGCTAATATGCATAGTACATGCCTTGGGTCATGCCACAGACAGGTGTTTATCAGATCTGATTAATTATAACAATAAGAAATGAAGAAAGAACGCAATTTAACAAGGGGAACAAAATACTACGGAAATAAAGAAAAACTGTGCACAATTATATGCTATGTTAGGAGTATTACATTTGGTACTTCTGGTGTTTACGTCAACCAACTGTTTGTAGACACTCAACCATGTGCGATCCATTGGTCGCATCGCAAACACAATCACCACACAGATCTCCATGTTATAGGTCAGTTACCAAAAAAGTGGGCTAGTCTGATTGGATCCTCTATTTCTTCCTTTAATAAAAACAAACATTCATTGATAAAACTAACAAATAAACAAACGTTAACACTCACCATCTTTGCAGACTTCTTGAGGTCCACACACGTCCGAAGCCAAGCATCCTGCAACAAGCAAAATAAATAAATATTTTTTTTTTAATTGTATAATCGCGCAGTGGTCTGTGGCCTTAACCAGTGCACATAAAGCGCCTTAGCCAGCTTCTGATTTAGTTAGATCCCGATCCTGTTTTCGGTTAGGCCTTTGGGCAGATCTGCTTAACTGTTAAGGGCACAATTCATTTCCTTGGACCAAAATATATTTTTCTCCAAACGGAGAAATAAAAATAGCTTCCTGAGGAAAAAAAGCAATTTGCAATTACAAGTATTTCCTGTGTAATAATCAAGCATGGCATTTCAAACTACATTTTGACATTCACACGATTGTTTTCGATCGATCGTACACAAAAACAGAAAGACAGGATTTTTAAAAACATCATCTTCATGAACGACAGCGCATTGCAACAGACATAACAATCACAATTTAATAACTTACACATTTCAAATCATATGATTATTTTTTCTACAGATAGCATCTTGCAAGAGTAGACGCAAAGATCAAAGTCTTGCATTGTTTCATTCACAGGCATGATGGCATCATAGTAATCGCCATCATCATCATCATCATCATCATCATCATCATCATCATCATCATCATCATCATCATCATCATCATCATCATCATCATCATCATCATCATCCATCAATCATCATCCATCATCCATCAATCATCAATCATCATCATCATCGTCGTCGTCGTCGTCGCCGTCGTCATTCTTCATCATAAAGATCTATGTTTTCAAAGAATTAACAATGACAGTAACTATAAAAGAATAATGCTTAATAACGAAAACCTATCCTATCCTGTCCCGTAACCCGAAGGTCGTAGGGGCACCACAGATGATCGTTTAACCAGCATACTCCATCTTTCTCTGTCCTCAGCAGCCCTGATGGCTTCGCTCAGTGTCAAACCAGTCCATTCTCGAATGTTGTCCTCCCACCTCTTTTTCGGTCTCCCTTTTCTTCTACCTCCTTGCACTGTGCCTTGCAGAATAGTCTTTGCAAGGCCTGATGATCTGGTGACGTGGCCATACCACCGAAGTTTCCGTTTCTTCACCACTGTTAGCAGGTCATCATGTTGTCCAATAGCTTGTGTGATGGTCTGTCGGACTTCGTCGTTGGTGATGTGTTGGGTATAGGAAATGCCCAGAAGTCTTCTGTAGCACCTCATCTCCATGCTTTGTATTCTTCGTTGGAGATCTGCTGTGAGGGTCCATGCTTCGCAAGCATATAGGAAGATGGAGATGACCAGAGAGCGCAGCAGTCTTACTTTGGAATGTAGACTGATGGTTCTGTCTTTCCAAATGGGCTTCAACCTTGTCAGGGCAGCAGTTGTTTGTGCGATCCTGGAGAGGACTTCCTGTCGGGACCCATTGTCTGATACAATGGCTCCTAAATATTTGAAGCTATGCACTGTGTCGAGGGATTGGCCTTGGACTTTGATGTCCGTATTGATGCCATTGGTGTTGTTGGTCATCATTTTGGTCTTCTCTGCACTTATTTCCATTCCATAGGCTTTGGAGGTGGTGTCAAGCCTCTGTACCAGCTGTTCAAGTTCTTGTTCCTCTCCAGCCAATCCATCAATGTCATCTGCAAAACGAAGATTGGAGATTGCTCTACCCCCTATGCTGACTGTGCCTTCATGGTCTGCAAGAGCATCCGACATGATGCGCTCTAGGAAGATGTTGAAGAGTGTTGGAGAGAGTAGGCATCCTTGACGCACACCGATTGTTGTTCTGAACCAATTCCCGATGGCTCTGTTGTGGAGGACTGCACTGGTAGCCTTGTCATACAGGCTTTTGATGACTTCAATAATTTTTGGGCTGATGTTGTACACTTTCATTGTTGCCCATAGAGCTGCATGCCAGACTCGGTCAAACGCCTTCTTGAAGTCTATGAACACATGATATAGATGTTGTTGGTGCTGTAGGTATTTCTCACAGATTATTCTGAGGTTGAAAATCTGTTCAGTGGTACTTCGCCCTGCCCTGAATCCTGCTTGTTCTTCAGCTATGATTTGTTCAGCTTGGGGTTTCAACCTGTTGAGTATTATGTTCAGGAGGACCTTGCTGGGATGGCTGATGAGGCTGATGGTGCGGTAATTTTCACACTCCTGAAGGTTACCTTTTTTTTGGGAAGAGTGATGACAAGCGACTGGGTCCATGGTATAGGCCACTCCCCACTCTGCCAGATCTTGTTACAGATAATGGTGAGGGCATCAATCATCGCTTCTCCTCCTGTTTGTAGCAGTTCCGCGGGTATGTTGTCCACTCCTGCTGACTTCCCTTTCTTTAGCCATCTAGATTTCCCTGCAGAGATTTTCCAGTTTGTTCCATACTCTGACCTGCGTTGTATGACTGGAGTTTATTGTAAACGGCTGTGGCAGACTGAATGGTCTAAGCAAATCAATAACAAATTATTTGAAATTCTTCCGGATTTATCTGCTTCTTTGCCTAACTTTGCGTCCACCCGCAAAGAGGAAACTGTTTTGGCTCGCCTTCATATTGGGCATACTTATGTCACCCATAATTTCCTTTTAAAAGGAGAGGAACCACCATGGTGCTTTGCATGTGACAAAACGTTTTCCGTTCGTCATTTTATGTCTGAATGTGCTGATCTGGTTGATTTAAGGGAAAGATATCTTGGTTCAGTACCTTTTAATGAGGTTTTTAAAGTATGCAATGGTCAGAACCTGTTTCAATTTTTACAAGATGTTGGTTTGTTTTATCGCATCTAAATCATGTCGTCTTGTCTAGTATTCTTCTTTGGATTTTATTGAAGAAACTGATTTTATTTACATCTTTCAAAATATTTAAATGTTAACAGTTTAATCTCATTTTACTTAATTTTTTGTGGTCCTGATTCGGCTCTTGGCAGTCCGCTGGACCCTGTAAGCACTGAGTATCTATCTATCTATCCTTTCTTTAGCGCTTGCACTGCTGCCTCAACTTCTTCCCGGAGAATTGGGAGGATTTCTTCTTCTTCTCTGTTCTCTGGACATGCTAGAACTGATGGGTCTCCATTTGGTGTATGGTTGTAAAGGTCAGAGCAGTACTCTGTCCATCTATCCAAGACTTCTTGTTCTTCTGTAAGGCATATGCCAGACTTGCTTTGGATAGTGGAGACTTTGGGCTGTTTGACACTTGTCAGTCGCTTCACAGTCTGGTAGGCCTTCTTGCTGTTGTTCTTGTTCAGACTGTTCTCTATTTCCTGGCATTGATCTTCTATCCAGTTCTCCTTTGCTGTGAGCATGCCTTTTCGGATGTCATTGTTGATTTTTCGGTAGACATCAGCTCCCTGTGAGGTGTTCTTTTTCTTTTTCATCTCTCTTCGTTTATCACACAGATCCAAAAGTTCAGGTGTGATCCACAGCTTCTTCTTTGGTCGGTGCTTGCCAAGGATCTCAGTGGCGGCATCTGTCACAGCTGAGTTGAAGGTGGTGGTCATGGTGTTGACATCTACTTCACCAGCCCCCAAAATGAGCAGTGGTGCAAATTTCCCTCCAATTGTGGCCTGAAATAGTTCTGCCACCTCCGGGTCTTGCAGTTTGTCCAGGTCGAACTTCAGTCTAGTGCACTTTGCTGTATTTACTCTCTTCAAGTGGAGCCGGAAAGACATCATCACGAGATCGTGGTCACTTCCGATGTCTGCTCCTGGAAAAGTACGTGTCCTGCCAATGTTGATGCTTGATCTGAAGCGTTTCTTGACCATGATGTAGTCTATTTGGTTGTGATGCTCCCCGCCAGGACTGTGCCATGTCCATCGTCTGGAGTTTTTGTGGAGACCAAGCGTGTTTGCCAGTACCAGATTGTTGTATCTGGCAAACTCCAAGAGTCTCAGACCCCTGTCATTTGTCTCGTTGTTGCAGTGGGGTCCACATGTGTCTCCCCAGTTGCGGTGAGCATCTTGGCCAACCTTGGCATTCCAGTCGCCTTGCACTATGACTATGTCCTTCTTCGGCACTTGGTCAAGGACCGCCTGTAGATTTTCATAAAAATCCTCCACTTCGCTGTCGTCATAGTCTGATGTTGGGGCGTAGGCCTGGATGATGGTGATGTTGAAAGGGGCTGCTCTCAGACGGATGGTAATGAGTCTACTGGAGACTGGGCGGCAACCCATGACAGTCGCTAGAATGTTCTTGTGGACCAAGAATCCAACGCCGTGTTCGTGCCTGTCATCCCTACCGCTGAAATAGAGCTTGTGGCCTTTGTCGGTCGTTGTTTCACCTAGGCCTTTCCATCGCAGTTCGCTGATACCTAGAACGTTCCATCGATAGTGGTCCAACTCGTGGGCTAGTTCTTCTAATTTTCCTTCCGCAGTTAGGGTCCTGACGTTCCAGGTTCCTATGATGATGTTGTTTCTCGTGCGGATCTTGCTAAATTGTCCATCAGTAGCATACTTAACACCTCCGTCCTGGTGGCCAACGGAAGGCGCGGTCCTTGTGCCGGGTGACGGCCCGGGCGACGACCGATCCGGTATGGAATTAGTGGATTGTGTCATCATGTAGTGTGTCTTGGGCAAAAAAGACCTGGCGGTGCCCAATCCTCTCCAGGCTGTTGGCCACAGCCGAAATCCACGAATACAGTGTGGCTCGCCTTGGCCCTGAGCACATGGTCGTTGAACCTGTAGTAACGTGAGGTTCCTCCGCCCTGGCCGGTGACTTCTGTGTAGAAGACTTTCGCCCAGTGATGCCGTGCTAACATCACCCCTGTTAGTCGCCTCTTACGACACGCCGGGAAACGTTGGGTCTATTCTATTTAATGCCCGAACCCACAGAACGAAAACATGTTTTTAAAAAAATACACAATATTCGCAACCTCTCTTTCACACTCACATTCACGCTCAAACCTCATGATCATTGACACGAGAGAGAGAGAGAGAGAGAGAGAGAGAGAGAGAGAGAGAGAGAGAGAGATGGGGTGGGGGGAGTGGGGGAGAGCCTGACAGCTAGAACAGGTTGAAGGGGGAAGTGCCATTTTTATGGCGACTGTACCTTGTTATTAGTTGTACGTTTTTGCTGACAAAAGCAATAATATTAGTACTTTGAAGTCAGGGGACGGGTTACGATATAATGTGCCAAAGGGACTCATTATGATTCATTTTATATGTAGCTGAGACAGAAGCAATCAAATGAAGTGAGGTGGTTGGGAGAGGAGAGCGGGTGAACCCTAAGAGACTATTTTTGCATATCTACATTTTAGCACAACAAAAAGGAAAGCTTTAACCTTTTGAGTTTGAAAGACAAGTCCAGTGTGGCAAGAAGAAGAAGGAACGAAAGGAGGAGGGAAGACAGCAAATCGATGGCGCGACGGGATTTATAGGCAGGGTTCCCCTCCCGACACTAGCTGTACCCCTGAATCACAGGCTCTTGTATCTGGACACACGAGCGGCACAGGCATAGGTGCTCGCATGTCCAGATACAAGCGCCTGTGCCCCGAATCACCAGAAAGACGTGTCTGCACATTGTGACGGAATTTGCGCACGTGAGGAGGCACGCACATGCGTTGAATTCTTGCTGGGCAAATTTAGAAATAATGAGGAGGTGAGAGTGGGTGGGGGAGGGATGGTTGTTTTTGATAGTGTGCCCTTTCCAGATAAAAGTTTTTGCTCAGTAACACACACGCACACACACCCACACACATACACACACACTCTTTCTCTCTAACAACAACAACAACAACAACAACAGCAACAACAACAACAACAACAACAACAACAACAACAACAACAACAACAACTCGTAGGTGTTTTACAGCGTAGCATTTGCAAGCCAACTAACTTGCTGCTTCAGCGTTGTTTGTATTCCAACTGTAGTGAACTAAAGTGACTTTCTCATTCATAAATCTATAATTATTTAGCTCAAAGCTGTGCTCAAGACGCTTGTCCAGTAACAAAGACAAGCACATAATATGCCAAATCCACGACTGAACGTAATCGAATCTAACAAGAAGTGAGCAAATAATACTGTGTAAAGTACTATGCGTTAGATACGGCATCGGCCAACGAATGGGCTCTATGCACAAAGGCGTGGCGGCCACGTGCTGCGGGAATAACACGGCGTGCTCGAGTTTGAAAATGGTGAAGTACTGTGCTGCGTTTGGATGCTATAACTTCGACGTAAACCTTTATGCAAAGAAAAGAACATTTCCTTTCATCGATTTCCACTGAAAGATGAAATATTGCCATGACCGCTTTGTTATTCCCGCGCCACGTGACCATGCCGCCGACTTGTGCATAGAGCCCATTGAGCAGCTCTTGAGCTGGACAAGCGCTATATAGCAACGATTAAATAAACCCATGTATAGTGGCTCGTAGTTGGTAGCTCAGTTGATAGGAAGCTGGCTTCCTATGCCCAAGCTCGCGGGTTCCAACTCAGCAGGGGACCAACTTATGTGACTTAGGTACGAGACTTTTCAGGTCACCGAGGGTTTTCTTCGGGTACTCCGGTTTCCTCCCTCCTTTAAATAATGGTACTGGATGCAGTCTGACTGCAAATTTCAAACAAATAAAATCGATTTCCTTTTTTGTCTTCTAATAGCGACTTGTCTAAACACCACATGTTTGAGTGACAAAACTTTTAAAATCGCATTAAAAGGTATCAAACCAAAATATCTTTCTCTTTCATCAACCAGATCAGCACAATCCGACAAAAAATGGCGAACGGAAAAGGACTTATCACATGCAAAGCACAACGATGGTTCTCTTTTTAAAAGCAAACTATGGGTTACATAAGTTTGGCCAATACAAAAGGCGAGCCAAAACAGTTTCTTCTTTGCGAGTGGACGCAAAGTTAGACAAAGAAGCAGATAAATATGGAAGAATTAGAAATAATTTGTTATTGATTTGATTAGACCATTCGGTCTGCCACAGCCGTTTACAATAAGAGCAGAGTTTGCTTGTCTGCTCCCCCAGTCTTAGTGGCTGATAACTTTCAAAACATTAAGACTTTTTGGGCAGCTTTCCCTCAGGTATTTAATATGCGGCAGAAAAGTAAATTTGCTCTCAAAAATAATACCCAAACATTTTACTTGTTTATAAACTTTGATTGGTGGGCCATAAAAATGGAGAGAAGGGTTTAAAACCTGGTTCTGTTTGCGATGAAAATGAATGCATTCGGTTTTAGAAAGGGAAAATTGGAAGCCATTTTCTTCTACCCACACTTGAATTTTATCTATGCAAAGCTGAAGTTGTCCCCCCACCCTTGACAAGGTTTTACCCTTAGCCGAGATGGAGAAATCAACAACAAACAAGGATTTATCTATGCCAGATTTTACGTGTTTACCTATGTTACTAGTTATGTTTAAAGATGGATAATCTGTTCTGGACCTTTCCCAGTTAAACTCACTGGGTCAAGAGCTATAGTGTTTAAAAGTGTATTTCCATAGTGGCTTTCCTGGACCTGTTCCAGTTTAACTCCCTTTTGGTGTTTTATAATATGTTTGGTTTGTTGCTGTTCTGGACATGTCCTGTATTGATTCTCCTCTTGCTAACCTATAAGTTATAACCATTGCTAACCAGATGTGGGGCCAGTCCGGACCTGATCCAATCTGACCCCCATGCCTGTTCCAGTGTGACTCTCCAGGAGTTTTTTGGTACAATTAAAATTGTCCCAGAATAACTCCCGTACAGTGCATCTGGGACTGTGTCAGATTTACTATCCATTGAAAAGGGGGTTGTTTTGGCACTGGTCCAGTTTAACTCCTTGTAAATTTCTGGTACAAAACTTTCCAGTGCCAAATTAACTCCCTGTGGGCTGTTCTGGCACACATAGAGTCAGTCCAGATCATGACCTTGATCGTACCTATGTAATCTTCATTCTCCGATTAACTACCGGGAATTGATTTGGAACAGAAAAGGGGCCAGTCTGGGCCATGACCAGACTAACTCCCGTGGAGTTAACCTGGGCCTGGACTGAACTACTCCCAGGAGTAAAACTGGTAATGGGGGGCAGTTTCGGCACGTTACACCGGCTACACAAATGCACCCACAACGCACTAGGTCCCTTTTCCCCATCCCTATCACCCAGGATTGTGCTCAGTCGTCTGGGCGTCAGACTATGCGCCCTCGGGCGGCTTAAGTAAGACCCTGTATCGCCAAGCGCCTTGAGCGGCTCTTGAGCTGGTAAAGCGCTATATAAAAGTGATTAAATAAAAATAAATAAAATAGTGAACTGTTACGAGGCTACACAATTAGAACACTGCTAGTCTAGTTAAAGGGTGTGTAGCGTTCGTTTATCTGGAAACAAGATCTGTACTGTGGTCTGGGCAAATACGCGAATAAAGAGAAGGTGGCAGAAAAATAGGAAGTCATCATTATCACTTCTGGACATCCCGTCCTTGCCACAGACCAGGCGGCTGAATGTACGAGTCCTGTTATTAAGGCCCATTACTGCTGCACAGAACATCATATTTCTTGCTGGTCATGGCAGTATGGCTTTTGGCAGTGGTGGTGGATCCATGGTTTTGCAGCTTAAGGATTTGGAAATATTTATTGTTCGCTTCTCCGTGACGGGAGATAAGGGGTTGGGTGTTTGGTGGGTGAAGAGGGGGGTGGGGGGTGGGGAGGGGACGGTTTAAATGCTATGCCCTTTTCCGCCTCTCTCCTCTACGGTGTTGGAACTAAATGATATGCTGGAGAGTGGAGAATGTAACGTATCTTCCATAGTGGTGTATGCTGATAGACCTATTGGTCTCCGAGAAGGTGGGTACGGACATGTGTCGTGCCTTTATCCGAGTAGAATCTTCCATTTACTTTGCTAATCATGTCTGTCTTATTGTCGCGAGTGGATGGCGTAGGCAGAACGTAGATGACGAATTCGTGAATGACGTATGATTGTGTGCGCCACACGCATAATCATCATTGGACATGGAGATTTTACTGGCGCGATACAAGTGGAAATCATCATCATCATCATCATCATCATCATCATCATCATCATCATCATCATCATCATCATCATCAAAGATGTAATTAGAGTTGAGCAGAATATTTTGAGTTAATGAAGAAGAAGAAGAAGAAGAAGAAGAAGAAGAAGAAGAAGAAGAAGAAGAAGAAGAAGAAGAAGAAGAAGAAGAAGAAGAAGAAGAAGAAGAAGAAAAAAAAGAAGAAGAAGAAATAAAATAAGGAAGAAAGGAAAAAAGAAGCAAAGGAAGAAAGAAAGAAAGGAAGAAAGAAGCAAAGGAAGAAAGAAAGAAATGAAGAAAGGGAGATTGATTGATTGATTTATTGTTGCTTTAGGTCCAGCGGACTCTTCCGAGCCAAATCAGGACCGGACAACCTCCGATCCGCATAAAAGATCTGCTGAAACAACCCCAGTGGGAAAATTGAATGCCCTCCACCGGCCAGTCACTTTACAATAAAGACATCCCACGCGAGGGACGGCTGAGGGTTGACCTCAACTACGCGAACCCCCGGTTACAAAAACAAAATAGAATACAAACATCATTATAAATCATCAACAAAACGCATACATATAAAATGCCTATAGTGCTAAATAGTACAATCATAGGAAGCCCTAGTGACCACCCGGCAGAAAGCGTCCAACACTCCCAAGCTGATCCAACAGACCTCATACACAAACAAGGAGTCTTGTCCAGGAAGAGTTTTCAAGAAAAAAGGTAGGTCATTGATCTAGCGAAGAAGAAGATAGTATAGCAGAGTGAAGGACAGAGCAGGAATAGGAAAGAGTAAATGAGGAAGACAGCGACAGTGGGAATTTAAAGCACTAAATTTCCATAAAGTGGGGATACTATTTATACTGAAAACCCCCGGCACTCCAACGGGGGTACTGTTGCCGCAGTGAATCTGTCTTGCCTATAAAGGAAAGACAGGTTTTCAACTGTGGCTTTCACTTTTCCCTTTATAGGTTTGAACAATCTACAGTGGCAAGATTGCTCATGACCCCAAGGGGTAAAAGAAAGGGAGAAGGAAAGGGAGAAAAAAAAACCCAAAAAACAAAGGGCAAATGCGGTAAAAGGGAGAAAAAAGCGGAATGAGAAAAAATAAAGAGGGGCCAACTCCGATCTAGCAAAGCCAAATTTAGAATCGCTTAAAACCAATTTAAGACTGTTGCAAAGCCGATTCATGTTTGCTCCACACGTCTTGGCCAATAATTAAGAGACAGGAGAACGGAAACGGGACGAAAGAACTCAAGACCAAAACAAGGTGCGTAGGTGTTAGGGACATGGGAGAGGGAAGAGAGCCAGAGGGAAGAGAGGGCGGGAAGAACAGAGGGAGAGAGATAGAGAGAGAGGGTGAGTTTGGAATAAAATAAGAGGTAAGATGGAAGAAGCAAGCGTCACTGAATTTCAAAATTTGGGGCTAAAGAGAAATGAAATCTAAGGGCAAATTTGAAATCTATACTCGCACCGCACCTAACCTTGATTTTTTTTCAGCCCCCATTTTATCTCCCATTTTGACTTTTTTGATTTCCCAATTCCTCTCTCTTCCCCCTTCTCTCTCTCCTCACTCATTATCTTTCTCCATTTGTTCTCAATTGTTTTCTTCTGTTACTTAAATGCAGTTATCTTCTTTTAGTATAACCTTGGCACCAATGCACACAGCTACCATCGATCTGTTCATGATTCCATCATTGTATCGACCGATGACCAACAACAAACCATCCGTCACAACGATCGATAACCCCAACACGGCGCCACTCCTTCGGATTTTCACACTTGGGCAGACCTGAACAGCCTCTCCTTTTAACCATCCATACTATTCCAGCGAGCGTTGTGGCCGCGTGGTCGCCTTGTCCACAGGCTAGAAACCAATGGTGCCTGACAGGTGTGGGATCGATCCCGCCTCTTGGCGTTACGATTCTCCGAATATTATTTACTTTCGACTCGGGCAACGTCTCGCGGATTTTCTACGGATACTACGGCTTGCACCCCACCAACTTTCAAAACACAACTAATATTAGGTAGGATGATTTTGGGCGCGCCGCAGGCTGGCCAGGGGAGACGGTCTAGAATTTCACGATAAAATAAAGGTTCAAACACACACACACACACACACATTGTTTGTTCAGTCTCTCCTTCTGCCTCACCTTCTCTTCATGAGCTGAGCTGAAATGAACTGCATTGGATCATTTAATAGTATAAAGGCTTTAGGCGTAACAGCATAGTCTTACCTGTCATAAACAACAATTAAAACACACAAATCTAACAACTAACAACAGGAATAGGCACAAGACTAAATGCAATCAAACTGCATGCAATGAAGTAAACAGGTATACTACTTTCCACAATATCTAACACGATATATTCTTACAAGAGTTATGTTAAATATATGAAAAGGTTCCTTATAAATTCGGAAATAGCTCCGTATGGTTTACAGTCCAAAGGAAGAGAGTTTCAAACGAACGCACCGTAAAATGATATTATAAATACCATAGTATACCTCGGTGACCTGGCAAGTGCCATACCCAAGATGCATGTTAAGGCCCCCGCCGAGGATTGAACCTTAAACACTAGAATCTAGCGCTCTATTTAAGTAAGGTTACATGCCACAATTTCCAAAGATATTACCTTTTTATTCATACAATAGAGCTGTACCTGCTGCTCTATATACGGCGATTGCCTCGGAAGGCTCATTAAGCCACTGTATGCCACTTCTAGTTTTGAATAAATAAATAGAAAAAACCCAAACAAACTAAAAACACCCACAAATCATACTAGAGAAAACGGATTGTGTGTACGTACTCCAAAATGCGAGTACAGGAAACCAATCTTAAGATCAGAGGATGCCTTTCCACGCATGAAACTGATAAATATTTATAGTCTGATTAAGGGGCTGGTTAGACCTGCAAGCCTTCTCTTTAGCTTAAGAACGCCCGCTGCTATCGATTTTATGATAATAGTCTAGAAAAGGGTTCTAGCAGGCAACAAGCAATGGAGTCTATATATAAGGGAGACAAAAACCGTGGGCAGTGGTTGTCTCCCCAACAGTCACTCTTATATCTTTAAAAAAAAGAAGAAGAAGAAGTCAAAATAACACAAAATATGTTATGAAAAGAAGAATTAAAAAATGAGAGCAAGGGGGAAGATGGAAGAGGAGGACGACGAAGAAGAGGGGGGTTAGAAAAGGAAGGAGAAAGAAGAAGAGTGGCAGAGAATGATGGCAAAGAGGAAGGCGAAGGTGGAGAAGAGCAAGAGAAAAACTAGATAGACAAACAGGATCATCATCATCATCATCATCAATCATCAATCATCAATCATCAATCATCATCAATCATCAATCATCATCATCATCATCATCATCATCATCATCATCATCATCATCATCATCATCATCATCATCATCATCATCATCATCAATCATCATCAATCATCATCAATCATCATCAATCATCATCATCATCATCATCCTCTTCCTCATCCTCATCCTCATCCTCATCATACACGAAGAGGAGAGAGCGGGCCGAAGACCAAAAGAGAAAAACACATCAAATAAGGTTCTCAATATAAAAGCTTCTTCGGGAGTTTTAAGCCAACTGCACGAAGAAGGAGAAGTAGAAGAAGAAGAAGAAGAAGAAGAAGAAGAAGGAGGAGGAGGAGGAGGACGAGGAGGAGGAAGAGGAGCAGCGGGAAAACAACAAGAAGAAGAAGAAGACCAGAACAAGAACAATAAAATCAAGGGTAAGAACAAAAAGACCACCACAACCACCAAAAACAACGTCACAATCACTCACCACCCCCCAACAACACCACCAACAACAACTACAACAACAGGAAGTAAAACAGAAGAAAAAGAACTAGAAGAAAACTAACTAGGAGAAGACAAGTACAGTCCCTTACACAATTCTCCTCTACTATTGATTCTTTTCCCCGGCACATATCGCACACACCAGTTAGAAAGCTGTGGAAACTGGGACGCAAATGAGAACAAAACATGCTCCACTTTTTCCAGTGTCTTGGAACTCCAGAAGATAACAAGTTATCAAGTCAAGTAAAGTAAAGAAATCTTTATCCACAAATGGACAGTGAAAATGTACACTCATACAATGCGCTTAGACACATTCTTTTTGTAGCATACAAATGTTAGGGTAGTGAAGAAGAAGAAGAAGAAGAAGAAGAAGGAGGAGGAGAAGAAGGAGGAGAAGAAGAAGAAGCACAACAACAACAACAACAACAACAACAACAACATTTATATTGTATGCTGTCAAGGTAACATTTTCAAACATAAAAATTTATTTCTATTTTGACTTCTGTAATAGCAATCTCTTCCGATCGCCGCGCGTTGGGTTCGATTGAAGAAAAAGCGCGTAATAGCATTATTATTATTATTATTATTATTATTATTATTATTATTATTATTATTATTATTATTATTATTATTATTATTATTATTATTATTGTTGTTGTTGTTATTATGATGATGATGAAGAAGAAGAATAAGAACGAGAACAACAAGAAGACACACGCAATCATGAACATGGACACGCAAGCAGACACACACATACAAAAAACCACACACACAACACCAATCAACAACAACAACAACAACAACAAGTTAGTTAGTTATTCATTGCTTACAGGGTCCAGCGGACTGCAAAGAGCCGAATCAGGACCACAAAATCAAGATCACAATTTCGCTGAAAGAGGACTCACCCCTGATCCGCATAAAAGATCTGCCGAAACAACCATAGCGGTAACACTGAAGGCACTCCATCAGCCGGTCACTTTACAATAAAGACATCCCACGCAGGGGACGCTGAGGCTATACTCTTATTTATCGAACCCCCGTTTACAAAAACAAAATGGAATACAAACCTCCTTATAAAATATCAACAAAACACATACATATAAAATGCCTACATTCCCAAATAATAACATAGGAAGCCCCCAGTGACCATTTGGCAGAAAGCGTCCAATATTCACAAGCTGATCCAACAGACCTCACACACAAATGAGGAGTTTTATCCCGGAAGAATTTTCAAGATCAAAGGTAGGTGACTGGTCTAGCGAAGAAGAAGATAGTATATTATATTGATAGAACAGAGTAAGAATGAGAAAAAACAAAGGAGAAAGACAGCAAAGTGGGGATACTATTTATACTGAAACCCCCGTGAACCCTACGGGGGCAACAACAACAACAACAACAATAACAACAACGAACAAGACGAAGGCTATGAAGATGTGCGGTCCTAAGCAATCATAATTATTTGCCTGAAAATATCGCAACTAATAAAATAAATCTGCGAGGAAGCTAAGTACACGAAAACATACCGCGACTCTGACTTTTTAGTTGATCTTTTACTTACGAAAGTAAGACATTTTTTCATGGCTTAATATGACACATCCGAACCTGCTGTTGAAATGTAGTTCTTTCCCTGCACCACACTGTTTAGATATTCTTTTTTCTTTTAGTTACTTTTTGAGTAGTTCAGGAACTTCTTCTTCTTTTCAGTCGATTTTCAAAGTAGTTCAGGAATTTCCGTGCATTGCATGTGAAATCCGAAACTGATGTAACCATTAATGCATCTCTATGCACTCGATTTTTTTTCTTTTTAAACGAGTAAAAGTTTAAATGTTTTGCTTGTACATTGATTTCTGTAAGCAAGGATCTACGGACGCGCACCGAGAAAATATTTTTAAAAACAGTTGTTTGAGTGTTTTTAGCATTGTTGCGAGATGCTGCCTGCTTGTAGGACATAATCTACAGCAGACGTCAACATAGTATCATAATTATGATTCATGCAACGGTTATGGTGACACTTTTACGTGTTTCTTGTTGCGTGCTGTCATTGTTAATGTTTTTGTTCTTGGTGGTGGTTGTGAGGTAATTATATAGTGATGTTTGCATGGGTGCTGTGTTGGTGGTGGTGATTGTGTGGGTGTGCTGGATGTGGGGATTCCCTCACGGAATTGTTTTAGGAATGATCTCGATTGATTGTTATGCGATACCCCAGGAGAAAAAGCGACGTCAAAAGAAGAAGGAGAACAAGGAGAATGAGAGGATAAGAAGGAGGAGGAGGAGAATAAAAAGAAGGAGGAGGAGAAGGATAAAAAGGAGAAGGAGGAGAAAATGAAAAGATAAAAATATACATTAAGATGATGATGATGATGATGATGATGATGATGATGATGATGATGATGATGATGATGATGATGATGATGATGATGATGATGGTGATGATGATGGTGATGATGATGATGACAGCGACTGCAAAAGGCAGAACTGGTGATATATGTACGACATCGATTTTTGTTGCGTGTTGCCGCAGCGGTTGTACGATTGTAGTTACTGCTATTTGTATGCTGCTGTTTTGTTTGCTGGTATGTGTGTGTGCGCGTGTGTGTGCGCGTGTGTATGTGTGTGCGTGTGTGTATGTGTGTTGTGTGCGTGCAAGCTAACGAAACGTATCTTTAAAACATCAGCAGCCAGAAGGAGCACAACATGTATATAGATCTGCATATGCACAATATCAAATTAGCATCTCGACAAAGCAAAATGACCCCCGACAAATTGCTGTCAATCAAACAAGGGCACTGACCACTCAGGATAACCCAGTCATAATCTTCGTCCATTCGACTGTCTTTCATTCTACCCTTACACTATAATCAAGGAAGCTTAGCCTGAGATCTTGGACTATCAGGATGGGACATTGACCTCTTATCCACCTTCGTCGTCACGACACTACTACACTTTGAACTGCGCTTGTCGGTGGCGATTAAGTACAAAGCAATAGAACAACAATGATTCGTTCATTTGTAAAGTCTTGTTTTGCTCTTTTGTGTTTTGCTTGCAGGAAAAAAAGCTTAACTTGAATTTTTCTTTTCCTTTTCATTTTTTTTCTAGGGGTGAGAGAGGGGGAGGAGGAGGGTTGCTTTATTTTTGTTTTTGTTTGCTCGGAAATACGAGGGGGAACAACTTTGGCCGGCTTGCCCGCATGTTGCGCCAGAATTTGTTTAACGTTGGGGCGGACATTCTTTGCACACGAACACAATTTCTCGCCTACAATTTCTGCTCTGTCCTCCAGGAAACCTTCCGGATCAACCGAAAGGTTATTTCAGTTGCAATCCTGACTAGCTCTGCTAGTTTGGCATTGTACTGCCAGGCAAATACCACCCCTCTTTCCCGAAGAAAAAGCTTGCAGCTAGGGGTAGCTTTCAGATTGTTCCGAGACGGTACGAGATGTCCTCCCGGATTACATTACATTACATAATTGTTGCTTTAGGTCCAGCGGACTCTTCCCGAGCCAAATCAGGACCGGACAACCCCCCAATCCGCATAAAAGATCTGCTGAAACAACCCTAGTGGGAAAACTGAATGCCCCCCCCCACCAGCCAGTCACTTTACAATAAAGACATTAAAGACATCCCACGCAGGGTACGGCTGAGGCTTTACCCCAACTAATCGAACCCCCGTTTACCAAAACAAAATAGAATACAAACATCATTATAAATTATCAACAAAACACATACATATAAAATGCCTACATTGCTAAATAATAACATCATAGGAAGCCCTAGTGACCACCTGGCAGAAAGCGTCCAACATTCCCAAGCTGATCCAACAGACCTCATACACGAACAAGGAGTCTTGTCCCGGAAGAGTTTTCAAGAAAAAAGGTAGATGACTGGTATAGCGAAGAAGACGATAGTATAGCAGATTGATAGAACAGAGCAGGAATGAGAAAGAGCAAATGAGAAAGACAGCGACAGTGGGAATTTAAAGCACTAAATTTCCAGAAAGTGGGGATACTATTTATACTGAAACCCCCGGCACCCCAACGGGGGGCGGGGGGGGGGGGAGAGGGGGGGGGGGGTACTATACTGTTGCCGCAGTGAATCGGTGTCCTCCCGGATAACTCTAGGTAACTTTATTAAAAACAAAACAAAAAGACAAGTTACCTCCCCTTTTGTTTAACGTTAAGGCGGACATTCTTTGCAAACGAACACAGTTTCTCGAATACAATTTCTGCTCTGTCCTCCAGCAAACCTTCCGGATCAACCGAAAGGCTGATTTAAGTTGCAATCCTGAGTAGCTCTGCTAGTTTGGCCTTGCACTGCCAGGCAACTACCACACCTCTTTCTCGAAGAAAAAGCTTGCAGCTCGGGGTAGCTTTCATATTGTTCCGAGACGAGATGTCCTCCCGGATAAACTCTAGGTAACTTTACTAAAAATAAAACAAAAAGACAAGTTACCTCCCATTTCCGAACAATGCTTATTAGCATTGTTTTGGTTTATGTCCACATTGGATTCTCATTGCGGGAACAACAATTTGACTACAGAACCCTAAGCCGCCAGCTAAGTAGACTAATCTAACGATGACGCCGATTACTTCCAGAACACTTCCCTTCATAACTAGTGAACCTCTTCCATCTCTCGCCCTCTCTAAAACTTCACCCTCCAACGTACCCATCCGCCCACGCCCTTCTGCTCCCACTCCCAAGCCGCTCCCCGCTACAATTCTCCCCTAGCTTTTGTCTAACTTTTAACAAGCAAGCCCTTAAACCTCCCCATCCTTGTACCTTGTAATCCCCTATGTTCAGCACTGAAAGATGGCACTTCTCCGACATTTTTATCTCTCTAATTCATGCTATTGATTACCTTTGATCCTATGTAATCTCTCTTATGAATAGTTCGTCTGTTCAACCCACGCAGTTTCAAATAAACCGATTCAGATGTTACTAGTCCTTCACACAGCCCATTTGCCCTATCCTATCCCGTAGCACGAAGGTCGTTGGGGCAACACAGGTGATCGTTTAACCAGCGTACTCCATCTTGCTCTGTCCTCAGCAACCCTCATGGCTTTGCTCAGTGTTAAGACAGTCCATTCTCAAATGTTCTCCTCCCACCTCTTCTTCTGTCTCTCTCTTCGTCTTCTGCCTCTTTGCACCATGCCTTGCAGTATGGTCTTTACAAGGCTCGAAGCTCTGATGACGTGGCCATACCATCAGAGTTTCCGTTTCTTGACCACTTTGAGCATGTCATCATGTTGTCCAATGGCTTGTGTGATGGTCTGTTGGACAACATACCCGCGGAACTGTAACAAGATCTAGCAGAGTGGGGAGTGGCCTACACCATGGACCAGTCGCTTGTCATCACTCTTTCCAAAAAAGGTAACCTTCACGTGTGTGAAAATTACCGCACCATCAGCCTTATAAGCCATCCCAGCAAGGTCCTCCTGAAAATAATACTTAATATTCAACAGGTTGAAACCCAAAGCTGAAAAAATCATAGCTGAAGAACAAGCACGATTCAGGGCAGGGCGAAATACTACTAAACAGATTTTTAACCTCAGAATAATCTGCGAGAAATACTTACAGCACCAACAACCTCTATATCATGTGTTCGTAGACTTCAAGAAGGCGTTTGATCGAGTCTGGCATGCAGCTCTGTGAGCAACCATGAGAGTGTATAATATCAGCCCTAAAATTATTGAAGTCATCAAAAGCTGGTATGACAAGGCCACCAGTGCAGTCCTCCATAACAGCGACATCGGAAACTAGTTCAGAACAACAACCGGTGTGAGTCAAGGATGCCAACTCTCTCCAACACTCTTCAACATCTTCCTAGAGCGCATCATGTCAGATGGCCTTGCAGATCACAAAGACACGGTCAGCATAGGGGGTAGACCAATCTCCAACCTTCGTTTTGCGGATGACACTGATGGATTGGCTGGAGAGGAACAAGAACTTGAACAGCTGGTACAGAGGTTTGACACCACCTCCAGACCCTATGGAATGGAAATAAGTGCAGAGAAGACCAAAATGATGACCAACAACACCAATGGCATCAACACGGACATCAAAGTTCAAGGCCAATCACTCAACACAGTGCATAGCTTTAAATATTTAGGAGCCATTGTCTCAGACAATGGGTCCTGACAGGAAGTCCTCTCCAGGATCGCAAAACAACTGCTGCCCTGGCAAGGCAAAGACAGTATCATCAGTCTATATTCCAAGGTAAGGCTGCTGCGCTCCATTGCCATCACCATCTTCCTATATGCTTGCGAAACATGGACCCTCACAGCAGATCTACAACGAAGAATACAAAGCACGGAGATGAGGTGCTACAGAAGACTTTTGGGCATTTCCTAAACCCAGCACATCACCAACGACGAAGTCCGACAGACCATCACACAAGCCATTATTGGACAACACGGTGACCTGCTCACAGTGGTGAAAGAACGGAAACTCCAATGGTATGGCCACGTCACCAAATCATCAGGCCTTGCAGAGGCCATCCTTCAAGGCACAGTGCAATGAGGTAGAAGAAGAGGGAGACCGAAAAAGAGGTGGGAGGACAACATTCGAGAATGGGCTGGCTTGACATTGAGCGAAGCCATCAGGGTTGCTGAGGACAGAGAAAGATGGGGTATGCTGGTTAAACAATCATCGGTGGTGCCCCAACGACCTCAGAGTTACGGGATAGGATAGGATAGGTTGTATGCTCTCATGGCAGAGCTGCATGCCAGACTCGGTCAAACGCTTTCTTGAAGTCTACGAAGACATGATATAGATGTTGGTGCTATAAGTATTTCTCGAAGATTATGCTGAGGTTGAAAAATCTGTTAAAGTGGTACTTCGTCCTGCCCTGAATCCTGCTTGTTCTTCAACTATGATTTGTTCAGGTTGGGGTTTCAACCTGTTGAGTATTATTTTCAGGAGGACCTTGCTGGGCCCATTTATAGCTAGAATCAAACTACAGAACGAACAGCTCAGATCTTCGTTCTTTCAACCTAACCAACTACCCAGCGACTAATTCATAGTCTCTGACATAAAATATATGTGTTTATCCATGACCCATCGTATCCATTCATCAATTATTTAAACTATTGGCTTATCTGTCTGTAATTTATCCTAATAATGTATCTATTTCCAGTGAAGTAAAAGTAGCACAATATAAAAGGCATACGGTTTCATCAAAACATTTGACCATTAGACGAACCCTCAACATCTATAATGGGAACGTCTCAGACTTGACAACTGACGTTAGTACACAGAAGACCAAATTACGAAGCAGCGTCTGGCAGCACATTCAACAAGCCCAGTCTTTGGCATCCCGTGCTCAATTAATAATTGTTGGTGCCGACAAAATGGGCTTTTAGCTAACTTCTCACCCGCTTTCAGCTGGAGGACGAAAAGTAATTCGATGAAATCTCTCGCAGGTTTAATGCGTGAGGCCTGCGCTACTGAAAACTTCGAGATATATGTTATAACCATGGGATGTATTTCCCAATGCAGCATCACAACGGATCAATTCCATGTCATGCATTATTCTGAAGTTAGAAAGTATGCTCTAACGTCCAGCATACAGGTCCTGAGGATTCAAACAGTTCGGCGTGGTAACTGGAATGTGTATCCAGTCGTCTAAAACAAATCCTCAAATTGAATTGAAAATAAAATTGAAATCTGAATGAGATCAAAGCTGCACGGACACGAGATAACGAGAATAGATTACTGGAAAACACGATGGAAACACCACCCTTTCTGCCAAGAAAATATCGATTAATTGAAACAAAAACGCGCACAACATACGCCGACAGACAGACTCTCACGCACGCAAACACACAAACATACAAACACATACAACATACACACACGAACATGCATGCACACAAGAAAACACAAATAAATGCATATATACACTTAATGATTAATTAAAACAATACACATAAACAAACGCACACAAACATGAACACGAACACGCAACACACACGCACACACACAAAAGCAGAAAGGCAGAAAGAGAGAGAGAGAGAGAGAGAGAGGGGGGGGGGGGGCCGGGAAGAGCTGTCAGTATTCGTCCTAAACGCCATTCCATTCTTGTATCCCCCCCCCTTTGTTAACCATTTGTTGTTTTACAGAATTCAACAAAAAATATTGTTTCGACCCGTCCGCTATTAATGCGACATCAAAACATCGCGTCTTCCTACTGCCATTCATCTGGTTTAAGAAACGTTATTGACCCAATATACAATAAGCCTTAAAACTGCTTCTCCCATTCGATATTCATCAGTCAAGGTTCCGTGCCTTTGTTTGTTTGCTATTTGCAGTAGGGGTTTTCAAACTGATGATGATGATGATGATGATGATGATGATGATGATGATGATGATGATGATGATAATAATAATAATAATAATAATAATAATAATAATAATAATGTGTGCGTGCTCGTATGCTCGTATGTGTGTACGCGCGCGCACGCGGGGGTGTTTGTGTGTGTGTTTGTGTGGCGTGCGTGCGAGCGTGTTTTCAAGAAAGAACACCGGCCTTTCCACATGGCACGATGAAAGAGGTGCCCGTGGAAAAGGAGGAAAAGATGGAAGAGAAGAGGAAACGGAGGAGAGGAACCAGAATGAAAAGGAGTAGAAGGAGGGAAGAAGGAGGGAAGAAGGAGGAGGAGGAGGAGAAGAAAAAAAAAAGATATATATATACACACACACACGCACACACACACACACACACACCCACGCACACACTCACACAAGCTAACATTAATACAGTTTATCAGTTATCAGCTCAAAAGATCTCCTGAAGGTGCAATTGACAGAAATCCATTATACACAAATTATCTGCTGATGTCGGGATGGAACCCACTTCGCCCAAGACTCAAACTAGCGCTATGGACGCCTGATCTCCTTATCGAATGCACACACTATCATGTGCAGACACTCACACGTACAGGCCCAGCCGTGAAAATATTATAAAATGGAAAAGCAAACCATATCCAAAAACTTTACGATCACTGCTCTGTACAGTAGCCTTTTTCAAATAATACGATTAGCATGTGAATTATAATTACTCAAAAGATATTTAAACAACTGAACGATAATGCTATTTAACAGGATTGGGTGCTAAATAATGCGCTGGGGCATGCTTATTGCAGCCGAAATACTGCACACGAACGTCCACCAATATCATTATCATCGTGATCATTATTTTATTTCATAATTAAAATGTTTTCAGCGTCTTGATTTTAGAAATTGTCAAAGTACAATAAGCAGCTTAATCATTCTGCTATGTCTGTGATCCGTTACTAATTATTTAATAAGATTGTGTAAATATAAAATTAAATGTAATTAGTAATATAGCGTGCGTGCTTGCTTTTCTGCGTACGTGTGTGTGTGTGCGTGTGTAAATACGTCGGGTGGAGGTAAGAAAGAGGATGGAGTTAGAGGTGAAGGGCGAAAGAGGATGGTTTAATTTTGTTTCATAGCCCAAGGGATATTGAAACCAAGAAACTGGAAATCAATGCGGGAAATGGAAATACATAATTATATTACTTGGATCAGCAGAGGGAGAGGGAGAGAGAGAGAGAGAGAGAGAGAGAGAGAGAGAGAGAGAGAGAGAGAGAGAGAGAGAGAGAGAGAGAGAGAGAGAGAGAGAGAGAGAGAGAGAGAGAGAGAGAGAGAGAGAGAGAGAGAGAGAGAGAGAGAGAGAGAGAGAGAGAGAGAGAGAGAGAGAGAGAGAGAGAGAGAGAGAGAGAGAGAGAGAGAGAGAGAGAGAGAGAGAGAGAGAGAGAGAGAGAGAGAGAGAGAGAGAGAGAGAGAGAGAGAGAGAGAGAGAGAGAGAGAGAGAGAGAGAGAGAGAGAGAGAGAGAGAGAGAGAGAGAGAGAGAGAGAGAGAGAGAGAGAGAGAGAGAGAGAGAGAGAGAGAGAGAGAGAGAGAGAGAGAGAGAGAGAGAGAGAGAGAGAGAGAGGAGAGAGAGAGAGAGAGAGAGAGAGAGAGAGAGAGAGAGAGAGAGAGAGAGAGAGAGAGAGAGAGAGAGAGAGAGAGAGAGAGAGAGAATTTCGGAATTTAAACTTTAAAGCTTCTTTTTTTATTAGGGATACCGATTTTAAAGTAATAATAAAGTCTAATCTTCCAATCTATCCTTTAACAAATTAACATAATAAAGAACCATTAACAGTAACTTGGAAATCAAATAACTCAAAAAGCATCACTATATTAGTCATTCTCTTTAAACAATTTTAGACGCCTACCTCCCTCTCTATCTCCCACAATAATAATAATAATAATAATAATAATAATAATAATAATAATAATAATAATAGTTGTTGTTGTTGCAGTTGTTGTTGATGATGATAATAATAATAATAATAATAATAATAATAATAATAATAATAATAATATAATAATAATAATAATAAAAATAATAAAAATAATAATAATAATAATAGCAACATCATCATCATTATCATCATTATTAACAACATACTACTACTACTACTACTACTACTACTAACTAACTAACTAACTAAAGGAATAAATACATAAATTTAATAATAATAATAATAATAATAATAATAATAATAATAATAATAATAATAATAATAATAATAATAATAGTAATAATAATAATAATAATAATAATAACGAGCGTTGTGGCCAAGTGAGCTAAGGCGGGACTAACTTGCCTTGTCCTTGTTGCTCTGTGGGTTCGGGCAAATAGAATAGACCCAACGTTTCCCGGCGTGTCGTAAGAGGCGACTAACAGGGGTGATGTTAGCACGGCATCACTGGGCGAAAGTCTTCTACACAGAAGTCACCGGCCAGGGCGGAGGAACCTCACGTTACTACAGGTTCAACGACCACGTGCTCAGGGCCAAGGCGAGCCACACTGTATTCGTGGATTTCGGCTGTGGCCAACAGCCTGGAGAGGATTGGGCCCTGCCAGGTCTTTTTTTTGCCCAAGACACAACACATGCTATCCACTAATTCCATGCCGGATCGGTCGTCGCCCGGCTACACAAGGACCGCGCCTTCCGTTGGCCACCAGGACGGAGGTGAAAAGTATGCTACTGATGGACAAATTAGCAAGATCCGCACGAGAAACAACATCGTCATAGGAACCTGGAATGTCAGGACCCTAACTGCGGAAGGAAAATTAGAAGAACTGGCCCACGAGCTGGACCACTATCGATGGAACGTTCTAGGTATCAGCGAACTGCGCTGGAAAGGCCTAGGTGAAACAACGACTGACAAAGGCCACAAGCTCTATTTCAGCGGTAGAGATGACAGGCACGAACACGGCGTTGGATTCTTGGTCCACAAGAACATTCTAGCCACTGTCATGGGTTGCCGCCCAGTCTCCAGTAGACTCATTACCATCCGTCTGAGAGCAACCCCTTTCAACATTACCATCATCCAGGCCTATGCCCCAACATCAGACTATGAAGACAGCGAAGTGGAGGATTTTTATGAAAATATACAGGCGGTCCTTGACCAAGTGCCGAAGAAGGACATAGTCATAGTGCAAGGCGACTGGAATGCCAAGGTTGGCCAAGATGCGCACCACAACTGGGGAGACACATGCGGACCCCACTGCAACAACGAGACAAATGACAGGGGTCTGAGGCTATTGGAGTTTGCCAGATACAACAATCTGGTACTGGCAAACACGCTTGGTCTCCACAAAAAAATCCAGACGATGGACATGGCACAGTCCCGGCGGGGAACATCACAACCAGATCGACTACATCATGGTCAAGAAACGCTTCAGATCAAGCATCAACATTGGCAGGACACGCACTTTTCCAGGAGCAGACATTGGAAGTGACCACGATCTCGTGATGATGTCTTTCCGGCTCCATTTGAAGAGAGTAAATACAGCAAAGTGCACTAGGCTGAAGTTCGACCTGGACAAACTGCAAGACCCGGAGGTGGCAAAAATATTTCAGGCCACAATTGGAGGGAAATTTGCACCCTGCTTATTTTGGGGGCAGGCGAAGTAGATGTCAACACCATGACCAATACCTTCAACTCAGCTGTAACAGATGCCGCCACTGAGATCCTTGGCAAGCACCGACCAAAGAAGAAGCCGTGGATCACACCTGAACTTTTGGATCTGTGTGATAAACGAAGAGAGTTAAAAAAGAAAAAGAACACCTCACAGGGAGCTGATGTCTACCGAAAAATCAACAATGACATCCGAAAAGGCATGCGCACAGCAAAGGAGAACTGGATAGAAGATCAATGCCAGGAAATAGAGAACAATCTGAACAAGAACAACAGCAAGAAGGCCTACCAGACGGTGAAGCGGCTGACAAGTGTTAAACAGCCCAAAGTCTCCACTATCCAAAGCAAGTCTGGCATTTGCCTTACAGAAGAACAAGAAGTCTTGGACAGATGGACAGAGTACTGCTCTGACCTTTACAACCATACACCAAATGGAGACCCATCAGTTCTAGCATGTCCCGAGAGCAGGAGAAGAAGAAGAAATCCTCCCAATTCTCCGGGAAGAAGTTGAGGCAGCAGTGCAATCGCTGAAGAAAGGGAAGTCAGCGGGAGTGGACAACATACCAGCGGAACTGCTACAAGCAGGAGGAGAAGCGATGACTGATGCTCTCACCATTATCTGTAACAAGATCTGGCAGAGTGGGGAATGGCCTACACCATGGACCCAGTCGCTTGTCATCACTCTTCCCAAAAAAGGTAACCTTCAGGAGTGTGAAAATTACCGCACCATCAGCCTCATCAGCCATCCCAGCAAGGTCCTCCTGAAAATAATACTCAACAGGTTGAAACCACAAGCTGAACAAATCATAGCTGAAGAACAAGCAGGATTCATGGCAGGGCGAAGTACCACTGAACAGATTTTCAACCTCAGAATAATCTGTGAGAAATACCTACAGCACCAACAACATCTATATCATGTGTTCATAGACTTCAAGAAGGCATTTGACCGAGTCTGGCATGCAGCTCTATGGGCAACCATGAAAGTTTACAACATCAGCCCTAAAATTATAGAAGTCATCAAAAGCCTGTATGACAAGGCTACCAGTGCAGTCCTCCATAACAGCGTCATCGGGAACTGGTTCAGAACAACAATCGGTGTGCGTCAAGGATGCCTAATCTCTCCAACACTCTTCAACATCTTCCTAGAGCGCATCATGTCAGATGCTCTTGCAGATCACAAAGGCACAGTCAGCATAGGGGGCAGAGCAATCTCCAATCTTCGTTTTGCGGATGATATTGATGGATTGGCTGGAGAGGAACAAGAACTTGAACAGCTTGTACAGAGGCTTGACACCACCTCCAGAGCTTATGGAATGGAAATAAGTGCAGAGAAGACCAAAATGATGACCAACAACACCAATGGCATCAACACGGACATCAAAGTACAAGGCCAATCCCTCAACACAGTGCACAGCTTCAAATATTTAGGAGCCATTGTGTCAGACAATGGGTCTCGACAGGAAGTCCTCTCCAGGATCGCACAAACAACTGCTGCCCTGACAAGGTTGAAGCCCATTTGGAAAGACAGAACCATCAGTCTACATTCCAAAGTAAGACTGCTGCGCTCTCTGGTCATCTCCATCTTCCTATATGCTTGCGAAGCATGGACCCTCACAGCAGATCTCCAACGAAGAATACAAAGCATGGAGATGAGGTGCTACAGAAGACTTCTGTGCATTTCCTATACCCAACACATCACCAACATTGAAGTCCGACAGACCATCACACAAGCCATTGGACAACACGATGACCTGCTCACAGTGGTGAAGAAACGGAAACTCCGATGGTATGGCCACGTCACCAGATCATCAGGCCTTGCAAAGACCATTCTGCAAGGCACAGTGCAAGGAGGTAGAAGAAGGGGGAGACCGAAAAAGAGGTGGGAGGACAACATTCGAGAATGGACTGGTTTGACACTGAGCGAAGCCATGAGGGCTGCTGAGGACAGAGAAAGATGGAGTATGCTGGTTAAGCGATCATCTGTGGTGCCCCTACGACCTTCGGGTTATGGGACAGGATAGGATAGGATAGGATAGTCCACAAGCCAGAAACCAATGGAGCCTGACAGGTGTGGGTTCGATCCAGCATCTGGGCGTTATGTTTCTCCAAATATTATTTACTTTCAACTCGGGAAACGTCTCGGGAGTTTCTCCGGGTACTCCGGTTTGCTCCCCCAGCAAATTTCAAAAATCACAAATAATGTTAGGTAGGTTGGGTTTGGGCGCGCCACAGGCTCCGACTACACTTTCCCCAAGGGAGGCGGCCCAGAGTTTCCCGATAAAAAGGGATAATAAACTGCAACCAACCACCCCCTCCCCCCACCCCCACCCCAAAAAAAAATAAATAATAATAATAATAATAATAAAACTAATAATTTAAAAAAATATTTACATGGAAGACTTATCATATCAAAATACATCACTTTTATCATAGGTTTCTCAGATGACTACATGGTTTATATTTGAAAGAAAATATTGTTTCGCAATGTTTACACTCCAGAGGGAGAGAGCTCCATACAGCAGCTCCATTTAGTAATTTCCTTTTTAAAAAAAAAATAAATCGATGCGAGTGAGGGATAGTTGATAATTTTAAAGTCTTTGGTAGGGAGAGAGAGAGAGAGAGAGAGAGAAAGAGAGAGAGAGAGACAGAGAGAGAGAGACAGAGACAGAGAGACAGAGAGCCAGAGAGAAAGACAGACACACACAGAGAGAGAGAGAGAGAGAGAGAGAGAGAGAGAGAGAGAGAGAGAGAGAGAGAGAGAGAGAGAGAGAGAGAACGTTCTATTTGCATTTAAACAAAATGCCCCTTGCAAAGTGAGATCTGAGCGAGGGGAGCTGGGAGTGAAGGGAGGGGGGGTTACAAAGGGACGAAATCACTCCCACATACATTTTACACACTCAAACGGACTTCGAAAAGGCGTGTACGGTGGTGTTGAGGGGTTAGGTGGGAGAGAGAGAAAAAAAATGTGGAGAGAGAGTGTAGGGGAAAGGTGAAGGTCAAAAGCTACTATTGATCGATCGGTGCTGTGATGTTGCGAACCTTGACGGAAATGCTGATGGCAGCACATCAAGACCGCCTCAGCTTTTACTTGCACAATGTATGAAATCAAATCACAGAGACGGGCAGGGAAGGCAAAACTAAGCCTTAATTGTTTCACAGTGGCTTGACCAGCAGATCAGAAAGGAGTCACAATGCAGTACCTGGCGAAGTGAAACAAACACTGCACCATAATACAGAAAAAATGTGAGAAGTGGGATTGCAGTTCAAACGAAAGTTAGTAGTAGTAGTAGTAGTAGTAGTAGTAGTAGTAGTAGTAGTAGTAGTAGTAGTAGTAGTAGTAGTAGTAGTAGTAGTAGTAGTTGTTGTTGTTGGTGTAGGAGTAATAGGAGGAGTATGAGAAGGAGGAGCGGTAGTACAAACCTTCCTTATCTACAAACTGTAGCAGGCGATACAATAGGCCAGCCCCGAGTTGCCTAGGCAGAGCGCTACGTAACGCTAGTTTGGAGGAAAGTCTGCGCAAGCATATGCCCACGGAGAGAGCTCTGTAGCGGTCTCGAAAGATTGGTTGCGAAGAGAAAAAGATGGTGGCCAGAATGGGTTGCATTCAATTTGCGAATGGCGATATGTTCAATGGTGAAATAGCAAGGAAGGATTTTTTGTCATTTACAGTTTGGTAAGATTTGTGTACTTGTTATTTGACGGAATAATTATGTTTATGTGCAATCGGTATGAATGAGTATTTATATGTGATAGTACTGTCGTGTCCTTAGTGCGATTGACAGTAACTTTCACTTTCAGCAAACTCCACTTTGACTGGCTGTTGTGCAGTCAACATATGCTGCGCCATTTTAAAAGCGCTCGCTTATGGCAAAAGGTTGCCCAGAAGCAGCAATAACATTACATTACATGATTATTGCTTTAGGTCCAGCGGACTCTTCCGAGCCAAATCAGGACCGGACAACCCCTGATCCGCATAAAAGATCTGCTGAAACAACCCTAGTGGTTAAACTGAAAGCTCTCCACCAGCCAGTCACTTTACAATAAAGACATTAAAGACATCTCACGCAGGGGACGCTGAGGCTGTACTCTAATTTATCGAACCCCCGTTTACAAAAACAAAATATAATACAGACATCATTATAAATTATCAACAAAACACATACATATAAAATGCCTACATTGCTAAATAATAACATCATAGGAAGCCCTATTGACCACTGGCAGAAAACATCCAATATTCCCAAGCTGATCCAACAGACCTCATACACAAATAAGGAGTCTTGTCCTGGAAGAGTTTTCAAGAAAAAAGGTAGATGACTGGTCTAGCGAAGAAGAAGATAGTATAGCAGATTGATAGAACAGAGCAGGAATGAGAAATAGCAAATGAGAAAGACAGCGACAGTGGGAAGTTAAAGCACTAAATTTCCAGAAAGTGGGGATACTATTTATACTGAAACCCCCGGCACCCCAACGGGGGTGAAGCAGCAATAGTTCGTGCGGAGCAATCGACACGTTTCGTGGCGCTTTTTGTAGTCAACTCGGTCCAGGTGTAACCAAAGCAAAACGTAACTGCATAGCCTATAATGTGTGTTAACCTCTTCATGAAATATAATTGTTGTATGTCCTCTTATTGATCTGTGTCACAAAACAACAAATATTTGAAACGATGTGTAATGAACAAACATGTAACAAGATGGCAGACCATTCAAATGTATTTTTTTCCAGGCACTCTCAAACACACTGAACAAATAAGCATTTTCAAAGGAGTTAATTTTTCTGGCGGTGTTGTAAGTCGGCTTTTATCTAAAAGAAACAAAAAGAAAACGTGTAATGATAGGCCACACAATCTTTACTATCTCCAAGCAAAAAATGATCAAAATCGGCCAAACCAATTTTTAGATACAGCGCAAAATGTTTTGTGACAATGGTGAAGCACAAAGACGTTCCTTATCTACAAACCCCTGACAAAGTACAAATACGAACACTCTAACATGCTACATGCGAGTTACGGGATAGGATAAGATAGGAATAGGAACATGTTTAGCAGCAGTTAACATATCCACAAAATAAAAGTGATGAAATTAGGTAAAATCCTTGAAATATGGCGAATAGGGGTGTCTTGAACAAAACAGTGAAATCCGGCAAAAAATGAGTGTTTTAAACAAAATAGTGAAATTCGTAGCGACGACCCACAACCGAACTGCTGCCGAAGGATTCCACGGGATTTGAACTACCTGTATAGCAAAACTCAACAAAATCGCTTCAGCCGCTTTTGAGATATTGAGCAAAAACGTGTTTAGCAACAAATATCCTCCAGCGGCCTTGACATTTGCGACAAAGCAAATCTGATGGCACGGGAGGCTGGTAATGTTTTGTAATGTCAAGACACACACACACACGCACACCAATACACACGCTCACAATACGATGAGAACAAGAACAAGAACAAGAACAAGTTTAATGACTATAGGCCACCGGCCCCTAGTTTGGGTCCGTAAACATTAAAAAAAATTGTACCACAACGTTTCGTAATATAAATATTCATTATAGAAGCACTAATATAAAGCAGACTCGTTCTACACATTAAACAATATTTTCAAGGCATTCCACCCCTGTTGATCTTCATTGCATTGAATGAGAGAGTGAGAGAGAGAGAGAGAGAGAGAGAGAGAGAGAGACAAACAGAGACAGAGAGAGAGACAGACAGAGACAGACAGAGAGAGAGACAGAGAGAGAGAGAGAGACATTAATTTTCGGCTCTATGTTCCATTTCGACCCGTGCTTGAATCGCCGCCCTTCCCTGTTTCATACACATCCATACAATCCATACAAATGAATATTTCATGTTGTTCTAATACATCTATTGACACGGACAAAATCTGTACATGCGTATATTGCTGAGCGTGGAGATTTAGATGTGTGAGTGAGTGAATGAGTGTGTGTGCGTGTGAGAGGGAGACAGGAGAAGAAGAGTGAGCGAGAAAGAAAGAGAGAGGGAGAGAGAGGGTGAAGAAAGAGAGAAAAAGGGGGAAAGAGACAGAGAGGAAAAGGGGGACAGCGAGAAAGCGAGAGACAGAGAGGGAGTGAGAGAGAGAGAGAGAGAGAGAGAGAGTGAGAGCGAGAGAGAGAGAGAGAGAGAGAGAGAGAGAGAGAGACTTTTGACATTTACCAAAGGCAAACAATGTATAGTCTTTGCGTTTATCAAGTTAGAGCAACATTAAAATGTACACAATCGACTATCATTACGAAACTAAATGTAATAATGGGGACACCATTTTTGTCTGTCCATATCACCAATAATCTAGAACT
Organism: Oncomelania hupensis; assembly: GCA_036898135.1. NCBI lineage: Eukaryota > Metazoa > Mollusca > Gastropoda > Littorinimorpha > Pomatiopsidae > Oncomelania > Oncomelania hupensis. Next base: position 58,055,522 of record CM072511.1, on the reverse strand, counting down.
GCCAGCAGCAGCAGCAGTAGTAGTAGTGATACTTGACGCCGTCATTGATGTAGTAGTAGTAGTAGTAGTAGTAGTAGTAGTAGTAGTAGTAGTAGTAGTAGTAGTAGTAGTAGTAGTAGGGGTGGGACCGTAGGGGTGGTGGTAGTAGCTGTATAGCCGTAGTAACAGCAGTAGTAGTGGTAGTAGCTGTATAGCCGTAGTAACAGCAGTAGTAGTGGTAGCAGTAATGATAGCACCACTAACACATTAAAACAACTGAGGAAACAAAGCAATTGCGAGTAGTGAATCCCTATAATGTAATAGTAAATAGTGTGATAGCACCGCACTCACTATATAACCATTATTTGGACGCTAAAAGTCGTCTCAGTCGATAAGGCCGCATCGTATCGTACACAGAGACAAATGGCACAAACAGGAGCCATCAATCAAACAGCTCGGGGCCTGGTTGCACGCTGCTATTCTAAATCTCTTACTAGGAAACCCACAGACACAGTACTTTTAAGTACATTGGGACGATCTGCTTCCTAAGCCCTGTGGTTTTAACAATTTAGTTGTTGTGTTTTTTCTCCTTCTCTTTAGTACGCACGAGGAAATAAAGTCATCATTCCAAATATACATCATAGTAGTGATAGTCGTGGTCGCGGTCGTCGACATCATCATAAAGCATCATTAGCAGCAGCAGAAAATCATTTCATCGTCAAAATCGTCATCATTATTATCATACGATACATCGTCCTCGGTGTCTGATGCTGAGAGAGTAAGGGAGGAGAAGGGAAATCGAGAGATCAAGGGAGAGGGGGGGGAAGGAGGAGAGAGAAAGAGAGAGAGAGGGAAAGAGAGGGAGAGAAAGAGGGAGAGAGAGGGGGGAGAGAGGGAGAGAGAGAGAGAAAAAAAAGAGACCCTGCCGATCAATAGCATAATGAATTCTAAGCATAACGAAGCAAAGGTGTGAAAAACAACTACATACTCTTCTTCTCAAGGCACTTAGCGTCCATTATCAGTTTACCCACTGTTTCAGCCATTAGTTGTCTGCTGCCTTAGTAAAGCCATTATCTGCGCTTTGAACCGATCTGTATATTTTATGAAATGGCCGTTTTGTCGCTTTTCCAGCTCAAAGAGAAGCTCAAGGCGCATGCCGACACAGGATTTAACTCAAGTCCTTGCTGTCCTAAGCGCATTGCCGACTGCCCAGACAACTATATACAATCCTGGGCGATCGAGGATGATGGGTTGCTACATGTAGGTGTATTTGTGTAGTTGGCGCTGCCCTGTGTAGGGCACGAGCGTCTTGATCTTTTAAAGTGCGTGCGATTGAATGCACTATAGACCTCGTTTCATATCTTGACCACTTTTCCACATCGACACTTCTCTCTCTACATATGGTACAAAACGACCATGAAAAAAGGTGTTTATGAAGAAGCAGGGCGAAGGACTAACGATGGAGGGGTGCATGGGGGGGGGAGGAGAAAAGAAAAGCACATACTAAAACTGTGTATAGAACTGTTGCAGAGCCACTAAAGTAGGTCTAATAAGAGTACCAATAATCTGTTAAAATGTAATACTCAGAAACCATAAACTTGAGTTCTAGCATATTTCATACTTTTTTTTAAACACCAAATAATAATAATAATGAACATAAAAACCAGATTTAGAGATTTAGGGTTTTTAAAGATATATGACACCGATGGCCTGCGTGAAAATACATCTTTATCTATCTAGATCTATATCTTGCATTTCAGTCAGCTTTTTACAGACGGCGCTTGTTTTCTTGGTAGACGTTTGTTCACATGTTGGGTAGAAATGGGGACACTGTATTGTTAATGACACTGAAACTACTGCGGTTATTAAAATCTCACACAGAAGTAACACGACCACTTTGCTTGAATTCGCTAGTCTGCTGCTACCTATCTAGCGCTAGCGCTCGATGGGCAGTAACGGACGGATTCTGCCCCACCGGAAAGGCGAAATTTATTGATCGAGTGGTTATTCTGGAATCAGGATAGCCATACTGATTTCTGTACAGTCTACATCCGAAGGCGAACCTTTACTTCTTATTGCCCAAACAAGTTTGGCGAAAAACAAACTAAGAAACTGAAACAACCACCCAACAGGCAAGCAAACGAAACAACAACTCTCATGGGAATGCTGCCAGTGTGTGAGTAAAAAGTCATCATCATCGTCATCCTCTTCCTAATCATCATTGTCATCGTCAACTCCTCCTCCTCCTCCTCCTCATCATCATCATCATCATAATCTTCATCATCATCAATCGTCGTCATCATCATCATCATAATCTTCATCATCATCAATCGTCATCATCATCATCATCATCATCATCATGCCCAACCCTATAGGCTATACATGGTGACCACCCAAAATCTTTGCCTCGGCATCTTGAACACCACGCCACCATTAACAACTGTAACAGATCCAACCTTTCCATTATAGTATAGTATAGGATTTCTCCAGCCCGGTGCCGCACTAACTACCCGATCAATACTACAATACTGACGGGCAACGCGATGTGTTTTACAGCCAAGTCCCTTTATTCCATGTTTAACACCAACAGTTATTCTCCGCTTAGTACCAACCGCCATGCACACAGCGTAGGACCCGCCGAGCACCTCCTACAAGATAAACGTACGTACGCGTCGGAGTCTGCTACGCAGTCAGACCACCCACACTGATCCCCAATTTTACCACACTGGTTGTTTTGTTTTGTCGAATCTGAAACTGTAAATTGTTACAAATTCTGTGTTTTATCGCCGACTGAACTGAGGCATGCATTTAGTGCTGGTACTAACACACTATTATGTTATAACGTTGTTCTTGTATCATATAAGTATACCATTGCGCGCGCATCCTCCACACCACCCCCTACCAAACACACACAACACAACACCACACAACACAACACAACACAGCACACGACTCAAAAGGTGACACAGTCGTTACTGTAACCTTTGGGGGTTGAGGAGGGAAGCGGTTGGGACCTCCCTTTTTTTCTAGGTCAGTTTATAGAGGGAGGTGCCTAACGTTACTCCTCTCCATCACTGCCTATCCTTCCCCGGTTTTATACAGACCCAGGTACTAGGTACCCCGGGTAGACAGGGGTGTGTCGTGCGCTTGTTTGTATCTTTTCGTGTCGTTTGAGGTTGCCTTCCAAGCTTGGTGACCCATCCAAATACTAACCCCGCCCGACGTTGCTCAACATGAAACATTGCTAGTCTGTGCCCAAACCACTACATTACTACGCCACGCGATAACACCTCAACACCAACAACAAACTAGCAAAGAAAACAACAACAACAACAAACTAGCAAAGAAAACAACAACAACAAAAAATCGGTCATCAGATCGCGCCATAAGCTCTCTCCTAATTATAAAGAAGACATAGTAACTGAACGGGTGCACTCTACTCCAATTTCCAACAAGGACGAATCTCGACAAGATAAATAAGGAGCAGAGAAACTGTTAACTAATGACCAGAGAAATCGTGAAATAATGACCTATGGCATTCATTACACGTGGAATTTTGTTCATTAGCACTGGAGGCTGTGACCGTCCCAGAGGAATTACTACGACAATTAACAACAGTAGCATCTCTGACATTTAGTGCTAATATGGTCTCACATAGCTTCATACAGTTAATACTGGAGGATAAAATGATATTCGAATTTTCTTTCTATTAAAGTCTCAATACGCACTGTTGCGCAGCCATATTAACCAGCATACACGCTGATATGTTAAACACATTCTTACATACAGAACAAACACACATTCATCACTCAAAAATGGGTCAAACAGGCATATCGCTATTAAAGGACTGGAAAAAAAATCAGCTATGCGTTCTATTTTTTAAAAAAAGAAAAAAAAAAAGCTAGATTGACTGTTATTGTGATGTACAAGAAAGGATATCGCTATTAGAAAACAAAGGAAAATAGTTTATAAGACGGCATCCAATACCATTGTTACGGATATGCACCTAATAGCCTATAATGAAAGTTATTTGAACTTGGCAGCAAAAACATGCCTGGCGATGCGACACTACAGCAATTACTGCCACTTAATGAGAACAAAACATAAACACTCATTGTGAAGGCAGGCAGGCAAGAAGCAGACATTTCCCCTGTTGATCCACAAACAACACAACATCCGAAAATGTCCATGACATTTCTGCATCGCAATATCCTTTGAGAACAGATTTTAAACGAGACAGATTGACAAAACAATCTGACAGAAGTGATGTTCCTCACCGACAAGCAAAAAGGTGAAATCAGATTTTCGGGGGGTTTCCGCAAAACAGCAAATTCAGTTTAGAACTTTCAAATAACTTTTGTTTCTTTCTGGCAACGCCTGATGGCATATCGTTGAGGTTTTTTTTTCTGTCTTGTGTGTCTCAGTGTCCGTCTCTTATCTAGGTGGGTGTTGGCAAATCGCTATACCAGCTTTGGGAAAGAACAGGCATTCTGGCTTGTCTGGTGGCGTGTCTTCGTCTTCATTCTTTTCTTCTTTCTGGTTAATTTAATTCAATTACTACCCGAAAACGAAAAACGAAAGTTTTTTTAATAGCAAATATTTCATGACAGAGCGAGCAAACGTCTTTGATAGTAAACGAAAAGGGAGAGAGAAGCGGGAGACAGACAGACAAACACAGAGAGAGAGAGAGAGAGACAGAGAGAGAGAGAGAGAGAGAGAGACAGAGACGAGGCGGGAGAGAGGAAGGGAGGGATATGGAGAGGCAGAGAGAGGGAGGGAGAGATGGAGGGAGAGGGAGAGAGAGAAGGGAAGGAGAGAGGGAAGGAGAGACAGACGGACATACAGACAGAAAACAGAAGGCGGACAGACGCCCACACTCACCCACCCATTTGAAGCTGAACAGAACTGCACTACAGATAAAACAAACTCTTCCTAAAGACATCAAGAAATGTGAAATTTTGTCTTCAAAAAGCAGATAGATAGATATTCAGTGCTTATAGGGTCCAGCGGACTGCCAAGAGCCGAATCAGGACCACACAAAATTAAGTAAAATCTTCAAAAAGCATGCGGGACACAATCTCTACTATCCTACCCTATCCTAGCCTATCCTATTCCATAACTCGGAGGTCGTAGGGGCACCACAGATGATCGTTTAACCAACGTACTCCATCTTGCCCTGTCCTCAGCAACCCTGATTGCTTCGCTCAGTGTCAAACCAGTCAATTCTCGAATGTTGTCCTCCCACCTCTTTTCCCTCTTCTTCTACCTCCTTGCACTGTGCCTTAAAGGATGGTCCTTGCAAGACCTGATGGTCTGGTGACGTGGCCATACCATCGGAGTTTACGTTTTTTCCACCACTGTGAGCAGGTCATCGTGTTGTCCAATGGCTTGTGTAATGGTCTGTCGGATTTCGTCGTTGGTGATGTGCTGGGTATAGGAAATGCCCAGAAGTCTTCTGTAGCACCTCATCTCCATGCTTTGTATTCTTCGTTGTAGATCTGCTGTGAGGGTCCATGTTTCGCAAGCATATAGGAAGATGGAGATGACAAGGGAGCGCAGCAGCCTTACCTATTCTGTCTATTCTCTACTACAATGCAATTAAACGAGAATTCAAAAAGTTGCTCTTATCACCCCAAAACCCCAGCCACTACCCACCCCAAACGCCACAGTAATAATGTTAGAAATAATCATGAACAAGGGTGGAGGAACATTAGTGCTTCCTATAGAAATAAATTAATTCAAGAAGATTTTACTGGTTTCAAACCATGATCATAATCGAAATTCAAAGCCTGTGGATAGGAGGCAAACAGTAAGCATCCTCTACGTCTTTGTTGATTCATCTGAGGACGGAAGGCAATGTAGGGGAATATAGCCTAACAAGAACAAACACAATATCATACCTTTTTTTCACCCACTGTCAAAGACAGAGCTGGAAGTTCCGCCTCCAGATGTGTGTTAATAATACTGAAAAGGATCATTGTTGCAACAAGAATACAAATCAATATATATATATATTTATATATATATAATATTATATATATATATATATATATTATATATATATTATATATATATATATTATATATATATATATTTTATATATATATATATATATATATATATATATATATATATTATCATATATATATATATATATATAAAATCATCTCACTCACTCTCTCTGTCTGCCTCTGTTTGTCTCTCTATCTCTGTCGCTTCCTGTCTCTCTCTCTCTCTCTCTCTCTCTCTCTCTTTATACATATATATAGAGAGAGACAGAGAGAGATAGACAGAGAAAGAGAGAGTGAGTGAGAAGATACAAAAAAATTATTTTTTAAGGGTAAAAAAATAAGCGCTCGATGCGCTGTTTTATATTTTGCCCTCGGGGTTGGCCAAAATAACTATTAAATACAACACCTAGGGACAATAACAAGAAAACAAGGTCATCATTAGATAAAACCATTGTTGATAATACAATTTTAACAATATTAACAATCTAATGTTTATTTAATTTTAATGTGTCTTAAGAGAAGTGTTCTAAATGATGTAAATGTAGATGCTGGAGTGCGGAGATCTTCAGAAACGTTATTCCACAAAGTGGAACCAGAGTACGCTAGATTATTTTTCAAGAGATCAATTCTTGGAATTGTAACATTTAATTTTGTGTACGATGTGACAGTTTTTGTTTTTGAAAAATAGAGAAGAAAGATAGGAAGGTGCATTGCCAGAGAGGACATTGTGCATGAAAACCCCTTTATTAAATTTTAGTCTGTGGGCAAGAGGTAGAGTAATGATCCGCTTATAGTCATCCGGAGAGATTTTTTTGTTTGAAAATAACTGGTTTAATTGCACGTTTGTGAATTTTAATTAAAGGCCTCATTGCATTGCCATTAGCAGAATCCCCAAAAGTAGAGGAATAATCAATAAATGGTTGAATATGACCGGAATAAAACAGTTTACAAGAATATAAATCTAATAAACGCTTAATCGTTGATAATTGATAAGTCCTTTATAAATAGTTTTACTAATAATTAAAATATGTTTCATCCAGGCCAAATCATCGTCTAAAGTTACACCAAGACGTTTATGACATTGTACTTCATCAAATATTTTAATGCACATTTTTAATGGAGGAAGCTTTATAGATAAATTATGTCTTTTCTGTCTTGTAGTTAGCATTGATTTTGTTTTGTTTGGATTGAGGGCCATGTAATTGTATTCTGTCCATTCACGTAGTTCAGCCCCTTTTTGTAATGAGGGGGTAGATTATTCATTTATGTATTTTGAAAGTGTAAGGTAGTGTCTTCAGCAAAGAGTTCACAAGAAGTAGACATGAAAGGGGAGATCATTTATGTAGATATAAAATAACAAAGGTCCTAAAATAGATCCTTGCGACACTCAAGTTGGTACAATTTCAAATTGTAACTTTTGATTATTTACATATTTGCAATATTTATTTACATATTTACCGTGTTCTCTAATAGAGTCTATTACAGAAGAAGACTTGGATAGATGGACAGAGAACTGCTCCGATTTTTACCACCACACACCAAACGGAAACTCATCAGTTCTAGCACGTCCCCAGAACAGAGAAGAAGAAATCCTCCTAATTCTCCGAGAAGAAGCTGAGGCAGCAATCAATCTCTGAAGAAGGGGAAGTCATCAGGAGTGGATAACATGCCCGCAAAATTTCTTCAAGCAGGATGAGAAGTGCTGATTGATGCTCTCACCATTATCTGTAACAAGATCTGGTAGAGTGGGGAGTGGCCTACACCATGGACCCAGTCGCTTGTTATCACTCTTACCCAAAAAACAGTAACCTTCAGGAGGTTGAAAACTACCGCACCATCAGCCTTGTCAGCCATCTCAGCAAAGTTCTCCTGAAATTAATACTTAACAGGTTGAAACCCCAAGCTGAACAAATCATAGCTGAAGAACAAGAAGGATTCAGGCAGGGCGAAGTACCACTGAGCAGATTTTCAACCTCGGAATAATCTGCGAAAAATACTTACAGCACCAACAACATCTATATCATGTGTTTGTAGACTTCACGAAGACGTTTGACCGAGTCGGGCATGCAGCTCTGTGTGGGCAACTATGAGAGTGCACAACATCAGTCCTAAAATTCTGAAGTCATCAAAAGCCTGTATAATAAAACTATTTAGTGCAGTCCTCTACAACAGCTCCATCTGGAACTGGTTCAGAACAACAATCGGCGTGCGTCAAGGATGCCTACTCTCTCTCCAACACTCTTCAACATCTTCCTGGAGCGCATCATGTCAGATGCGGCATGCCCTTGCAGATCACGAAGGTACAGTCAGCATAAGGGGTAAAGCAATCTCCAATCTCCGGTTTGCGGATGACATTGATGGATTGGCTGGAAAGGAACAAGAACACGAACAGCTGGTATATAGGCTTGACACCACCTAAAGAGCCTTTGGAATGGAAAGAAGTGCGGAGAAGACCAAAATGATGACCAACAACACCAATGGCATCAACACGGACATCAAAATCCAAGGCGAATCCCTCAACACGGTGCATAGCTTCAAATATTTAGGAGCCATTGTATGGGACCCGATAGAAAGTCCTCTCCAGGATCGCACAAACTGCGGCCCTGACAAGGTAAGGTCTGCTGCGCTCCCTTGTCATCTCCATCTTCCTATACGCTCGCGAAACATGGACCCTCACACCAAACCTACAACGAAGGATACAAAGCATGGATACGAGATGCTACAGAAGATTTCGGGCATTTCCTATACCAGCAAATCACCAACGACGAAGTCCGACACACCATCACGCAAGACACTGGACAACACGATGACCTGCTCACATTGGTGAAGAAACGTAAACTCAGATTGTATGACCACGTCACCAGAGCATCATGCCTTGCAAAGACCATCCTGCAAAGCACGGTACAAGAAGAGAGAGACAGAAAAAGTTGTGGGAGAACAAAATTCGAGAATGGACTCGCTGGACACTGTGCGAAGCCATGAGGGTTTGGGAGGACAGAGAAAAATGGAGTACGTTGGTTAAACGATCATTTGTGGTGCCCCAACGAGTTTCGAGTTACGGGATAGGATAGGATAGGAAACCGAGTACCTACCGGATAAAGACCCTCGGTGTCCTATCAACTGTTTTACCAGGCCACTTTATGAATAACAATAACAGTTAAAACAACAAAAAAAAGATTATTAGAAATGTAGTTGTATTTGTCACAAACTGAAACGGTGACAAGCATTTCCCGCGATTTCAAAACAACAACGAACCGTTTTTTTAGAATCTAGTTTGGACTAGTCGCAAACTGAAACCGGCATCTTTAAATATCCTACGACAGCGATCCGTTCAGCCGTAATAGCCCCCTAGTGTGCTCATTCCGGCATCACGACATTGTTGACATGGTGGTATTTTGGAAGATGCAGCTGATGATGTAAGTCTTGTAAGTAGTGTGCCATTTTCGGAACTCGCTCTGGGGCTCTTGTGAGTTGCGCTAAAATGACAGCATCTTCCTCCTTCCATGGCCCTGATTATGAGTAATCTTGTCGCTGATGATGTTATTACCGCTGCGCGTGTTGGTGTTGTGGGGCATGGTGGAAGTGGGTGGTGGTGTGGAGGTGTCGCTTGTGGTGCAGCTTCTGTTGTTGTTGTTGTTGGTGGTGTGTGTGGGTGGTGTTTGTGTGGTGGTGGTGGTGTGTGTGGGTGGTTGGTGTTAATATTGATTATGGTGGGGGTGATGTCAATGGCATATCATTATTGCCAGCCGAGAAAAAGACTCTCCACCGTTCCTGCTTGTTTGCATACTAGAAGGTAGTATAACGCGCCCGCCCCTTCCCCCCCAACCCCCCGCTCCCACCCTTTCCGTTGCCAGTAAACCAAGCATGAATGAACTCTTTTATTGACCGGGGGTGGGCAATATTATAGTCTCAAAACAACCACGGCCAGTATCGACCATTACACAACCCCCACCCCCACTCCCTACCCTGCTCCTTCCCCACACTGAATATCACAAGGCGTGCATCGCGACACACACAAACACGGCACTGCACTGGGTGTAGACGTATTGCTGCACAGGTTAAGATACTCAGTTGCTTCCCACACGCAAACCCCATCCACCCATCCACTCCACTCGCCTAACCGTTCCCTCTCCTTCCACAACCCCTCCTCCCCTCCTCCTTCCCTTCCCCCATCCACACCACCGCCTGAGCCCCAAATCCACTTCTACACAGCTACAGCTCTTACAACAGCCGGCCACTCTGAATCCTCCTCAAAGGGAAAAAGTGAAAAATGTGTGTAAAAACAATAAGCGTACACAATATGGACACATATACAACGGATAAAAAGAAACCGAATAAAATAAAATAAACAGGTCTTCATTCTTCCATGAAAAGAAAGAAAGCCCTCGAAGACAGGAGTCTGGTCTAGTACTTTTTCTGCCGACTTCCAAATGTCTGCATTGTCCAGAAATCACGCGATAAGCATCCATTTTCACAATCCCAGTAATTCGGCTCCTCCACAACAGCCCAGTTAATTTATTCATTGAGTAGTATTCATTCATTCATATACGAACCCTCTCCTCCTTCTCCTTATTCTTCTCCTCAATCCCCTCTTCCTCTTTCTTTTCCATCGCCTCATCCACGAAGTTTACAAAACAGGAGAAACAGCAATAAAAACGAGATTTTGCAATTTACTGAAACCGTGTTCGAGATAAGTGTGCGTCTCGTATCGTTCAAAAGATCCTGATGCACATGTTTTAGACGACATAAGACATAAGACGTGTGGGTGCCATCTACACAAATACACACAGCAAGCGCTATTAGGTCTTCGCTGGCCCCATCCTCTGATCGCCCAGCATTATTGTGCTATCGACAAGTGAGCGTGCCGGGCTAGAGTTAGACCCTGTATTGGCCAGCGCCTTGAACAGATCTTGAGCTGGAAAAGCGCTATATAAGCACGTTTAAATAAATAAATAAATAGGTTCAAATACCTCCTCCTCCAACAGAACACAAAGTGCATAATGCAAATCATTAAAACAGTGCTCAAGCTTGCAGCAAACGTGCGCATCTTGGTCGTCGTGGGTGTCATCCTGATTTTCACACAAGCTAATATGAGAGTGTTCGCCAGCGCCTCGAGCACCTTTCTGAGCTAGAAGTGCGCTATGTAAAAGCAATCCATTGGTCGACTCTGGTTCTACGTGGGCAACGTTACGAGACTGTCCATGACAGGAAGAAAGAATGGGTGTGGGCGGGAGGGACAATGAGACAGAGAGGCCGAGAGAAACACGGGAAACCTTCAATAACGAGAGAGATTTTAAAAAAAAAGACAAGAGAGAGAGAGACAGAGACAGAAAAGAGAGAGACAGTCATATAGACAGGGGAGAGACATAGAGTGAGATGCACACAGAGGGAGACAGGCAGACAGACATCCAGGGACACAGAGAGAGAACTAAGTGAAATAATGAGACTAGCAGACCCAGAGAACAAATACACAGATAAACCTGCAGACACTGAGACAGACTCCGACAGAGAAAAGAGGGTTGTGGGAAAAGGTGATGAAAGGGGACGGGGTGGCATGGGATAAGGGTCAAGGGATGGGCAGGGGGTTGGAGATAGGGTGGAGCAGAAGCAATCATCTTCATCTGTGCGATGGATCTTTCCTCCCTTGTCAACACAAAGAACGCTATCGTGGTAGTTTGCATTGTCATTCTCAGTCTGGTGCTCCTCCCGAAAAGGTCGCGATCGAGTATCTATGAATATAAATACTATCTTTGGGGATGAAGAAGAAGATAGAAAAAGAACGGGAAGGAAGAAGGGAAGAAGAGGAATTTGGAGGAATAATGAGGGGGAAAAAACGGAAGTAAGAAGTGAGGAAAGTTTCAGAAGAAAATTGTGAGCGAGGAAGGAAAAAAAAATAATGATGACAACGACCAGGACGACGACTACGATTACGAAAAGGAGAAAGAAAGAAAGAAAGAAAGAAAGAAAGAAAGAAAGAAAGAAAGAAAGAAAGAAAGAAAAAAAAAAAGAAGAAAGAAAGAAAGAAAGAATAATTGAAATAAAGATGGTGCAACCAACCGACCGACTAATGGTTTGCTACTTGTTTGTTTGGAACCGAGTTGAAGTATTGGTTTACCAGAATCATCCAAATAAGTTCAACCGTCTTTGAGAAATTCAGCAAAACGTATTTAGCGAAGATTTAACCCCAGCGACCTTGACCTTTCAAGAAGGTCATATGCGATGGCGTAGGAAGCTGGCCACTAGCCCAGGGAATGTACTGAAGTAATTGAACAATGTTTGTCCACTAGTCCTTAAGATATGATGGCGTGCAATGGACCGACCCACAGGCCAACATTTGAAGCTAATCGGTCCGATTTCAGCTCAGGCTAGTTCAAAGTATCACCAGATATGTATTATCTAAAAATACATCAAGTGGAAGATGGGATGAACAATGTGCGCGTGGTGTGTGTGTGTGTGTGTGTGTGTGTAAGTGTGGGTTTGGGTGCGCGCGCGCGCATTTGTTTATAAGCGGGTACTAGTGCATGCGATTATAAATGTTAAAATAACCGGTAGCTGCATACCACGGTATTTGGCTCTAGACTATATAATTTATATAGTACATTGTACATAAGTGTACATAAAGTCTTTATTTTAAAAAAAAAAAAAAAAAAAAAAAAAAAAGAGGCTCTGGATGCACGTCAGAATCAACGAAACTCTATACGTCAAGCAATTAGGACGGACATAGAGCCAGACACAAACCGTCATAAACAATCCATTTACATTAGAATTATACACATTCAATATAATCGATAGAAATAGAATGTCAGAACCTGTACTTAAAAGTTACATAAAAAATGATAAGTGTTAGTTTGAACTCTATTTACATTTGCACTAAATAAAGCCATACACTCTCCTCCCCGCCAGAATCTGTTATCGCATTAGATATAACGATCTCCCTGCATTTACACCACATGTTTGAGTGATAAATGTGCATTTATTGTGTGTGTTAGTGGGTGATACATGCGAGTGTGTATGTTGGTCGCCGCTTTTTGAACCTGATTGGTCAATTTGGGAAAAGCGCGTGATCCATTGTTGTTGTTGTTGTTGTTGTTATTATTATTATTATTATTATTTTTACGGTTGAACTAAGGACGCGCTCCTTTATCAGAGTTAACAGCTTTCATTTAACACTACATTTTAAGTCTGTATGCATCAGTCCATGGTTATACTTTAAAAAAAAAAAAGCTTTTAATCTAGACTATCAAGAATTCCTAGCTGAGCACAGGTGTTTTTGTTGTTTTTACCTCTTCATATATCAGAATAAAGACAGCATATTGACTGTAGGCTGTGTTTGGCTGTATTAGGTGTCTCGGGTGAGAAGGAACTGTGACGTCAATTATAATATTTAATGCGGTATGTTTCACACCAAATCAGCTTTGGTTTCTATGGAAACCAACAACTAGGGGAAATGGATGGGGAGAAAACACTAAGAAATGCGATTAAACACCCACCACTCAAACACACACACACACACACACACACACACAAAACACACACACACACATCCACCCACTCACAAACTCACCCCCCAAACACACACACACACTCACACACATACTCATACGCAACACACACACACACACACCCACACACACACATACTTGCACAGACACCGATACTTGCACAGACACCGTTATTTGGACTTTCCTCAAACGCCACATACGTTGTGGACAATGGGTCGTTTTACGACCCCCTTTTTAAGTACTTTTAAGTGTTCTAACCCTAACCCTAACGGATCACTAAATGGACGTCCCAACAAGGAGGTCTGTCCAAAGAACGTATGTAGATGTGCACTAGTTTGTCCAAAGAACGCCGTATAAACATGCGCACAGCACGCACACACACAGGCACACACACACACACACACACACACACCATCATTATATAGTTCAACAAGCGGGAGACAACAGATTTTTTCCCCAAAAAACACTACTGGAAACGAAAGTACAGAAATAAATATCTTTTTACAAATATTTAAAACGAGTTAAACACACAATCGCAGCTTAAGGATAGAGCAGAATTTACATCCAATCGGAACAGAGATTAGAGAAACCAGTTCTACCTGGTTCAGGCAGACAGGTAGAAGAGTCATTCTGCGTTCAAACTGCCTAGAGTACACAGCTACGCTCTAGAGAAATCTCTCCACTGAAAGACTAGGGAAGCAGGACTTGTTGAAAATTCGATTCAATCAAGTTAGCCACCGCCTGACATTGTCAAAAGGGTAAATGAACATATTTTTGTTTCATCGTGATGTCTTGATATTATTGTTGAATTATGTTTGTGAAATTTGCTATGCTTAGAATTAAATTGTCAGTAAAACGTTGCGTGACCACGTGGCGAGCACGACCGGTTTTGACGCCATGTTGAATACCGTACGGACCCACTGTTGTTTAACCTATATGTATGCCTGCAGACCAGTGGCTGTACCAGAGAATGTGTATCATACTAATTATTTCTCTATGTGTATAGTTAGCCATGATTTATATTTATATATGTATCGGAAATTAGAGTGGAGAGTCCAGTGGACCATGGACTTAGCAGAATGTTCGTCGCTTATATATAGAGATGTGGAGCTAATCACTGAGGGCTACTTCGGCCTTCAGTGAGACGCTCTGCACACACCTATTATACAGGGTTGTGCAGAATTTCGTCTCATATGTTACAGACGAGCAGGCATCGTATCGTGAGCCCAACCAGGCGAAAGACAAGAACAAGTCGTCGCTGAACTTTGGCCTGCCGAGGCATCTCAAGCACTGCGCAAAAAGAGCCCACCAGTCTAGCAACAAGAAGAAGAATCCACTCAACACAGCTCATCAAGGAAGCAACCACCACACGGTTCTTCGAACCCTCAGATAAGTGCATATCGAAACCTTGCACCAAACCTGTATCAAAGGACCACAGTAGTCCACTCTTCCAGAACTCTGACCATTAGGCCAGAAGGTATCGAGTGCCCGATGATGATAAAGTAGCTGCCTAGAACTATCAAGACGCGAACCATTCGCATTGACATTTGAACTTTTAAGTTAGTATATATCGTACTTCGCAGATCGTGTATAGAGTACAGGAAATGTGTGATATTTACTGTTATCATTACATTACATTACACGGTTATTGCTTTAGGTCCAGTGGACTCTTCCGAGCCAAATCAGGACCAGTTTACTGTTATCAAGTGGCTGGACTACCTATGTTTCATAGCCGTGTGAAAGCTAGTGTGACAGTGATCTTTTACCATTTTTCTTTCTATCTCTGTACCCCAGCTTAAACACAGACCGAGCTAAACATATAAATGTATTAAGTTAAGTCACAGGGAGATTCACTAGCGATCCCCATCGACAATAGACGAGTGGGTAATAACGCTCCATTGTGCAGAGCCCAGCAACAATAGACCCACCGTCACACTTACTAATATTTGTTAAAACTAATTAAAAGTATACAAACAAAATTTCCTATATCAAAAGTTCTAAAACCCTCTTAAAAATAAAGAGCAATCCAACAAAAACAGCAACACAAAGTATGTTTATATATAAAAAAAAAAAGTATCGTTAAGTAAGCGTATAAATTTAAAACTGCAGCAGTGACTGTCACAAGAAAAGAACCCCAAAAAAAAAACTAACAACTCCTCCAATCCAAAGTGTGAAGTACGTGCACTTTAACAGTTGTTAAAATATAAATTAAAGGAGATTAAAGTGTAAACAACACACAAAAAACGAGGCATATACGATATAAATTATTCGATCAATTCATTTATATTTTTTTAACATTAATATTTTATCGTTCTTATATAGCGCTTTTCCAGCTCAAGAGCTGCTGAAGGCGCTGGCCAATACAGGGTCTAACTCTAGCCCGGCACGCTCACTTGCTGAAAGCACAATAATGCTGGGCGACCAGGGATGGGGGTCAGCGAAGATCTAATAGCGGTTGCTGGGTGTATTTGTGTAGATGGCACCCACCAGTCTCATGTCTTATGTCGTCTAAGGCATGTGCATCAGGATCTTTGAAATCTTTTCGATGGAATGGGTGCTAGCACAGACTAGACCTCGGTTTATATTCTCATCCAAACATGGATGAATGAATGTCGTAATGTACAATGCATACACTTGTCCACACTTGCACGCGTTCTCACGGCTACACTAATGTAGGATACTTCGCTACAAAAAGACATTCATTTAATTCACGCAATCAAAATTTGCACGATCTAAAAACAGCTGTATCATTATTACCGTGTGTCAGAATTGTTATTTAGAGATCAAACTTTGGACAACACGATGGCAGGGAGGGTAGGGCGCTGGGCACGTCGATGGAAACGAACGAGGACGCCACCACGTCGACTTCGTTTTCGAATCGTGCGCACGTGGTCGCCATTGGTGTGAGTAGGCCATTTTTGCTGGTTAGATTCAGTCACAATGAAATCGTCCGAAATTAAGAAAAATGATGGCCTGTACTCACAGTTTGATGTTGTCTTGATTTGGAGCAGATGTTAACGGCTGTTTACAAACACACTTTTGTAAATTCGGAGAAAGGTAAATAATAAAAGAATTTAAAAAAATAACAAAATACAGAATTTTAGCTTAAACAAATTTATTAATCTCTCTTCCATGGGGCTCAAAGGTGGGGAAACTTGTAGAATACAATTTAATATTCACCATACACTCAAACTGTCAACTTCAAACCTATAGGGCCTACTCTAAACTATTTCAACTTGCACTGCCCTAACTTACTCCTATAATTAAAAATCCTCTAACAAAAATATAAGACTAATAACTCGCACATTAACCCTAATACTAACCACTAACCTACCACAAACTATTAACGACTTTCTGAAGACTCTCTAAACCAAGAACCTCGAAACTGGAGGGTTAAAAACCTCTAACCTAAAAGCCTCTAAACTAAGACCTTTTAACTAAAAACCTCTAACTTAAAAACCTCTAAACAAGCAGTACATATACACACCACAATCACACAAACAATCGTCCACCGCAACACCATGTCGCCATACTGGATCGGCACCATTATTGATATTCTCCCTCCATCCCATTCTCATCCCTTAAAATATATAAACGGGTAATTTGGAAGATCACGTGCATCAGACCCATGGCCCTAGAAATAATTACTGCAGATGGAACAGGACCGTTTTTACCTACAAATAATACGGCGCGCTTTGAAACTCTCTGTTACACTTCAAGCTTAGTTATGTTGGGCAAGCGTGGACTTTTAAACTAAATTAAGCTATTCATAATTAGGGTGAAGAAGGCATTCATTTAGTAAGAAGAGGATAACACAAAGACTTTTGCTTGTAAACATTTCAAATTGAAGGCGTTTTCTCTGAAGGCCAGCTTTATTCATTCCCAGCCGATTTTAGCGTATCGAACGTATAAAAAGGTACAATTTTATAATACTGGTACACTCATTCGATGTTAGTGTTTTTCTATCAGTAGTGCTTGAAATCCTGATAGGTGTAAGTTAGATTCGTTTATCCACGCAGCCTGCTCACTCAGCAACAAGACAAAGTCTTCATATGAAGTTTTCCACTTTTATTCAGCACACATCAACAACTGCTCAATCGCTTTTCCACTCTAAACATTTTACTTTCCAACTCACTATCAACAAACACTACGTCAGAATGTTCCCGATGACGCTTTACCACCAATCAAACTAAAGTTCGTCATCACTGACTTACGTCATACATTGTCTTCACATTAGAATGTTTCAAATATTTACATTTATCGGGAATCTTCGATCGACCGTAAACACGCAAATCTAGAGAATTCTCCAATAATATCGACTAACGAAAATTATCAACGTTATACAAAGCTTCTTTAACAACCATGCAAACTAAATCAAAGGAAATACACTCTATTATTGCATACTTTGCAAAGCGAAACGACTAGACCTATCGTGCGCGTTTCAGACATACTATCCTTCGCGTTTCAACGTAACAATACAATGACAGAGAAAGACGTTCAAAAACATTTAGTACTAAAACAGGTTTAATGTACACTGACTACTAGGAAATGTAGGCTAGACAGAATATTGAGAAAGCAAACTATAATTCGCAGACCAGTATTATTTACACCACTAGTTTTCAACAGCATCGAATTACATTACATTACATGGTTATTGCTTAAGGTCCAGCGGACTCTTCTGAGCCAAATCAGGGCCAGTGAAGTGAAAGAGGACTCACATGATCCGCATAAAAGATCTGCCGAAACAAGTGGAAACACTGAAGGCTAGACCAGCCGGTCACTTTACAATAAAGACATCGCAGAGGACGCTGAGGCTATTTACTCTAATTTTTATCGAATTACATTACATGGTTATTGCTTTAGGTCCAGCGGACGCTTCCGATCCAAATCAGGACCAGTGACAACCCCTGATCCGCATAAAAGATCTGCCGAAACAACCATAGTGGTAACACGGAAAGGCAATCTACCAGCCGGTCACTTTACAAAAAAAGACATCCCACGCAGGGGACGCTGAAGCTATACTCTAATTTATCGAACCCCCGTTGACAAAAACAAAATAGATTACAAACACATTATACAATATCAACAAAACACATACATATAAAATGCCTACATTGCTAAATAATAACATCATAGGAAGCCCCAGTGACCACCTGGCAGAAAGCGTCCAATATTCCCAAGCTGATCCAACAGACCTCATACATAAATGAGGAGTATTGTCCCGGAAGAGTTTTCAAGAAAAAAAAGACTGGTCTAGCGAAGAAGAAGATAGTATAGTTGATTGATAGAACAGAGTAGGAATGAGAAAGAACAAAGGAGAGAGACAGCAACAGTGGCAATTTAAAGCACTAAATTTCCAGAAAGTGGGGATACTATTTATACTGAAACCCCCGGCATCCCCACGGGGGGAGCATCGAATTCATCAGAACTTGACCAATAGATGTCAATGCCCATCAAGGAAATTGTGGATTAATAAAATTAAAACTGTGTATTCGAACTATGGCAAACCAACCCTCACCAACAACACTAAAATGTGACCTTCACCCAAACCAACGACACTGACCCACACCAATGACACCAACGACATTAAAATGTAACCTTCACCAAAGGCATTGAACTATGACGTTCGCCAAATTAACGACATTAAACTGTAACCTTCACCAATGACACTGAACTGCGACCTTCAACAATCCAACGACACTGTTCAAGCTGTAACCTTCTGTATTAAAAATTAATTGCGACCTTCACCTTTAAAACTAAACTGCAACCTTTACCGAAATTGTGACAATAAACTAGCAAAAGCTACTACAACGCCTATTTTCCAATGCATGGTCAGTCAATACATCACTAAAAATTAAATGTTCACACAAGACATTTTGACAAAAAAGCAGTACAACGCAATACAAAAAAAAGAAAAGAAAAAAGAGCAATTTAAACGCCCATTAAATTAACAGAGAGGGTGAATGGTTGATACCAATTAAGCAGATACCCAATTCAAGCCACTACAGATAAGTGCATTTCCATCCTACATCAGCATTTATCAACACATCATACCGTAATTTCAAAATCAATTAACAACACTGACGTTCTTGTAATCACTTAATTATTAAGCAACCACCAAATCCGTCAAACAAAAAAATTGTTTAATTAATAACAATTAAATAAAATGAAAATAAATAAATAAAATCTCACCTTTCAGGAGCTACTAACGGGTGACCTTTACACACATAAATCAAAGCAAAATAATAAATGGCATTTTACGTCAGTCGTATTAATCATATAAAACATACGTTGAACATGTATATTACTAACTTTCATACAGTCATTTTTTTCTTTAAGTGTTAGAGAAAAGAGAGGCGGAAATGGAATTTAGCACAATGAAGGGCGGACAAAAAGACGGAAAGTAAGCAGGGAATCCAATCTTGGAATTTCCTGTGCAGAAAGACTATAGACATTGTTGTTCGCAACACGAATATAAAGTTGCACCTGACATAAAGACAGAAATGTATAAACAGAGGGGGGGGGGAGAGAGGGAGAGAGAGAGAGAGAGAGAGAGAGAGAGAAACATCCACACACACACACACACACACACACACACACACACACACACACACACACACACAGACAGGGAGAAAAAGCGCACAGACAGAGAAAGAGAAAAAAAAGCGAAAGTAATTCCAGGAACAATTTCCTGCCTTGTGAAATGTAGAATGCCAATAATTCAGTGTATTAGGACAGGGAGCTAGCTAGCTAACGGAGTTCAACATAGCATGCACGCTGAAAAGAAATTTGCAACTCCTCATGATCGAGTGGGGTGGCAGACCTATCCGTGATATTTGCTCAATAATTGCTAACTCGATACTACACTCTGTGTGTGCGGTAGGGGAGGGGAGAGGGTGTGCATATGCATATGTGTGTGTGAGTTGGGGTGGTGGTGGTGGTAATGCATGTGTGTGTAGTGGGTTGCTGATGGGTCAGTAATATTTGTTCAATTGTTGAAAATCGATACTACACTATGTGTGTGTGGAGAGAGGGGAGAGAGAGTGTGTGTGTGTGTGCGTGTCTGGTGTGTATATAGGTGGGTGTGGGTGTGTATAAGTGGGTGGTGGTGTGCTGCATGCCTATATGTAAGTGAGAAAGAGAATATGGTGTGTGTGAGAGGAGATGGGAAAGGGGGGGGGGGGTAAGTGCGCATGTGTGTCTCTGGGTGTTTGTGGACGTGTGTTCGTGTGGGTGTGTCTGTCTGACTGCCTGCCTGCGCGTCTGCCACACAAAATTGTGTACAGTTTACTGTTGCTATTACTCCTAACCATGGATCATATTTCTATAGACATTACCCGTGTCACCTTTCAGTTTCAGGTATTGTAGAAATTATATTACATTTATATTCTGCTTAAAATTTCGAACTAACCTGCGGAACCTTTGACAAAAAACAAAACTTCAGCAGCAAATAATTTCTTCAACATATCAGTCAACACAAAAATGCTGATCGCGCAAGTATTGCTGCTGAGGAGGAGGAAGCTGAAGGAAGGGAGGGAGCGAGCGAGAGAGAGAGAGACTTTTAAACTTTAACACATTTTCATTGATATAAAGATTTTAGACTAATTATAAAGTCTAATCTTCCAATCTGTCCCTTAACAAATTAACATAATAAAGAACCTTTAACATTAATTTGGAAATTATATACTTCGCACACACAAACACACACACGAACGAACGCACACACACACATCATCTTCACCTTTTTTAAACAATTTTAGACACCCACCCCGATCCCCATCCCTCTCTTCAATAAAATTAAATACTAAATAAATACATTAAAGACTTGTCATAATATCAAACTATATCACTTTTATCATTCATTTAGAAGATACCTACAAATTTTCTATTAGAGAGAGAGAGACAGACAGACAGACAGGCAGACAGAGATATATATATCAGTATAATCTAATCTAGATATGCTACTGAAGTTTTGCTAGAATGCCAATATCATGCAAGTAACATGATGAAAAGTTGTGCCAATTCCAGACTAGGGGAATTATCATGTTTCCCTCAATCAATACTGCATGCATGCAATACTGGCGATGGGCGATGGCCATAATACAGCCATGGACATAAGAAGATTGTAATACCTTGCTAGAACCAAACAGAAAGGCAGCATAATTTGAAACTATGACTTGTACTACGTACAATGGACAACAGATTTAGCAGAATATAGGGCATTATTACATAAAGTCCAGTATGGCTAGTAGACAGACTCGTGACACGCACTTCCGTACAAGCGTGCAACCGACTTTGGTAGAATAACGCGCATTATTAATTTTAGCATCCAGTATTACTACTACAGTATCATATTACAATCTACGTTTTTTAACTACAGGGTGGGCCATAAAAAGTGTCCACATTTGATTGTGCAATAACTGAGATAGAAATTAATATTTTACAACATGTTTTATTCCACGTAGACAACAATGTTAAAGGTTTTGTTCAAATTGTTGACAACTTCAACGTTCGGCTCGCAGCTGTTATTCAACAACGCGGAGCATGGATTGAGCACATCATGAACTATTGATTCTGTGACTCTGAAAATGCACAGATTTTCCTAAGATTAGTTTGAACAAAACCTTTAACATTGTTGTCTACGTGGAATAAAACATGTTGTAAAATACAGGGTGTTCCAAAAGTCTTGGGCACATTTGAAGTCCCCATATTTCAATTACTATGAATGGTAGTAAGATAAAAGTTGTGCCATTGTAAAGCTAATTACATTAAGTTTTTTGTAAAGCTGTTGATTTTTTTTATTTCTTTTCAGACCCATTAATGGCGTTCACTCAACCAGAAAATGCTGGGACGCGTTTGGCAAGAATTTGACTATCGGCTTGATGTGTGTCGTTTGACCAATGGTGCTCACATTGAACATCTTTGAACATTCCATGTAAAAATTGAGATTACAAGCTTTCTGAATTTACCAGATGCGTTTTTATATTCTTAATAGTTTAGGAAATATTCAATATCAAAATGTGCCCAAGACTTTTGGAACACCCTGTATTAATTTCTATCTCAGTTATTGCACAATAAAATGTGGACACTTTTTATGGCCCACCCTGTAGATGAAAACAATTCCCAGGATAAGGTGGAAAATGTAAAACATATTTTAAAAATCTACATTTTGCATGTTTACCTGACCGCCAATGATAATGATGCGGAGGGTAATGATGAATATGTTAAAGATGACGATGATTATGGTGATAATGATGATGATGATGATGATGATGATGATGATGATGATGATGATGATGATGATGATGATGATGATCGAGATGATGAAGATACTTCGCTAAATAAGATCAGGATGAATTAGATGACTTGGGGACACACCTAATAACTGTTCTCTAAGTTCTAAGTTCGTTTATACCGTAGTCATGACCTCTCTTGGTGCTGGACACAAACCTGCGGAATCCCGTTTACAGAAAGAATTCAAGCTAGCGACATTATTATTGTTTTGCATATGAGATGAGTTCTTTGGCATGTGCGAGATGAACAAGATTGGGATTAGAGGAGGCGAGATACGATGACATGAAAAGAACTGAGATGCGACACAACATGCAACAAGAAGAGCCGAGGTGCAACGAGAAGGGCTAGAGAAGAGAAGATATGCGGCACGACCAGATGAAACGAGCCGAGATGAGAAGCGACAAGACCAGATGGAAAAGAGAAGAGATAAGATGAGATGCGATGAGGAAATAAGTTGAGACAAGTTATTTAACAGGAGATCCTATGAGAACGAAAATGCTAATGGGAGAGGCAACAGAAGCTATTAACGTTTCCTTGAGTATTGCATAATAAGCGTTGGCCAAAGACCCAAGACTCCAAATACGGAACTTGTAGTCTAATCGATCCAATAGCGCTGATTCTCTGTACGGTGGGTCAGTGATCAGCAAATGGCTTCACTACGATACAAGCAGGCAATATGGGCTTCAAGAGTCAGTACACAGCTATCCAATAAATTGCTTTCACTCCCAACTGTTATTGCGTACCATAAATCACACCAACTGGCTACAATAAAAGACTAAAGACCCTTGCAACTCTCAAACGTGGTATTTCTCATAAAAAATCTGTGGTCAATTCATCTCACCAGACGTGTTCCACATCTCGAACCGTTGTTCTTAGTAGTCAATTCATCTAATCTTTTCTCATTTAGTCTCTATCTTCGATGAAAATGCGTCAAAACCAAATATAATACAAAATCTGAAGTTATCAATTAACGGTGCCACACATGGTCAAGAACAAGCGGTTTGTATAGACCTCCAATCGTTTTTGTGCGCTATACAGCTTATGGCAATTCTTCATAGCAGTAGATCGAGTCTTATTAGGCACAGGGTCAAAAATCTGCATCATTGGAAAAAATGAAGTTTTCGCGGGGTTACTGCTGCTGCTGATGATAATGGTGAGGACTTAAAAAATTCTTCTTCTTCTTCTTCTTCTTCTTCTTCTTCTTCTTCTTCTTCTTCTTCTTCTTCTTCTTCTTCTTCTTCTTCTTCTTCTTCTTCTTCTTCTTCTTCTTCTTCTTCTCCTTCTTCTTCTCCTCCTTCTTTTCTTGTAAGTTGTATTAGGGTCTTGGTAGGGTGCTGTACATCGGTCACTATCAAGTAATAATTCAACTTCAACAAGGACAATGATCCCCGTAAATTATTTTCTTCGTGGATACAAGTTTTATTCCTACCTCCTCCATCTCCTTTTTTTCCCTCCTTCTTTCCTTCTCCTTTTTTCCCTTTCACCCCTTCTTCTTCCTCCCTTTCTCCTTCTTGCGCATCCCTCTTTCTCCAACTCCCAGTTTCAATTTGTCTCTGTCACGCTCTGTCCCTACAGACCTTGTCATGTGTCAAGCTAAAATCTAATCTGTACTTTACGACCAGCCAGATTTCCTGTACTTTACGACCAGCCAGATTTCAGAAATAACGACAAATCAATTACTGTTATTTCATCTTCCAAGCAAAACAATCTATAGTAAATGACAGTGATACTGGTTTTTTATGTGATACCAAACCACAATGAAGTGAGAGACATTGGTGGTACATAAACTACTGTTCACCAAATAGTCAGAAACCACACTTTGTTATTACAACACTATCAGATACGATCAGATACAAGATTGGGACTCCACGCTGAAACTCATTTCTTGCAAGCGAATATCTAGTACTAGCCAAAATTAGTATAGAAATACTACGCTTGTTTACGAAATATAAAGCCTCATCGCTAACGACAGAAACTATCATCTGTAATTTTTTTTTTTAATCAGAAAATGTAGACAACACCACCAAAAACGCTATACATTATTGTCTTAACAGGTTTCCTAAAGATTAGTATAACAAAAGCAATGCATACTTAGTAGCAGATACACATCTGCTCTGATAGCTTCAAAACCAATGTTACGGAAACAATAATTCGCACGCTGACGTACATTATTATAGAAAACGTTGTGGTCTAGAAACGAAGCGGATCACAATTGAAGTAATAGTATAATATTGTTGGCATTAAAGGCTGTCAAGTCTTCACACCCTGAAGTCACTACGGTGAAAGGGTCAGGCATCGACCATCTGAGAAATGTTACTTGTTCCAAACTTACAGATCAATAGAATACACTTTCTTCTTCTTCTTCTTCTTCTTCTTCTTCTTCTTCTTCTGCTTCAGATTACCGTGCGAAGAATAACCCCACACATTAGACAGTAACCTTATGTTGCTCAACTCTTCCCAACCAGTCCTGATCTTATGCTCTAACCACTGTTCTCATTTCTCTACCATACAACTATACTAAAGTAGTCCCGGTACCAAGTGCTAACCCTTAGGCTAATGGTCAATGTAGTAGCTAAACGTCATTTTTTCCACCTCATCTGCATAATAATCCAAACTGCTGAAGCCCCATCTCCCAAAGTACGCTGATGAGTGTAAAATATTGTCCCCAAGCTATGCTTTCCACTCTGATAACCATAGGCCTAATGAACTGTTCTTATATAGATTTATCCGGTTACACGCTGCAATAAGTTATACAACAACCTTAAGATCTCATGCGAATCCATCATCATCATCATCATCATCATCATCATCATCATCATCATCATCATCATCATCATCATCATCATCATAATCATCATCTAACGATGACGAAGCTGCTCATGCTTTTCTGTTGTTGGTGTTGATGACGATGATCATGGTGACGATGACGATAATGACGGCAACGGTGAGGACGACAACAATGTTCATGATGATGAGCAGAAGGGGCGCAGAATGACGATAATGATGAAATTGTTCAGTTAGGCTCATGACATAGTAACACGCGAAAGGTTTAAAAGATTAGTATTCATCGTGAAATCATGAGAACAGTACATTTGGTTCCTGAACATCAGTTTGCAAGATGACTATAGATAATATAACAGTTCAGTTCAGTTGGGACTTGTGTAAGCCTTATTACGGCATTGTAGTGTCCCATGACAATAGAAGAAATCTTACAATGGCTTAACTTAATTGAATGGGTGTGTCGATAGACAATGGGAGGTCTAAACATCAAGACATTCA
The DNA here is from genome assembly GCA_036898135.1 of Oncomelania hupensis. Taxonomy (NCBI): domain Eukaryota; kingdom Metazoa; phylum Mollusca; class Gastropoda; order Littorinimorpha; family Pomatiopsidae; genus Oncomelania; species Oncomelania hupensis. Next base: position 58,029,457 of record CM072511.1, on the reverse strand, counting down.
AACAACCTATATCTCTCCTTCCCCACTCCCATACACGCACTCTCTTTCCACCCTCTCTCTCTCTCTCACACACACACACGCGCGCGCACATGGATACACACAAACATCTTTCCCTCCCTCTCTCTCTCACACACATACACACACATTGTTACACACAAATGTACACTGTCACACACACATACATTGTTACACACGAATATTCACTGTCACACATACACATACACACACATACAGACAGAGAGGCAGAGACAGACAGACAGACAGACAGACATACACACATACACACTAATAATAATGTAAAATGGTTTGTTGTTTAGTTATGTTTATGTTATTCTGTTATTGAATAGATTTTAAAAAACGAATACCACCAAATGTTAGGGCAGTGACATGAAGAAAAAAGAAAGAAATCAGAGAAGAAATGTGAAGTGGGAAGAAATGTTCCATTCCATATTAATATGTTGAAATGTTACGTGTAAGTATTAGAATTCTAATAATTAGAATTTCTAATTAAAAGGGGAGAGAGAGAGAGAGAGAGAGAGAGAGAGAGAGAGAGAGAGAGAGAGAGAGAGAGAGAGAGAGAGAGAGAGAGAGAGAGAGAGAGAGAGAGAGAGAGAGAGCAATAACACGATTCCTTTTTCAACTGCATGGCGAATTTCCCGTGGTATGCAAGACTGATGAGTTCATTGCGTGTTTGGTACTGATGCACATGTGTGTTGACCTCCGCACCGCAATACAACATTTCTTTAATAGTAACACAACACCATTGCTCGTATTTTATTTTCCTTCATTAATCATTCTGCTCACGTCCACACCCACTCCCACGCGGCGAAAAACATACGGACTACCGAGTTCCCCCCACACAACCGAAACCGCAATGCCGGCATTGCTCTAAGAAAAAGAAGGCTACAAATAAACATTTTGTTGGAAACCATTCTAATTCACACACAAAACTAACAATTAAGCCAGGTCGAAAAATTACAACCGTATTCGAGTACTTTCTGGCTGGCAAGAACAACAACGAATTTGCGACAGAAGCAATATTTCATCGCTTTGGGCTCATCACTAATTATCTCGGTCACTGCCATCTGTTTGTTGTTTCAGCGGTCAAGCGAGTTTTGTGGTGCCAGCCCAGCCTAAACAATGCCGTGGTCAACAGCGGAACACACTAGCAAACACGCCTGGCCGAACAGAACAGTACTGGTACAGCACGAGGGCCGTGATTCGGGACGACAGCGATGGTCAAAACAAGGCACGTTCACGCAACACGTAAACCAGCACACAGAAAGCAACACATTGAGAGAAGGATGATGATAACAGTCCAAGAGCTCTTACCTATAGTTCCAAGTGGAAAAGGATTTTCCAACGGCGCTCCGCTGCTAGATAGCGAGTAATGGCCTACTTGGGCGAGAACCGCCAGAAAGAACACCTCTGATAGTCCAGTCATATCTCATCCCCTGGTCCGTGAGGAGAAACTAGCAAATATTTTGAGTTCTAATTCAAAACGGACCCATGTTTCTAACAGACTGCACAGGAAAAAGAACCCTAACACACCAAGATGGCAGGTACTCGGTGAATATTCATGACACGCGTGACGTCACGTCTGACGTCTCCGCGCGCGCAGTTCTGTGACAGCAGCCGGAGGACAGGGCGAGTATCGGCAGCGTAGAAAATGCTTCAGCGGCAGGCAAGCACGCTGGCATCACCAAGAATACAAACACTAGAGAGAGAGGGAGAAACACACACACATGAAGAAGTTCCTCGCTATACTGCTACTGTGTGTGGGTGTGGGGACAGCAACTCACGACGCTGAAAGTACCCTCACCGCAGCGAGTATAGAGTAAATAACTACTAAACTTTGCACCCAATTAGGCTACCCACTTTCTCTCACCAAATATGATGGTTTTCACTTCATACATAAAACAAAACTAAAACTTTCTTGTAGGCCTACTACTGTACATGGGGAAAGCAACTCGTACAACGCTGAAAATACCCTCACAGCAGCGACACTGCAATAGAGTAAATAACTGCTAAACTCTACTTCCATATAGGCTACACACATTCTTTCACCAAAAAATGATGATTTCCACTGTAATACAATACAGAACTACAACAGCCTTTTAGTACTACTTGAAAAAACAACGCTTTAAAGACTAGAGATTTTAAAAAAAGAAAATAAAAGAAAAACGAACACCAGGGCTAAACTTTGCTGTCCATTTGCGATCGCACTACACATTCTGACATACTTCTGTTTTATATATAATCTTCGCGGAATTTTGAAACGCTTCAGAAAGAAAACAATGTGTACAGTACAGTGACATTAGGCCCCCAAACCACACTTCTTCAAACTGTCACCTCTCGGACACAGTGTGCGCATTGGGCAAAGTTTACTCGACACTTTAGATATCTCTTTCCCGCACGCGCTTGTGGACACAGAGATAAGTGTTGACACACCCGCAAATATAGGCCTATAGAAAGAGTGAGACTGCACGGTAAGCCCTGTTTTCTTGTAGGCCTGGAGTTGCAAGGAGTGGTTGATAGGCCTAAGACTCCCAAGCTCATGTAGTTCAGTAGTAGTAAAGATAACTTGTGTAATTATAGTCTTTGGTAATAATGTAGGCTATCCCTTGTAGTAGGCTATTATTGCTATTATTTACTTCGTTTCTTTTTATATTTATTTTATTTTTTAAAAATTTTATTTGTTTAATTTATTTCATTTTTATTTTATTTTATTTTATTTAAGTGGTTTTTTATTTGCTGGCGGGAGGGGGGAGTTTAGGAGGGGCTAATGTCACTTGTGAATTGGTCGAACGGCAAATACCTTTACCTGTATGGACATCTTGATTTTAGATGGTCCTAAATAGTGTGTTTGTGTGTGTGTGGGTGTGTTTGTGTGGGTTTGTGTGTGTGGTCGTGTATTTATGGACAAATGGGGTGCTAAACTTGCCTTTTTATGCACAAAATGGGGCATTTAGCTCGCGCCCCGCTTTTTTTTCAGCGCCCCACTTTTTTCAAGTACATAGGAGTGCTCTTTTAGTACATAAAAATGCCCTTATAGGGCATGGGGTTGTTTTAAGTACATGGGAGTGCTCTATGCTGGACGAGTTGTTTTCTGGACAAATTTGAAGTAAAAGGGTTAGGGTAAGGCTTACGGTTAGAAGACGAAATAGGTAAACTTTTTGAAAGAAAATAGACATTTTTGGATCTAATTCTTACAGTTTTAGATTAATTTTCCTCTATTTCCGTTAAAAAAAAACACACTTTCCGTTCACTCTATTTGGTCCAAAACCCCAATTTTCCATGAATAAAGAATTGGTTTTGATGTGTGTGTGTGAGTGTATGTGTGTGAGTGTGCGTGTGTGTATGTGGCTAGGTAGAAACGACGTTACTCTGACATACACTTGAAACTCTACGTACTTTTTTTTGACGGCCCCGTTATTTTGACGTCAAAATAGTGTTCCGTTAGGGTTAGGGTTGTGTTAGGCTTAGGGTTACGTTAAGGGTTAGGGTTAGGGTTTGGGTTTGGGTTAGGGTTAGAGATAGCTTAAAAAAATTGCAAAATGTCAAAATAATGTCAAAATGATGGTAGGTTTGTCAAAATAATGTATGTAGAGTTTCAAGACAGTCATCACAATGTCGTTTCTACAAAAATGGGTGTGTGTGCGTTGCCTCTCTCCCCAACCACCCAAATGGTTACGAGAACCCCTTTACCTTTCTACACCAACAACAATAGTGGGTTTTTTGTTTGTCTAGCCAGGTATTCTTTTTTATTTTGATTTATTGTTGCTTTAGGTCCAGCGGACTCCTCCGAGCCAAATCAGGACCGGACAACCCCCGATCCGCATAAAAGATCTGCTGAAACAACCCCAGTGGGAAAATTGAATGCCCTCCAACGGCCAGTCACTTTACAATAAAGACATCCCACGCGGGGGACGGCTGAGGGTTGACCTCAACTACGCGAACACCCCGGTTACAAAAACAAAATAGAATACAAACATCATTATAAATCATCAAAAAAAACACATACATATAAAATGCCTATAGTGCTAAATAGTACAATCATAGGAAGCCCTAGTGACCACCCGGCAGAAAGCGTCCAACACTCCCAAGCTGATCCAACAGACCCCATACACAAACAAGGAGTCTTGTCCAGGAAGAGTTTTCAAGAGAAAAGGTAGGTCATTGATCTAGCGAAGAAGAAGATAGTATAGCAGAGTGAAGGACAGAGCAGGAATAGGAAAGAGTAAATGAGGAAGACAGCGACAGTGGGAATTTAAAGCACTAAATTTCCATAAAGTGGGGATACTATTTATACTGAAAACCCCCGGCACTCCAACGGGGGTACTGTTGCCGCAGTGAATCTGTCTTGCCTATAAAGGAAAGACAGGTTTTCAACTGTGGCTTTCACTGTTCCCTTTATAGGTTTGAACAATCTACAGTGGCAAGATTGCTCATGACCCCAAGGGGTAGCCAGGTATTCTTTAGCGGGTACAGTTTAAACAAAGCACATGTGTAAACATGGCCTATTTTTTTTTAAGTATGAGGAGTTTTATTTGCAAAATGTTATCTAGACGCGTTCATTCTGCCCTCTCAAATCTTGCAACATCCGTTCGCCCTCATTTTTAGATCCTTTAACCCACTGTGCGAGTCAAGTTGCCTTTGAGTGTTTGGAGTACAAATCCATCGCGTACACCTGAAGATAACAGTTCGTAACTCTATTGCTTTATTGTATGACTGTGGCTGCCTATTCCCGACCATAGGCTATACTTCATGGTTTTAACAGGTGCGAGCTTGCCAAAGTACGTGCGAGCGCGCGCGCCAATGTATTTGTGTGTTTGTGTGTGTGTGTGTGTGTAATGGAAAATAATTTTGAGGGATGGGCTAGGGGAGAGGGGGGGGGGTAAATACGGGGTTTGTGTATTTTGTTTGTGTGTATGCGTGTATGTATATATGTAAGCCTATGTATGTACATGTATGTGTGTGTGTGTGTGTGTGTATGTGTTCATTATATTATCTACATACAGAGAATCCACATACATTATCAAAAACGTGTGTTGTGTGTGTAAAGATAATAAAATGAGTCTGCCTTTGCTTGCCTCCGTGTGTGTATGTGCGTGTGTAGGTGTCTGTTCGTGCGCGTTTGTGTGTGTGTGTGTGTGTGTGTGTGTGTGTGTTTGTGTGTCCTTGTTTACATAGTATTATCTGGACAAATCAGTGAACATCTACATAACTTGTATTGACATGCCTACTTGTTTTGACGTCAAAACAATGATCCGTTAGGGTTAGGGCTGGGTTAGGGTTAGGGGTAAGGTTAGGGTTAGGATTCGAACACAGCAAAGTATTTTAAAAATGGGGACGAAATATGACCTATTGTCAGCACAACGTAGGTGGCGTTTGGGAAAGTCATCATAATACTGCGTAACCTCGGTGTGTGCGTTTGTGTGTGTTCTCCAAAACTAAAATAGAATGTATGCATTTCCTGACGTTTCCTTGTCTGTGCTTAGTTTTAACACTATAAACGAAGTACGAATTAATTACTTCTGTAAATTTAATTTAATCCCGAAACGCTGCATGGTCACATGAGGTCATACTAATAATCACATCCCCACGCCCACCTACCAACACACACACGCACACACACACACACACACGCGCGAAAGGTAAATCAATGCATATTTAAAGAACACTGTTATATTAAAATATACCATGGGAAAATAAGAAACAATCATGCATTTGAATAAAAATGACTTTTACTTTATAAACATCTCTCTCTCTCACATACACACACACACACACACACACACACACACACACACACACACACACACACACACACACATGCTCAAGCCCATACACGCGCACCCTCAATTATACTTACAACTCACACTTTTAAAACTGGGCTAAATCGATACATTTCATATTTATAAACATACATTCCACATTAACATTAAAGTGGAGTTATAAGGGGAAAAATGCAAGTGTTTCCCTAGTAACGAATAAACTGAAAAATACAATAATTACATTATTTATTTTAATTATTATTTCATTCATCTTTATGTCTTTATTCTTTTACCGATTCCAAACCAGTACTTTCAATTATTCATAGAGGGGAGAAAGAGAGTGGAAAGAGAAAGAGAGAGATTAACCATCTCGCCCATGTCGTAAGTTCAGATGGGCCAAAAGAATCATTGCCAAAAGAATCATATTCATAGGATTTGGTGTTAGTTTTGCTATTTCAACTGACAAAAGCATTGCAAGTTCTTGTTTTCACGTGCTTTCTGCAAAACTAACTCGTTCTGCCGCGCGATGATAAAACAGTGTTTGTCCTTTTTTTTTTCTCTCTTTTTTTTGTTTAGTTTATATCCTCGACGATGATACGACGAAGCGCATCTTCAGTGTGAAGTTTGAACGTTGGGTGTCTCTAAATTGCATGATTTTTTTAATACTTAATAAATTGAATTTAAAACATTTCTTTGATATAGTGAAAAATATGGATTGACGCAGTACGATGGCCAAGGCACACAGAGAATGTGGCATTCGCACAAAATTGTCCAAAATCTGCTCTCTTCATCAAGGTCCATTTTTTTAAACATTAACAACAACAACCAAACACACACACACACACACACACACACACACCTACACACACGTCGCCAACCACACGCGCACTCACGTACAAACACACCTCCACCCTCACCCTCACACACGCACACACACCCACCCACACGCTTACATAGATACACACACGCAAGCACACACACACACGTGCATCCCTACCACCAACCACACCCACCCCAAACCCATTAACCTACAATCATACATACCTAATTATACGCACATACATATACACACATGAGCGCGCGTAACCCCCCCCCCCCCTCTCCACACCGCCATCTCCTACCCCCTACACACAGTCATAGAAGTTTAATATTTCTCTAACATAAATCTGTGAAGTTAGTGTAGCAAAGAGTTAATCCGAGTTATTAAAAGGAAAGCAGGTGCGACCTGCATAATTATAAGGCACCTACTCTCTCTCTCTCTCTCTCTCTCTCTCTCACACACACACACACACACACTCTCTCTCTCTCTTTCTCTCTTGCCATTAACATGTTTTATGTTTGAAACAATAAAATGTCTTACGTATTTCTTTCACATACACACACACACACACACACACACACACACACACACACACACACACACACACACACACACACACTTCGTATATTATTTCAATTACAAAATAAATAAAACGCAAAAGGACTTTCCCACTTAATTTTCATCCTTTGTCATATTTTTACTTTTCATAACTTTTTCTTTTAATACTTCTTTTCATATTCGTATATATATATATAACAAAAAGAATAGGGAAAAAAAACTCTTAAAATAATCTCGTTTTCCCCTTTTCAATTTTTTTCATTTTCTTTCTGTTCATCACTTTTCACCCTCTCCATTTTTTATTCGTTGTTCTCCTTTTTTTTACATTTGCCTTCCTTCATTCTTTAGTTCTTATTTATTTTATAACATATATTTATGAACACACATACAAGTGCTAGAAGCACACTTGCCAATCATGAAACGTCTTTTAGCTGTGGCAACACTCAGAGATAGCAAGAAATTTCAAACAAAAATATTAGAAATACAGATTACATCAGTGAAGATTTTCGTTGTTTTAAGCTGTAAAAAATGTACATAGAAATTTCCTTTGAAATTCAACAAAATGATTTTAAGAACAACAATAATTTTAACATCAATTACAGTGATATATTTCTGTCTAATAGAATCATACTTTGGACAGTCGAACAGGAAATGAACTTCGTCTTCGATGCAGTCTGGACAAAAGGGACGATCACGGTTGACTTCCAGTCTGATATCTTTTGTTTATTCCCAATTCATGTATTCCTAGAAGTAATCTAATCAAACAATCATGAAAGCGTTTAATTGTGATTTTGTTTAGGTACAATTCAAGTCTGTGTTCCCGTTTTAACTATTCGGTAGATTAAGTACCTATCACTTAAAATCAATTTCACCTTCCAATCTTCATTAAAACTCTCAATCATTCTTTTTTTTTTTTTTTTAAAGAATTTCCAGGAATGCAAGTTCACTTGGTATCCCACCTTCTGTCCAGACGTCAAGTTAGCCGTGTTGTTCCAGACATGTTTTAATTTTTGAAAGCCAATTTCCTGCCGAGTTATCTCTGTTCAAAGAATTTCCTAACATTGTTTCTACTTCTTTGGGGATTCTGGAAGAGGACATTTTCGTACACAAAAAAATAGCGGATTCTATTTAAAGAGGGTACCGACCCGTTTCCCCGTATACCAGGTGGTTCGGAGTTTTACTAGAAACACTGAGAAGTCTCGTGCAAGCAAATAAATGCATTGACTCGACACCTCTGAGTTAGATGTCTTCTCTTTCTTGCCCCTGTCTAACCCTCACCCTGCCTCCCCTCTTCTCTCTCTCTATTTTCTCACACTCACACACACACACGTAAGCTTACTTAAAGGCACTCACAAACACACGAGAACACACACACACGCACACACACACACACACACACGCGCGCGCATACATCCCCACCCCTCCCAAAGATGAAAGTTTAAAACGTTAGTCTGGTTCTTCACACTGTCAATTCTTTGTTTCTCAAGACGAATCACGTTACCTATCTGTCACGGTTTATTTTTGTCCTCCTTTGCTCTTTTCCTCCTTCCCCTTCTCCTCTTTAGCTTCCTCCTCTATCATCATGAGTGTCCTAAAGAACTAACCTAGATAGCTATAGCGTTCATAGCATCCACTATACTTCTATTATTATGATTTTTATTATCATCATCATCATCATCATCATCATCATCATCATCATCATCATCATCATCTTCATCATCATCATCATCATCATCATCATCATCATCATCATCATCATCATCATCATCATCATCATCATCATCATCATCTTCATCATCATCATGATCATCATCATCATCATCATCATCTTCATCATCATCATGATCATCATCATCATCATCATCATCATCATCATCATCATCATCATCATCATCATCATCATCATCATCATCATAATCACCATCATCATTAGCTTCCTCCTATATCATAATGAGTGTCCTAAATAACTAACCTAGATATCTATAGCGTTCATAGCATCCATTATACTTCTGTTTATTATTATTATTATTATTATTATTATTATTATTATTATTATTATTATTATTATTATTATTATTATTATTATTATTATTATTATTATTATGGTCATCACCATCATCATCATCATCATCATCATCATCATCATCATCATCATCATCATCTTCATATTACAATACTGTTAACCTCATCCGTCATTTTGAAATGTTTTTTCTTCAGTCGCTTTTCATGTCACGAAATTACACTGTAGAAGAGGCACTAAGAGTCAGTTGCCATGACGACGGCAACACGTAAGAGCTAAAAGGACAGTTTTTATTTAAAAAAAAAAAACACACCAGCGGCTGAATTAGTTCGATTATTAATTTCACAGTAAACGCCGTGTTTCATTCTGACGCCTTTAGCCTTAATGAATGCTTCTCTTTCTTTGAACCGAGTCTGTGCAGCAAGGAAGGTTATTTCAGTTTTGGTCTTCGATATTATTAGTATTGATTACGTGCTATTTAATATATTCCACATAATAAAACAGAGTAAGGTCTATTTTGTTTAAGATCATATGAAATGCTATGTAACCTCTCAACCACCCCTTGGGGTCATGAGCAATCTTGCCACTGTAGATTGTTCTAACCTATAAAGGGAAAAGTGAAAGCCCCAGTTGAAAACCTGTCTTTCCTTTATAGGCATGACCGATTCACTGCGGCAACAGTACACCCGTTGGAGTGCCGGGGGTTTCAGTATAAATAGTATCCCCACTTTCTGGAAATTTAGTGCTTTAAATTCCCACTATCGCTGTCTTCCTCATTTGCTCTTTCCCATTCCTGCTCTGTCCTATCACTCTGCTATACTATCTTCTTCTTCGCTAGATCAATGACCTACCTTTTTTCTTGAAAACTCTTCCTGGACAAGACTCCTTGTTTGCGAATGAGGTCTGTTGGATCAGCTTGGGAGTATTGGACGCTTTCTGCTGGGTGGTCACTAGGGCTTCCTATGATGTTATTATTTAGCAATATAGGCATTTTATATGTATGTGTTTTGTTGATAGTTTATAATGATGTTTGTATTCTATTTTGTTTTTGTAACCGGGGGTTCGAGTAGTTGGGGTAAAGCCTCAGCCGTCCCCTGCGTGGGATGTCTTCATTGTAAAGTGACTGGCCGGTGGAGGGCGTTCAGTTTTCCCACTAGGGTTGTTTCAGCAGATCTTTTATGCGGATCGGGGGTTGTCCGGTCCTGATTTGGCTCGGAAGAGTCCGCTGGACCTAAAGCAACAATCAATCAATCAATCAATCAATCAACCTCTCCCCCCCAAAAAAATAATTAAATTTTTTTAATAAAATAAAATAACTTAAAAATAAAATAAAAAATAAAATACAATTATTAAGTAAGTACAATAAAATAAAATGTCAGCAATGCAAAATTAGTCCTGCCTGAGTATTGTGTAGCTTACCTGTGACATTGAATGTGGCGAGTAATGACTGCATCAATTAGGAGTCCTTTGATAGACTCAGGCCGTGAAGTTATCAGACTCAGGCGGTGATGTTATCAAGGACAACAGTTTCCTACGTCTTTTAGCTGCTTATTCGCCCCCATCGGGGAGCTTCCGTCGTAACACTGTGGATTAATGAGCTCTTCTATAACATATCTAGTTGTAAAAAGTGGCCCCCCCTCCTACTCCAAAAAAAAAAATAAAAAAAAATTGAGTAACCTTCAACTGAAATTTAATGATGAGGATGACGACGATGTTGATGATGGTGATGGCGACGACGACGACGATGATAATGATGATGACGATGATGATGATGACGATGATGAAGACGACGACGACGACAGCGATGATGATGGTAATGATGATTATAATGATGATTTTTGCAGTCATGCTGGGCGCATGTTAAAATGACAAATGCCATTGCCAATTCACACAAGCGGAAAACAGTAAGTCCTCTTTAAATGTTTCTGGAAGAACAAAAACAAAAACAAAAACAAAAACAAAAAAAACAACTCCAGAAATGTTGAAGATTGGAAGAGAGACCGAAAGAACGAAAATGACAGAATAAAAAAGGTGACAAAGGAATAATCATGAAAAATATGAACGTTACAGACCTGAAGAAAGGAAACGAAGGACATTATAACAAACAAGATGCAGCATTACATACAACAAGATGGCAAGCCATATAAAATATATTTCCAAGACAACCACATAGATCCATTTGCAAATCGAGTTGAGTTGTGGTCTGTTTTATTCACACACACACACCTACACACACACACGCACACCCACACATCAACAGCGACCTAAAAAAAAACCACCACTGTACAGTTCTAAATAAATAAATGTAACAACACACACAATTGAAAAAAAATGTAAACAACAATTATAAAACATAAAAATAAAAATAAAAACTGAGGGCAAAGACACACAGAAGAAAACTTCCAACACACCTATGAAATAAAATTATTAAAAATAATAATTAGAAGAAAACAATTTGTTTTACTTTAGCCTACGAACATTAAACCCCGCATCATTTGCACACGAAGCAAAGGGAAGCGTGACAGAAGGTGGAATGACAGAAGGGAGAAGGGACAAAAAATGGAAAGACAGATGGTTGACTGGACAAAATGGAGAATGGACGAAATGGAGAAAGACAAAACGGAGAAAGGCAGAAAGGAGACTGGACAAATTGGAGAACGGACAAAGGGGAGAATTGACAAAAGGGAGAACGTTCAAACAGGAGATTGGACAAAATAAATCTAACTTATGTGATAAATTGTATTCATAAACATACACACTAAATTTTATTCATAAACATACACACTAAAATCATGTATCAGGACGTAAAATACTTTGAAAAACGTCAAAAATTAAAGTTTTGAGCGATTCCCTGCAGAAAGCCCAGGAATTCAACATGTACATTTGTTCTGGTTTCGCACTCTGCCACGATTCTTTGCGTTTGTAATACCTCCATAATCACAGTGGTAAACACAATAAAAGAAAAAACGAAAGAAACTGAACACCAGCTACTTTGAACAACAACTCAAATATTTAGTGTTTTTAATTCGATAAAGAGTTTCAACAACTCACTCTCAACAACTCAAATTCCTTTGAATACAAGTATTATTATCCCTTTGAACAACAACTCAAATCGTCATTCTCCCTTTTTTACCCGGTTTCCCTTTTCTCTATTCTTCCTTTTATCATTTCTCCCTTCTGTTCATTCTCCCTTTTGTCCGTTCTCCATTTTGTCCATTCTCCCATATGTCTATTCCCCAATTTGTCTTCTCCATTTTGCATTTCTCCCTTTGGTCGATTCTCCGTTCTGTCGGCCACCCGAAGCAAAGATAATATCAAACAAACTAACGGTAACTGAAACGAAATCTGTTTAACAAACTATATATTTTGCTGAGTGCACTGTCTGATGCGCTTTGCGTAAAGAATTGGCACCAGCGACTTTGATCTCTGAGGTAGAGTAAATATGATTGCGCGGGAACCTGACCACAGACCTAAGTAAGTTTGGTCAAAATCCTTTCACTGGTTCTTGAAATATGGCGTCCAATGGACCAACACAGCCCATAAAATAAGCATTTTCAAAAGTGTTAATTTAATTGGCGGTGTTGCTACTCGGCTTTATCCCAAAGAACCAAAATGAAAACGTGGAATGATAGTCCACAATCTAAACTAACAGCAAGCAGAACATTGTCAAAATCGAGTCACCCGGTTTTTAGATACATTACATTACATTACATGATTATTGCTTTAGGTCCAGCGGACTCTTCCGAGCAAAATCAGGACCGGACAACCCCTGATCCGCATAAAAGATCTGCTGAAACAACCCTAGTGGTAAAACTGAAAGCTCTCCACCAGCCAGTCACTTTACAATAAAGACATCCCACGCAGGGGACGCTGAGGCTGTACTCTAATTTATCGAACCCCCGTTTACAAGAACAAAATAGAACTCAAACATCATTATACATTATCAACAAAACACATACATATAAAATGCCTACATTGCTAAATAATAACATCATATGAAGCCCTAGTGACCACCTGCCAGAAAGCGTCCAATATTCCCAAGCTGATCCAACAGACCTCATACACAAATAAGGAGTCTTGTCCCAGAAGGTTGTTCAATAAAAAAAAAAAGGTAGATGACTGGTCTAGCGAAGAAGAAGATAGTATAATAGATTGATAGAACAGAGCAGGAATGAGAAAGAGCAAATGAGAAAGACAGCGACAGTGGGAATTTAAAGCACTAAATTTCCAGAAAGTGGGGATACTATTTATACTGAAACCCCCGGAACCCCAACAGGGGATTTTAGATACAGCGCAAAACATGTTTAGAAAATGGTGAAGCTCAATGACCATCACACAAGCCATTGGACAACATGATGACATGCTCACAGTGGTGAAGAAACGGAAACTCCGATGGTATGGCCACGTCACCAGAACATCACGCCTTGCAAAGACCATCCTGCAAGGCACTGTGCAAGGAGGCAGAAGAAGATGGAGACAGAAAAAGAGGTGGGAGGAAAACATTCGAGAATGGACTGGCTGGACACTGAGCGAAGGTATGAGGGTTGCTGAGGACAGAGAAAGATGGAGTATTCTGGTTAAACGATCATATATGGTGGCCCAACGACCTTCGAGTTACGGGATAGAATAGGATAGGATAGGAAGGTCAATGACCTTGAAGAAAATACAAATAAGGATGACCCAGCATGCTTAGCAGTAGTTTAAGTATGCACAAAATAAACATGATGAATTTTGGTTCCATTATTTTTTTAAGGTAAGACCAAAAGTATGTGTTTTGAACAAAAAAGTAAAATTCAGAGCGATTGACCGACCGACTGGCCGACTGTTTGACAACCAGACTACTACTGAAGGATGGCTCATAATTTGATGTAACGGTATACCAAATATCATCAAAATCGGTCAAGCCGTTTTGAGAAATTGAGCAATATTAATGCACGGGAGGCAGGCCACTAACCTAGGTAATTTTTCTAAAAGGTTTGGTCAAAATCTGGTCAGTGGTTCTTGAGAAATGGTTTCCAACTGACAGATGGAAGGAGGACGGACCGACATATCGACACACCGACCGACCGACGTATGGCTCGCTCTGATTTCCCCCGATTGTTTCAAAGTGCGTGGTTGTAAAGGTCAGAGCAGTACTCTGTCCATCTATCCAAGACTTCTTGTTCTTCTGTAAGGCATAATTATGCCAGACTTGCTTTGGATCACTTGTCAGCCGCTTCACAGTCTGATGCTGTTGTTCTTGTTCAGACTGTTCTCTATTTGCTGGCATTGATCTTCTATCCAGTTCTCCTTTGCAGCGCGCATGCCTTTTTGGGTGTTATTGTTGATTTTTAGGTAGGCATCAGCTCCCTATGAGGTGTTCTTTTTCCTTTTCATCTCTCTTCTTTTATCACACAGATTCAAAAGTTCAGGTGTGATCCACGGTTTCTTCTTTGGGCGATGCTTGCCAAGGATCTCAGTGGCGGCATCTATCACACCTGGAATTGAAGGCGGTGGCGACATCTACTTCACCAGCTCCCAAAATAAGCAGTGGTGCAAATTTCCCTCCAACTGTGGCTTAAAATATTTCTGCCACATCCAGATCTTGCAGTTTGTCCCGGTCGAACTTCAGTCTAGTTCACTTTGCTGTGCTTACTCTCTTCAAGTGGAGCCGGAAGGACATCATCACGAGATCGTGATCACTTCCAATTTCTGCTCACGAAAAAGTGCGTGTCCTGCCAATGTTGATTCTTGAACTAAAGCGTGTCTTGACCATGATGTAGTCGATCTGGTTATGATGCTCCCCGCCGGGACTGTGCCATTTCCATCGTCTGGATTTTTGTGGAGACCAAGCGCGTTTGCCAGTATCAGATTGTTGTATCTGGCTAACTCCAAGAGTCTCAGACCCTTGCCATTTGTCTCGTCGTTGCAATGGGGTCCACATGTGTCTCCCCAGTTGTGGTGCGCATCTTGGCCAACCTTGGCATTCTAGTCGCCGTAAACTATGACTATGTCCTTCTTCGGCATTTGATGAAGGACAGTCGGTAGATGTTCATAGAAATCATCCACTTCACTGTCGTCATAGTCTGATGTTGGGGCATAGGCCTGGATGATGGTGATGTTGAAAGGGTATGCTCTCAGATGGAGGATGGTAATGAGTCTACTGGAGACTGGGCGGCAACCCATGATAACCCATGACAGTGGCTAGAATGTCTCTGTGGACAAAGAATCCAACGCCGTGTTCGTGCCTGTCTTCTCTCCCGCTGAAATAAAGCTTGTGGCCTTTGTCGGTAGTTGTTTCACATAGGCCTTCCCTGCGCAGTTCGCTGATGCCTAAAGTGTTCCATCGGTAGTGATCCAGATCGTGGGCAAGTTCTTCTAATTTTCCTTCCGCAGTTAGGGTCCTGACATTCCAGGTTCCTACGACGATGTTGTCTCTCGTGCGAATCTTGCTCAGTTGTCCATCAGTAGCACACTATCACCTCCGTCCCGGTGGCCAACGGAAGGCGCGGTCCTTGGTGACGCGGGCGACGACCGATCCGGTATGGAATGAGTGGATCTTTTCATCATAAGGCAAGAAAGACCTTGCAGGGCCCAGTCCTCTCCAGGCTGTTGGCCACAGCCGAAATCCACGAATGCAGTGTGGCTCGCCTAGGCCCCGAGCTCGTGGTCGTTGAACTTGTAGTAACGTGAGGTTCCTCCGCCCTGGCCGGTGACTTCTGTATAGAAGACTTTTGCACAATGATGCCGTGCTGACATCACCCCTGTTAGTCGCCTCTTACGACACGCCGGGAAACGTTGGGTATATTCTATTCAGTGGCCGAACCCACCAACAACACTAATAGCATCAACACGGACATCAAAGTCCAAGGCCAAATCCTCAACACAGTGCATAGTTTCAAATATTTAGGAGCCATTGTATCAAACAATGAGTCCCGACAGGACGTCCTATAAAGGATCGCACAAACAACTGCTGCCCTGACAAGGTTGAAGCCCATTTGAACCATCAATCTACATTCCAAGGTAAGTCCGACAGACTATCACACAAGCCATTAGACAACACGATGACATGCTCACAATGGTGAAGAAACGGAAACTCCGATGGTATGGCCACATCACCAGAGCATCAGGCTTTGGAAAGACCATTATGCAAGCATGCTGCAAGGAGGCAGAAGAAAAGGGAGACAAAAAAGAGGTGGGAGGACAACATTTGAGAATGGACTGGCTGGACACTGAGCGAAGCCATGAGGGTTGCTGAGAACAGAGAGAGATGGAGTATGCTGGTTAAGCGATCATCTGTGGTGCCCCTACGACCTTCGAGTTACGGGATAGGAAAGGATAGGATATGTTTCAAAGTATTTTTAGATTCCTCTGGAATTACAAAACTTGAAAAAAGGGAACTCAACAGCAGAAAATAATTGAAAGCTGCAGATAGGCTTACGTTAATAAATTAATAAATGAGTGAGAGGGGAGAGAGACAGACAGACAGACAGACAGACAGACAGATAAGTAGAGTATGGTAACCGGGGTGAGGACAACAAGCACACAACGGATCTGAGCCTAATAAGGCCTAGGACTATTAAGTATTATAATTCAGTGTTCACTTACGGCGTTTGTCTTGGCAGTCTCAGACTTTGCCAGCCACGCATTCATCTCGTTTTGTGTTAGCCCAGTGTATTATTATGAAATAAAAAATAACTGGACGCACAAGATGTCTCTCTTTGGCCACATTTATTCCTGGATCAATACATGTACAGCTATGTTCCCGGTCATAAAATGAAATGGCATTAACTTTAGCTCTGCCGCTATTTTTCATTTCCTTTTGTCGATCCTACAAGGCTTATAATGCATTCGGAATGCAATAAACTAAGTCCGTTAGAAGTTTAAAAGTAGCATTGTTTCAATGTCCGTGGAGGCTTTGTATATGACGTCACGATCAGCATTTTTTGTCGCCGTTTAGAAAATATTCGCCGAAGTCACCATCACCATCATGGTCGTCATCATCATCATCATCATCATCATCGTCGTCATCATCATCATCATCATCGTCATCATTAATCATCACTCATCATCATTATTATCATCATCATTATCATCACAACCATCACCATCACCACCATCACTACCATCACCATCATCATCATCATCAACAATCATCCATCATCCCTCATCATCCCTCATCATCATCATCATAATCATCATCATCATCATTATCACCACCACCACCACAACCAAAATTGTAACTAACGATCATCATACCATTTTTTGCAGCATCAACACTACCACCAACAGCAGCAACCTCGTCATCATCATCACCTACATCACCATCGTCGTAGCCTTTCAGCAGCACTAGCAGAAATTCTTTTTAGAATTCAGTGTTGTTATAACGGAAAACAAAAATAACGAATTGCAATAACGAGTCAGAGGAAGACCTCTGAAAAACGAAAAGCGAAGCTAGAGAAATCGTATATCTTTTGTTCAGTGTATCATTTGTTTAGTATATCATTTGTTTACTTTTTAAATACTTTGTCTACAATGTATTCTATATAACAAGTTATTTATAAACGACTTGTAAAGTTAATCTGCCAGTAATAAGCTTACTATTCCACGTAAAACAGTATAAAATCAACCATCATGAAAATTTTGTTTTGCATTGAAATTTATTAGAAAATATTAGCAATTTTAATGAGCAGGTTTGTAATGGAAACTGCATAACTAATTCTGGAAAACGTAATAAGGGATGCGACTATAAATTTTTTTTTTGATCCAGATTGATGCGCGCACTTTGATTGATTGATTGATTTATTGTTGCTTTAGGTCCAGCGGACTCTTCCGAGCCAAATCAGGACCGGACAACCCCCGATCCGCATAAAAGATCTGCTGAAACAACCACAGTGGAAAAATTGAATGCCCTCCACCGGCCAGTCACTTTACAATAAAGACATCCCACGCGGGGGACGGCTGAGGGTTTACCTCAACTACGCGAACCCCCGGTTACAAAAACAAAATAGAATACAAACATCATTATAAATCATCAACAAAACACATACATATAAAATGCCTATATTGCTAACTAATACAATCATAGGAAGCCCTAGTGACCACCCGGCAGAAAGCGTCCAACACTCCCAAGCTGATGCAACAGACCTCATACACAAACAAGGAGTCTTGTCCAGGAAGAGTTTTCAAGAAAAAAGGTAGGGGACTGGTCTAGCGAAGAAGAAGATAGTATAGCAGATTGATAGAACAGAGCAGGAATTTGATCTAGCAAAGAAGAAGATAGTATAGCAGAGTGATAGGACAGAGCAGGAATGGGAAAGAGTAAATGAGGAAGACAGCGACAGTGGGAATTTAAAGCACTAAATTTCCATAAAGTGGGGATACTATTTATACTGAAAACCCCCGGCACTCCAACGGGGGTACTGTTGCCGCAGTGAATCTGTCTTGCCTACAAAGGCAAGACAGGTTTTCAACTGTGGCTTTCACTTTTCCCTTTATAGGTTTGAACAATCTACAGTGGCAAGATTGCTCATGACCCCAAGGGGTATGCGCGCACTTAAACCTAACAATGCAAGCATGTTTCGTTAGTATAATAGATGGAAAATTATGTATTGAACTTTGTCCTTTTGAACTTACTAGTCTAACTGAACGTATTAGAAAGTTGTATTGTTTCGTGTTTCTGTGTGTGTGTGTTTCTGTGTGTTTATGTGTGTGTTCGTGCGTGTGTGTGTTGTGTGCAGACATAAGACTTTTTACATCACAGAAAATAAATGTCTTATCCATGTTTCCTTAGTATCAAACATCACCCACGGCACATCCCTCCTACCTCTGAACCCCCCTCACCCCTTACGTCGCTTCCAACCTAATACATATTATATATACGGGTGCGAACCTACTTTCTCTCTCTCTCCTGTCCCGGGTAATGAAGGTTTTGTTATGTATTGATATTTAATGTGTGTATGTGTTTTGCAACTTAGGGGGCAGTAGCAGTGACGCAGGTGTATGTGTGAGTGAGTGTGTATGTGATTCAGTATGTGTGCGTGTAGGCTTATATGTGTGTGAGTGCGTGTGTTAGTTTGTGAGACAGTGTGTGTGTATGTGTGCGTGTGTGCATGTATTTGTTTTGTGTGTGTGGACCCTAGGGGGGGATGAGTGCAGTCACAGCTACTAATTTAATTTCCCCAAGTCCAATCGCAATGAGATTATTTGGAAAAAAATAAAAAGTTTTCTCCCCCTGGAGTACTGTGTTGTGTCTTCACTGATTTATTTGTCTGCGCTGCGTACGTGTAACATTTTCATATTCAGAACTGGGTTATTACCATTTTTTAAGTACACCACCATATCTCTCTTAAAGTTGGTTCCGTTTTCTCTGTCTTTTTGCCTGCCTGCCGGTCTGCCTTTATTTTCTCTGCCACACACGCAAACGTAAACATTCTCCCACTCGTTCCTCCCCCCTCCCTCCACACGCACACACACACAAAACACACACTTACACGTACACACATACACAATCACACACACCCCACAATACACAATACACACAACCACACATACCTTAACATACCGTGTGTGGTAATTGTCGGAGGGCGCGAAAGAAAACCGAGCCTGTACTGTCTGGCATCATCTGACTTCTATGGGAATGCAAAGGGGAGGAAACTCGTGGCCTCGGCACGCCATAAACAGGGTGTACTCGGCACACGCAGGGCAGCAGTTATCGATCCTTTCGGTCTCGCCAACTTGAGGTCACAGTAGTAAGTCATGAAGGTGCAGAGGAACTTGAGGATAGGACATGTTTCCATTAAAGAAATGAAACAATATAATACAATGCACTACGATACAACGCCACAAACACAAAATAAAAACAACTAACACTATACACACAATACAACACAATATAATAAAACACAATGTATTACAATACAATATATCTATATTACCCCCAAAAGACATCTCAACAGACGCAGAATCATAGTTTCAAAACCGCATATAATAAATCACTTTCATTTATAAATCACATTCACCTTCAAAAGATCATTCCAACATACCTCTTTCTCAAAGCTTCAAATCTCATGCGATAATACAAGCATCACAACACACACACATACCTATCCTATCCTATCCCATCAGGTAACTCGAAAGTCGTTAGGGCACCACAGATGATCGTTTAACCAGCGTACTCCATCTTTTTTCTGTTCTCAGCAGTCCTCATGACTTCACTCAGTGTCAAGCGAGTCCATTCTCAAATGTTGTCTTTTCACCAATTTTGTTTGTTTTTCTCATCTTCTGCCTCCTTGCACCGTGTCTTGCCGGATGGTCTTTCCAAGGCCTGATGCACTGGTGATGTGGCCATACCATCGGAGTTTCCGTTTCTTTACCACTGTAAGCAAGTCATCGTGTTGTCCAATGGCTTGTGTGATGGTCTGTCGGACTTCGCCATTGGGGATGTGC
>CM072511.1:57998855-58003855 GCA_036898135.1 Oncomelania hupensis | reverse complement strand
ATAAAAGTTGCAATTGTTTTACTGACCATCTTAGCAATATGGTCAATTGCTCTGGGGGTTCAGTGATTTAGGTCCCTACCCCTCTTCCCTAAAATTGTTATCCCCGTCCACCATTTCGCGAATAGTGAGTGTAGACGTTAAACGTCAATGTTCATTCATTGATCTATCGGGTCTACGTTTAAGGGCGTACCTAGGTGGTCAAATCATTGTAAATAGTTATAATGGGGTTTGTTTTGCGCAGAAAGGTCCTAAACAAATTGTTTTAGACATTAACCGCTGTATGATCAAAATGCGTGGTATAAGCTTATTTAAGATGGGAATGTTCCAGGTTTAGTCCCAGACTTTTTGTAGTCTCAGCTTCTGCATCGCTGTGCTTGGATCTGATAAATGCAGCGGTCCTAAGAAAATTGTCCCAGACATAGCCCCTGGTTTATTCAGGATATAATCTTTGTGAGGCGAGCCAGAAGGTGCGCTGAGAAAAGGTTATCAGGGCTATACAAAAGGCCAAGGCTCCGTATTTCCAGTCCCAGCTAGAAAATGCCTCATCTTACCCTAGAAAGATGTTTTCTCCCATTCAGTAGGTCAGACTGCTCCGACGCTCTGCCTGACATAGACAACCAGACGATTGCAAATTCATTTTCTCTGTGTTTTTAAGATAAAATCACCAAAATCAGACTTGTTTTTTTTAAGCTTATCTGAATCAGCTCATCATTACTCAGTTTCAGGTGAATCTGCTATCAATACACTGCCAGTCTTTGAGCCTCTGAACATTGAACAGGTGAGAGAAGTTGTTGATAGAGCTAAACCCACAACTTCAGCTTTGGATTCTGTGCCCACTAGGTTTGTCTTAGAGTTTCTTGATACTCTACTGCCGGTGTTTCAGAAGATCATAAATGCGAGTCCCGCGCGCTTTTAATCTGCTGCAGTAATTCCTCTTTTAAAGAAGTCGAGTTTAGATCGAGAAGTCCTGGGTAACTATTGCCTAGTGTCCAACTTGCCCTTTGCATCTAAGCTCCTTGAACGAGCTGTTGCTGATCAGCCCCGATCTCATCTAGAAGGAAGCAGCATGTATGTCAACATATAAAAGTGGAGTGGACAGCACTCTTGAAGGCCGTGATCTGTCTCCTGGGGATTGTTGATGGAGATAGTAATGCACTGCTTGTTCTTCTTGATCTCAGTGCCGCATTCGACACCATAGATCATGCACTCCTCTTGGATAGGCTTCATTCTGAAATTGGCGTTTGCAGTACTATACTGGAATGGTTTTCCTCCTGTCTGTCAGACAAATATCAGTGTGTCCATGTCAAAGGTGTACAATTCCCCAGAAACTCTTTTTTTCTATGGAGTTCCACAGGGTTCTGTCCTTGGGCCACTTCTGTTCTCTCTGTATGTTCGGCATTTGTCTAATCTCATAAACAGTTTCCTCATTGATCATCACTTCTTCGCAGATGATTCGGAACTATATTACAAAATTTCAGTTCAAGTTCTTTTCGTTCATTCATTCATTCAGTTCAAGAATGTCGAGCAGTGCTGTCTTGAGATCAAGAGGTGGATGAATGCGAAAAAGTTGAAGCTAAATGAACAGAAGACAGAAGCTTTGATATGCGGGACGCGAATGAGAAGACAGTCTTGTCCCTTCGAGTCCTTGAAAGTCGCTGATGCAGACATTCAGTTCTCCCCTTTTGTAAAGACTCTTGGCCTTGTGATTGACCGCGACCTTTCACTGGAACAATATGTTTTGGCAGTAGTGAGATCCAGTTTCTTTCATTTAAGAGCTCTTGGTAAAATCCGCTCATCTCTGACCCTTAGTGCAGCACATACTGTTGCTGTCTCTTTGGTCTTGTCAAGATTTGACTATCGCAGCAGGTTTCTTGACTCAAACACAGATCAAACGCCTCCAATCTGGGTAGAACTCTGCAGTTTCATTGGTGACAAAAACTCGCAAATCAGACCACATCACCCCCATTCTTAAGCAACTCTATTGGTTTCCTGTCCACAAACTCACTAAACACAAAGTGCTTTCAGCTGCCTATCGCGCAGTTAAGGAGCACACTCCTGAATACCTGTCTGAACTTCTAAATGTGTACGAACAATCTCGCAGCCTCCGCTCAGCTTTCAAGTCGCTCCTCGTTGTCCCTGGGCACAAGCAGTGTAAAACTAAGAGCTATGGCCAGAGGTCTTTCATATACACTGCACCGGTCTGAGGGAATGCTCTTCCAGAGGGCATACAGATGACAGACTCCGTGGACGCATTTCGCAAAAACCTGAAAACACATTTTTTTTTCTTGCTAAGCTGTATGTTTAACTATCTGGTCTCAAATTTCATTTTCATATGTCACTGTGTGAAAGGATTGCATTAATATTAATTGCCTGGTCTGCTTGCTAGAATGTTTAAAGCGATAGTGAAGAAGTTACAGTGCTAAGTTAGGTCAATACCCGACCACTATATGTGTGTGTTTGTGTATGTGTGTGTATGTGTGTGTGTATGTGCGATCATTCCCGTTGGCGTGGAGATAATTACGCGCTTTACCAATTATTAATTAATTCATTCATTCACAGTATCAGCTGTCCTTGTATAAAAGGCGTTGTAATAAATGGGTTCGTTACACTTTTATCCTCTGCTTGCTGAATGTTTCCCCTCCCACACAGTTCAAAAGTAGACTACTGGAAGTCTGATTGACACAGCATACTCTTAAAGTCTTAAAACTTCTATTTGATATTTTCTCCCACTGGACAAGCATATCACGTCGATTGATTTTTTATTTGTATTTTTAAAGATCGAAGCGCAAGCAGCAGGTCTAATGCTAGGATTAATCAACTCTGTGACAGGATTGTCCATTGGTAAGTTATATTGTCAGTACAGGGTGTGGTGTAGGGAGTTTGTCCGCAGTTTTGTAGTCTTCTTCATATCTACACAACTAGCAAAAATGCCATCGTTCCATGGCCGTTGTCCTTAGATTCATGAATGATACAAACTTGCTTTCTCATTTGATTTTTTTTTCTCTTCTTCTTTTTTCTTCTCGACGTTTTATTGTCCATTTTTATAAACCGGAGTACCCAGAGAAAACCCCGAGACGAGTCGAAAGTAAATAATATTCGGAGAAACATAACGCCCAGAGGCGGAATCGATCCCGCATCTGTCAGGCACCATTGGTTTCTAGTCTGTGGACAAGCAAGATAGTCTTGCCTTAGCCCACGCGGACACAGCGCTCCTTGTAAAATCGAATTATTGCTCTATCGCTTTGGATGCCAGCAGTCTATTAGACGTAAACAATCTAAATGTTGAATAGCAAGCAGGCTTGTATGTCTATATTGTATTTATTCATTTGTGTATTCACTTTTGATGACTTTAATAAGGATAGGATAGGATAGGATAGGATAGGATTTTTACTTATTAAGTTATTCAATTATTTTATATTACTTATGTATTTATTTCAATTTATTTATTTTGTAAAATTTATATTAATTTTTGTTTAATTTATATTTTAAAAAAATTATATCCATTATTATATTTATTTTATGTAACTCGTGTATAAACTGTGAATCCTCTGCTAGTATTTCTTGCCTTCCGTTACATTGATGCCTTTTGGTCGTGATCACATATCTTAAGACGTCTGCACTGATATTAAGGATAAGGAATGGAAAACAGAGGAGAGGAGAGGAAAGAGGATGGTGGTAGTGGAAATCCTTCCTTTCCTATCCTATCCCTTAACTCGAAAATCGTTGGGGCACCATAAATGCTAGTTTAACCAGCGTCCATCTTTCCCTGTTCTCTGCAACCCTCATGGCTTCGTTCAGTGTCAAAGCAGTCCATTCTGGAATGTTGTCCTCCCACCTTCTTTCTCCTTTTACCGTGCATTACCGGTTGGTCTTTGCAAGGCCTGATGCTTTGGCCATATCATTGGAGTTTCCGCTTCTTTACCATTGTGCTGTCCAATGGCTTGTGTGATGGTCTGTTCGACTTCGTCGTTGGTGATGTGTTGGGTATAAGAAATGCCCAGAAGACTTCTGTAACACCTCATCTCCATGCTTTGTATTTATCGTTTAAATCTGCTGTGAGGGTCCATGTTTTGCAAGAGTATAGGAAGATAGAGATTACAAGGGAGCGCAGCAGCCTTACCTTGGAGTGTAGACTGATGGTCCTGTCTTTACAAATGGGCTTCAATCTTGTCAGGGCAGCACTTTTTTGTGCGATGCTGAGAGGACTTCCTGTCAAGAACCATTGCCTGATACAATGGCTCCTAAATATTTGAAGCTATAAACGTGTTGAGGTATTGGCCTTGGACTTGATGTCCATGTTGATGCCCTCGGTGTTGTTGGTCATCATTTTGGTCTTTTCTGCTTATTTTTATTCCAAAGGCTCTGGAGGTGGTGTCAAGCCTATGTACAAGCTGTTCAAGTTCTTGTTCCTCTCCAGCCAATCCATCAATGTCATCCGCAAAACGGAGGTTGGAAACTGATCTAACCCCTTTGCTGATTGTTCCTTCGTTATCTGCAATGGTATCTGACATGACAGTGGTAATTTAAAGCACTACATTTCTACAAAGTGGGGATACTATTTATACAGAAAACCCCAGCACCTCAAAGGAGGTTGGGGATAGAGTAGGCGACTGGGTACGGGGTTAGAGGTAGGCGAAAGGATGGGGTGGGTGACTTAACGATACTACATATATACTTAATATTTATACCTATAGTCTTTAATACTCTAAAACAGTAAATGCGTAAAAGCATTAACGGAATGGTAGAAAGAAGTGCTTAATACATGCGTAATTAAAGTATGACGCTACTACTACTATGGTTGGGAGAATTTACCGGCAGCCTGTTTGCGCACAAGAGTGGTTTACTCCCGTTTTACAGACGTCACAGGGGCTGTTCATGGATTCGGGCTGTTTGGCTATATTCATCTAGTTTTACACATAAAAAAAATCCATCCAATGTTTTTTTTCTTTTCTTCCGAAGCGTATGATTGTACTATTAAGTTTGAGCTCATGAGAACGAGC
>CM072511.1:57903855-57993855 GCA_036898135.1 Oncomelania hupensis | reverse complement strand
CCAGCATGTACCTTTGGTTAAGCGCTTCACTTGGGGCTGCTGTACTTTCGAAAATGAAAGTGCCCGAATTTCACCTTGGTGATAATAAAGTTGTTAAAATTAAAAAAAATTAAATTAAAATTTGCAGCAAAGTATTGAAATACATTTTCTGCAATTGAATTCATGGCGGGCACAATGTTACAAGGAGTAAGAGGTTTCAAACAGCGGATCACCGATATTACATAGGTATTACTAAAAAAAACGGATCAAGGGAAGTAACTTTTTCTGAATCCCTGATAGCACATAGGTAAAGATAAGCCAAAAGAACAAATAATGTCTAAAAATATTTGGAAACAAACGTAATTTAATTATGTTGAAATAAAGGAAAACATTTAAAGATAACATACTAGTAGTACTATTTGTACACAGTACTACACTTTATAATATTGGAAAAAGCTCTGAGAGCTTCACGCCAAAACATAATCTGGATAAAGAGCTTGACTTAATTATGAACTGGAAACAGTCTATATTGTAGCCTACTGGCGAAGGACATTAGTGAATATGGATGACTGAAGGACAAAATGATGTAGCCACATAAAGACATACGCCTAAAACAATATCAAATATTCATATTTAATTATTTAATACTTAAATTAGCACAAAACGGAAGTGTCGAAGAAGAAGAAGAAGAAGAAGAAGAAGAAGAAGAAGAAGAAGAAGAAGAAGACACCCGATACACGTTGGTCGAAGGCTACTAGAAACATGCTGTAGTAGTCACCTCAACAGGCCATAAAGCATGCTCTCATGCTTCAGAGCACTGCTTCCTTTACTGTTCAAGCCCTAGGAGCATTGACCAATCAATTCATGAAAATAGAAAATGTAAGTTTCGTCTCCTCTAGGAGACGAATTAGGTCACGCTGTATTTGTTTCTAGGTCAACTGTCTTTTACCGACCGTTTGAGAATGTTTTTGAACCGTTTGTTGACGCCGGGAATCCAAGAAGGCAAATGGGTTTTTGAGACGGAAAGAGCGGAAAGTTGTAGAGCTACATTCTGTATATCTTTACAGTGAAATTGCGCTTTTTCCGTCACTATAGAGCTTGAAGAGAATAGGAAGCAGTGCTCTGAAGCATGAGAGCATGCTTTATTGCCTGTTGAGGCGACTACTAAAGCATGCTTCTGGTAGCCTTCGACCAATGTGTACAGGGTGAAGAAGAAGAAGAAGAAGAAGAAGAAGAAGAAGAAGAAGAAGAAGAAGAAGAAGAAGAAGAAGAAGAAGAAGAAGAGGAAGAAGAAGAAGAAGAAGAAGAAGATAACAATTAGTATAGGCGACTATGTTCAAATTAGGTTGAAGTGAGGTAAGTTACGCAAACAACACACACGCACGAGCACGTGCGCGCTTACACACCTATGCACGCACACACACACAAACACACACACACCCACACCCACACACACACACACACACACACACACACACACACACACAGGCAAAGTAACAGACAAGCTAACATAACAAGATCTAACCATAACTATAATAAAAATAAAAAATAGCTATCTTCGTTTTCGTGTGACTGTCCAGATAGGTTTTGAATCATTCTAGCAAGAAGTAATCATAGGCAGCAACCATGTTTCCACAAGAAGTAATCATAGGCAGCAACCATGTTTCCACAAGGGGAATATCTTCGTGAACTATTGTCCCTGGTTTTGTTATGCTTAACAATGGTTATGTTAAAAAAAAAAAAACAAGGTTGAGAAGGAAGAATAGGAGAAGTAGGAAATCGTTTTCTTTAACCATTGTCAGTTTTGATACAAGACAGTGCCTCACTATTAGGAGGTAAATGACTCCATTAGAAGAAGAAGAAGAAGAAGAAGAAGAAGAAGAAGAAGAAGAAGAAGAAGAAGAAGAAAGACAGAAAGACAGACAGAAAGAAAGAAAGAAAGAAAGAAAGAAGAAGAAGAAGAAGAAGAAGAAGAAGAAGAAGAAGAAGAAAAAGAAGAAGAAGAAGAAGTTAGTTAGTTATTCATTGCTTACAGGGTCCAGCGGACTGCTAAGAGCCAAATCTGGACCACAAAATCAAGACCACAACTTCGCTGAAAGAGGACTCGCCCCTGATTCGCATAAAAGATCTGCCGAAACAACCCTAGTGGTAACACTAAAGGCACTCCACAAACCGGTCACTTTGCAATAAAGACATCCCACGCAGGGGACACTGAGGCTTTACTCTAATTTATCGAACCCCCGTTTACAAAAACAAAATAGAATATAAACATCATTATAAAATATCAACAAAACGCCTACATATAAAATGCCTACATTGCCAAATAATAACATCATAGTAAGCCTCAGTGACCCATTTGGCGGAAAGCGTCCAATATTCCCAAGCTGATCCAACAGACCTCACACACAAATAAGGAGTTTTGTCCCGGAAGATTTTTCAAGAAAAAAGGTAGGTGACTGGTCTAGCGAAGGAGAAGATAGTATAGTAGACTGATAGAACAGAATAGGAATGAGAAAGAACAAAGAAAAAAGACAGCGACAGTGGGAATTTAAAGCACTAAATTTACAAAAAGTGGGTATACTATTTATACTGAAACCCCCGGCACCTCCACGGGGTGAAGAAGAAGAAGAAGAAGAAGGATAAGAAGAAGGAGGAGGAGGAGGAGAAGAAGAAGAAGAAAGAAGAGGCGAAGGAGGGGTGGGAAAGGAGAAGGACGAGGAAGAGTATCTAGGAGGAAGAAAAATTGTATCCATAAAGAAAATAATTTATTGGGATCATTGTCTTTGTTGAAGTTGAATTATGGCTTGATAGTGACCTATGTATTTACGTCCTACCATGGAACTAATACAAGACAAGCAGAAGAAGAAGAAGAAGAAGAAGAAGAAGAAGAAGAAGAAGAAGAAGAAGAAGAAGAAGAAGAAGAAGAAGAAAATTATCGTGATCTTGATCATAAACTCCACCCCTTCCTACCCCCATTCCTCCCTCTATCCCTCCTTCTCTCCATCCTCTTGCCTTTTTTTTATGCTCACCGCATTCCATCTTTTCTCGTGTAATTTTGGAATTAACAAAGACAATCACATTCGTGAAAATGAGTAAAAAAGGAAATCAGAGAACACAGCGACAAAATTAATACAGACAGGTAAAACAAGACTGGCCACCATGAACGGACATCACAGTGTTAATAATATACACAGCCTTTACAGCTAAACATATCCTATCCTATCCTATCCTGTCCCGTAACCCGGAGGTCGTAGGGGCACCATAGATGATCGTTTAACCAGCATACTCCATCTTTCTCTGTCCTCAGCAGCCCTGATGGCTTCGCTCAGTGTCAAACCAGTCAATTCTCGAATGTTGTCCTCCCACCTCTTTTTCGGTCTCCCTCTTCTTCTAACTCCTTGCACTGTGCCTTGCAGAATAGTCTTTGCAAGGCCTGATGATCTGGAGACATGGCCATACCATCGGAGTTTCCGTTTCTTCACCACTGTGAGCAGGTCATCGTGTTGTCCAATGGCTTGTATAATGGTCTGTCGGACTTCGTCGTTGGTGATGTGATGGGTATAGGAAATGCCCAGAAGTATTCTGTAGCACCTCATCTACATGCTTTGTATTCTTCGTTGGAGATCTGCTGTGAGGGTCCATGCTTCGCAAGCATATAGAAAGATGGAGATGACAAGGGAGCGCAGCAGTCTTACTTTGGAATGTAGACTGATGGTCCTGTCTTTCCAAATGGGCTTCAACCTTGTCAGGGCAGCAGTTGTTTGTGCGGTCCTGGAGAGGACTTCCTGTCGGAACCCATTGTCTGATACAATGGCTCCTAAATATTTGAAGCTATGCACTGTGTTGAGGGATTGGCCTTGGACTTTGATGTCCGTGTTGATGCAATTGGTGTTGTTGGTCATCATTTTGGTCTTCTCTGCACTTATTTCCATTCCATAGGCTCTGGAAGTGGTGTCAAACCTCTGTACCAGCTGTTCAAGTTCTTGTTCCTCTCCAGCCAATCCATCAATGTCATCCGCAAAACGAAGATTGGAGATTGCTCTACACCCTATGCTGACTGTGCCTTCATGATCTGCAAGAGCATCTGACATGATGCGCTCTAGGAAGATGTTGAAGAGTGTTGGAGAGAGTAGGCATCCTTGACGCACACCGATTGTTGTTCTGAACCAGTTTCCGATGAACAGCTAAACAGTTTCAGAACAGCTAAACATAATAATATCTAAATTACTAAAATAGATGGTTTGACAGTTTGATACAGTCTTTGTCCGTTGTTAGACGGTGTGAGTAAAACTTGCAAGTTGGCACTTTGGGCGGCTAGTGTTAGGTCCTATCCTATCCTATCCCGTAATTCAAAGGTCGTTGGGGCACCACAGATGATCGTTTAACCAGTGTACTCCATCTTTCTCTGTCCTCAGCAACCCTCATGGCTTCGTTCAGTGTCACGCCAGTCCATTCTGGAATGTTGTCCTCCCACATCTTTTTCGGTCTCCCTCTTCTTCTACCTCCTTGCACTGTGCCTTGCAGGATGGTCTTTGCAAGACCTGATGATCTGGTGACGTGGCCACACCATCGGAGTTTCCGTTTCTTCACCGCTGTGAGCAGGTCATCGTGTTGTCCAATGGCTTGTGTGATGATCTGTCACAAGACAAGCGGCATAGTTCTTTCGATTTGTCCATCCTTATGTCTTCCGTCTGTCGGGCTGCGCATTTTCTCAGAACTGGCTGGACCTGAATATAACCTATATTTGAATATAATCAATATTAGAGTATAAGTGATATTTGAATAGACAATATTTTCTATAAACGGATTTCAAACTATCCAATTTCATGTTATGACTGGAATATAACTTAGTAAGCCGGATTTTAATATCAGTGAGATTTGAATATAAGCGATAGTTAAATACAAACAATATGGTGGAGTGACGATATAATGGGTGCATTAGTGTCCAGCACTTTTTGGAGCCCTAGCCTGATTAGTTGGTTCACAGGCGCATTAACCAAGATCCACAAATTCTTTCCGAGGATCCATTCTTCTTGGTTATTGCGCCTGTGGTTGGGTCAGAAAAGATGCAGAATGTTCCGGGGTTTTCTGTATAAACAGTATCCCCACTTTGTGGAAATTTAATGCTTTAAATTACCACTGTTTCTGTCATTCTAATTTACTCTTTCTCGTTGCTCATCTGTTCGATCAATCTACTATCGTCTATCTTCTTCGCTAGACTAGTCACATGCCTTTTTTATTTTTTTTTGTCCAAAACTCTCCCAAAACTCCTCCTCTTTGTATGGATTCTGTTGGGTCAGCTTGGAGATATTGGGCGCTTTCTGCCAAATGGTAACTAGGGCCTTCTATGGCACTATTAATTAGCAATTTAGGCATTTTATATGTCTGTATTTTGTTAATATTTTATAATGATGTTTATAATCTATTTTGGTTTTTGTAAACGGGGGGTCGAAAATTAAAGTGCAGCCTCAGCGTCCCGTGCATGGGATGCCCTTATTGTAAAGTGACCGGCTGGTAGAGTGCCTTTAGTGTTACAATTAGGGTTGTTTCAGCAGATCTTTTATACGGATCGGGGTGAGTCCTCTTTCAACCAAGTTGTGGTCCTGATTCGGCCCTTTGCAGTCTGCTGGACCCTATAAACAATGACTAAGTCTATATATAAACGGTGGCATAATGGTAGAGCTTTGGCTTGCGGATCTGAAGGTCCCGGGTTCGAGCCCAGGTCGGGGCATTGTGTTATGTCCTTGGAAAAGACACTTTACTCCCGTTTCCTACTCCTTCGGATGAGAGTATAAACCGAGGTCTAGTCTGTGTGGCATACATTCCAGCATAACGGACTTTAAAGACCCTGACGCTCATGTCCTAGACGGATGAGTGCCGGTGACAAGAACACATCCAGCATGCACCTAGGTCCTTCTTCCACATCCCTGGCTGCCCAGGATTGTGCTCAGTTGTCTGGAGCGTTATTACGATGCGCCCAAAGGCTGCAAGTTGGCGCCACGGGCGGCTAGAGTTAGATCCTGTATCGGCTAGCGCCTTGAGCAGCTCTTGAGCTGGAAAAGCGCTATATAAGAATGATTAAATAATAATAATAATAAATAATAATAAACGTTCGCGTAGTTGAAAAATCTTATTGGTGAAGGCGTTGAAATCCGGACGTAACTCAAGCTGCGATATAATAATAATAATAATTGGCTTTGTCCGTTTGTCCAGTGTCCGGCGTCCGACTTGAATCCGGAGATCATATTTGCACACTTTTATCTGAAACTAATGCAGAAATTTCTTTTACACTTGGTATTTAGTTATGAAATAGTGATCCTTAATAGATGACAAAAAAATGAATGCATATCAGGTGAGGTCATCATGGTGACATCATAATCTGTTGTGTAGTTTTTTTAAATCCTATGTTCTCTTAAACTGTTTGAGGGATTTGGTTTAAGTTTAATAGGTACTTAGACTTTACTTGTGCCTCCAAGTCCAAGTTAAAACCAAACTTATGCAAATTAAGTGACGTAGTCATCGTGACGTCCTTTCTAATTATTATTATTATTATTATTATTATTATTATTATTATTATTATTATTATTATTATTATTATTAGTATTTTTAGTATTATTATTATTATTATTATTATTATTATTATTATTATTATTATTATTATTATTATTATTATTATTATTATTATTATTGCTTTAAAATCCTTCATCTTCTTCATTTTTCTTCTTCTTCTTCCTTTTTTCCTTCTTCCTTTTCTTCTTCTTTTTCTTCTGCCTCCTCCTCCTCTTCTTTTTTGTACGTAGTTTTGTTTTGTTTATTTTTCTTCTCAGCTTTCTGGTCTTTACTTTCATTCACCCCTCCCCATCCCTCTTTCCCAACTCTTTTCTTCATCGTCGTCTTCTTCTTTTACCCGTTTTCTTCTTCCTGTTCCTATCATCCTCTCTCATGCCTTACATTTTTGTCGTTTTAATTCGTGTAATCATATTCTTTATAATAATTCTTCATGTTCTATAAAGTCTCTTGGGACACGCACCGCACGCTGAATTCTTTAGTGTTTGGACATCTCTCTCTCTCTCTCTCTCTCTCTCTCTCTCTCTCTCTCTCTCTCTCTCTCTCTCTCTCTCTCTCTCTCTCTCTCTCTCTCTCTCTCTCTGAACTGGGTTTCTAAAATCAAAGGAATTTCATGTTATATTCGGTTTGGTATTTTCTGGATTTCTCAAAATGTTGGCCATGAAGTATGTTTTATACTTAGAATTTTCTGACAGTTTAATTGCACGTTTCAGACGAAACTGGCACGCACACTTTTCAAGTTCGCATAAATACCGTTGGTTTTATTCTGTTAAGAGTTTGTGTAAAGATGAAAGGTACCTAAGTTTTTTTAAAACAAATAAATGGCACTTAGATAATTTGATAATTGGTGAAGTTATCAAAAGTCTGTATGACAAGGCTACCAGTGCTGTCCTCCACAACAGCGCCATCGGGAACTGGTTCAGAACAACAATTGGCGTGCCTCAAGGATGCCTACTCTCTCCAATACTCTTTAACATCTTCCTAGAGCGCATCATGTCAGATGCCTTGCAGATCGCGAAGGCACAGTCAGCATAGGGTGTAGAGCAATCTCCAGCCTCCGTTATGCGGATGACATTGATGGATTGGCTTGGGAGGAAGAAGAACTTGAACAGCTGGAACAGAGGCATAACACCACCTCAAGCGCCTTTGGGATCGAAATAAGTGCAGAGAAGAATAAAATGATGACCAAAAACACCAATAGCATCAACACGGACATTAAAGTCCAAGGCCAATCCTTCAACACGATTTATAGCTTAAAATATTTTGGAGCCATTGTATCAGATAGGATAGGCACCGAGATTCCGTAGTGAGATTCAGAATCAGAGCAACTGGC
Source organism: Oncomelania hupensis (assembly GCA_036898135.1). NCBI lineage: Eukaryota > Metazoa > Mollusca > Gastropoda > Littorinimorpha > Pomatiopsidae > Oncomelania > Oncomelania hupensis. The sequence goes on along the minus strand of CM072511.1, from coordinate 57,985,976 downwards.
CTCAGATGCTGCAAGATGTGGTTCATGACGGAGATCAGTCTTTCGATACTGGATGCCCTCTTTGTGGTCATGAATTAATAGATGAATGTAACGTTTTGTTTGTTTACCAGTCATATAAATCTAAACTCAGAAATTGCATTCCGATATTAAATATATTACAGTGTAATACGTCACAGCAGCAGGTAACAAAACTGCTTTCATATATATATATATATATATGAAAACTCCAAACTCCGATGGTATGGCCACGTCACCAGATTATCAGGCCTTGTTGCAAAGACCATTCTGCAAGACACAGTGCAAGGAGGTAGAAGAAGAGGGAGACCAAAAAGAGGTGGGAGGACAACATTCGAGAATGGACTGGTTTGACACTGAGCTAAGCCATGAGGGTTGCTGAGGACAGATAAAGATGGAGTATGCTGGTTAAACGATCATCTGTGATTTCCCTACGGACCTTCGAGTCACGGGATAGGAGAGGATATATATATATATATATATAGTGAGAGAGAGAGAGAGAGAGGTAAAGGTAAAGGTAAAGGTAGTCCCATAGCCTTGTGGCCGTAGGGGAGCGTAATGTTGGAGATCACACTTATCTTGGGCCAGCGTAATGAGGGTGATGCCCATCTCTCTCCCTCGCTGCTTTACCTTCCCCACCCTTAAGAGAGTAGGTACTCAGTCACAGTTGAGTCAACTGGGGGCGTTGTTATTTGTCGCTTCACGTTTTGCGGTCACCCATCCAAGTGCTAACCGCACTGGACGGTGCTTAACTTGCTACACAGTAGCGAGTGTTCCAACCACTGCGCTATCCGACACCCCTAAAAAGAGAGAGAGAGAGAGAGAGAGAGAGAGAGAGAGAGAGAGAGAGAGAGAGAGAGAGAGAGAGAGAGAGAGAGAGAGAGAGAGAGAAAGAAAATGTCGAAATGTTCTCGAAATTTGTGATAAATTGTTTTTAAACGCTGTCTCAGGGCTGTGTTGCTAAGGACATTCAAAAATCATATTATGTATCTCTCTCTGTCTCTTACAAGCACAAGCATACACACACATACACACACACGCATACACACAAGGACACAAACACACACAAGTACTCGCGCATACTTTTCTGACAATTTTCTTTGACATGATACGCCCACACAGTTCGACACAGCCTCTGTAGAAAGCAACCTCCATCCTGACTATCTTGAAGGCGGCGACGCGATGATTCGTCCTTAATGCTCATGCAGTAGGATCGGACGTTAAAACCTTGTTCTTCACATCTGAATAACTAGACTAGAAGACTTTCAGTATACATAGGCTACTTACGTTAACTTTGAAGATCATTAATTCTCAACATAAGCCTATATGTATGTCGTGCACACTACAGCCTTCTGTACATAATCACATTCCGCCGGCATTCAAATAAACTGACAACAACAACAAATTATACGGCTGAAGCACAGTTACGCTGGATTGGAAAGATAATCTGTGTATGCACGTGAGAAACGCCCTTATCTATCTGGAGCTGTGCTTTCGCAAGGGCCTGAAGCAGCTCGGAGGAAGAGGAAGCCATCGATTTCCGATCGAAACCAAATCAGTGTTCTGACATGCTCTTACCGAGCCTCAGCCTCTTTGATCATCTTGCACTCTTACTTTCAGTGCTTCCTCTGAGTCTGTTGTATGCTATCCCTCCACCACCATCGCCCCCCCCCCCCCACACCCCCTCCCACTTCCCTACCCTTTCTGGTGTCCACAGTTCTAGCTTTGCATAGGCCCATGCTCCTCCTACTCGACATTTTTGCAGAGTTAATTACAGGCAACAGTCTTCCTTTGTCCCTCGCTCTTCTCCTAGTTCTGATGTAATGCCAATGTCATGCTCAGACATTTGTTTTCTTACAGAACACACGATCCTGTCACGCAATAGCGCAGATCCATTCAGAAGTGTGTTGCTGCATTACAAAGCCTAAGACCAATAAAGTCACACTTAGGCCCACGAGACCTTCTATGCAAGGCAGGAGTCTGAAAGTAAATTAAACGAACTGACAGTAAATAAAACAACATAACATAATTGAAAAGTAAGAACTTTAATCAAATTATGCTATTGGAAGCAGACAACCTATAATTTTAAAATTAAAATTCAATTTCATTTCGGTCTTCTAATAACAATCTTCCTGACTTTACACCAATGTCTGAGTGATGTAGCCTATGAGAGTTTGTTGTGTGTGTGAGAGTGTATTTATATGGCAGAGTCGGTTTTTAATGCGTATATATGTATATATGCATATGTGTGTGTGCGTGTGTGTGTGTGTGGGTGTGTGTGTGTTTGTGTGTATGTAATAATACAAGTTTATGCACGAAAGAAGATAGACGAAGTATAGAATGATTGTTAAATCATAGTATGATTTATTGGTTTTATATTATGTCAGTATGGGAAGTAAGCATGTATGATAGAAAAATAGTTAGTTTTATATAGTTATTTCCCTTGTTTATTATAATAATTAATGTTTTTCACGCGATTTTGCGCAGTGCATACTGTTTTGCATAGTCCCTGCTCTGCCGAGTACTTCGTGGTTTGTCATTTTGTCTTGCCAAGTGATGCCCAGAATGCGTCGGAGATAGCGCATGTGAAAAGAGTTCAGCCTCCGTTCCTGACATGCCCAAAGCGTAGCCTGGGTCCCAGGACTCACTGCCGTAAAGAAGGGTGCTGAATGTGCAGGCTTCGCAAACATGGATTTTGGTGCTTTTCGTCAGCTTGTTGGTTGTCCACACTCTCTTTGTAAGCCTGTACAGAGTGGTGGCCGTCTTAATTGGAAGGTTCGTGGAGGTTCAAAAACGTATTTCCGAGATTCTCAGACCCCGAACCTAGGTTGTTGAACCTTTTGGGGAAAAAGTGGTTCGGGAACCTAAGTTTGGGATCTGAGAACATTGAACGTCCACGAGCCTTCCAATTAAGACAGGCCATTACCGATGGGTCTGCATGTTGAGCTCGATATCTAGTAAAAGGGCGTCAGAGATTGCCGAAGCCAGGTACACACAATCTTAGACGACCTCCATCCTAGTCGGGGAATTTGATGGCAGAGTAGAAATCCAAGACTTTACTTGAGATTTTTTTTTATTTTATTTTATTTTTTTTTTGGCAGCAGATTGTGAATTCGCAAGTTTCTGCATACCTCTATGAGCCGCTGAATTCCCTCGGCTGAATTTGTAGTCACTGCTGTATCGTGCGCTAACAAGAAGTCATGTAGATAGATTAAAGTCCCACGTCACTTATAGCAAATAGGGGACTGGTAACAAGAAGTCTCTCAGATACTTTTAATTTATAATCAAACAAACCGAATTGTTGTCAAATAATTATTGATGTGTCCGACCAAAGCGTCACTCACATTTAAATGACGCCAGCAGCTGTAGAAATACATCACATCCGGTTTTATTTTGCTTTTTTTTGTGTGTGATGTCTGACTGTCCCGTAATGGCGTGTACACTGCGGCGCAAATCAACAGGCCTCAGGTTACTCAAAACTGCGGGTGCTCTGTCGATATGGCAGAGTGGTCAGTGAATGTACAGAAGAGGCGCCCGTCTGTAGTTCGGACCTTGAATTTGAAAGCTGACCAAGCACAATCCAAGGAGCAATGAATATCGGGGATGTTGGTGTAGAATGGATGTGGATGCCAAACCTGAGTGCGCTGGTAAAGACCAATTTGAACAGACCCCTTCACCTATGATTACAATTTCGTAATAATTGTTTGTAGGTCTCATTATATGAGAGTTAGTTATTTAGTTATTCATTGTTTACAGGATCCAGCGGACTGCAAAGAGCAGACTCAGGAGCACTTATACGAGAGTAATGCTGAGCTGTATTCTCTTGGGCTTGTTTTGCATTCCTGAAGCGGCATCGTCTCGCTAGAACCATTACATATACAACCCACAAGATCAGCAGCAGCAGCAACGATTTTCCTTACCTTTTTGACTCACGTGCATAGCAATGCGAGTCTTATGTACTCACTCCCGCCCCCCCCCCCCACCAACCCCTCTCCCCCACCCTCCACCCTCCACCCTCCAAAAAAATCAATTTTTGCAAATCTGTGCGAGATAAGTCATAAATAGCTATTAAAAAAAATAATAATATCGAATTAAAAAAAAAAAGGCCGTCCGTCCGTCTATCTGTTCGCCGTCCGACGTCTATCTGTGCAAAAACTTTAAAGTGGCTAAAGTACTCAGAACCTATTTCAACTATCACAACCACATTTGGTAAGATGGTGTATATCCATGAGACCTCAGAAATGATCAGTAAATGAATGACTTCACTTCAAAGTCAAGGGCACAGGGTTATCAAATGTTAGTACAAAAAATTGAAAATTTTCCAACAAATTTCTTCTTCCCCCCCCCCCCCCCACCCCCCTAGATTATTAATATTGAACTTATGATTCTTTGATACATGATAAATATAAATGAGACACACATTCTATATAAATTTGGTCAACCTCACTCCAAGGTCAAATCACTGGAGCTGGCCAAAGTCGGTTAGTTTAGATATTTGAAGTGTCCTTTAGTACCAAAACTATGAGAGAAATAACACTTGTGTTTACGGACGAAAAATTGATCTTTCATATATGTTCCGTTTTTGCCTTGATCTTGGAGGTCAAGGTCATTTTAGGCCTTACAAAAACATTCAAAAAATAGATTATTGTACAGTGGAATGGCTGTCTATTTAAGCTCTGTGAGCAACCATGAGAGTGTACAACATCAGCTCTAAAATTATTGAAGTCCTCAAAAGCCTGTATGACAAGGCTACCAGTGCAGTCCTCCACAACAGCGCCATCGGTAACTGGTTTAGAACAACAATCGGTGTGCGTCAAGGATGCCTACTCTCTCCAACACTCTTCAACATCTTTCTAGAGGGCATCAAGCCAGGTGCCCTTGCAGATCACGAAGAAACAGCCAACATAGGTGGTAGAGCAATCTCCAACCTCCCTTTTGCGAATGACATTGATGGATTGGCTGGAGAGGAACAAGCACTTGAACAGCTGTATTGAACATAGGCATTACACACCTCCAGAGCATATGGAATGGAAATAAGTGCAGAGAAGATCAAAATGGTGACCAAAAACACCAATGGCGTCAACATGGACATCAAAGTCCAAGACCAAACCCTCAACACAGTGCATAGCTTCAAATATTTAGGAGGGTCCCGAAAGGAAGTCCTTTCCAGGATCGCACAAACAACTGCGGCCCTGACAAGGTTAAAGCCCATTTGGAAAGACAGGACCATCATTCTACATTCCAAGGTAAAGCTGCTGCGCTCCCTTGTCATCTCCATCTTCCTATACGCTTGCGAAAAATTGACCCTCACAACAGATATACGGCGAAGAATACAAAGCATGGAAATTAGGTGCTACTGAAGACTTCTGGGCATTTCCTATACCCAGGAAGTCATCAACTACGAATTCCGACAGACCATCACACAAGCCATTGGACAACACGATGACATGCTCATAGTGGTGAAGAAACGGAAAGTCCGATGGTATGGCTACGTCTCCAGAGCATCAGGCCTTGCAAAGACCATCCTGTAAGGCACGGTGCAAGGAGGCAGAAGAAGACGGAGACAGAAAATGAGGTGGGAGGACAACATTCGAGAATGGACTGGCTTGACACTGAGCGAAACCATGAGGGTTGTTGAGTACAGAGAAGATGGAGTACGCTGGTTAAACGATCGTCTGTGGTGCACCAACGACCTTCGAGTTACGGGAAAGGATAGGATAGGATAGGATAGGATGCAACAACATTGGGTTATTTGATCATACATGCGAGGGTCAAGGTCATCCAAAGGTCAAGGTCACTGAAGTCAAGGTCATCCCAAGGACGCCTTTTTGGGGCATAATATAACTTTTGCAGTAGTTCATTTCATAATACATGTATTTGGATCCGGAGGTCAAGGTCATCTCTAGGTCAAGAGCATAAAAGGTCGATATTACTTTGCATTTGAATGCCACCGTTTCATTTTGTTTTTTTCTGGGCACTAATTTTCATGTTAAATATTGTGAGTTCTATAAGAAGCATATGAGTCATATGGTCTTTGTCATTCTAGTTTATTTTAGTTCTAAGCGATAGTTCTAAACGATACTCTTTTTTTTTTTTTAAAAAGGTATAGTATAATGTTTTACCATTTTGCCCAGGGAGACCAAAAAATCAATCACTATCATTATTATCACTTAAGCCCCTATCATCATCATCATCATTATCATCATCATCATCATCATCATCGTCGTCGTCGTCGTCGTTTTTTTTCTCCTCCTCCTCAGATTGCTCAATCTGTCTGCAGCCTCATGAGTTAGATCAGACAGTCAGTCTCCACCTGCCACAGCCCATCCAGGGAACCGCTAGGAAGGAGTTCACCGAGTACTCATTGCGCGTCTTCAACGACCTGAGGGACAAGGGCGAGCTCTGCGATGCCGTCGTGTACACGCAAGGCGGCGCAGCCTTCCCCGTCCATCGTAACATCCTGGCAGCCTCCAGCGAATACTTCAAGGTGGGTGGCATGGCTCAAAGGCAGAGATGGTGTGAATGAATGAATGAATGAAAATGTTTTAAATGCATACATATTTTGCCCACAAGAAGTATGATCACAGCGCTAATGGTCATGCCACACGAGCGTCAAATCTTGAATCCAATTCATGAAATCACGACAAAATCCCTTGATTGTCGTGTGGCACCCTGTGCATCGCGAATCCAGATTCTTTGAATTGGCTCCGATTGCCGACTTTCAACATGTTCTAATTCCGCGAGTCTCGATTGTGTGATTCGGACCTTTTTGCCAATGAGAAGCAGAATACGAATCACGTGATCACAACACACGTACAGCAAAACTTCAAGACCAATAACCCTCAAGTTTGACTCGATGTGCGACTTTCGTGTGGCACTGCTAGATTCAAGTCAAAATGAAATTCCGACTTCGAAGTCGAAAATTGCTCCGATTCGCGTCAAGTCCAGTAGATTTGACGCTCGTGTGGCATGGGCTTAAGTGTGTGGGTTTGTGTGCACGTGTGCGCGCGCGCGCGTGTATGAGTGTGTGCGCATTTGAGTGCGCGTGGGTGTGTGTGTAGAGGTGTGAGGGGGAAAGAGAAGAACATGGGCTGTGTGGCAGCACTGTCGTTCTGCGCATTGGAAAATATACCGAATGCATAACCTTTATTTCCAGGGAGGCGATTGTTTAAGTGCCGTTTGTATTGCGCTCAAAATGGATACTTTTAAATTTAAGTTGTTGTAGTTTGTGTAGCTGCTGAAGCATTTTTCTTTAAATTAGATGTTCACATTTCATTTTATTGCAGGTAAATGGCATTAGAGAACATGTCCTCTAGCTATATGCGTGCATTTTTTTACATTCACGCAATATAAAAAAAAACAAAACATAAATAAAGTCATAAATAATTAATAGTCATGACGTACGACATAGCCTGCGATGTGTAACCAGCTTAATGAATATTATTTGGTGTGAATGATAGACCTGTTTTAGTGCGGTATTTGTCATGAATTGGCTAGTTTTAACTCTGCCCAGTGACTATTTAGCCATGTGTAGTACTTGTAACTTTAGAAGTTAGACTATAACACAGCAGCAATTAAATTACACAGCAGACCACACACCGCGAGCCCGACCCACGCTAGCGCAGTGAGTCAGCACTTGAGCTTTGAATCGGACCGTTTTAACCAATCAGAGCAGGCTCAGTGGGTAGAGCAGTTCTGAATGTGTCAGAGCCTAACACAGTTTGAATCAGTCGTGTGTGAGACGAGGTAGAGTCAACATCTCCACAGCTAGAGAAATCTCTACACTCATAGACCAGGAAGCAGGACTTTGAAATCTTAGAATTCTCTCAAGTCATCACGGGCCTGAACTTGTCAAACAGGTAAATGAACACCCTTCTGTTTCATCGTGATATATTTGTATTATTGTTGAAATTATGTTTGAAGAATTTGCTATGCATAAATATGAATTGTTAATCCGAATTTGCCGTACCACGTGGAAGAGCCGACCACGAGGCGAAACACGACCGGTTGCGCCGCCATGTTGTATCCCATACGGAACCACTGTTGTTTAACTTATATGTATGTTTGCAGACCAGTGGCTGTACCACTGAATGTTTATAATATTATTAATTCTGTATGTGTATAGTTAGACACGATTGATATTTATGTATGTATAGGAATTTAGAGTTGAGATTCCAGTGGAACCTGGAAGTAGCAGAATGTTCGTCGCTTATGTATAGAGATGTGGAGCTATCACTGAGGGCTACTTTGGCTTTCAGTGAGACGCTCTGCACAAACCGATTATTCAGGGTTGTGCAGAATTTCGTCTCTTATATTACAGACGAGCAGGCGAGCTATCCTGTGCGCACCACTCCACAGAAACGACTAGTTGGCGGAGTATCCTCTACCGCACAAGACGGAAAGAGCTACCCTGAAAAACTCCCTGTCAGACCCCACAGCGTGGCAAGGGAACCCAACTACACAACGACACAGGTGGACCAGAAGCTACCTCACAGAAGGACTTCGAACCCCCACTCATGAGTTAAGTGCATAACACGAAGGTGCACTTAAACTGATCATAGCAGGACCACAGTAGTCCAACTCTTCAGAAACTGTAAAACGGACCACAGTAGTCCAAATCTACATGAAATATTATAGCAAGTGCCCGAGGAAGATATAACAGCTGCCTAGACTATCAGCGATCGGACTATTAGCAGTGACTGAGACTTTTTAAGTTAGATTAGTACTTAGAGAATCTTGTATAGAGTAGAAGAAATAAATGTGTGATTTTAACTGTTATCAAGTGGCTGGACTACATATGATTCATAGCCGTGTGAAAGCTAGTGTGACAGTATTCTTTTACCATTTTTCTATCTATTTCTGTACCCCAACCTTAACACAGAACGAGCTAAACAAATAAATTTATTAAAGTAATTCATAGGGTGACTTACTAGCAGTTCCCACCGAATAAACGTGAGGGTCCATAATTCCATTGTGCAGAGCCCATAAACCCCACGTGACACTTTAATTGGCGAGCCTAGCTAGGATCTGTGTATAATAGGAATTGGGTATAACCGGACCTAAGTACAATAAAATTAGATAACAGTAGTAAAGGTAGAATAACTTAGAATAGTGTAAGGGTATAACACTGATCAGTTGGGTGCACTATTCTTTAGTTAAAAACTTTTTTGCTTCAAATATTTTTGTGCCTGTATGTTGCATTGTTCTTTTGCAGGTTTTGCTTAAATAACTGTTGTATGCCATTTGACTCTTGTTTTATTCTATTATTGATTACGAATTTGATTGTCTTTGCATTGTTGTTATTGACTTGCAATATTGCTAGTGTTTTGGTATTCCACGTGATTCAGAGGTTGTTCATAGACACGTTTGGCAATGTCGGACCCAGTGGCCTTGAGATTGCGCTTCAAAGAATTAGGGGAAGCTTTACACTTAGCAGGGGGAGACCTAATTGCGTATATCAATGCAGAGGTAGAGAAACAGGAGGCTAAGGCATAGAGAGCAGCCGAGAGAGAACAGAAGAAACTCGAAGCAGAACAGAGAAAAGCAGAACTAGAAGCAGAGCAAAAGAAACTAGCATTAGAAGCAGAGCAGAAGAAACTAGCATTAGAAGCAGAGCAGAAGAAACTAGCAAAAGAAAGCAGAGTTAGAAGCAGCAAGAGAACAGAAAAAATTAGAATTAGAAGGAGAACAGAAGAAGGCAGCATTAGCAGCAGAGAGAGAAGCAGAAGTTAGGAAATGGGAGTATGAGAGGGCAGAAAAAGAAAAAGAGAGGGAAGAAAAGGAAAAAGAAAGACAGCATGAGTTAGAGCTAAGAAGATTGGGATCAGGAGCTTCAAGTTCTTCCTCAACCCCTCCCCACTCAGATCAGCTAGAGGTAGCATCCAACCCTGTACAAGGAATGTCATTTCCACTGGGAACATTCAATGAGAGAGAAGAAGGTCTAGATCTCTATCTGACTAGGTTTGAGCGTCTAGCAACCGAGTACAAACTAGATCCCACTCATTGGTCTTTTAAGCTTAGTCAAGGGCTTAGAGGAAAGGCTTATGACATCTACAGTAAGCTACCGACTGACAGAGTGACTGACTATCACAAAGTAAAAGAGGCACTCCTAACGGGATTCGAACTAACAGGAGAATGCTACCGGCAAAAGTTCCGCACCAATCGGAGAGTGAAAGGAGAGAGCTATGCGCAGTTCGCGGATCGGTTGTCCACAACGCTGGATAAGTGGATTAGCCAGTCAGCCACGGCTAAGACGTATGATGGACTGACAGAACTGTTAGTATGGGAACAGCTACGGGAAACCATGACCCCCGAGCTGAGAACATTCTCAGTAGAGCAGGGCGCGGAAAGACTGGAAGATCTGGTCAAGGTCGCAGATAGGTACGTGGCCGCACACGGAGAAGCCAAGAGCTTCAGGCGAGACCTAAAGTCTAACGGGAAAGAGGCACAGAAACGAAGCCCTAACCGGGAAGAGCGCACCGCGAATAAGCCGAATAACCCCAGACCTGGGCAGAATAAAGGACCCAACACGGAATTCGGGAAAAGAGGTCCTGCAGAACAGAGACGGTATTGTTCGTTCTGCAACAGAAACAATCACTCCACCGCAGAATGTTTCAAGTTGGCCGCACAACGTAGGGAAGAGCGCGAAAGCCGGCCAGCGCACAGAGTTCTAACTCAAAGCAGCGGTAACAAGCCACACACGATCGGAGATCACCCATCGGTGACAGACACGGTCAAGGTCAACGGAAAAGAAGCGAACTGTCTGTATGACACAGGTCTATCATACGACGCGATAGTTAGCGAATCTCTTGTATCGCGCGCGGACTTGACAGACAAGACAGTCGACTTACAAGGAGCAGACTTGACGAAACCGACGACTACTTGCCCAATAGCTTGGATCGAAGTAGAGAGTAGGTACGTCACAGGACGAATCCAAGCAGCTGTTTTACAGAAACCCCTGTATGATCTAGTGCTAGGTTGTAGGTATGTGTTCTTAGGCACGCCCCCGAAAACTGTAGAGATAGCTGCAGTGCAAACCAGGGCCCAAGCTAAAACCCAACCACCCCAGCCCGAGTTCGCTCCGAATCCAGGACTCGAAGAGATCAAAACAGCACAGAAAGAAGACACCTCGATAGCGAAGTGCTTCCAGAAGCTACCCAAGGCGCACACACCCCCGCACAAGGGAGACTTCTACATGGAACAGGGAGTTCTACATCGACAAGGAGATGGAGATCACACCCAACTAGTACTACCAGCCACCCTTCGAGCCCAAGTACTAGAATTAGGCCACAGCATGCCACTCAGCGGACACATGGGAATTGGAGCCACAGTGCAGAGAATCAGCGCACACTACTATTGGCCAGGAATCACGGAGGATGTCAAGCGCTACGTGAAATCTTGCCACCAATGTCAACGATATTCCCCGCGACATCACACCGTACCAGTTACCTTAGGACCATCAGTAGTAGTCGGCGTGCCATTCCAGCAAGTCTCAGTAGACATAGTAGGACCACTGCCCATGACCAAGAAGCGGAACAGATTTCTACTCACACTCGTCGACGCATGTACGATGTGGTGCGAAGCAGTCCCGTTGCCAGCGATCGACACCAAGAAGATTGCAGATGCACTCATCGCCATCTTTACCAGAGTCGGATTCCCGGACAGCATTAGAACGGACAACGGATCTCAGTTCACCGGCCGCCTGATGCAAGACGTGTTCGAGTTGATACAAGTTCATCACATTCGCACACCACCATACCACCCCGCCAGCAACGGACAAGTAGAAAGACTGAATGGAACCCTTCTCACCATCCTCAGGAAAGTCGCCGACGACAATCCAGAAGCGTGGGACACCTACGTGAATGCGGCACTGTTCGCATACCGAGAAACGCCCCATGCAGCCACAGGCTACACCCCGTCAACCTTGCTATTCGGCAGACCTCTAGCAGGACCGCTAGAAGCCCTACGCAGAAGTTGGACGGAAGCCAAGATAGACGACACACCAAGAGGTGCCACCAAGTACGTCGCAGACCTGCAGGAAACCCTCAAAGCAACGTGGAAGAAAGCTGGTGAAGCACTGAAGAAGGCAAGAGCCCGTCAGGCGAAGTACTACAACCGCCACGCTAAGGACCGAGAACTGCAAGTCGGCGATCAAGTGCTACTCTTACTTCCAAGTGGAACCAACAAGCTGGACATCGCTTGGAGAGGACCGTACCGGGTGACTGCCAAGAAATCCAAGACAGTCTACCAAGTAGAGGTGAACGGGAGAGCCCGATACCACCATATCAATCTCCTTAAGAAGTATACGGACCGACCAGCGACCCCCAGCACTCACAACTTGCTAGCCATCGCCATCGCGGAAGAAGGAGAAAGCATGGAGACCAATGCAGTAGAGTATCCCCTGCACTCCAAAGAAACCTACAAAGACGTGATACTCAACGGAGACCTAGCCGCTAAACAGCAACAGCAAGTACGACAGGTCATTCGCCAGCATCAGACTGTGCTCACAGACCGACCAGGGAGGACAGACCTCGTCGAAGTAACCTTAACGGTGACCGACCCAACACCCGTCCGCCAGAAGCTCTACCCGATGCCACTGTCGCAGCAGCGAGCCATCAAGGAAGAGATAGACACCTTACTGGCAGCCGGAATCATCTCAGAGTCTACTTCACCCTACAGCGCAGGCACGGTATTGTTGCGAAAACCCAACGGAGAGCATCGACTGTGCATCGACTTCAGACTCCTGAATGCGGTAACGCAGTTCCAGCCAGAGCCACTCCCGGACCAGACAGACCTATTTGCCAAGCTACAGCGAGCAAAGTACTTCTCACGCATCGACCTCAGCAAAGGATACTATCAGATACCAGTACAACCACAAGTCCGAAAGTACCTAGCGTTTAGCACTATGGAAGGACACTTCGAGTTCAACGTACTTCCATTCGGACTCCACAACGCACCCAGTATCTTCAGCGCCATGATGCGAAAACTCCTGGCACCCCTGAGCAGCGAGCACCTACATTCGTTTATGGACGACATCCTCATCGCAACACCTACGTGGGAGGAACATGTCACGCTCCTACAGCAACTACTCGCCCGCCTCAGAGACACGGGATTGACGGCAAGACCCACCAAATGTCAGATTGGATTCACAGAACTAGAATTTCTGGGACACACCATCAGTCAAGGAAGCTTGCGACCGGTAGAGAAGACAGTGAAACGCCTACTCGACGCTCCTAGGCCCCAAACCAAGAAGGAAGTGCAGTCGTTTCTAGGACTCTGCGGCTTCTACCAGAAGTTCATCCCCAACTACAACAGCATCGCCGTACCACTGACAAATGGAACCCGGAAAATCGCCCCGGACAAAGTAGTTTGGACAGCGGAATGTGAGACAGCATTCCAAACACTCAAGGACAGAATGACATCGGCGCCAGTACTCCACCTACCCGATTTGACTCAGCCATTCGTTCTTCGCACCGACGCAAGCGACTTAGGCCTCGGAGCAGTACTGCTACAGCGCGACCCCAAGAATGCAGAGACGATATTCCCTGTCGCCTACGCCAGCAGAAAATTGAGATCCGCCGAGACCCACTACGCCACGTCGGAGAAAGAATGTCTTGGACTAGTCTGGGCCATACAGAAGTTTCAACTCTACCTGTATGGGACCCACTTCACAGTTCAGGTGGACCACCAACCACTATCGTTCCTGGCAGCCTCCAAGTCTTTGAACTCTCGCCTGATGAGATGGGCACTCACCCTTCAGGCATACTCATTCCAGATCGAGTACATCCCCGGCAAAGAAAACCACGGAGCCGACTACCTCAGTCGCCATCTCGTGGAGGACACAGCAGCTGTCGCCCACCCAACACAACTAAGGGCCACAGCACCAGAATTCGTCCCCGCCCAGTAATACCCTGTCACTAGTGTCCACAGCTACCTGGCATAGCATTGCAGCTCAGGTAGAGCAACTTAGTTAGTTTGTAAATAGGACCCTAGGATAGTGCAGCGTTAAACTAGGCTCTGTAGTAGAAAAAGGTCGAATCCAGTAGTCATCGCCTTTTTTCAGTTGAGGGAGCCTGTCATGAATTGGCTAGTTTTAACTCTGCCCAGTGACTATTTAGCCATGTGTAGTACTTGTAACTTTAGAAGTTAGACTATAACACAGCAGCAATTAAATTACACAGCAGACCACACACCGCGAGCCCGACCCACGCTAGCGCAGTGAGTCAGCACTTGAGCTTTGAATCGGACCGTTTTAACCAATCAGAGCAGGCTCAGTGGGTAGAGCAGTTCTGAATGTGTCAGAGCCTAACACAGTTTGAATCAGTCGTGTGTGAGACAAGGTAGAGTCAACATCTCCACAGCTAGAGAAATCTCTACACTCATAGACCAGGAAGCAGGACTTTGAAATCTTAGAATTCTCTCAAGTCATCACGGGCCTGAACTTGTCAAACAGGTAAATGAACACCCTTCTGTTTCATCGTGATATATTTGTATTATTGTTGAAATTATGTTTGAAGAATTTGCTATGCATAAATATGAATTGTTAATCCGAATTTGCCGTACCACGTGGAAGAGCCGACCACGAGGCGAAACACGACCGGTTGCGCCGCCATGTTGTATCCCATACGGAACCACTGTTGTTTAACTTATATGTATGTTTGCAGACCAGTGGCTGTACCACTGAATGTTTATAATATTATTAATTCTGTATGTGTATAGTTAGACACGATTGATATTTATGTATGTATAGGAATTTAGAGTTGAGATTCCAGTGGAACCCGGAAGTAGCAGAATGTTCGTCGCTTATGTATAGAGATGTGGAGCTATCACTGAGGGCTACTTTGGCTTTCAGTGAGACGCTCTGCACAAACCGATTATTCAGGGTTGTGCAGAATTTCGTCTCTTATATTACAGACGAGCAGGCGAGCTATCCTGTGCGCACCACTCCACAGAAACGATTAGTTGGCGGAGTATCCTCTACCGCACAAGACGGAAAGAGCTACCCTGAAAAACTCCCTGTCAGACCCCACAGCGTGGCAAGGGAACCCAACTACACAACGACACAGGTGGACCAGAAGCTACCTCACAGAAGGACTTCGAACCCCCACTCATGAGTTAAGTGCATAACACGAAGGTGCACTTAAACTGATCATAGCAGGACCACAGTAGTCCAACTCTTCAGAAACTGTAAAACGGACCACAGTAGTCCAAATCTACATGAAATATTATAGCAAGTGCCCGAGGAAGATATAACAGCTGCCTAGACTATCAGCGATCGAACTATTAGCAGTGACTGAGACTTTTTAAGTTAGATTAGTACTTAGAGAATCTTGTATAGAGTAGAAGAAATAAATGTGTGATTTTAACTGTTATCAAGTGGCTGGACTACATATGATTCATAGCCGTGTGAAAGCTAGTGTGACAGTATTCTTTTACCATTTTTCTATCTATTTCTGTACCCCAACCTTAACACAGAACGAGCTAAACAAATAAATTTATTAAAGTAATTCATAGGGTGATTTACTAGCAGTTCCCACCGAATAAACGTGAGGGTCCATAATTCCATTGTGCAGAGCCCATAAACCCCACGTGACAGTATTGATGCTCTCTTCTTGCTTGTGCAGCTTTAGGACGATGCTGTTTTATTTTATGAGGACTGTTGTTGTACACACACTATATGTGTTATGTTCGTTGTGCACTGCGATTTAAAATTTTGCCCGTGTTGTTTGTGTGGGACTATAAATATTCTGATTCTGACTCTGTTCTGAGTAATTTGCCGAGGCTTGATCACGGCGTATTGCTTTTTTTTTTTTTTGACTCACATGCAGTATGAGTCTATGTACTCATCACAACACCTCATACACACATACCATGCAAATTTGGTCAACCTCGCTTCAAGATCAAGGTCACTGGAGTTGTCCAAAATCGGTTCATATTATGGGTACTTTGAATTGACCTTGACCATAAACTATAAAAGATTTAAAAGTCCGATCTTGTTTTAGGGAGCGATCATAGCTTGATCCTTCATAGTTTAGTTGTTCCGTTTTTGCATTGATCTCAAAGGTCAAGGTCATTTTAGGCCTTACAAAATCGTGTTGCAGCATGAGAAAACCAGGCTAAAGTGTTAAAATATGAAAAATTACTTATTTATTTATTAACAAAGTACTAAAAATAATCTTCAAAATGCAAAAAACAGAATTGTTTTATCTTTATTGGTTGATGTTTTATGATTTTTTTTAATATTTTATTTTCTCGGGGGCTAATTTCCAGAAATTGCCTTCAAAGTTTTGAATTGTAAAATGATCTTTACTTCACAACCAGAATTTTCCCATGCATGTATTTGGTATCAAAACAATCAGGAAGATGGCAGCAATATGGCAGTGAGTTGAGATAAGATGAGAAAATTCACATTATACACCATCCACGCAATACTGAACATAAACAAATTAAAACAGTACGCACAATTTTATTCTGTACCCATCCATAATGCATAGTGTTTTTAAACATATTAGAAATAAAACAAGTGTTTAGCAAGTCTGTAATAACTCAAACACATAATAATATATCAAGAACATGGCCTGAATCAATCATTTTTCTAAAATAAACCCTATCATAATGCCCCCTCCCCCCCCCGCCCCCGCTCTTAAATCCCTCGTCCGTCAAGTAATCTTTTGTTTAATTGCAAGCAGCTACATCAGCTCAGTTCAAATAGTCAAACAAAGATTACAAACCTAAAACAAAAGTTTCATTAGGTAGTTTTCAGTCCTAATAATCAAGCTTTAATAATTCCCCGATTCTCCACTCCCTTCCGCACGTCGAATAAATCTGTCGCGTCACAGGTGTAAATCAAAATAACATCTCATTTTGCTCTATAAAGTTTAAATAAACACAAATATCAAAGCAAATACTAATTACTAGTAATTTGGTAAATAGTCCTCATGATCATTTCCTAAAACAGACAAACCAACAATAATAAATACTGAGAACATAGTCAACTTGTCATGCTAGTAATCTTGAATGCAGGCCAGACTACTTACCTTTTCAACCCTCCCCACCCCACCCCCACCCAACAAAATATACCACTGAAATATTTTCCACACTCCTACTGTAATTCTTTCACTGATATCGCCTTTTCAACCTTTACCTTAATCTATGCAAGTAGAATGACGGATTATTAAAGACACGCCAATAGCGAAGAGGCCTACGAAACATGAATCATTGAATGAAAACAAACAGTATCGTTTAATAACGGGATCAAGCTTCTGCTCGTCAGAATCATAATCCTCATCACAGTTCCCACCGGCACCATCATAAAAATAGTCCGAAAGCAGGTCTTGGAGCTCTTCAGAAGCAAAAACCGGGTCGATTCAAGGTCCTAGCTACTCTAGCAGACGACACATCTACTGACGCTGGAGACGAAGCCATCACTTCCGGTTTCCAAAAAGAATCGGTCACTTACTTTGACAAATTGTTTCTAACAAATGCAACATAAATATTGCAAGAAAACACTTGAAATAGATGTAAGATGAGTTTATCTACATTAAAAATTAACTTTGAACTAAAAATCGTCGAAAATCTATAGGAAACACTTCCGTTTTTCACGACCTGGATAGAGACGCATTCGAACACAACTTGTGTCACAAGCAAGCTTCAGAACAAGGAATTTCATGAAAAATTCAAACGCCACACACTTTTATGTACCAAAAAGTAGTATCAATAGGGACTTATCACTCCCCAGACGTTATATATCAATCCACATTGGGGATTTCCCTTCATAGTCGGACAAGAAAAGTTGGGGTATCGGAGGTCAATTAGTGCCATTGTTTTAGCAAGGTGTGATCAACACCCTTATCAAAATCAACAAAATAAACAATGTTTTAGTAATTTTTGAACAAAATCCGTTTGGGATATTAAAGAAAAGTCTTAAATAAAGACAAAGAGGCAACAATCTTAAAATTGATGGGGTAGCCTATTTTTAGTGTTCTACGGCTGTAGCAGCGAATCAGTCCTGGCGTCTTTAGCCGGGTTTTGTCATGCGGCGACACAATCATGTTTAAAAAATTGTCATGCTACAGTGCAATGCTCAATATTTGACCTGTCGTATGCATCAATGTTGGTTTTTTGATTATATACCAGCAACAGAGGTCAAGTAAAGGGCAAGGTCATATAAAAGTCAAGGTCATCGAATGTCACTTTTCTTTCTTTTCTTTCTTTTTTTTTTGGAGGGGGGGGGGGGTGGGATTGGGGGAAGAAGAAGGGTGGGGCGGTGGGATTATACAACTTTTCCTATAGTTTATTTTATCATATGCGAGTGTCCATATGGATATGTAGGTCAAGGTCATCTCATGCTCAAGGACAAGATCATCGTAAGATCAAAGTCAGTATTTGCATTTTGGTGTCACCGTTTTATTTAACTTTTTTTTGGAGCTCTCATTTTCATGTAGAATTGTGCAAGTTCATAAGGAGCATGTGAGTCGAACGGGCCTTGTCCTTCTAGTTTTACGTTTTATTTTATCTTGGTACCGGACAGGCGCAGTTCAGCTACCGCGATACCCGGTCAGACATCCCTACATTGCGCCTGCAGCAGGAAATCGTCATAGACGACGTCACGCCGGAGGTGATGGGGTATGCGGTGGACTACGCTTACTGCCGTACCATCAGGCTCACCAATGACAACGTGCAGGCTATTTTTCAAATTGCTGATAGGTCAGTTGAACATTTCGTGAAGCATCGCATGATTAAAGGATGTCCGTTTATGACCAGTAACAACCAATAATGACGACGACAATAATGATGACGATGATGATGATGATGGTGCTGCTGCTGAGGATGGCTACTATTAAGATGATGAGGAAGAGGATGAAACTCGTCAAAGCTAAAACTGACGATTGTACATGCATTTGTAAGCCTGTAGCCTACATCTGAGATGAATGATTTCCTTCGTCAGATTCCCGAAACCTGGTTTTAAAATGTTGCTTCTTTCATAGGGTCGGTCTGTCGAGAACTGACTGAGTTTCGCTGTGTCAAAGAAAAATTCTCAATAAAGCTGCATATTTTCATCACTTTTTCATGCCGTCTGTTTCAATCTCAATTCAATTAAGTTCAAGATTTATTCGCCAAGTGACATACATACAGTTATAGTATACATGACACAAAGAATGCTTTAGATCAGCGGCACGCATGCACAAGATACATACAAAACAAATAAAGCATAGATCTAGTGTGACCTATGTAACCACCAGTATAGACTAGACAGCAGACCCACGCCTGACTAGAAAACTCATGTAATACATAGAAATACAGACATCAACAGACACAACCGAATTACTGATAACAAAACAGGTGCATGATTTTAACGTACATCATCAGACACAGCAAATATACAGATGACCAAAATAGATTCGCACGCATAAGCACCCTCCCGCAATTCATGACTAGTATGACTATACAAGTGCACACAAAAAGGAGCAGCCTAAGTAATTCTTATCTTTGGTTTAAGTGTCTGACAGACCACGGGAAGAAGCCATTCAGTGAGCGTGTGGTTTTGCTGGGGAGGGAACGGAGTCTACGGCCTGAGGGGAGCATCTGGAAGAGCACGTGGGCGGGGTGGGACATCATGGATAATATGTTTGGCTCTGCGTGTGAAACGTTGCCCGTGTAAAGCCTCGATGGACGGGAGGGCCGCGCCAACGCATCTTGAAACCTGGAGCACAACACGGTCTAAACTCTCTTTATCTTGGATATTTGCGTTCGAATACCAAACAATGACAGAAAATGTCAAAATGCTTTCTACGGTGACGCGGTAAAAGTTGGCCATGATAGCTTGGCTCACCCGAAACTTCCTAAGCTGGCGGAGAAAGAATAGTCTCTGGTGGGCCTTCTTGACTGCGCCAGTGATGTGCTTTTCCCATCCTAAATCTGAAGAAATGTTTGTGCCGAGAAACCTGAAACTGTCTCCCTTTTCCACTACTTCCCCATTGATGGACAGAGGTTGCATGTTGTTTCTGTTTTGACGGAAATCTACCACTAGTTCTTTTGTTTTTGAGACGTTTAACTCCAGATTGTTGTCTATGCACCAAGCCACTAGCTCCTCCACTGCTTGCTTGTATGCTCTCTCGTCATTGTTAGAGATCAGACCCTCTACCGTGGTGTCATCTGAGAACTTCAATATGACTACCTTATCATGGTGCGACACGCAGTCGTTCGTGAATAGGGTGAACAGCAGGGGAGATAATACGCATCCCTGTGGTGCACTTGTACTCAGGGTCAGTGGGTCGGAGAGCTTGCTGCCAACTCTTACTGATTGGGGGCGGTTAAAGAGAAAATCTAGTAGCCACCTACACAAGGCCTGTTCTACTCCCATGCTCTCTAGCTTGCTATACAGCTTGTGAGGAATGATCGTATTGAACGCCGAGGAATAATCCACAAAGAGAATCCTAGCATAACTTTTGGGAGTGTCAAGATGTTGCAGAATGTAATGCAATCCCAGATCCATTGCATCTTCTGCGTTTCTATTCTTCCGGTACGCAAACTGATGTGGGTCCATCCAGCTCTCTGTAGCCCGCTGAAGGTGGCGGAGCACCAGGTGCTCAAACACCTTCATGATCACAGATGTTAAGGCCACGGGTCTGCAGTCATTTAGCCCACTGATGATTTTCTTTTTAGGAACCGGGACTATGGTGGAGGTCTTAAAGCACCTAGGCACTGAGGACTGTTGGATGGAAGCGTTAAAGATGTCAGTGAATACTGGGGCAAGCTGATTAGCGCACGATTTCAGGGCTGCTGGGGTTACATCCTCTGGCCCAGGGGCCTTCCTAGCAATCCGCATTAATCTTTATGGTTCTTGGTTTAGGGACGGACCGATGCCGAAAACTGTGTAACTCGATCGATGCACATGTAAACATTAAATAAATCACAAATAATAATATTATGCTTTTATAATTAATGTATAAGCGGTTTACTACTTTAAATTTGTCTGTCCTTTGTGTGTCTGTCTGTTTATATATATATATATATATATATATATATATATATATATATATATATATATATATATATATATATATATATATATATATATATATATATATATATATATATATATATATATATATATATATATATATATATATATATATATATATATATATATATATATATATATATATATATATATATATATATATATATGATTTGCTTATTTGTTTTCGTTGTTTCTGGCAAGATTTCTGATGCCCGGCTTGGTGACGGAATGTTGCTTGTACATGAGAGATGGTCTGTGCCCTGAGAACTGCTTGGGACTCGCTGTGTTCGCTCGTGCCTACTCTCGCCCTGGTCTAGAAAAACTCGCCCTAGCCTATGCCCGCAGCCACTTCCTGGACGTTGTCCGCCTCAGCCAAGAATTCAAGGACCTGGATGTAAGATTTAGATCGTATAAACGTATTTTTAGGGACCCACTTTGACCACGCACTGTCGACATATCCTTTTAACATTCACAGTGAATGTTGCCAAATGAAAAAAAGAGCTTACAACAAGAAATAACTCTTTCCGTCGTGCCATCAAGTACCTTTAGCTGCAGTGTTAATACCTTAAAGTTTTTGTCAGTTGTTTTCACACACGCACTTACACGTACAAAGGTGTTGCAGACTAATGTCCTATCAAACGATAACGCTTTGCCATAAAAATCCCAAATTGCGATTGCAAAATCTAGGTAAACCTACTGACACGAACAAGTTGTTGCCCCTGGGACGATGTAAACACGCCAGTGCACACGAGAAAATTCCCCATGGGGGTGCCGGGGGTTTCTGTATAAATGGTATCCCCACTTTTTGGAAATTTAGTGCTTTAAATTCCCACTGTCGCTGTATTTCTCCTTTGTTTTTTCTCATTCCTACTCTGTTTTATCAATCTGCTATACTTTCTTCTTCGCTGGACCCGCCTACCTTTTTTCTTGAAAACTCTACTAAAACTCCTCATTTGTGTGTGGGATCTGTTGGGTCAGCTTGGGAATATTGGACGCTTTCTGTCAAATGGTCACTAGGGCTTCCAGTGATATTATTATTTAGCAATGTAGGCATTTTATATGTATGCGTTTTGTTGATATTTTATAGTGATGTTTGTATTCTGTTTTGTTTTTGTAAACGGCGGTTCGAAAGCCTCAGCGTCCCATGCGTGGGATGCCTTTATTGTAAAGTGACCAGCGGGTGGAGTACGTTCAGTGTTACCACTAGGGGGTAAATCCTCTTTCAACCAAGTTGTGGTCCTTATTTTGTGGCCCTGATTCGGCTCTTTGCAGTCCGAGGGACCCTGTAAGCAATGGATAACTAACTAATTAACACGAAGAAATCTTGACTGCTAGTCCCCGATGCCTCAAGAAATGTTCGAAGGATATAATCACGCAGGCTTTGGACGATCCTATTGTGCCTTTGTGCAGCATTGATTTTATGACTTCAATATCGCAATAGAAGGGACAGACCTTCTGTCGAATGACAACGTATCATTTTGTTCCTTCTGTGGCTTATTTACGTTACGTGCTTATTTATATTAGGGTCCCCGTACACCGGGCTTATGGAGGGAGAAGGAGGAGAGAGGAGGGGAAGGGGGGGGGAGGGGGTCAAGAGTGGGCTCATTTGTTCGTTTTTTTTTTTTTAATTTGCGTCCCCGATCACCCTAGCGGATAGGGGACATGAATAACATTTTTAGTTAAAATTTTAGAACAACGATAAAAAGTCAATCAGTATACAGTTAAAATAGGAATCCTGAGTACATGAGCTATATACTAGCTCTCGAGGTGGCCCGTCCTTCATAGCGTTGAAAAGAAATTGTGTCAGCGGACACGTAGTTAAAATAAGAACTCCACAATAAAAAGCTTGAGGTATCCCGGTTCTCCATCGTCCTCCTCCTCCCACGATCCCACCTGTCGCCCCCTAAAGGTGAACCGCTACAGACTGAGGTATAAGCTGAAAGAGAGATTAGGCGGTAAGGAGCCGGTGCAAGTGTATATGCAGGGGAGAAAATCCCATACCGCTTCAGTGACTGATTCTATTCAGTTGTGCTGGTGTTTTCTCCCTTGCTTTGGACAGCGTGACTTGTTCTCATCGGAGCGCTTTTCCAGCTCAAAGAGATGATGCCCAAGGCGCTGGTCGAAAATATGATTTATCCCAGCCTTGGCGCCAACTTGCTTCTCAATGCGCACCGTCTAACACTACAGACAACTGAGTGGGCGTGGTCGAAAGGCATGGCTTGCTGTGTATTGCTGTGTATTTTTTATTGTATTGTATTGCTATGTATAGTATTCAGTGGCGTAGCTAGGGGAGGGGAAGGGGGATCCAAATTCAAAAGTCCCCCCCAGGGCCCCCACTTGAGAGGGGCCCCCAAAGGAGTGAGCGAAATTATTTTTACATTAAATATTGACAATTACGCCACCGCCATGTAATCTTGGTATTCACGTTGTTATATAAGTTAGTGAATTTAGACTTATATATGCGGTAGTTATTAGACAAAAAGGTGATACCACTTTGGTTTCATTCAAATCATTTGGTTGGAAGCTGGCAGACCTCTTGCGCGGTTCTGTGGGCGCGGTGGACAGGGTAAGACCCCTACATAAAGATGAAGGTTTCCTCATAGGTTGTAAAACCTTGACGCAGTAACAGAAACTGATTGAACTTTCGCAGGTGGGCCAGATTATAATAGCATGTACTAACCCAGTGCCGGTGGTGGAGGGGGTTGTCTCTGGCATCCCCCCCACCTTTATCCAACATTATCTCATGTCATGATGTCGAATGTCAAAATGCAGGGGCCCCCAAAGAGGCCAAGCCATCCGGGCCCCCAAAACCCTAGCTAAGCCACTGATAGTATTGTATTGTATTGTATTGCATTGTATTGTATTGGCAGGTAGACGACTTGGGCAGCTACTTGGGCGCAGACAGCCTGAACACGAATAACGAAGAACGTGTGTTCGAATCCATTTGTATTTGGATGCATCACGACCGGACTACCCGTGTACCCTACATGTCCAAGTGTGTATGAGAGTAATAATAATAATTTTATTTAGCATTAATTTAAAAGACCTGAATAAAATCGTTCAAAATAAAATTCGTGGTAACTTTATAAGATCATCGTAATAAAAGCGTTTCCTATCGTGAATTCTTCGAACGCTTTATTCTCAGGCTTAATGAGCATGCACATTTTCCCTGAATCCCTGCACTATACAAGACAACATCATCATCATCATCATCATCATCATCATCATCATCATCATCATCATCATCATCATCATCATGACTGAGTGATTTGTTGATTGGATATTTTTTGGTCCATTCTAGATTTCCTAGTTGGTTGGTTGGTTATTGCTGCTGTTGTTGTTGCTGCTGCCGCTGATAGTGATGACGACGATGATGATGGTGATGAATGTGATGATGATGGATATGATGATGATGATGATGATGATGATGATGATGATGATGATGATGATGATGATGTTGATAATGATGATGATGACATCAGTATTGATTACAAAGATAATGGTACTTACAATACCTGTGTGATGGAAGGTAGCGAATAAAACGGCGGAGATACAATAATAACGATAATATTAAATGTGACGACGGTTAACATACAATGAGAACTATCGTCTACAGCAACTGCGTGGAGTAGCGGTGAAGATTATTACAGAGTCGGCGATTACGAAAATAAAATTGCGAAACAATTCATTACGATATCGACGGCGGAGGAGTTGTGGCTTGTGTTGCTGATGACGACGAAAACGCTGACGACACAAGCAAGAACTTGTACCCCTTCTTCTGAACTTTCCATCAGTATTTTCCTGCATAGGCTATGCGACGTTTGCGGCTAACTGAACTGTTGATGAGCACGACGCTGACGACAAGTAGAACACTGTATACATGTGCCTTTGATGTGATCTCCAATTTGTGCAATTGTTCCTGCCATTATTATAGGCTATTGAGATGCGTCCGACTGGGTCTCCTCTCAGTGACGTATTTGGTGGAGACGATGAAGAGACACGAGTTTGTCCGCGACGATCCAGACGCCAAGGCTATAGTGGTCGAAGCTCTCAAATATGTCTGCAACTTAGGCACCCACAAAGAATACCAGCAGGTAAAATTAAAAAAAAATAAAAAAAAGTTATTTTGGTATTTGTTCTAACAGAAGCTTCCTTATCGGCTCAAAGAGCTACTCAAAGCTTTCGGATCAAAATATTGTCGTCCAAGGCGCCAACTCGCTGCGGCATTGGGCTGCGCGTTAATGCCATGACCACTTAGCAGTCCCGATCTTCCCGACTTTATTATTTGGATCCTCTAACATGCACTTTTGACAATGAATAACCAGATTCTTTAAAGGGCCCCAATTCGAAGGCTTTGTTTACTTTTGGCGAAAATGGGTTTATCTTGAAATTCGCATTGTTATAACATGACACAATGATAAAGTGGGATTTCGTTGTTCAAACCAACCTCTAAAGTTTGAATTTTAATTTCGGTTCTGACAGGAGGTGGGGATTTCTCCTGATTAACGGTACACCGAATACCACAGCCGTGTGATCATGATCATATTTCTGAGTGAACAACAAAGCTGATGAGAGTGTCTTTGGTGTCTGAAGTAGAGAGGGTCTATTTTATCAACCTAAAACGAAAAACCTTACGAGCAGTTGTTTTTACGGATTCTGTCTCTTGCTGGCTTTGGTTGCTGCTATTTTTAGCTCCAGAATGTTGGCTGGCTAGCCAAACGGTTGTTGCTATTATTAAGCACAAAATCTACGTGATTTATTCATGTTAAAAAATACTATATTTTCGAAAAAGTTATATTTCGTTATAAGCGTTTTTTCAGCAGGGCAATAATCACTGTGAACGTTAAAAGGTTTTGTCGAGGGGGCCTTGGTCAGAGGGGATCCCCTTAAAGTTCCGCCGATAGGACGTGTAACACTGTCAATTCCCAGTGCATAATAAAGAGTCGTTGCAATTACCGAAAGTCACCGGATTCCTGCGAGTAAAATACCATGTAGCAATCTAGAATTGAGTGCAGGTAGTTTGTGCACCAAGCGGGTTCTCTACTGAGTTAGATAATCTGTCACCATCTAATAAGTTTTCATGGTATTAAAGTACTGGCTGCTGTGTACTTAAACATGCAGGTCTTACAAATGAATTAAGAACTATTTTGAATAACAAAAAACCAAAAAACAAATCCTAAAGATCCTATCGTATTTTTCAGAGAATTTCCGATGTTGTTTTGGCGAAACCCCGAATACCAAATCAGATCTTCTTCGTGATTGGCGGATGGAGTGGAGGCTCACCAACTGACATCATCGAGACGTACGACCCTAGAGGTGGGCGCTGGCTGGTGTGTAGGCCTCCTGGCAGCGGTGAGTAGTAGGGACCAATAGCCCTTACTAGAGTCAGACTAGCTTTATGGAAAACTCTGATTTGACAAAAGAAAACTAAATTGGTCACTCGGGCGAAAGTATTTCTGCTGTTTACCTTGCCGTTCTATTAAAAGAGAGAAATGTAAAACACGGGAGCATCCAAATACAGATAAAACATTGTAGAACTTCCCTTTGTTGTCTTCACAGATCTTCGAACAGAGCCACTTTCAAGTCCAACTTGAAAACTCGCCTCTTCCTTAAAAATGTCTGTCTCGCCTCCCATCACCATCAGCATTCCTTCTTCTCTGATTCAAACCACCGACGTCACACCGCACGCCCCCAGTCCCCTCACTTCTTAGCTGCTCTCCCCCTCCCCCCTTCGACTTTTATAGTTTATTTGTAAATATTCTTTTTTATGTTTGTATTATATCATGGCATTATTTATTAGTGTATCGTTTTTGTTTCACTTCTTTTCATAAGTGTTTCGATGCTAATGTTAGGTATAAATGCGGGAAAACTGCGCTTTGAGCTGATGTCAGTAGAAAAAGGGCTATATAAATACCCTTATTATAATTATTATTATTATCATCATTATTATTATTATTATTATTATTATTATTATTATTATTATTATTATTATTATTATTATTATTATTATTATTATTATAAAGACTTTAATAATGTAAAACGTTATAGAAAGGACTGCTACTTATGGCTTTGTACTAGCGTCTATTCTTCAGCAAAATGACTGATGTGACAGGATTGATTTGACTGACCTGATAACGCTTACTTCACCATGTAGCCATAGTCTACTTGCTAAATGAACATTTAAGTTTTACATCTGCACTTTTATCTTGCCCACCACGGGTTTCAAACCTGGGTCACCGTCTGATTTCAAGAGCCAAGGGCATATCACGGGTGTGTGGTGCTGAAAGGGCTGATCTACGTGCTTGGTGGTTTCAATGGCGTGGAATACTTCAACTCGTGTCGCAAGTTTGATCCCATCGCCATTCGATGGTACGCTGCGCCTCCCATGCACAGCAAAAGGTATGGTAATGAAACTTTCCCCTATAGGCTAACACACGGTAACGGCTTTGCACAGTAAGTTCACCTCAGGCGCCATAACAGGGCTGCAGATGCAAGTTGAATGACGTTGTAATGAGTTTAATATTATTTTACGACAAAAACACGTTAGTTTAACTCTTAGCGGGTATTTATATTTATTTATTCGTTATATAGCGCTTTTCCAGCTCAAGATCTGCTCAAGGCGCTGGCCGATGCAGGGTCTAACTCAAGCCGCCCAGGCGCCCACTTACATATTACATACTTAATCGCGAATGCGCAGTAGTCTCTCAGTTTCAACGAGACTCAAAAAGAAATGGCGGTAATAATATTGTGGTATGGTGATTATCCATCATCATCATCATCATCATCATCATCATCATCATCATCATCATCATCATCATCATCATCATCATTGCCAGGTCTTTCTTGCCCAACACACACCGTATGATGAAAAGAACCACTCACTCCATACCGGATCGGTCGTCGCCCGGGTCAACAAGGACCGCGCCATCCGTTGGCCACCAGGACGGAGGTGATAAGTGTGTTACTGATGGACAACTTAGCAAGATCCGCACGAGAGACAACATCGTCATAGGAACCTAGAATGTCAGGACCCTAACTGCGGATGGAAGAATTTTTGTAGGTCCTTCATAATTGTTTTGATTGAAAACAACAACAATAAGATCATCGGTGAGAGATCATTTGATTGTGCAGCACCACATCGATGTGGAACAGACTGCCACACAATCACTGCCAAAGTCTGTCTCAAAGAAGGCATTCAAGAAGAAGATTCCTTTTTGACTACTGATTCTTGCTTCCCCCACCCCCTCTCATTTACCTTCTTCAGCCTCTCTCTTCCCTTTTCGGCTTACATACAACATTGAAGAGACGTGCCTGTGGGGACGTTTCTCTGTGCGATTAACAAACGTAACAGTCAAATGGGTACATTGTATAGTCCCTTGGCTGTGTGTGTACAGGTGTTACGTGAGCGCAGTGGAACTGCGGGGTTTGATATATGCCATGGGCGGCTTTGACGGTCACGTACGGCTGAACAACGTGGAGAGGTTCGATCCCAACACCAACCAGTGGAGCTGGACCCAGCCCATGATGCAGCAACGTAGCGACGCCAAAGCCGCCGTCCTCAACGGTACGACCACGGAGCACAGGCAGGCTCCTGTAGCTATTGTTGTGAGCGGCATACTCTGTCGTGAACTCTCCTCTGCTCATACTAAATATCGACAGAGCCACACACACGTCTAATATAATTATAGTACACACAGACAGATACATGGCGCCTGAGGAATGGAGAAAATGATGCGGAGACCCCATTCCTAGACAGTGAACTCCAAAATCACAAGAATGATCCATGTTAATTTGGAAATGTCATTCTGGCATTTTCAGGTTTCGGTTCAATGTATACTTAGGTGTAGCTTCGTGGCGCAGTGGATTAGTCGCCGGTTTCGATTCCCGCAGGGGGCGAACTTGTGTGGCTTTTCAGGTCATGGAGAGTTTTCTCTGTGTACTGCGGTTTCCTCCTTACCGTTAATAATAATATTGGATGCAATCTAAAATTTTATGAAAAAAAAAATATCGACTTCCATTTCGTCTTATAATGGAGACTTTACGTTACACCGCATGTTGGAGCTGGAGTGACGAATGTGTGTTTGTTGTATAGCCTATGTAGGAGTCTGTAAGGTGTGAGGAGTGTATGCTGGTTACAGATCGCCGCTCTTTGAGTCTGATTTAGGAATAAGGCGCATACAGCATTGTCGCGAAACGAAACGCTCGCGAGTATTTTATTTTCCAAGTGCAAATTGTTATATAGAGTGCCTGTGGTAGATTTAGAAATATGACGTCAATTTGTCAATCGCCATTTTTTGTATTCCTGGAAAAGAATAAAATGGACGATTTTTATCGATAATTCTTTTGTGTGAAAGATTGTGATTAATGCCAATAATAAAATTTTAGGGAAAGCAAAGAGGTTGTGAACTATTAATTTTATAAAATATAATATTTGAAGTGATAGTTACTTTTTTGCGTTGTGAAGTTTTCATTGGTTGTTATAATGATAAAAGTATGGTAGCCTTGGTGAAATGGAATTGAGGCGAAATCGGTTAGGAAAACTGAAGAATCAGTTGGGAGAGAGATCTAGACTGGACAGGGAGGATTCTACCCAAGCTCCGAGGCAACTTATTCTGTGGGGTGCCAACGACAGTTTAGCTGGAGGCTGAATGATGTCTGATGTGGTTGGGCCAGGAAAATGAGTTGTTCCTCAGCGTTTGATCAGCTTTAGCTGAATTCTGGCACCGTAGGGTAAATATTTTGATTTTTCTTCATTCAAGATAATTTCCCAAGAAGATTGATAAGTGAGATAGTTTGTTCATTGAATGCATTTGTTTTCCAGAAAAGTGAGATAGTTTGTTCATTTGAAATGAATTTCTTTTCCAGAGAAAGATAGTTGGTT
Source organism: Oncomelania hupensis (assembly GCA_036898135.1). Classification (NCBI taxonomy): domain Eukaryota; kingdom Metazoa; phylum Mollusca; class Gastropoda; order Littorinimorpha; family Pomatiopsidae; genus Oncomelania; species Oncomelania hupensis. The sequence goes on along the minus strand of CM072511.1, from coordinate 57,956,058 downwards.
CATCTGAATGCAGTTGGTTTTCAGGGGATTGATGTGTTGATTAATCATAATATGTTTTTCCAAGCAGAGCCGGACCTGGAGGAGTTTAAGTTTGTATGAAAATAATTTTCATGCAAATATCTAAGACTAGTTTTGTTCGGCAGGTGTATTTTTGTGGTATTATTCGTCTTGGATTTACGTGACGATGTCATCTTCGAGACTGGCACTGGATTCTTCTCTGACGTCTTGCTCATGATCGGGGTGACTGATTCTACGATGGAACTGTACGTCAACGAGGACTACAGAAGTCACTGGTGGGTCACGGACAGCCATTAGATCTAACGGCGACATCGACGTCAAGTTCCAGCTCTTATGAACTTTTCCACCAACTCATCTAAACCCGGATTCCTTCATTGGCCAACAACTACAACGAGGACGTTATTAAGAGATAAGTGAAAGAAAAAAACATTATTTTCGGTAACCACGACGGAAAGTATCGCCAAATTATCGTTCCGATTTCGAGAAAAAAATAACGGAATATAATAAAATAATCGAACTTGGAAAAACGTGTTATGTGTTTGTGAAGTGTTGGAAAGAAATGGTGTACCTTAGGTTTTTTTATTGAAATAAAACCACGTTCTGGGGTAAGTCATGAAAGTCAAGGAAGTCCTTCATCAGTAGTGATCACCCAGTAACACCCAGTTTTGCGACAAGCATCCATTATTATTATTATTATTATTATTATTATTATTATTATTATTATTATTATTATTATTATTATTATTGTTATTATTATTATAGCGCACTTACCAGCTTAGAGCACTGCGCAGGTAGCTGGTCGAAAACAGGATCAAGCTGAAGCTGATCAAGGCGCAAAAACACTGTATCAAGCCCATTGCTAAACGGACTGAGCGAACACGAAGAAGCTAAAGTGTAGGCGCGTTTTTTTGAACGTATTTGAGCCTATTTGACAGGGTTACCTGGTGCTTTAACTCGCCGCTGTGGAAACACAGTGTAGGTGAAACACCGTAGAGATATAAGTCTGCTATCACCGTCGAGATGCGATCCCGCACGCACTGTTAATATTCAACCACAACTAGGCCTACTCGGCAACTCTCCTACCCCAATCGTTCTGTTGTTGTTGTTGTTGTTGTTGTTGTTGTATTGTTGTTGTTCTTCTTCTTCTTCTTGTTCTTGTTCTTCTTCTTCTTCTTTTAAGTGATGTCCATTTATCTGATCCAACCAAACAGAGAAGCTCTACGTCTGTGGTGGCTTCAGTTATTTTTCTTCTTCTTCTTTTTCTAAATCATGTCCATTTATTTGATCTAACCAAACAGAGAAGATCTACGTCTGTGGTGGCTTCAGCGGCCAGGAGTGCTTGAGCACGGCGGAGTACTACGACCCTGACGCGAACCAATGGACCCTCATCACTCCCATGCGTAATCGGCGTAGCGGCGTAGGGGTCATTGCTTATCAAGGTCGCCTCTACGCGGTGGGAGGTTTCAACGGCATCACGCGTATGACCACGGTGGAACGCTACGACCCCAGTACAGGACTGTGGAACACCGTGGCCGACATGGTCAGCCCTCGCAGCAACTTCGCCCTCGGGGTGAGGTGTGTCTCTTGTCATTAGTGCATGCGTCACGTCATACAATACTGCATGGCGAACCCAAGCAGTAAACATGACAGCATCCCAAATGGCCTCCGCGCACATAGACAGTAATCGCGTTGAAAATGGGTGGAAATACGTTGTAATGTGATAAACATTGGCGTATGAAGCGTGCATTGCGTTGGAATGGTATTGCATAAAATTAGAAATCGATCCTGTTTTCCATTTCGAGGAACGTAAACTACAATGCCCACGGCCAAAACTCAGAACTCGATACAATGACTGTTTAAAAATTATAATATCAAGAAGTCAAATGAGTTTCAGTTGAAGTCACGTTCCATCAACGTAGGAATGAATTGCTTTGAGGCGTGAGAGGGAAGATAGGGGTTGTATCAATGATGAACTGCGATGGTACATGTATGTTACACGCCAAATGTCGATTCAGCCGCAGTACGTGTTGTTTGACTTACTAAACGTAACGTTGTAGCTTATGCTGCCTTTGGTATACTATTTATCTACTAGTATAGGTGTGAGAGTCTGTATTGTCCTCGATGACGTTTTGCAAGAGAGCCAAGTACAGTCCTGTACTGATTATCGCCGACTATCTTTTAGAACACTCGGGCTTTCACACCACTGGCGGAAGAGAAGGGGGAGTGATCTTCTCTGTCATTCCCTTTTTCCCCTCTGAGGGAAGCCTCTAATAAGAGTTATGCTATCATACTTTTTATATTTATAAACATTATCATATTCCAGTACATTATTTTGTCTTTAGGCCAGACAACAATTATCTGTGTTTTTTGTCTTACCTATTATCATTACACTACAGCATTACAATCCTCATGCCATTCAGAACTTACAAAACGGTGTGATGTGTGTCCTTGAGACGTACAGGTCGTGGACGACCTGCTGTATGCGGCTGGTGGCTTCAATGGGGTCACAACTATCAGCCACGTCGAGCGCTATGACGGTGCGAAGGATGTTTGGTGAGCTATAGGAGCTAACACTTCATCATCATCATCATCATCATCATCATCATCATCATCATCATCATCATCATCATCATCATCATCATCATCATCATCCTCATCATCATCATCATCATCATCATCATAATACGAGCTAACACTTCATCATCATTATCATCATCATCATCATTGTCACGTGGGGTTTATGGGCTCTGCACAATGGAATTATGGACCCTCACGTTTATTCGGTGGGAACTGCTAGTAAGTCACCCTATGAATTACTTTAATAAATTTATTTGTTTAGCTCGTTCTGTGTTAAGGTTGGGGTACAGAAATAGATAGAAAAATGGTAAAAGAGTACTGTCACACTAGCTTTCACACGGCTATGAATCATATGTAGTCCAGCCACTTGATAACAGTTAAAATCACACATTTATTTCTTCTACTCTATACAAGATTCTCTAAGTACTAATCTAACTTAAAAAGTCTCTTTCACTGCTAATAGTTCGATCGCTGATAGTCTAGGCAGCTGTTATATCTTCATCGGGCACTGGCTATATGTTTTCATGTAGATTTGGACTACTGTGGTCCGTTTTACAGTTTCTGAAGAGTTGGACTACTGTGGTCCGGTTATGATCAGTTTAAGTGCACCTTCGGAGATTACACTTAACTTTCTTATGGTGCGGTCGAAGTCCTTCTGTGAGGTAGCTTCTGGTCCACCTGTGTCGTTGTGTAGTTGGGTTCCCTTGCCACGCTGTGGGGTCTGACAGGGTGTTTTTCAAGGTAGCTCTTTCCGGCTTGTGCGGCAGAGTCTCCTCAACCAACTAGTCGTTTCTGTGGAGTGGGACGCACAGGATAGCTCGGGATAGCTCGCGATAGCTCGCCTGCTCGTCTGTAATATAAGAGACGAAATTCTGCACAACCCTGAATAATCGGTTTGTGCAGAGCGTCTCACTGAAAGCTAAGTAGCCCTCAGTGATAGCTCCACATCTCTATACATAAGCGACGAACATTCTGCTACTTCCGGGTTCCACTGGAATCTCACTCTAAATTCCTATACATACATAAATATCAATCGTGGCTAACTATACACATCCAGAATTAATAATATTATAAACATTCCCGGGTACAGCCACTGGTCTGCAAACATACATATAAGTTAAACAACAGTGGTTCCGTACGGGATACAACATGGCGGCGCAACCGGTCGTGTTTCACCTCGTGGTAGGCTCTTCCACGTGGTCCCGCAAATTCGGATTAACAATTCACATTTATGCATAGCAAATTCCACAAACATAATTTCAACAATAATATAAATATATCACGATGAAACAGAAGGGTGTTCATTTACCTGTTTGACAAGTTCAGGCCCGTGATGACTTGAGAGAATTCTAAGATTTCAAAGTCCTGCTTCCTGGTCTATGAGTGTAGAGATTTCTCTAGCTGTGGAGATGTTGACTCTACCTCGTCTCACACACGACTGATTCAAACTGCGCTAAGATCTGACACAGTCAAACTGCTCTACCCACTGAGCCTGCTTCTGATTGGTTAAAACGGTCCGATTCAAAGCTCAAGTGCTGACTCACTGCGATGTGGGTGGCTCGCTCGCCGTGTGTGGTCTGCTGTGTAATTTACTTGCTGCTGTGTAATAGTCTAACTTCTCTACTGTTACAATTACTTACACAAGGCTAAATAGTCAACAAGCAGAGTTAAGACTAGCCAGTTCATGACAGGCTCCCTCAACTGAAAAAAGGCGATGACTACTGGATTCGACCTTTTTCTACTACAGAGCCTAGTTTAACACTGCACTATCCTAGGGTCCTATTTACAAACTAATTAAGTTGCTCTACCTGAGCTGCAATGCTGTGCCAGGTAGCTATGGCCACTAGTGACAGGGTTTTTATTGGGCGGGGACGAATTCTGGTGCTGTGGCCCTTAGTTGTGTTGGGTGGGCGACAGCTGCTGTGTCCTCCACGAGATGGCGACTGAGGTAGTCGGCTCCGTGGTTTTCCTTGCCGGGGATATACTCGATTTGGAATGAGTATGCCTGAAGGGTGAGTGCCCATCGCATCAGGCGAGAGTTCAAAGACTTGGAGGCTGCCAGGAACGATAGTGGTTGATGGTCCACCTGAACTGTGAAGTGGGTCCCATACAGGTAGAGTTGGAATTTCTGTATGGCCCAGACTAGTCCAAGACATTCTTTCTCCGACGTGGCGTAGTGGGTCTCGGCGGGTCTCAATTTTCTGCTGGCGTAGGCGACGGGGAATAGCGTCTCTGCATTCTTGGGGTCGCGCTGTAGCAGTACTGCTCCGAGGCCTAAGTCGCTTGCGTCAGTGCGAAGAACGAATGGCTGAGTCAAATCGGGTAGGTGGAGTACTGGCGCCGATGTCCTTCTGTCCTTGAGTGTTTGGAATGCTGTCTCGCATTCGGCTGTCCATACAACTTTGTCCGGGGCGATTTTCCGGGTTCCATTTGTCAGTGGTACGGCGATGCTGTTGTAGTTGGGGATGAACTTCTGGTAGAAGCCGCATAGTCCTAGAAACGACTGCACTTCCTTCTTGGTCTTGGGCCTAGGAGCGTCGAGTAGGCGTTTCACTGTCTTTTCTAATAATAATAATAATAATAATAACGGATTTTTATATAGCGGGTACTCCAGCCTATGACCAGACTCACCACGCTTTACATAGTCATTACATATAAGTACATGCACTCGATAAAACATCGCTTTCGCTACAATACACCAAAAGACAAAACAGTAAGGGTACAAATTATTTACACTTATGTACACAAATTACAATTTACAACTATGTACACAAATGACAGAAAAGACAAATAGAATAGCAAAATCATATTCACAGCTATTTATATGCCCGGTTAGGCCCAGGAGGAAAAACAGTATAAATATGTACAGCCGTGTATACACTTACGGATCAGACAGAGACAAAGAGGAGAGAATGGCAGCGGGATACAGATCATTCTGAATAGTGAAGTTTGAAGAGGTGGGTTTTGAGGGCCTTTTTGAATGCTTGTGTTGATTGTATGTTGCGGATATGGGAGGGAAGGGAGTTCCACTGCTTAGGTGCGGAGTAAGCAAATGCACGTTGGCCGTATGTCTTAGTGCGGGTGACGGGAACCTTGAGTGTGCGAGTGTCGGCAGAAGATCTTAAAGTGCGTGAAGGGGAGTAGACAGACAGTAGATCAGCAAGGTAGGAGGGACAAGAATCTGTGAAGAAGTTGTGACAGAGAACAGAGAGTTTGTACTCTATGCGTGCTTGCACAGGAAGCCAGTGAAGGGAATGTAGTAGAGGTGTGATGTGATCGCGTTTCTTAGCTCGGAATACTAGTCTAGCTGCTGAGTTCTGAACCTTTTGTAGCTTGTCAATGATGTGTTTTGGGGAGCCAGCGAGGAGGGAGTTGCAATTTTTTCTACCGGTTTTCTACCGGTCGCAGGCTTCCTTGACTGATGGTGTGTCCCAGAAATTCTAGTTCTGTGAATCCAATCTGACATTTGGTGGGTCTTGCCGTCAATCCCGTGTCTCTGAGGCGGGCGAGTAGTTGTTGTAGGAGCGTGACATGTTCCTCCCACGTAGGTGTGGCGATGAGGATGTCGTCCATAAACGAATGTAGGTGCTCGCTGCTCAGGGGTGCCAGGAGTTTTCGCATCATGGCGCTGAAGATGCTGGGTGCGTTGTGGAGTCCGAATGGAAGTACGTTGAACTCGAAGTGTCCTTCCATAGTGCTAAACGCTAGGTACTTTCGGACTTGTGGTTGTACTGGTATCTGATAGTATCCTTTGCTGAGGTCGATGCGTGAGAAGTACTTTGCTCGCTGTAGCTTGGCAAATAGGTCTGTCTGGTCCGGGAGTGGCTCTGGCTGGAACTGCGTTACCGCATTCAGGAGTCTGAAGTCGATGCACAGTCGGTGCTCTCCGTTGGGTTTTCGCAACAATACCGTGCCTGCGCTGTAGGGTGAAGTAGACTCTGAGATGATTCCGGCTGCCAGTAAAGTGTCTATCTCTTCCTTGATGGCTCGCTGCTGAGACAGTGGCATCGGGTAGAGCTTCTGGCGGACGGGTGTTGGGTCGGTCACCGTTAAGGTTACTTCGACGAGGTCTGTCCTCCCTGGTCGGTCTGTGAGCACAGTCTGATGTTGGCGAATGACCTGTCGTACTTGCTGTTGCTGTTTAGCGGCTAGGTCTCCGTTGAGTATCACGTCTTTGTAGGTTTCTTTGGAGTGCAGGGGATACTCTACTGCATTGGTCTCCATGCTTTCTCCTTCTTCCGCGATGGCGATGGCTAACAAGTTGTGAGTGCTGGGGGTCGCTGGTCGGTCCGTGTATTTCTTGAGGAGATTGATGTGGTGGTATCGGGCTCTCCCGTTCACCTCTACTTGGTAGATTGTCTTGGATTTCTTGGCAGTCACCCGGTACGGTCCTCTCCAAGCGATGTCCAGCTTGTTGGTTCCACTTGGAAGTAAGAGTAGCACTTGATCGCCGACTTGCAGTTCTCTGTCCTTCGCGTGGCGGTTGTAGTACTTCGCCTGACGGGCTCTTGCCTTCTTCAGTGCTTCACCAGCTTTCTTCCACGTTGCTTTGAGGGTTTCCTGCAGGTCTGCGACGTACTTGGTGGCACCTCTTGGTGTGTCGTCTATCTTGGCTTCCGTCCAACTTCTGCGTAGGGCTTCTAGCGGTCCTGCTAGAGGTCTGCCGAATAGCAAGGTTGACGGGGTGTAGCCTGTGGCTGCATGGGGCGTTTCTCTGTATGCGAACAGTGCCGCATTCACGTAGGTGTCCCACGCTTCTGGATTGTCGTCTGCGACTTTCCTGAGGATGGTGAGAAGGGTTCCATTCAGTCTTTCTACTTGTCCGTTGCTGGCTGGGTGGTATGGTGGTGTGCGAATGTGATGAACTTGTATCAACTCGAACACGTCTTGCATCAGGCGGCCGGTGAACTGAGATCCGTTGTCCGTTCTAATGCTGTCCGGGAATCCGACTCTGGTAAAGATGGCGATGAGTGCATCTGCAATCTTCTTGGTGTCAATCGCTGGCAACGGGACTGCTTCGCACCACATCGTACATGCGTCGACGAGTGTGAGTAGAAATCTGTTCCGCTTCTTGGTCATGGGCAGTGGTCCTACTATGTCTACTGAGACTTGCTGGAATGGCACGCCGACTACTACTGATGGTCCTAAGGTAACTGGTACGGTGTGATGTCGCGGGGAATATCGTTGACATTGGGGGCAAGATTTCACGTAGCGCTTGACATCCTCCGTGATTCCTGGCCAATAGTAGTGTGCGCTGATTCTCTGCACTGTGGCTCCAATTCCCATGTGTCCGCTGAGTGGCATGCTGTGGCCTAGTTCTAGTACTTGGGCTCGAAGGGTGGCTGGTAGTACTAGTTGGGTGTGATCTCCATCTCCTTGTCGATGTAGAACTCCCTCTTCCATGTAGAAGTCTCCCTTGTGCGGGGGTGTGTGCGCCTTGGGTAGCTTCTGGAAGCACTTCGCTATCGAGGTGTCTTCTTTCTGTGCTGTTTTGATCTCTTCGAGTCCTGGGTTCGGAGCGAACTCGGGCTGGGGTGGTTGGGTTTTAGCTTGGGCCCTGGTTTGCACTGCAGCTATCTCTACAGTTTTAGGGGGCGTGCCTAAGAACACATACCTACAATCTAGCACTAGATCATACAGGGGTTTCTGTAAAACAGCTGCTTGGATTCGTCCTGTGACGTACCTACTCTCTACTTCTATCCAAGCTATTGGGCAAGTAGTCGTCGGTTTCGTCAAGTCTGCTCCTTGTAAGTCGACTGTCTTGTCTGTCAAGTCCGCGCGCGATACAAAAGATTCGCTAACTATCGCGTCGTATGATAGACCTGTGTCATACAGACAGTTCGCTTCTTTTCCGTTGACCTTGACCGTGTCTGTCACCGAGGGGTGATCTCCGATCGTGTGTGGCTTGTTACCGCTGCTTTGAGTTAGAACTCTGTGCGCTGGCCGGCTTTCGCGCTCTTCCCTACGTTGTGCGGCCAACTTGAAACATTCTGCGGTGGAGTGATTGTTTCTGTTGCAGAACGAACAATACCGTCTCTGTTCTGCAGGACCTCTTTTCCCGAATTCCGTGTTGGGTCCTTTATTTTGCCCAGGTCTGGGGTTATTCGGCTTATTCGCGGTGCGCTCTTCTCGGTTAGGGCTTCGTTTCTGTGCCTCTTTCCCGTTAGGCTTTAGGTCTCGCCTGAAGCTCTTGGCTTCTCCGTGGGCGGCCACGTACCTATCTGCGACCTTGACCAGATCTTCCAGTCTTTCCGCGCCCTGCTCTACTGAGAATGTTCTCAGCTCGGGGGTCATGGTTTCCCGTAGCTGTTCCCATACTAACAGTTCTGTCAGTCCATCATACGTCTTAGCCGTGGCTGACTGGCTAATCCACTTATCCAGCATTGTGGACAACCGATCCGCGAACTGCGCATAGCTCTCTCCTTTCACTCTCCGATTGGTGCGGAACTTTTGCCGGTAGCATTCTCCTGTCAGTTCGAATCCCGTTAGGAGTGCCTCTTTTACTTTGTGATAGTCAGTCACTCTGTCAGTCGGTAGCTTATTGTAGATGTCATAAGCCTTTCCTCTAAGTCCTTGACTAAGCTTGAAAGACCAATGAGTGGGATCTAGTTTATACTCTGTTGCTAGACGCTCAAACCTAGTCAGATAGAGATCTAGACCTTCTTCTCTCTCATTGAATGTTCCCAGTGGAAATGACATTCCTTGTACAGGGTTGGATGCTACCTCTAGCTGATCTGAGTGGGGAGGGGTTGAGGAAGAACTTGAAGCTCCTGATCCCAATCTTCTTAGCTCTAACTCATGCTGTCTTTCTTTTTCCTTTTCTTCCCTCTCTTTTTCTTTTTCTGCCCGCTCATACTCCCATTTCCTAACTTCTGCTTCTCTCTCTGCTGCTAATGCTGCCTTCTTCTGTTCTCCTTCTAATTCTAATTTCTTCTGCTCTGCTTCTAATTTCTTCTGCTCTGCTTCTAATTTCTTCTGCTCTTCTTCTAATTCTAATTTCCTCGTTTCTCTCTCTGCCTCTAATTTCTTCTGCTCTGCTTCTAGTTCTGCTTTTCTCTGTTCTGCTTCGAGTTTCTTCGCCTCTCTCTCTGCTGCTCTCTCTGCCTTAGCTTCCTGTTTCTCTACCTCTGCATTGATATACGCAATTAGGTCTGCCCCTGCTAAGTGTAAAGCTTCTCCTAGTTCCTTGAAGCGCAATCTCAAGGCCACTGGGTCCGACATTGCCAAACGTGTCTATGAACAACCTCTGAATCACGTGGAATACCAAAACACTAGCAATATTGCAAGTCAATAACAACAATGCAAAGACCATAAAATTCGTAATCAATAATAGAATAAAACAAAAGTCAAATGGCATACAACAGTTACTTAAGCAAAACCTGCAAAAGAACAATGCAACATACAGGCACAAAAATATTTGAAGCAAAAAAGTTTTTAACTAAAGAATAGTGCACCCAAACTGATTAGTCCTTGTTACCACTATTCTAAGTTATTCTACTACTCCTACTGTTATCTAATTTTATTGTACTTAGATCCGGTTATACCCAATTCCTATTATCCACAGATCCTAGCTAGGCTCGCCAATTAAAGTGTCACGTGGGGTTTATGGGCTCTGCACAATGGAATTATGGACCCTCACGTTTATTCGGTGGGAACTGCTAGTAAGTCACCCTATGAATTACTTTAATAAATTTATTTGTTTAGCTCGTTCTGTGTTAAGGTTGGGGTACAGAAATAGATAGAAAAATGGTAAAAGAGTACTGTCACACTAGCTTTCACACGGCTATGAATCATATGTAGTCCAGCCACTTGATAACAGTTAAAATCACACATTTATTTCTTCTACTCTATACAAGATTCTCTAAGTACTAATCTAACTTAAAAAGTCTCTTTCACTGCTAATAGTTCGATCGCTGATAGTCTAGGCAGCTGTTATATCTTCATCGGGCACTGGCTATATGTTTTCATGTAGATTTGGACTACTGTGGTCCGTTTTACAGTTTCTGAAGAGTTGGACTACTGTGGTCCGGTTATGATCAGTTTAAGTGCACCTTCGGAGATTACACTTAACTTTCTTATGGTGCGGTCGAAGTCCTTCTGTGAGGTAGCTTCTGGTCCACCTGTGTCGTTGTGTAGTTGGGGTCCCTTGCCACGCTGTGGGGTCTGACAGGGTGTTTTTCAAGGTAGCTCTTTCCGGCTTGTGCGGCAGAGTCTCCTCAACCAACTAGTCGTTTCTGTGGAGTGGGACGCACAGGATAGCTCGGGATAGCTCGCGATAGCTCGCCTGCTCGTCTGTAATATAAGAGACGAAATTCTGCACAACCCTGAATAATCGGTTTGTGCAGAGCGTCTCACTGAAAGCCAAGTAGCCCTCAGTGATAGCTCCACATCTCTATACATAAGCGACGAACATTCTGCTACTTCCGGGTTCCACTGGAATCTCACTCTAAATTCCTATACATACATAAATATCAATCGTGGCTAACTATACACATCCAGAATTAATAATATTATAAACATTCCCGGGTACAGCCACTGGTCTGCAAACATACATATAAGTTAAACAACAGTGGTTCCGTACGGGATACAACATGGCGGCGCAACCGGTCGTGTTTCACCTCGTGGTAGGCTCTTCCACGTGGTCCCGCAAATTCGGATTAACAATTCACATTTATGCATAGCAAATTCCACAAACATAATTTCAACAATAATATAAATATATCACGATGAAACAGAAGGGTGTTCATTTACCTGTTTGACAAGTTCAGGCCCGTGATGACTTGAGAGAATTCTAAGATTTCAAAGTCCTGCTTCCTGGTCTATGAGTGTAGAGATTTCTCTAGCTGTGGAGATGTTGACTCTACCTCGTCTCACACACGACTGATTCAAACTGCGCTAAGATCTGACACAGTCAAACTGCTCTACCCACTGAGCCTGCTTCTGATTGGTTAAAACGGTCCGATTCAAAGCTCAAGTGCTGACTCACTGCGATGTGGGTGGCTCGCTCGCCGTGTGTGGTCTGCTGTGTAATTTACTTGCTGCTGTGTAATAGTCTAACTTCTCTACTGTTACAATTACTTACACAAGGCTAAATAGTCAACAAGCAGAGTTAAGACTAGCCAGTTCATGACAATCATCATCATCATCATCATCATCATCATCATCATCATCATCATCATCATCATCATCATCATCATCATCATCATCATCATATACGAGCTAACACTTCATTATCATCATAATCATCATCATCATCATCGTCGTCGTCGTCGTCGCCCTCGCCTTCATCATCGTCATCCTCATCATCAACATTTTCATTTGAGGAGCAATTTCATTCATTCATCATCATCATCATCATCATCATCATCATCATCATCATCATCATCATCATCATCATCATCATCATCATCATCATCATCATCATTCTCATTTGAAAGAGCAACCAGCAACCACATTCATCATCATCACCATCATCATCATCATCATCATCATCAACAGTCACATTTGAAGGAGCAACTACATTCATCATCATCACCATCGTCATCATCATCATACTCATTATCATTAGAAAGAGCAGTTTCATTGCCGCAACTGTCATCAATGTTTCAAAATCATACGTGATCACCATAAGCACAACCACGGACACCACCACAGCTACTTAAATATGTATAATAACTTAATAACTCTCTCTCTCTCTCTCTCTCTCTCTCTCTCTCTCTCTCTCTCTCTCTCTCTCTCTCTCTCTCTCTCTCTCTCTCTCTCCCTCTCTCTCTCTGTATATATAATACGCCAGTGATATGGCCAGGCTGAGCTTGTACCGAAGCCCCCTCTTAATTATTATTTATATATACTAATTTCAAAGGACTGATGTGGCCAGTCTGAGTTTATACCGGAGCGCCCTCAGCGCCTGTGTACTGGCGGACTTGCCCAACGTGAGGGATTATGTGTTCAAACCCCCGCGGCCCCCTTCGCCCACCTCTGACGCCTGGGACAGCAAGGTTTTCGGCTCAACCAGTCGCACCCTCATCGACGAAGCAGAGGTTGACCCTGTTGCGGTCCGAGAGGGTGTGTTGATCCTTTAGTTTTAATTTTTTTCATTCGAAGATCGGGTATCCTAAAGTCCGTTTTATTCAGATATCGCTTATATTCAAACTTAAGGTATTGTTGTTGTTGTTGTTTGTAGATTATAGTCACACGACACTTTCGCATATAGGTGACTACTGGACCGATTTATACTGACACCAGCGGGCCAGTTGTTGGTAAAGGGGAAAATAATATGATCACACGTTGACCAATCCGGGATTCGAACCAGCGACCTTTCGGTTACTAGCAAGACGCTCTTACCAACTGAGCTACCCGGCCCCTCTAAAGGTATTCTATGCATTAAGTTTGAATATAAGCGATATCTGAATAAGGTATTCTATGCATATCAATCAAGTCTCCTCTCTGAAAATCCTTATCGGGAAGAGAGGGCACTATAAACTGATTTAAAAAAAAAAAATCTATGCATTTGTTCGAAAGAAAAAATTAGAAGATTAAAAGAAAGGATGGACTAATAATCCTGATCCCAGATGTACAGGTACTGGAATAAATCCAATCTTCTCTTTAATACATTGATTGTGGCAACGAAATTCGACGACGGCGACGACGACGACGACGACGACGATGATGATGATGATGATGATGATGATGATGTTGTTGTTGTTGTTGCATCAATTTTTATTCATCAGATTAACATAAGTTGTACTGATGATGATGACGTCGATGATGACGACGACGGTGGTGAGCTTGTAAATAATAAAACCAGCCGGTTTACGCAAGTTTAGGGAATATGTTTGAGAGTGATATTAAGGCTTGTTGGATGCTCACTGACACCAGGATAAACTAGAGTGATACTGTTTGTACGAAGATTGGTTGCATCTCTTCAGGATTGTAACTGGAAGATGTCGTTACAGTACTATAAGGCAAAATACTCACTACTACGATGATACACAAAATGGGATGTAAACTAGTAATACGCGCTCAACAGTTCATTATTGTACAGAGTTGCTTTCGTTTTATGTGATAACTTGATTGGTCAGTTAGAAACGAAGTTTTGCTAAGTGTTGATAGTAGCGCGTCATTATTAACTTTTATATTTAGCAAACCAACCCTCCCATGTAACGTGCATTTCAGTCTTGTTGAAAAATGTTATGGTTCTGCTTTCAAACAGGTTTGGAGCATGTGTACATGTCCATAAATGAGGCACCGCCGGAGAACTTCCCAGACTTGAATGACGATCTCCGTAACCAGCTGGCCTGAGCTCGTGCTGAAACCATGCAATATATCCAGTTCCATTGAAATTTGGCAAACTTCGAGCGAGCATATAATATTAACTAAAGCGAAGTTTACTTTAGGCGGCAATTGAAGAAGTTTTTAAACCCATTTATTGATGAGAAAATCCTTTTTAATGGGAAAATACAATGTCCTGACGTTTCAAGTTATGAACTTGTTATCTAGAAGTGAACGTTCAAAATCAGCTTGAAAATAGCTGACAATAGCTGAATGTTTAAAGTGAGTCTGAACCTGTATTCCCGTTTTTCAAACTTTGTACACTGGATAATATGATCATAGAAAATTTGATTAATCTAAATTTGTTGCACTGAATACTTTGCGATAAGCATAAACAAACAAACAAACAAACAAACAAACAAACACAAAAATAATAGTAATAATAATCATTATCATCATAATCATCATAGTAGTAATAATAAAAGATTTGTATATAGCGCGATTCCTCAATCAAAATGAGCTCAAAGTGGAAACCTTGAAAGCCTGAAAGGTAACTTTTAAGATTATTTTGTATAAAAGTAATTCGAGAATGGACTGGCTTGACACTGAGCGAAGCTGCTGAGGACAGAGAAAGATGGAGTATGCTGGTTAAAGGATCACCTGTGGTGTCCCAACGACTTTCGAGTTACGAAATAGGATAGGATATAGGATATGATATATACAAGTAAAACTGCGACAAAAGAAAACAATTACATAAATATAAAACAACGAAGAGATTAATAATATGTAACATCTCCCATTAAAAAACCGCATCTGAAATAAGAATTGTATTGTACGTTCAGAGAAAGGTTCTTTCTGCCCGTCGCCGAATGTTGCCGGATACACCCGAATGTATTATGCGTCATTGTGGAGTGGTCGGACATAGTATAGGCACAGTGTTGCATGACCGATTGAACGTCTGGAAATGAGTCAAAGTATCTGAGTGTGTATACTCTTACCTCTTTGTCTGCTAGCTAGCGCCTGTGCACGGTAGTGATATCCCCGATGGCGCTTAACAAGGGCAGATAACTAATTCATGTAAGCTTTCTGATTATAGCTAACGGTCACGACGTTTAGAATCCCTTGTTTGCAAACATCAGACCAACAACAAAAAAGCTATAGCACTGTTGCAAAACTAGTGCAGATAGAGTTATCCGGCCCTGCCTTCACCTATGCCACGTACACCGGCTAGTTCCGGTTGAATATTAAGCATGGCAGCACGTAGACGGAAGACTTGTGGCGGAGAAAAACAGTATTGCGTTTGCTGCCCTAATTTCGCAGGAAAAGTAATTGAAGGGCGCATTGTCAAGTTACACACATTACCAGCTAACAAAACACTGAAACGATTGTGGGAACAACGTTTGCGACTGATTCGGAAAGATTACAACAATGTAAAATAAGATTCAAGATTCTTTATTGTCCAAACACAAGGCATGGATATTTGTTTAGCAGTGCAATAAGGAAGGAGATAACAACATCAAAATTATTACAAACATGGACATTCAATATTGATACATTTGATATACTATCAAAAACAACTTCCATACCAAAATACAAATCTATAAACACTAACACACATGCATAAACAGATAACCAGCCACATACCCATGCGTACACATTTAACACACAGATAATTATTCCACAGTATATGTATACACAACTACAACACTCACCCATTCTTCCATGCCTTAGATCCATCCTAGATCATAATAATAATAATAATAATAATAATAATAATAATCATTATAATAATAAGAGTAATAATACAAAATAATCATCATAATATTAATAATAATCGTAATCATTAGAGTAATTTATAATTATAAAAATAATAATAATAACAATGCAACTACAACTAATAATAATAATAATAATAATAATAATAATAATACAACAGCAGCACCAACAGACAACTAATAATTAATATATGGTAATAATGATAATAATAATAACAATACTACTACAACTAATAATAATAACAACTGAAAGACTGAAAATAATAAGACATAATTGCAGTTGCTTCACTGAATTAAAAACAAAAATTATTCTACTGTATAATAATGTTATCTTCTAGATAAACTGCAAAATTAACATTTCTCAATTAAAAAATTAAAGCAAAGAAAAAGAAAGAGACTTCGAATTTCTCGTGAATGTAGGTCACTGACAAACGAATTAGGCCTACTGAACAAACAAATCAGCAATCAATGTTTAGGCAAGCAGCCACCCTGAGTAAAATTTGAACGATTGTACAAGAGAAATATAATTTATATAACCCTGCATCTTTCTTGCTTCAACCGGAACTAGCCGAAACCCAAGGGCCGCAACCGATCCGCCACTTTCGCTTTCATTATGAAACAGTGCTATACAAGACTAAACAGGCTTTTTTTTTTTTTTTTTTAGCGTAGATTAGAAATTTTATTTGTAAAGCTTTTGAATTTTGATAAAGGGTTCGGACTCACTTTAAATATGATTACACGAGTGTCACTCTTCCATTCTTTAACGGCAATAACAGTTTGTCTGCGGGGTCATGTAATAATAAACAATTACACTAATCGTTGAAGTAGTCTGCTAAATTTTGGGTTCTCATTTGTCAATTTACTTATCGTTTCATGGATTCTTAAAAACGGCTTCTACATGTAATATGCATAACAGTGTAAGTCTATATAACTCACCCAACAAAATTTATTTGCTGACTTTGGCAAATATTGTATTGTATTGTATATTAGATTTACTGTCCCCGAACACTTTAGCATATAGGGGACGGAATTTTGGAAAATCAGGGTTAATTAAGAAATTTCGAATCATTGTTCTGATCGACACAAATTATAATCCACCGTGGGAGCGAACAATATGAGGCATTATAAAATGTCAGGTAAATAGAGCTGCATGGAAGTGGAAGGGCGGGCCGAACTCGCTCGGCGCTGGCTAAAAAGACGTATCGCTGTTAGAGACAACAAGGTCTCACCTACTAGTTCAGTGGGGCGTGCCGCCCCCGGACAGAGAGGCAAATGAGGGAATAAAACAAGATAAAACCACAGGGTCAGATAAAAAATGGTAAAACCAGGGAGCACACAAAATGCTAATTTAAAAGTTATATACCATAAAATTATTTAAAAAACTCGATACAAGTGTAAAATAACAGAGGTGTCCAAACAGTCGAGGTACGGCCTCGGCTACCTCGACTGTTTGGACACCTGTTATTTTACACTTGTATCGATTCTTAAATAGGCCCAAAATAACATTTACATTTTTTTTTATCCGCCCGTCCGTCTGTCTGCCCGCCGTCGGTCTGTGCAAAACTCGCAAGTGGCTTAATATCTCAGAGCCTTTTTCAGTTATCACACCCAAACTTGGTAAGATGGTGTATAATTTTTAAGACCTCATAAATGATCAGTGAATGATATGAATGACTTCATTTCAAAGTCAAGCTTACAGGGTCAACATATAATAGTAAAAACATTACAATTTTTCACAAAATTTCACTTTTTTTTTTCTAAGTTATTATTATTGAGCTTATGATTCTTTGAGGCATGATAGATATTAATGAGACACACATAATTTGCAAATTTGGTCGATTTCACTTCAAGGTCAAAATCACTGGAGCAAAGTCAGTTCGTTTATGTACTTTGAAGTGACATTGACCTTTAATTATAAGTCCACACTTGTTGTATTTAGAGATGATATATTGATCTTTCATATATGTTCTGTTTTTGCGTTGATCTTGAAGGCCAAGGTCATTTTAGGCCTTGCAAAAAACTTTTTTAAATTAAGTATAATCGTACAGTGGGATTGCTGTATATTTAACACATAGTATGCAACATTATTGGGTTATTTGATCAGACATGAGCATGAGAGGTTATGTGAAGGTCCAAGTCCTTCCAAGGTCAAGGTCAATGAAGGTCAAGGTCCTCCTAAGGTCAAGGTCAATAAAGGTCAAGGTCACCCCAAGGTCACCGTTTTTTGGCCTGATACAACTCTTGGTGTATATAGTTTATTAGATAGTAACCTACATGTATATGTTTACTTGGAGCCAGAGGTCAAGGTCATAATCAAGAGCATAGAATGATCAAAGTCGGTCTTTTTGCATTTTAATGCAACCGTTTCGATTTTGTTTTGTTTTGTTGGGCACTCAAGTTTATGTTAAATATTGCGAGTTCCATAAGGAGCGTGTGAGACATATGGGCATTGCTCTTCTAGTTTCTGTACGTCTTCATATCTCTGTCTCTCAATGTCCCTCCGTCTCTGTCCCTCTGTGTCTCTGTCTGTGTGTCTCTCTGTCTATGTCTGTCTCTGTCTGTCTGTCTGTCTGACTGTCTCTCTCTCTCTCTCTCTCTCTCTCTCTCTCTCTCTCTCTCTCTCTCTCTCACACACACACACACACACATTGACTCCTTCGTACAAGATACACCATGTTCCTTACTCATATACTACATTCGTCAGTCGAATTGCATGCCTTAATGATTTCTTAACAATTTGCATACTTAATAACAACAACAACAATAATAATAATAACAACAACAACAATAATAACAACAATAATAGTAATAATCATAATAATAATAATAATAATAATAATAATAATAATAATAACAACAACATAAAATTAAATTAACAACATAATATAGTTTGCAAAAACGCACAAGCTGTCGAGTGTGTCTATGGTGTCTTAGGTAAGGTAGAGTCTATTTTATCAACCTAAAACGGAAAACCTTACGAGCAATTGTGTTTAAGGGTCCCGTCTCTTTCCGACTTTGGTAGTTGCTATTTTGAGCTGCGGAATGTTGGCTGGCTAGACAGCGGCTGTTGCTAATAATAGGCACAGACACTACGGAATTTATTCTTTTAAAAAAAATAAATATGCTGTCGAAAGAGTTGTTTTTTTGTCGCAAGCTTATTTTTTTCAGTTGGGTAACACTCACTGTGAATGTTAAAAGGATCTGTGGAGGGAGCGTGGTCACAGTAGATCCATTTCATTGTGAACATTCTGGACGGTAACAGTAAACAATAGAGCGACACTTTATTATGCTATGAATGAGGAAGAAAATGCTGAAGAAGAAGAAGATGGTGATGACGACAACGATGATGATCATAATGATGATGATAATGAATGTACGCGATATCTGACTAGCAATCACATATTCGCGGAACCTAAAAACCGGTTGCTTTACAGCATATTTTAGGATTTCTTACGGCCAGCAATATGCCTTTAGTCATTTTAAAACCAGAAATTCTCAATACCCTACGCGGTTTTCAAATGAACCGTATATCCGCGAAATAGTATCCCCACTTTCTGGAAATTTCGTGCTTTAAATTCCCACTATCGCTGTCTTTTTCCTTTGTTCTTTCACATTCCTACGCTGTTCTATCAATCTACTAGGCTATACTATCTTCTTCTTCGCTAGACCAGTCACCTACATTTTTTTTTCTAGAAAACTCTTCCGGGACAAAACTCCTCATTTGTGTGTGAGGTCTGTTGGATCAGCTTGGGAATATTGGGCGCTTTCTGCCAAATGGTCACTGAGGCTTCCTATGATGTTATTATTTGGCAATGTAGGCATTTTCTATGTATGTGTTTTGTTGATATTTTATAATGATGTTTGTATTCTATTTTGTTTTTGCAAACGGGGGTTCGATAAATTAAGAGTATAGACTCAGCGTCCCCTGCGTGGGATGTCTTTATTGTAAAGTGGCCGGCTGATGGATTGTCTTCATTGTTACCACTAGGGTTGTTTTGGCAGATCTTTTATATTTTATGCGGATCGGGGGTGAGTCCTCTTTCAGCGAAGTTGTGGTCTTGATTTTGTGGTCCTGATTCGGCTCTTTGCAGTCCGCTGGACCCTGTATGCAATTAATAAATAACCTTCACATAAATTTCATTAAACAATCCCACTGTTCAAACAGGGGCTCTCTGTGGGATGATCAGCAGATTACTGCAATCCTGCCAAGCCACAATAACACCTATAATATCGCCACAATACACTTTTGACCTACATTCATTTGAATATGGCATTAATCCTACCAAACTACAAAATCTCGTCGGCTATGTATAAATAAAAAATCTATCTATATCTATATCTCTCTCTGTCTATCTCTGTCTCTCTGTCTCTGTCTCTGTCTGTCTCTCTCTCTCTCTCTCTCTCTCTCTCTCTCTCTCTCTCTCTCTCTCTCTCTCTCTCTCTCTCTCCTATTCCCCCTGACCCCTATTCCACCACCACCCCGCATCTTTTCGTCCCTTTCATCTGTTTGTAGCTTTTTAAGCTACCTTAGTAGCCCAGGTGCATCAAACAGGTCTAGCCTCAACTTTCAGGAATAAAACCTCATTCCTTACAAAGGTTCTGATGTGGTAAAACCGCTTGGAGAAAAGATTTAAAAAAAAACCACACGAATAAATAAATAAATAAATAAACTTTAAAACTGCTCGGATTAAGGCAAGTGTAATAGACCATGCTCGGAAATACGAGGGGAAACAACTTTGGCCGGCTTGCCCGCATGTTGCGCCAGAGTTGTCTAACTTTGGGGCGGACATTCTTTGTAAACGAACTCAGTTTGTCGCCTACAATTTCTGCTCTGTCCTCCAGCAAACCTTTCGGACTAACCGAAAAGTTCATTTCATTTGCAATCCTAGCAAGCATCGCTAGTTTCTCCTAGCACTGCCAGGCAGCCATCACCCCCTATTCCCGAAGAAAAGCTCGCAGCCCGGTGTAACAGGCCGGAATATACCCCTGGCTACTTTATACCCTGGGTATAATGTAGCCTAGGCGGGTTTAGCCCCCCTGGGTATAGATCAGCCTAGGCCAGGTCATACCCCTCGCGCCCGGAATATACCCACACCTAAAGAGATTTCACTCATGGGTTTGTTGTACATGACCGTTTGCGTGACCAACTCTCAGGTAACAGCCTTTTGCTTGCGTGTAAAAAAAAAAACACAAAAAAACAAACAAAACTGAGTGAACTCAGCTAACAGCCTTTATCTTGCGTGTAAAAAAAACAAACTCCTAATAAAACCCTATCCCTAACCCTATCTATCTATCTATCTATCTATCTATCTATCTATCTATCTATCTATCTATCTATCTATCTATCTATCTATCTATCTATCTATCTATCTATCTATCTATCTATCTATCTATCTATCTATCTATCTATCTATCTATCTATCCGTCTGTCTGTCTATCTATCTATCTGAGTGCATCAGAACAATTACAACACATAAATTAAAGAGTAATGTGAAGGATAAGGTCTTCCGTAGTGGGGGGGGGGGGGGGGTTATAATGGGCAGGAGAGGGTTAACCGAGCCTAGGCCAGATAATACCCAGGGGTATAGTCTGGGCTAGGCCAGTGTATACGGGGGCATAGTCTGGGCTAGGCCAGTTTATACCCTGGGTATACTTGAGGCGGGGTATAATCTGGCCTGCTACACCGGGATTGCTTTCATAGTGTTCTGAGACGAGATGTCCGCCCGGATAACTCTAGGTAACTAAAAACAAATCAAAAAGACAAGTTACCTCCCATTTCCAAATAAGGCCCATTACGGGTGTAGCATGTGGATCATGGTGCTAACGAAAATAAAATGACATGGCCAAAGGAGCATCAATCCTTTGTGATCTTATTTGTATCTTTGCATGAAAATGATAGCCTCCCCTTTCAAAGGATCTCTCTCTCTCTCTCTCTCTCTCTCTCTCTCTCTCTCTCTCTCTCTCTCTCTCTCTCTCTCTCTCTCTCTCTCTCTCTCTCTCTCTCTCTCTGACTCGATCATCATCATCACCATCATCTCTCTATCTCTCTTCCACCTCCCCACCCCCATCATCATTATCATCATCGTCATCATCATAATTATCATTATTATTAAAGTCATTTTATCATCATCAGCCTAATCATCCCACCACCCCCAACAATATGCTCATAATCCTCATCAAAATCATCATCATCACCATCTCCTCCACCGCCACCACCACCACTGTCACGACTCAGTTTTCTAAACCAGTGATAATAAGCCTGTTATAAAGGGTGGGAGATGAGGGAGAGAAAATAAATTAAAAGTTATTGCTAAGTTTGCAAATAATGTAATTTCAACTCGTGCATTGTTTTGTTAATTTTGCTTCGTGACTCTAAACTGGTCAAGACTGCCGCTATATGGATATGAGGGTAGGCGTGTATTTTTACGTGTCGTGCAAATTATTGCAGTGATCGATATGCGCACTAAATTTGAGGGCGCGAGCAAATAAAAGTGAGTGCTGTACGGAGCGAAATCGGGGAGCCACAGAGAGAGATATTTGAAAGCGAAGTAATCTAGAGTGCCAGCTGAGTTTTTTCAGGGGATTATTGTGTGGGTTGTGGTGGTGTACCATTTGCCACCTATGCCAAGCAGTGTTTCGTCCTGCTGTGACCGCCCTGCAAGGCAGCCGTCAGTCAGTCAGTCCTGGGTCTGATGTCTTGCGAAGAGAGAATTATTTATATAGATATATTATTAGTACGTTTGTATGAATACAAATGTAATTGTTCCCTCTTGTGTTTTATGTGTTAGGTTATTTGGGGTGGTTGTTTCTCGTGTGAGGTTAGCACACACTGGTGTACGTGACAACCATCATCATCATCATCATCATCATCATCATCATCATCATCTCGCCAACAATATCCTATCCTATCCCATCCCGTAACTCTGAAGTCGTTAGGGCACCGCAGATGATCGTTTAACCAGCATACTCCTTCTCTGTCCTCAGCAGTCATCATGGCTTCACTCAGTGTCAAGCCAGTCCATTCCCGAATGTGGTATTAACATCTCTTTTTCTGTCGCCCTCTTCTTCTGCCTCCTTGCACCTTACCTTGCAGGACGATCTTTGCATCATTATCAACAGCGTCATCAATTAATAGCTTTAAACCAACACATCAAATGTCCTTTTGAAAACCCCCCACATGTTCAGACCGACACTAAAGACGCTGTTGATAAGATTATTAGGCCCAGGTAGGCTACTCTGATTCTTAGCGTAATAGTGTATTGCTATTGAGAGTGTGCGTGCACTTAGATGGTATTGTTGCTGTTCTTGGTGCCTCGTGCACTTCAGTTGTACCATTACGTTACACACACAACCATGGTTCATCTTTGTGTAGTACAAACCCCATCACCCACATTTTCCAGCCAACATCTCGAGCGATGTTTTGAGGTTTAAATAGTGGGTCAATGGACCAGTATTATTATTACATTAAAAAAAAACAACAGAAAACACCTTAAAGGGACTAATCCTCACACATTTTCAGCGTCATAGATCTTTTTAAAAAAGTTCACAGTGAGTGTTGATCCACTGAACAAAACAAAATATTAAACTTTATAAAAAATACCCAAAAAAACCAACATCACATCTTTCTAATGTTCGGTTTTGATATAAATCGACAAATGTGTGTGTATATCATCGCCTTGATATCATCAATGTTGATTAAAACAACAACAACAAAAATTGCGCCGCTGCGAACTGTGTACAACTGCACAACACAGTTGTTTGTTTACATTGCAGAGAAGAGATACCGAAAATCCAAAGCTTAGCGGTCGGTTTGGGGTACAGTTGATAGGGTGTTTGTTTAATATACCGAAAGTAGCGGATTCGAACCCCGCATGGGACGAACAAACGTGACTTGGGTACGAGACTTTCCATGACTCCGAGGGTTTTCTCCGGGTACTCAGGTTTCCTCCCTCCCTTTAATAATGGCACTAGATGCAGGCAATCAAAATTTTAAAATAAGAATTGAATTAATTTCAGCTTTTTGTAATAGCGTTTTGGGTTACATTGAAGAAAAAGCGCACGATAACATCCTGAATTGTTATTATTATGATGAGTAATGATGATGATAGGCAGATAGATAGATATTCAGTGTCTATAAGCTCCAGTGGACTGCCAAGAGCCGAATCAGGACCACACAAAAATGATGATGATGACGATGATGATGATGATGATGACGATGATGATGATGATGTTTATTATCATTATATCTTTTAAGGTGACAATAATCCAAATTTTAATTGCCACAAAAATAAATAGATACATAAATAAATTAATAAATAGATTATTAAATAAAACTAACAAAAGGCTCGAGACACCGGTCCTTTTAAACACCAAAGGTTTGCGTGCACTGTTTATTAACAGAACTATTCATCCTATTAAAACGATCCAAGGTACGTCACTGCGCTCAAAGGTTAGAATTTCAGAACAGGTTTTGAAAGACATTTCTTGAAATGAAATTATGTTAACGCATGCTTGTACACAAATCACGTTTAATAGTTCAGCAAGACAAATGAACAAATTCATATACGTAGGCATGAACTCTTGCTCACTAAAAATTATGACGAATTTCACGTTCGTGCCGTTGGTTTTAGTTAAGTATCTGTTACTTTGGTAGGTCTGGGGGGAAAAGGACAGAAGTAATCATTACTTTTATTTTAAATCGGTTTACGAATCGCGCCGGTCTGCGTGCGTGTGTGTTTGCGTGTGTGTGTGTTGAGAGAGAGAGAGAGAGAGAGAGAGAGAGAGAGAGAGAGAGAAGCGCGTGTGTGCGTGCGCGTGTTTGTATGTGTGTGTGTGTTGAAAGAGAGAGAGAGAGAGAGAGAGAGAGAGAGAGAGAGAGAGAGAGAGAGAGAGAGAGAAGGAAGCAATAGTTGGCGACAGACGACGAACTTCAGTTATCTACACATGGAATTATAATATAATGCCAGAACTGTTAGTATATGCACTGTATCAGTAGATGAGAGAGAGAGAGAGAGAGAGAGAGAGAGAGAGAGAGAGAGAGAGAGAGAGAGAGAGAGAGAGAGACAGAGACAGAGACAGAGACAGAGACAGAGACAGAGAGGGTATGCCGGATTAAGATAAAACAACTTTATCTTAATAATCGCATGCAACTCGAAACAAGTATGTTTTCTAAGATGTATTATATTTTAATGATCCTATCCTATCCTATCCTGTCCCATAACCCGAAGGTCGTAGGGGCACCACAGATGATCGCTTAACCAGCATACTCCATCTTTCTCTGTCCTCAGCAGCCCTCATGGCTTCGCTCAGTGTCAAACCAGTCCATTCTCGAATGTTGTCCTCCCACCTCTTTTTCGGTCTCCCCCTTCTTCTACCTCCTTGCACTGTGCCTTGCAGAATGGTCTTTGCAAGGCCTGATGATCTGGTGACGTGGCCATACCATCGGAGTTTCCGTTTCTTCACCACTGTGAGCAGGTCATCGTGTTGTCCAATGGCTTGTGTGATGGTCTGTCGGACTTCAACGTTGGTGATGTGTTGGGTATAGGAAATGCACAGAAGTCTTCTGTAGCACCTCATCTCCATGCTTTGTATTCTTCGTTGGAGATCTGCTGTGAGGGTCCATGCTTCGCAAGCATATAGGAAGATGGAGATGACCAGAGATCGCAGCAGTCTTACTTTGGAATGTAGACTGATGGTTCTGTCTTTCCAAATGGGCTTCAACCTTGTCAGGGCAGCAGTTGTTTGTGCGATCCTGGAGAGGACTTCCTGTCGAGACCCATTGTCTGACACAATGGCTCCTAAATATTTGAAGCTGTGCACTGTGTTGAGGGATTGGCCTTGTACTTTGATGTCCGTGTTGATGCCATTGGTGTTGTTGGTCATCATTTTGGTCTTCTCTGCACTTATTTCCATTCCATAAGCTCTGGAGGTGGTGTCAAGCCTCTGTACAAGCTGTTCAAGTTCTTGTTCCTCTCCAGCCAATCCATCAATATCATCCGCAAAACGAAGATTGGAGATTGCTCTGCCCCCTATGCTGACTGTGCCTTCGTGATCTGCAAGAGCATCTGACATGATGCGCTCTAGGAAGATGTTGAAGAGTGTTGGAGAGAGTAGGCATCCTTGACGCACACCGATTGTTGTTCTGAACCAGTTCCCGATGACGCTGTTATGGAGGACTGCACTGGTAGCCTTGTCATACAGGCTTTTGATGACTTCTATGATTTTAGGGCTGATGTTGTACACTTTCATGGTTGCCCATAGAGCTGCATGCCAGACTCGGTCAAATGCCTTCTTGAAGTCTATGAACACATGATATAGATGTTGTTGGTGCTGTAGGTATTTCTCACAGATTATTCTGAGGTTGAAAATCTGTTCAGTGGTACTTCGCCCTGCCATGAATCCTGCTTGTTCTTCAGCTATGATTTGTTCAGCTTGTGGTTTCAACCTGTTGAGTATTATTTTCAGGAGGACCTTGCTGGGATGGCTGATGAGGCTGATGGTGCGGTAATTTTCACACTCCTGAAGGTTACCTTTTTTAGGAAGAGTGATGACAAGCGACTGGGTCCATGGTGTAGGCCATTCCCCACTCTGCCAGATCTTGTTACAGATAGTGGTGAGAGCATCAGTCATCGCTTCTCCTCCTGCTTGTAGCAGTTCCGCTGGTATGTTGTCCACTCCCGCTGACTTCCCTTTCTTCAGCGATTGCACTGCTGCCTCAACTTCTTCCCGGAGAATTGGGAGGATTTCTTCTTCTTCTCTGCTCTCGGGACATGCTAGAACTGATGGGTCTCCATTTGGTGTATGGTTGTAAAGGTCAGAGCAGTACTCTGTCCATCTGTCCAAGACTTCTTGTTCTTCTGTAAGGCAAATGCCAGACTTGCTTTGGATAGTGGAGACTTTGGGCTGTTTAACACTTGTCAGCCGCTTCACAGTCTGGTAGGCCTTCTTGCTGTTGTTCTTGTTCAGATTGTTCTCTATTTCCTGGCATTGATCTTCTATCCAGTTCTCCTTTGCTGTGCGCATGCCTTTTCGGATGTCATTGTTGATTTTTCGGTAGACATCAGCTCCCTGTGAGGTGTTCTTTTTCTTTTTTAACTCTCTTCGTTTATCACACAGATCCAAAAGTTCAGGTGTGATCCACGGCTTCTTCTTTGGTCGGTGCTTGCCAAGGATCTCAGTGGCGGCATCTGTTACAGCTGAGTTGAAGGTATTGGTCATGGTGTTGACATCTACTTCGCCTGCCCCCAAAATAAGCAGTGGTGCAAATTTCCCTCCAATTGTGGCCTGAAATATTTTTGCCACCTCCGGGTCTTGCAGTTTGTCCAGGTCGAACTTCAGCCTAGTGCACTTTGCTGTATTTATTCTCTTCAAATGGAGCCGGAAAGACATCATCACGAGATCGTGGTCACTTCCAATGTCTGCTCCTGGAAAAGTGCGTGTCCTGCCAATGTTGATGCTTGATCTGAAGCGTTTCTTGACCATGATGTAGTCGATCTGGTTGTGATGTTCCCCGCCGGGACTGTGCCATGTCCATCGTCTGGATTTTTTGTGGAGACCAAGCGTGTTTGCCAGTACCAGATTGTTGTATCTGGCAAACTCCAATAGCCTCAGACCCCTGTCATTTGT
Source organism: Oncomelania hupensis (assembly GCA_036898135.1). Taxonomy (NCBI): domain Eukaryota; kingdom Metazoa; phylum Mollusca; class Gastropoda; order Littorinimorpha; family Pomatiopsidae; genus Oncomelania; species Oncomelania hupensis. The sequence goes on along the minus strand of CM072511.1, from coordinate 57,928,792 downwards.
CTCGTTGTTGCAGTGGGGTCCGATTGTGTCTCCCCAGTTGCGGTGCGCATCTTGGCCAACCTTGGCATTCCAGTCGCCTTGCACTATGACTATGTCCTTCTTCGGCACTTGGTCAAGGACCGCCTGTATATTTTCATAAAAATCCTCCACTTCGCTGTCTTCATAGTCTGATGTTGGGGCATAGGCCTGGATGATGGTAATGTTGAAAGGGGTTGCTCTCAGACGGATGGTAATGAGTCTACTGGAGACTGGGCGGCAACCCATGACAGTGGCTAGAATGTTCTTGTGGACCAAGAATCCAACGCCGTGTTCGTGCCTGTCATCTCTACCGCTGAAATAGAGCTTGTGGCCTTTGTCAGTCGTTGTTTCACCTAGGCCTTTCCAGCGCAGTTCGCTGATACCTAGAACGTTCCATCGATAGTGGTCCAGCTCGTGGGCCAGTTCTTCTAATTTTCCTTCCGCAGTTAGGGTCCTGACGTTCCAGGTTCCTATGACGATGTTGTTTCTCGTGCGGATCTTGCTATATTGTCCATCAGTAGCATACTTAACACCTCCGTCCTGGTGGCCAACGGAAGGCGCGGTCCTTGTGCCGGGTGACGGCCCGGGCGACGACCGATCCGGTATGGAATTAGTGGATTGTGTCATCATGTAGTGTGTCTTGGGCAAAAAAGACCTGGCAGGGCCCAATCCTCTCCAGGCTGTTGGCCACAGCCGAAATCCACGAATACAGTGTGGCTCGCCTTGGCCCTGAGCACGTGGTCGTTGAACCTGTAGTAACGTGAGGTTCCTCCGCCCTGGCCGGTGACTTCTGTGTAGAAGACTTTCGCCCAGTGATGCCGTGCTAACATCACCCCTGTTAGTCGCCTCTTACGACACGCCGGGAAACGTTGGGTCTATTCTATTTGCCCGAACCCACAGAGCCCATTTTTAATGATCAACAACATTAATTTGTCACCTAGGCGGGTACGAACTCATACGTCATAGCAGCCGCAGTACATAACCCGAACTTCTTATGCTAATTCTCAGGGGCAGCTATAATTAAGTTTAGCACGAAATCTCTACGCACACAGAAGGAACACAACAAGACGGCGGAAAATAATAATTAAGCATACAATGGATGGGAATCATACCACCCCACTTGACAATGCTCGACTATAACCCATGGATTTGAACAACCATTGAAGAAAACATTGCGGGGTACCTTTACAAATACAGAGTAAAACTCTTTGGAAAAAGAAATTTCGCTTTCAATCACACAAAATGATGTCTGCATATAGACGGAACTATACATACAGATTAACTCGTTGCCAAAAAGGAAGTTTGCTTTGAATCACACAAACACAAAGCCTGTAAATACCTGGAACTACACATAAGCATACTATTGTGTATTGAACAAAATAGCACTGTCTGTCTTGAAAGCCCCGAACACAGCCGACAAAGCCCAAAAATATACCTAAGATTTGGCATTAGAACTGATAACCTTTAAAAACTGAAAATAAATCTGCCCCGAGTTGTCTAGAAAAAAAAGCGCCACCAAACGTTTGCCATTGCTCCGCATGAACTATTTTTACTTCTCGGCAACCTTTTGCAAAAAGCGAGCGCTTTTAAAATGGCACAATGAACAACAGCCAATCAAAGTGAAGTTGGTTGAAGGTGAAAGTTACTGTCAATCGCACTGAAAACACAAAAGTTATATTAAATATAAATACTAATTCATACCGATTGCGCATAAACATAATTATTCCATCAAATAACAAGCACACATAGCTTACCAGACCGTAAATAACAAAAAGTCCTTCATTGCTATTTCACAGTTGAACACATCGCCATTTGCAAATCGAAAGCCCACCACTCTGGCCGCAATCTTTTTTTCTTCGCAAACAACCTTTCGAGACCACTATACTGAGCCCTCTGTAGCGCTCTCCGTGGGCATAGGGTTACCCAGACTTTCCGTTAAAATAGTTACATAGCGTTACGTAGCTCTCTGCCTAGAGAAAATGTTATGAAATTAATGAAAATGTTAAGGAGAAAATGTACATTAGCCACGTTTTTTTGATGTATGCAAAGCTTATGACAGAGTATGGCATGCGAGATTGTTATATAAATTGAAACAAATGGGGTTGTCTGGCCGTGTGTACAATTATATTAAAACGTTTCTTACAGGGCGAAAAATAAGCATGAAAGTTGGTAATTCGTATTATTCACATCGCACAACAGATATGGGAATTCCACAAGGTTCTAGAGTATCTCCGATTCTTTTTAATATTTTTATTTATGATTTACCTAAGGTTGTAAGTAAAAGAGTTTCTCTTGTTCAATATGCAGATAATAATGCTATCTGGATGAACGCATCCTTAAAGAAAAAATAAAACACATCACTAAATTAGGCTTATATCAAATGGAAATAAGTAATATTTCAAGTTATATGAATATTAATGGACCGAAACTCTCAAAAGAAAAGACCAATATGATTTTTTATAATAATGGGCATGAATGTAGACAATTACCAAAAATTTATGTTGATAATGTGGAACTCAAATATGTCAAAGAAGTAAAATGTTTAAGTGTTTACCTAACCCATGAGTACTTAATGCAAAAAGCTGTGAAAAGTTATAATTTGATAAAAATCATTAGTAAACAGCCTTGGGATCAGGATTCCAAAACCTTAGTGCATTTAGCATGTTTACTTGTTCGTTCCAAATTATCATATGGAAAGGAAGTTTATTTTTCTGCGCCTGTATGCTACATTAAAAAATAACAGAGGTTAGGTAGTAAAGCTATAAAATTTGCACTTGGTGTTCCAATACATACAAAAACTATCATTGCATATGAAGCATCAGGAGTTCTCCCTTTAGATGACTGGAGGAAACTGCTTTGTGCTAAATATGTTATTAGAGCAACAGATAAAAGTAGTTAACAGTACCAATGAGGAGTTGCAATTAAGATCGGACATACAATTTCCAAAGCAATCGCAAAAAATTAAATATTTTCAAACTATAGCTACATATACTAAAGAATTAGTACAGAGATACATTGAAAATACGGATCTTATGAATAACAAGAAAATAGTGTCTCCTGTTCCTTTATGGGAACTTGAGAAAGCGAATTATGATATTTATATCACTGCAGAAAAGAAAAATCACAATACAGGGTTAATGATTTCCGATATTCGCTATCATTTAAATGAAAAAATACTCGGGTCATTTGAAAATATGGATGGCTCTGTCCTAGAAAATGGAGATAGTGGTGCAGCTTTTGTTATTCCCGATTTTAAACTTACACAATCATACTATTTAAGAAAAGGATTTTTGATTTTCACTGCAGAACTGATTGCAGTACTAATGGTTATAAATACAATTTCTAGTATGCCCTTAACTTTATTTAGTATTGCAATATATGTTGATTCTAAATCTGTTTTAGAGGCTTTGAACTCAAATAATAATAAAGAAAGAAAAGATATATTAGAAATCAAAACCTTGGTTCATAATCTTATAATGGTACACAGGTAAATGTTTGTTGGATTCCTTCACATTGTGGTTTTCTTTCCAATGAGTGAGCTGATCGATTTGCCAGAAACGAGGCTGCGAATATTACTGCAATATCTTTACATATTTCACTTTCTGCTAAAGAGGTTAATAATCTACTTAAAAAAGAAATGAAGAAACATTATACATTTAATCAGCAGTATGAAAAACACTGTGGAATTTCTAGATCTGTAGTGTCAATGGCGTATAGAATATATTTAAATGCTATAAAGACTAAGTATTGCAACGAGACGTTTTCTTTGAAACATTTGCTGTTTGATTGCAATAATTTAAGAGGCCTCTTGCCTAACAATATACCATCACTAGGCAGAATTAGTTTTGATAGTAGCATTATTTTAGCAAAATCGTTTATCAGTTATCAGTTCTTCTGTTGGTTCTTTTCTCTGATAAACAATAGTATATATTACTTCATGATGTGTCGGTAATATTATTTATAGTATTGCTGTGATTTAATATCTGGTTTATTATTATTATTATCATTATTATTATTTTTTAAATTATTATTTTTTATTATTATTTTTTATATTTTTTATTTTATTATTATTTTTTAATATTTATTATTATTATTATTATTATTATTATTATTATTATTATTATTATTATTATTATTATTATTATTATTATTATTATTATTATTATTTTCTTTTAAAATTATTTTTATTTATTTATTTTCATTTTCTTTTATTAAATGTTATTTATTTTATTTTAATATTTTTTAAATTTTTATTATTAATATTTTTTTAATATCTATTTTTTAAATATATGTATTTATTATTTTCATTGTCTTATAAAAGTTTAATTAATTATCAAGTCGCCCGTTTTTTTTAATTTGTTTTTTTTTGTTTGTTTTTTTAACTGGCATTAACACGCATTCAAACTCACGCATTTAAACAGGAACACAAGTACACGCACTCAAGCACACGCACTATCTCCATCTCTTTCACATACACTCAAACATAATTTATAAACGCATGAAAAACATAAGTAACAATTACTTATGTTTTTCATGCGTTTATAAATTATGTTTGAGTGTATGTGAAAGAGATGGAGATAGTGCGTGTGCTTGAGTGCGTGTACATGTGTTCCTGTTTAAATGCGTGAGTTTGAATGCGTGTGTACGTACGGTCTTTATCATTTTGGTGAAAAAAGACTTTTAATAAAACAACCAACCAACTCTCTGCCTAGGCAACTCGGGATTGGATTGTTATAACAAACTTATAGCCTTGTATACCTTGGCACTTGTAGGAATGCACATCAAATCTGTACATAGATAAAAATGAAGACTACATTACTATCTTCGTTTATTAAAGGAAATCGAATCTAGCTAAAATAATACTTGTTTAAGTCGGATCGGTAGGTCTAATATCTGGAATGGTAGTTTCAGATGTTCATAAAGGGATTAATTTTTTAAAATGTAAAAAAGGAAAGTTGTGTAAGGTCCCCCTAAATACAGTAAGTCCTCGGGTTACGCCGGTCTCGACTTACGTTGTTTCGTGGTTACGACGCTCCTCCCCATAAAAATATAATAAATAATACTACGCGTCGTTCCGTCTTACGCGGTTTAGCGTCGTAAGCGACGTAAACAAACGGGAGCTAGTTTCGGAAGAATACTCTTTGTTGTGGTTATACAGCGGGAAGACGGCGTCGCTTCCTACGCTGGCGTCGCTTCATACGCTCAGTCACTGTACATACGCCATTTTGGTTGTTTACGCCGTCTATCTCTCTCTCTCACGTGTTTTATCGTTGTTTTTTTGCCCTGGGTTATGGCCCTCAAACGTAAGTCAGACTCTTCTGATGGTAGTGCATCAAAGAAAAGAAAGGCCATCACCATGGAAGTTCAAATGGACATTATAAAGCGATCTGAAAAGGGGAAAAACACCAACAAACATGGGCCGGTCGCGTGGCCTTAGTCGTTCGACTGTGGCTACCATTCTCAAAGATAAAGTTACAGTACAGTATATAGCACTGTTCGTACAGTACAGGTATTTTTCTTTATGTTCCGACTTACGATGAAATCGGGTTACGACGCGTCCAACGAACGGATCAACGTCGTAACTCGAGGACCCCCTGTAAGATGTCTGTTTACGGTAACATAGAAAAAAAAGGGTCGGTAGGGCGGCTTCATTTACTTTTCTTTTCTTTTTTTGTGTGTGTGTTTTTAAAGACCTTTTCCACCTTGGGTGGAATTGTTTTGGCTTGTTCAAATTTGTTTCCAGACGATCCCCCCAAAAGTTTAGGGTCGGGCCAAAAAATTAGGGTCGGTCGAAATACCGTAAACTGAAATTTTTGTTCTGGCCTAATATAAAAACTTGCAGATATGCATGAAAATAAGATATGAGAGTTTTCTACTTTTCACACTGAAGTTTGTAAAATAATTAAAACCCAACCGTTGAATGTAGCCTACTGGGAGAAGGTGACACAGTTGTGGCGGTGTTGGAAGGGGATGGGCAGAAGCAACTATTGTTGTTCGAAGCCAGGAAAAATCAATCTATATAATCTCATAAAATAGTGATTATACCGATGCGTTTGATGTGAATAATATAGCGTTGTCCGTAGATTTATGGCTACGCTTGACGTCAGCTAAGAATACAAAGTACAGCAGATGAAAACCAGCATTAGCAGTATACGCAGCAGTAGCTGTAACAACAGCAGCAGTTAACAGTAGCAGAAGCATAACAAATTGTAAAGTTCTGTTTGTAACGCGCTTTACCAGCACAAGAGCTGCTCAAGGCGCTGGCCGACACAAAATCTAACTTAAGCCGTCCACTCCACAACTTGCCGGCTTAGGCACATCGCCCAAGGCGCAAGCCAACCATCTTAACAGGCCCCAGTTCGAAGGCTTGGTTTGTGAAAACAAGTTTACTATAAAATTGGCATTGTTAATAATAATAATAATAATAATAATAATAATAATAATAATAATAATAATAATAATAATAAGCATTTGTAAAGCGCCTACCCTGCGGATCTAGGCGTGCACACACCAACATTGTAAAGCGCCTACCCTGCGGATCTAGGCGTGCACACACCAACATTCATCTAACCATACATTCATGTTTTATATATAATACTAGACAGCATACAAATGCACGCACACACGCAGACACACGACACACGCACACACAAAACAAGAATACTAAATGAAGAAAGAATATAAATTATGTCAAGTGCCGCTGAGAGAGAGAGGTTTTTATGTTGCTTTTAAAACTTTGAATTGAAGGAGATGTCTGACATCGGAGGGAAGAGAGTTCCAGAGCTGAGGTCCATATACAGAAAAAGAGCGGAGACCATGTGATTTCCGTTTGTAGCGGCCTTGGCGAAGGGGTTGACTATCGCTCGAAGAGCGAAGGGTGCGAGAAGAAGTGTACAGAGTGACTAACTCATTAAGATATTCGGGAGCTGATCCAGTGATGATATTGTAGCAAATACAGGCTGCTTTATACCTTATGCGTTTTAAAACAGGTAACCAGTAAAGTTTGCGCAAGAGAGGGGTGCATGGTTGTTTTCGATTTGACTTGAAAACAAGCCTCGCAATTATTACAATTATAACAATTTATTTACAAATTATTACAATTATAACAATTTATTTACAAATTATTACAATTATAACAATTTATTTACAAATTATTACAATTAAACAATGATAATGTGCGGCTTCCGTTGCTCAAACCAAACGCTAAAGTTAGAATTTTCTAGTTCGGTTGTGACAGAGAGTGATTTTCCTGGTTTTAACGGTACCTCGATACCATAGCCGTGTGAACCACGCGGCTTGAAGAATGCGTCTTTGGTTTCTGGGTTGGGTAAAATCTATTTCATCAAACTAAAACGCGAAACATCGTACGAGCAATTTTTTGTACAGGTTCTGTCTTTTTGACTGGCTAGCCAACGGTTGTTGCTATTAATAGGCACGAACACTACGGAATTAATTAATCTAAAAAATAAATATACTTTCTAAAGAGTGATTTTTTGTTTTGTAGTAAGTTTACTTTTTTCAGTGGCGCAACGCTCACTGTGAATGTTAAGAGGATCTGTCGAAAGGGCGTGGTCAAAGCGGGTCCATTTAACTAACAATAAGGACGACGATGAATACCACCTCCTCCATTACCACCATCAACACCATCCCAATAGCACCACCACTATCAATAACAATAGAAACATGCCTTAATTAACCACCATAGATACAACACAACAGTAGAAATTAAAAAAAAAGGTTTTTAAAATATATATTTATGACAACTGTCACTGACGGATCTTGGCGTATTGACTTTCTAAATAGCATACAAAACTTATTTCCATACATTATGCCAACAAATAGTACACCAAATGAGCCAGGACTTGAAAAGACGCTCATTATAACCCGATTCGGGTCCTACTCAAACACTAAAGGCACGTGCAAGCTGGATCAATAAAGTTGGGACTTTGTTTGCTTTACTCCAATGTCGCTGGACCCTGTAAGCAATGAATAACTACTCCAATTTCTGCCGGAGTAGTTCTGCATCTTCCTTATCCACCGTACAGTGGGAAAATGACACCCCTAGTCGAACGCATTGAATTCAAAGTTTGCAGACCAAGGCCGTTGCGATGTAAACATAAATGTATTTTATTTCACAGTTCTTATACAACGCTTTTCCAGCTCGAGAGTTGCTCAAAGCGCTGGCCGATTTAACAGGACCTAAGCCCAGCTGCCTAAGGCGCCTACGTGCTGCATTGTCTGACGCCCAAACGACTGGGTATAATTGTCCTGGGTGACCGGGGGTGTGAGGGGAGCAGGGATCTAGTTCTTAGTGGGTGTATTGTTGTTGCTGGCACTCATCCGTTTAGGACTTGAGCGCCAGGATCTTGAAAGTCCGTGCGATGGAATGCTTTCGTGCACAGACTAGACCTCGGTTAAGGTTCTAAAGAAGTAATGCATTCAACACAAACTTAATTAAGTAAATCGCAAAGCAAACAGGGTGGACACGCACACAAACAAAACTGAAATAATGTCAGCACACGTATAAGTGAACGATCGTGCATTGAAAAATCTTTCATGCTGTGGGCATGAAGTGATGAATACCGATGGGCGATGCTTCCAGGCTGCTGAAGTGATTTGATCAGAGGAATAATGGACGCTCGTCTGTGTGCAGCCAGGTTTACTCGCGTTAGCGCTAAAGAGGCCGCCCACTGTTGATCCTCCTTGGATCGTTGAAACATGTTACCTAGCTCTTAGAGCTACCTGCTCGTTTAAAGAGTTCCTTAGCTCTCTACAGCTTTTTCCGCCATTTTAATCTGGACATCAGCCGCAAATTACATTGAATTCTTTTAACTCTGGAAAGTTGTTTGGAAAACACAATAATGAAGTTGTTTATTCTGCGAACAAATAATTATAATAATGTCATGTTTTCTATGAGCCTATTCGTGGTTTGTTGGAAAAAAAAAAAGAAAGTAAGAACAGATTTCAACACATAGTGACAGAAAAAGCTAGATCAAAGCCGCTCGTTTATTAACCTTCAGGTTTGAAAAAGATTTATTTCTGTTGAGACATAACTTTGAGCACCTGTTTCTTTCCACCTCCTCTTTCTCTTCCACTTTCTCCTCCTCCGCCTCCGCATTCTCCCTCCCTCCATCGTCTTCTTCTTCTTCTTCTTCTTCTTCTTCTTCTTCTTCTTCTTCTTCTTCTGCTTTTTTTCTAATTTTGTTTTAAATTTGTAAATATTAACTAAAATGGTTTTAGGGCTTAAATTTCGCTCGTCCTCTTCACCCTTCTTAAAAAATCTAATATTTGTATATTAAAATCCAAATATTATTGCAGTCGAAATTCGTAATCATTTGTGTGAGAAACAGTCAGAACATTAAAAATTATACACTGACGGATCTGTTATAGAAACAGGAAAACAGGAGCTGCTTTTATTATACCAGATTTGAAACTATCAGAATCGTATTATATAAGGAAAAGTTATTCGATTTGTACTGAAAAAAATAATTGCTATATTAATCGCTCTAAATAAAATGTCTATTTTATGCCTGAATATATTTAGTATAGTTCTATGCGTAGGTTCTCTGTTTTAGATGCTTAAAAATCTAATATTAACTGTGAACGAAAAGATATAATTTTGGAGATTAAGAACGTTATTCATGGTTTGATAATCAGTGGTACTAAAGTGATTTTTTTGCTGGATTCCATCACATTGTTGATTTTTATATAATGATTGGGCTGATCGTACTGCAAAAGTAGGTGCTTTAAATATTAATTCTCTATCAGTTCAAATAAATGTGTATTCCAAAAAATTCTAAACAATATTAAAAACAATATTGTAAAGAAACTTCAGTTCAAAACAAATTATTACAATCTTGGTAAAATTCCCAGATCAGTGTCACGTGGGGTTTAGTTGTTACTGGGCTCTGCACAATGGAATGCTGTAACCCTCACGCTTTATTCGATGGGAACTGCTAGTTAGTCACCCTGTGAATTACTTTAATAAATTTATTTGTTTAGCTCGGTCTGTGTTAAGGCTGGGATACCGAGATAGATAGAAAAATGGTAAAAAATCACTGTCACACTAGCTTTCACACGGCTATGAATCATATGTAGTCCAGCCACTTGATAACAGTTAAAAATCACACATTTATTTCTTCTACTCTATACAAGATCTTCGATGTGCTAATATTCACACTTTTCTGCTATCCTATGCACCAACGGGAATCCCCTCTATGAAAAATACTTCCGGTTTTTTTTCTCCGCGTGTTTTAGTGAGTTATTTCCAAATATTCAAGAATAATAACATGTGTCACTGGCCACCTGTATCGTACCCTCACATATTTTTTTTTTTTTGCTGCAGTTTATTATCCCTTTCTATCGCCAGTGGCGCGCCTAAACCCTACCTACCTAACATTATTTGTGAATTTTTGAAAAATATTCGGAAAAACATAACGCCCAGATGCTGGCTCGAACCCACACCTGTCAGGCGCCATTGGTTTCTGGCTTGTGAACAAGGCAAGTTAGTCCCGCCTTAGCCCACTTGGCCACAACGCTCGCCTAAAATAGTCAGTTACTTCGTGTTTTGTGAAGGTTGCGACGGCGAAGCTATGAAAAACTACAAGAGTCTTCAGGTCTTGTTTCACTTTCTGTCGATGATCGACGCACCTCCGAAGTCGCCACAAATACAGGCCGATTGTTTTTTGCATCCTTTCACTGAGCATGTACTTCCTCCACCGTTTTTATACTTATCCCACTCGTTTTCTGGCTCTAACAATCGTCGTTTTCGGCAATTTGCCATATTTAAAAGTCACGCATCAAGCTTTGATAAAAGCAAAACAAGCCAAACCGGAACTTGGTTTCATATAACCTCGTTTTAATTTATAATGGCGATACCCACGAGTTTTTATGAGAGGTGCCGGAAAGTTGTGAATACCTTAAAATGTCATAAGTCAATGCAAATAATTCGATCGCTGATAGTCTATGCAGCTGTTATGTCTTCATCGGGCACTGGCTTCTAGATTTCATGAAGATTGGACTACTGTGGTCCGTTTTACTACAGTTCTGAAGAGTGGACTACTGTGGTCCTTTTGCTATCAGTTTGGGTGCACTTCTTCTGTGTCACTTAACTGCAGTATGGTGTGTTTGAAGTCCTTCGTTGAGGTAGCTTCTGGTACACGATGTGTCGTCGTGTAGTTTGGTCCCTTGTCTCGCTGTGGGGTCTTGCAGGGGTTTTTCCAGGGTTGCTCCCTCAGCCTTGTGCTGTAGGGGCTAAACAGCCAACTTGGTTTTCCGGTGGAGTTGGGCGCACGGGATAGCTCGCCTGCTCGTCTGTAATATAAGAGACGAAATTCTGCACAACCCTGAATAATCGGTTTGTGCAGAGCGTCTCACTGAAAGCCAAAGTAGCCCTCAGTGATAGCTCCACATCTCTATACATAAGCGACGAACATTCTGCTACGTCCGTGGTCCACTGGAATCTCAACTCTACTTTCCTATACATACATAAATATCAATCGTGGCTAACTACACACATACAGAATTAATAATAATATAAACATTCACTGGTACGGCCACTGGTCTGCAAACATACATATAGGTTCAACAACAGTGGTTCCGTCAGGAATACAACATGGCGTCGGCCGGTCGTGCTTAACACGTGTTCGGCTTTTCCACGTGGTAAGGCAAATTCGGATTAACAATTCACATCTATGCATGGCAAATTCTACAAACATAATTTCAACAATAATATAAATATATCACGATGAAACAGAAGTATGTTCATTTACCTGCTTGACAAAGTCAGGCCTCGTGGCTACTTGATAGAATTCTAAGATTCTAAAGTCCTGTTTCCTGGTCTATGAGTGAAGATATTTCTCTGCTCCGGTCTAGCTGTGTAGACTTCGGTATCTTTCGTAGCCCTGACTTAAGCTATGCTAAGTTTTGACCCAGTCAGAACCGGCTCTAACCGCTCTGCCTGCTTCTCATTGGTTAAAACTTTCAGATTCAAGGCACACAGTGCTGACGTCACTAACTGTCTGCGTCAAACTCGCTGAGTGTGTACCTCCTATACTCTCATCGTATGCTGTGTAATACACTAACTTTCTAAGGTTACAATGACTAAACAAGGCTAAATAGTAAATAGGCAGGGTAAAACTAGTAATCTCGTCACAATCAGTTTCATCCATGGCAACCAGAATATTATTAAATTCGATGAAAATCAAATGTAAAAATGTGAAGTGTATATACCCTTAAATCTAAACATATATTATTTGATTGTATTCACATTCATCCCCTTTTGTCCCCTGAAGTAAATACTATAACATTAGTTTAAAAAAACAATTAACAATGATTTAAGTGTGGGATTGGCAAAAGCTTTAATAAATTCTCCAGTGGCTCGTTTTATTTAACTGACATTGTTATTTATGTTTGAATGCGGTTATATTGTATGTTTGTGTATGTGTGTGAGAGAGAAATAGATAGTGCGCCTGTGTACATGTGTGTCTATTTAAGTGCCTGAGTTTGAATGTGTGTGCATAGTTTTTATCATCTTTATAAAAAAAAAGCAGTAATTAAACAGCCAACAAACCACCTAATATTGTTTTAAATGTGTATAATGATGGATGAAAACAGTTTGACTGCCTAAAACTCGCCGTCGATTGCATTGTAAGCAATTAAAACCAAAAGGCTAACATATTAATAAAAGTGCTCTTGAACAAAACACCAATGAACAAAAAGTCTCATTGCTGCAAATCAAAGGTCAGTTCAGTTCACAACGAAAGTGCATGGCATTGTGCACGAACATGAAAAAGTGCTAAATCAATGCTTAAAGTTCTAGACGGGCTTTCTTATCTGGCTTGGCCTTGGTACTGAACTTCCCTCACCTTTACACTTACCCACTCCACCCTTCTGTATCAGTGTAACCTTCGCTGAAGGATCCTCACTTAATTCTGGACTTTCCTTGTCGCATTCCCGCATCTCCTACGCTAACTTATTTATATTTAAACGGAGGCTTGGTTCACTGCGGCGAAGTCAAAGATACAATAGTCACATTAAGACGTGGAAGTCCTTAAAAATCAAAATCTCAAATGAAAATTATAGAAACTCTCAAAATCACTTGTTGTTGTTGTTGTTGTTGTTGTTGTTGTTGCTGTTGCTTCTTCTTCGTCTGTTTCTTCTCCTCCTTCTTCTTCTACTCCCGCGTCGAGATGCTGCTGTAAGCTGTCCCCAGAAGCGCCGCTTCTCAATATCAATGGCGAATCGTTGGTGCCAAGCAGTTTTCTTATCATTGTTAGTTCTGTTCTGCTGGCTCATACTAGTAAAAGCATGCAGCATCGCTCAATCACATTGATTAGTGCTGCTGTGAAGGGTTGTAGTGGTAACAAGATGTTTGTTTATTGTGAAGGTGTGATGCATGTGTAGTACGAAATTAACCAGGAAATTCACAACATCTTCCTCATTTCTGACAGTGACAGGTACTAGGGATCTTGCTACATTTATGAAACAATTTTAAACATTGAAATCGTCATTCGAAGAAATCCAGTACCGATGTTTTAAAAAGTGTTTATCATTGGTAACAATAAGAAGAAGATATAGAACAAGTGAAGTCAGGCTAGGGTAGGCCTACCGACGCACAACAACGTGAATCATTTGTGAATAAGATATCCTGATTAGAGAAACTGTGGAATGAGAATTGTAAACTATGTCACTAAACCTAACATTAGTAATAAACTACTTTAAAATACCGCTTTAGAAAAGCTGCTTCATCTTGCTTCTAGTTTTAATATTATGAGGACTGTTTGAATGCAATGAAAATGTACATTTTAACAATAATTATACAATCATAGAATGGATGTTGCAGCATCTGTTTTAGTTTACTAATATTATACGTTATTCGCATCTTGTCACATCGAGATCGGACAACATACATGTACACGACCACTTTACACATTACTTTCCAATAATGTCATCCGAATGCGCAATAAAAAATAGTCCAAAGATCAGATGATTTCCTTTACATTTATTCAGAAAGCACACGGACATAAACGCACGCGCGCACAGTATATAAAAATGAACTTCAGAGCGCGACACGACAGTTCCTTGATCCAAACTTCACCAATGAAAAACAATGCCAGTTACAGTCATTGGTTCGTCTCCGCTTTGTTCAAAATGTAGGCCTAGTCTTCAGTCAACTCTAGCTTAGGCAGCCAATGAAAAACAATGCCAGTTTCATTCGCTGATTCAGTCGGTCCATTAACTCTTTTGACTCCTCATTTTATTGAGATCACTGTTGCTGTAGTATTTGCGAATTAGCGACGGTTTTGGAATAAAATCTTGCTGTTTTAGCACGTCTTAGAAGACCGTTTGGTCTTTCAGTCTTTGCAGAAAAGGCATAGGAAACTGCGATTCGTAAATGGGTAAAAGTAGGCCCTTTATTCTTACGACTTATATTTCACAACTTGCTAGAAACATCGTCATCTGTGATTGGTCAATTACCACGCGATATCAGTTTTAGTCACACTCCACTTGGCCAATCAATATATAAGACACTCGTGGAAATCGATACATATAAATGCACTAAGTCTACGTATTTCGTGCAATGTAAATCACAGTCTCTTGAGTGAAGTCTTCTGCAAGGCAGACTTATTTATGAAGCCTATAAAATTGCGTGAATATAGAACAGTTATGGATTGTAATACAATGCGGCTAGGATAATTTTAGTCAACTTGGCCCTATAGCATCGATTTTAATGTATCCGGTCTATCTGAAAACAGCAGATCTTTTTGTTCAAAGGCAGTTGCACAGCCGGAACAGCTGTTGAGTTTGAAAAAAAAGTAAACAAGATCAAATCCGATTTCTACTCTTTTGAAAAGAAGATTTTTGGTGACTATTGGAAAAAAACAACAACAGCAATTTTTCAGATATACTGTAATGTAAGCCTATTTATAAAGCTTCAGAAAATAGTGCAGAGCAAACACAATCGACTCATGCAAAGCGACATCAAAGATTTTCACATCGATGCAATGGCGGTTTATGGATACGCCTGCGATCTGATCGATACGGACGAACATTACCAACTGATAGAATAATACAGGAAGCTACATAAACGCTTTCTTTTCTTATTCGAGCTCAAAGCGGCGCAGATAAAACTATAAAGTTATAGGCCTATAATAGAGGTCGAAAGGGATTTTTTTTAAATAACAAAAACACATTTAGAGTGTACGACAGCGAGGTGAGTTTCTGCCGCCTTACCAAGATGGAGAATGAGAAGGGCATGTACGAGTTCGAACAAACCGAACTGGAAATTTTGCGTCGAAGGTGAGTGGCTCACTTACAACATACTTTCTTTATGCCACGCTTCTGCCCAGTTTTCTGCAAACTGATACTTGTACATAAACTTTCGTTGCTTTATAAACAAAAACCGTAAACTAAGCGTTCCAAAAATGTATTTGTTGTTTTTTGTTTGTTAATCGTTGCCCATGAAAGTTGAAAAATGAAAGTTAAAGGGGGGAGGGGGGGAATCAAATAGGGTATTAGCAACATTGTCACCTCACGCACGTGTCATATCAACCTTTTATTCCTATTGCAATGGCTTAAGCGGTTTTGTTTTTGAAAGAAGGTTAAGGGAGGGGGGGGAAGCAAGGAAGAGGGGGGGGGGCAAGGAAGAGGGGGGGGGCACTGGGGAAAATATTACTGCTCTTATGTTTATGCCTACATCCAGTTTCATCATAATGCCACCTTTCCATTGGCAGTTACTATATTCTTTGATTTATTTCTAAAGCAGCTACCACCAACCCATCTCAACCCCGGCACTACCTCAAAAACGAGATTATATTTGGAAAAGGACAGTTTGGATAAACACTTTGAGCACATGAACATTTATTTGAAGGAAACCATGAAAGAAAGGCAAATAACGAGTGCAATTGTTGGAGAAAAAGAATAGAAATATGCAGAGTTCATCAGCCTGGATTAGAAAACCAGTTATGGTAGTGAAATCGGATTCGTCAATGTAAATGGTGCTGCCCGCGAAGCGTGTATACAGCAGGTCGCCCGCGTTGAGGTGGACTATTACTGTACACATTCTTTTGTCGTACGAATCGTGAACAGGACCAAAAATTAAACTGGATTCGTCTTTTCAAATTGTAAGGATGAAGGCGTAGCTGCCAGAGAACGATGCGCTGAAGAGGCCCGTTCCGCTGTTGTAGCCGTTGATGCCCCATGATCGCCAATGTTCACACTGGTTGGACTGTTTCCAGAGCTGAACCCCACGGTGAATGCCACTGAAAGAACAAACGGCATCAGTTAAAATTTAAAGACACTTTCACGTCTTTGAACAGGAATGTGTTGAGAAGATTGTAAAAGGGGAAAGGGGAATGAGGGAGGCGAGGGGAGAAAGACAAGGGGACCATTGAACATTAAATCGTTTGACGTGATAAAAATTTAGGCTCGAAAGCCTAGAATACAAACTGTCCTAAAGAGAAGGAGAGAGAGAGAGAGAGAGAGAGAGAGAGAGAGAGAGAGAGAGAGAGAGAGAGAGAGAGAGAGAGAAAGAGGGGGAAGCGTGGGGGGACAGGGGGAAGTGGGAGAAAAGGGAGAAATAAAGTAGGCGGAAGTCATTTTAAATACAATACTTATCGTAATGGCATGCTGCTGTCATTGAGAATGTTATACGTGCGATTTCGTAAGTAGGCCACTGGGTATACTGGCTTCATCTGTGTGTATTTATAGCTTATTTGAACGCGTAATACGTAATTAAATGACACCGACAATAACGACAACAAAACAAAACAGCCAATGAGACCAACACTTTGTCGTACCATTCTTGTTCTGCCGTGCTTCCAGCGCCGACTGCTTGGATTGAAGCACTTGGATGGCATTTTCGGCTACAGTCAGTTTTGCTTGCTGGTTTTGCAACAAGGTGGCTTGCTGCTGGTCAGCCAGAGTAATGTCATCATTACGTTCCTGGCTGTAGGCACCATGTTGACACACAGACAACAAAGAACGCGATCCAGCACTACATAATTATTACTGTTTCTGTACTGTGATAGATGGTTGCCAGCAATTGTCTAGGTAGGAGATGAGTGAAAAAAAAATTAAAAAGATAAAACACACAAGCTTAATTTTTTTAAAACTTGAAACTAAGAATGGATTTAATAAAAATGGATATGATGAATTTCTACTTTGTTTAATTGCATCTGGTAACATCAACTAGACTTTTTCGCTAGCTTAGCATGTAAATTCTCAGACATGGACGAACTTACAAACCGAAATCTAATCTGTGCACGCATGCATATTCCATCGCACAGACATTAAAGATCCTGAAGCTCATATCCTAGACGGGTCATTCTTAGATAATTTTAAAAAATCAACAAGGATTACGTTATACTCCTCCTCTGGGTTGTGTTTCTCTGCGGCTGCCATGCTTTCCATGAGAAGGCAACAACAAATTTTGCCCACAATAATATTTTTTCTAAGGGACCCAAAATCATCCATTTCAGCGTAACACTTTTCAAATTCACCACTGGGAAAAAACAACGACTATAAATCGATACGTTCAATATAAGTATTGGATGCCAATCATCAATCAGCTTCAACAACTGGTACAGAGGCTTGACACCACCTCCAGAACCTTTGGAATGGAAATAAGTGCAGAAAAGACTAACATGATGACCAACAACACCAGACTTCTGGGTATTTCCTGTACCCAGCACATCACCAACGACGAAGTCCGACAGGCCGTGACCATCACACAAGCTATTGGACAACACGATGACATGCTCACAGTGGTGAAGAAACGGAAACTCCCATGGTATGGCCACGTCACCAGAGCATCACGCCTTGCAAAGACAATCCTGCAAGGCACGGTGCAAGGACGCAGAAGAAGGAGACAGAAAAAGAGATGAGAGGACAACATTCGAGAATGGACTGGCTTGACACTGAGCAAAGCCATCAGGGTTGCTAAGGACACAGAAAGATGGAATACGCTGGTTAAACGCTCATCTGTGGTGCCTCAACGACTTTCTAGTTATGGGATATGATAGGATAGGATAGGATAGTATACCTCGCCTATGCTGGGGTAGAGCAATCTCCAACCTCCGTTTTGCAGATGACATTGATGGATTGGCGGGAGAGGAACAATAACTTGAACAGCTGGTACAAAGGCTTGACACCACATCCAGGACCCTTGGAATGGAAATAAGTGCAAAGAAGACCAAACTGATGACCAACAACACCAATAGCCTCAACACGGACACCAAAGTCCAAGGTCAATCCCTCAACACAGTGCATAACTTCAAATATTAAGGGGTCATTATATCAGACACATGGAACTTCACAGCAGTCGTCATACAACGAGAATACAAAGCATGGAGATGAGGTGCTATAGAAGATTTCTGGGCATTTCCTATACCCAGCAAATCACCAACGTCGAAGTCAGACAGACCATCACACAAGCCATTGGACAACACGATGACATGCTCAAAGTGATGAAGAAACGGAAACTCCGATGGTATTGCCACGTCACCATAGCATCAGGCCCTGGAGGCAGAAGAAGAGGGAGACAGAAAAAGAATTGGGAGGACAACAATCGAGAATGGACTGGCTTGACACTGAGCGAAGCCATGAGGGTTGCAGCGGACAGAGAAAGATGCGGTACGTTGATTAAACGATCATCTGTGGTGCCCCAACGACCTTCGAGTTACGGGATAGCATAGGATTGGATGCAGTCATTCGAAAATTTCCAAAATAAAATTCAATTTCGCTTTCCGTCTTCTAGTAGCGATCTGCCTCTTACACCACATGTTTAGGTGATGAATGTTTGTTTTCCATGTTAGTTAGTTAGTTATTCATTGCTTACAGGGTCCAGCGGACTGCAAAGAGCCGAATCAGGACCACATGTAGGAGTGTCTTTAACATGTGTTTATGTCGGTTACAGATCGCCGCGTTTTGAGTATGATTTAGGAATAAGGCGCGTTTAGCATCCATTCTTCTTCTTCCTAAGTTCCCGAGCTATAAAGCCATTTGCGCACTTTCCTCTGAAACTAATGAGCGGATTCCTTTTAAACTTGATAATTAGTTAGGAAACAGTGAACCATACCAGACAACAAAAAACTATGCATTTTGGTGTCGTCATGGTGAAGTCATCATTTGTTGTTTTTAATTTTATATTTATAATCATATTTTCTCCCATATTACTGAAGGGATTTAGTTCAAATTTACTTGTGTCTCCAAGGTAAAACCAAACTTATGGATCTCGAGTGAAGCAATCATCGTGACGAAAGTTTTAATTTTTAAAAAGTTAACTTCCTATATAATTAGAGTGTACAGATGCATTGATCTTTAAACGAAACTATGGTATTTTTGAGAGACGTCATCGTGTGACGTCATAAATTGATGTTTTTTCTGTTTCTATTTTCTCCCGAACTACTGGAGGGATTTGGTTCAAGTTTGGTATATGTTCTGCGCTTTTTGGAATCTGCGCTTTTTTGGAATTAGTAGTATTATAGAAGAGCTGCCCATTTTTTAAATTCCAACATTGGCCCGCTAGGGTTAGGGTTAGGACCCTAACCTAAACCTTTCCGTAACCCTAACCCTAACCTAACCCTAACCCGAACCCTAACCAATGTTGGAATTTCAAAAATGGGCAGGCCAATTCCAAAATAGCGCAGAACATATACACTAAGACCTTATTTATGCCTCGAACGTAAAACCAAAATTATGCAAATCGATGACAAAATCAAGACGACGTCACCTTTTAAATCTTTTTTAAATTTTTTTAAATTTTACATTTCTTTTCAACTTTGCATGTAATGAGATTGTACAGATGCCTTGAGACTTCCTCAAAGCTTATGTATATTGAATGACGTCTTTTGGGGCAATTCGTTTAGTTTTTCATTTAGTTATTTGCACTTTTCTATTAAATAATGGATGGATTTCTTTGAAACTTGGTATTTATTTAGTTAGTGGTGTGTGTAAGTATGGGTGTGTGTGTGTGCGTGTGGGGGTGTGCGTGTGTGTGTGTGTGTGTGTGTGTGTGTGTGTGTGAGCACGCTAGGGATCTCTGCACCCGTTAGGGTCCAGCACTTGTTATAATGATGATGATGATGATGATGATGATGATGATGATGATGATGATGATGATGAATTAATTAATTTATTTATTGGTCTTAATTTGGCTCGCAAGAGTCCGCTGGACCTAAAGCAATAACAACGTAGTGTAATGTAATTAATTTATTCATCTGTTTATGTGCCTATGAATAATATCAAGGCTGATTAAACAAACAACAATAGCACCACAAAATATGAGTGTATAGTAGGTATATTGGGCACGGATGTTTGTTTATACACCAAGAAAGAGACGTCAAAATTTCAAATCTTTACGGTCGCTTTCAACAACGAATATTCATTGTATCCAGTTCTAATGGGACAACAATGCATTTGCAAAGTAAACTCCTTGTCTCACACACACACACACACACGCACACACCCACACACACGCACACACACACACACCTTGATTCCCCGCCATTTATAAATTATACTGGTTACAATATTTAGTTTGATTTTATCAGTTGCATGCAGATGTAGTTGAAATTTTATATTTCCATTTGCAAAGCGTATGCCTGTATAAGTGTCCTTATATTTCTGTGCTTGTGCATGTTGTTATTTTTTAAGGTAACTTCGATTGCTATGTTAAAGAACGGAATGCATGTCGCTGTCAGAATCAATTTCCATAACTCTCATGAAATACTCATGAAATACATTTATTTATTTATTTATTTGTAAATTTACTTGGTTATTTAGTTATATTTGTTAAAAAATAATTTATAACGTTGGCGCAGTTAAAACTGTTCTTATATGTCCTTTTCCTAAGTTTACCACTACCAGATACATTAAAACGTAGGCCTGATGACTGATTCAGATCACCCATTGAATTCCGGAATTCATTAGCATGGAGCTAAATGACTTGTAAATAAAAGAATGCTGAATTAAATGTGTAAGTTATATGAAATGAACACCACTGACAAACGCCAACATAGCAGCAATTATGTTTTTCTTGGTACTGTAGAGCCTATATATATTATGTTTCCCCATTTCGGCTTTCGGTATCACTTCAGTACAAAATCCTTAAATATTTTAGCATTTTCATATTTCTTCCCTCCATGTTTGGGCATTTGACAAGTAGCTTAAATGATAAACCTACTGTTGGGTTGAACACAAGTGAATGTCCAATTTTTTCTTAAAACGTAGTCTACATTAACGACTCAACGTGCCCTCAGCCGAATTTCTAGAGGATTAAAACTGTCGATAACGACTTAAGAATGCGATCTTTGAGCGGAAAGGTAAACTGCTGTAGGGAAATAAAGGTTACAGATCACCTGTACAAATAACTGCCTTTGTTAAGTTTAAACTCTGCTGTCTGTCTGTTACATGCTTTATCAAAATTAATGGTCGCTTCAGCCACGACGCTTGAATCTTGATAGGTGTAACTCGAATTCGTTTATCCACGCAGCCTGTTCACTCATCAATCGTCGTAAGTTTTCCAACTTTATTCAGCAAACACCACCAACTGCATACAAGACCGCTTTCCGAAAATCACTACTCGCAAGAAGATGCATTACTTGTATAATCTTTCAACAATCCAGAAAAACTTCGAACATTCCAGAATGACGCAATTACACCCCAATAAACTCGTCGCAGGAACTACGCACTGTCTTACGTCATAGAACATTCCTCAGCTTAGAAGATTCCCTAGCGATTACCAGATAGATCTGGAACTTTCGGTCGATAATAAACAAGTACATTGTAATTCCAAAAACATTCTCAAAGCAACTAGAACAATATCGAACGACGGAAATTATCAACATTATACAAAGCTTTTTCTAGCAACAGCTCAAAATCAAATCAAAGGTAAATACACGCTATTATCGCATTCAGTTGTAACACTGTCTGTCTTTCTGTTTGTCTCTCTGTCTCTGTCTCTCTCTCTGTCTCTGTCTCTCTGTCTCTCTCTCTCTCTCTCTCTCTCTCTCTCTCTCTCTCTCTTTGTCCTTTAATACAGCGTTTTAAAAATGATTATTTTCAGTTATGTGTTTGTGTCTGAAAATCCTGTGAATGGCTTGTCATCTTGTCCTTCTTTACTGCTGCCTACTTTATAACAAGATTCAAGATTTCACACTCAGTACCTTTGCTTTGTCTCTTATTCCTACTTGTTTTTGGTCTTGCCCTTCCCAGGATTTTCCTTGCTTTGTTTTGTTATGAATGTTTCATGACAGTAAATACCACTCTAAAGTTAGCTGTGGACCTAGCATATGTCTAAAATCAATGCAATGATAAAAATAAATAAATAAATAAATAAAATAAAATAAAATAAATGGCTGATTTATTTATGACCACAGAATATTCCTTTTTTGTGGGTAGATACTGCAGCGTCAACGTTTTCGAGCTCTGTTAATCTATTTTTTTAAATTTATTTGCATTTGTATTTGTATTTTTATTTGTAAGATTTAAAAAAAAGTTAAATATTTCTTGCTGCCCTGCAAGCAGTGTCAAGGATGTCATGGACTTGCTGGGCCGTTGCCCGGATGTGATGGTATTCCGATTCCGGTGTGATAAGATTATTCTAGAACAAGTTTAATCCAAACTAATTTCGGTGTCGAATCCATTTTTTCTAACAAGCTTGAAAAGTAATGCCAAATATCCCAACAACTACGCGAAGACCTTAACAATTCAGTGACCCCTTGGGGTCATGAGCAATCTTGCCACTGTAGATTGTTCTAACCTATAAAGGGAACAGTGAAAGCCCCAGTTGAAAACCTGTCTTGCCTTTGTAGGCATGACTAATTCACTGCGGCAACAGTTCCCCCCGTTGGAGTGCCGGGGGTTTCAGTATAAATAGTATCCCCACTTTCTGGAAATTTAGTGCTTTAAATTCCCACTGTCGCTGTCTTCATCATTTGCTCTTTCCCATTCCTGATCTGTCCTATCACTCTGCTATACTTTCTTCTTCTTCGCTGGATCAATGACCTACCTTTTTTCTTGAAAACTCTTCCTGGACAAGACTCCTTGTTTGTGTATGAGGTCTGTTGGATCAGCTTGGGAGTGTTGGACGCTTTCTGCCGGGTGGTCACTAGGGCTTCCTATGATTGTATTATTTCGCACTATAGGCATTTTATATGTATGTGTTTTGTTGATGATTTATAATGATGGTTGTATTCTATTTTGTTTTTATAACCGGGGTGTTCGCGTAGTTGAGGTCAACCCTCAGCCGTCCCCCGCGTGGGATGTCTTTATTGTAAAGTGACTGGCCGGTGGAGGGCATTCAATTTTCCCACTAGGGTTGTTTCGGCAGATCTTTTAAGCGGATCGGGGGTTGTCCGGTCCTGATTTGGCTCGGAAGAGTCCGCTGGACCTAAAGCAACAATAAATCAATCAATCAATCAACAATTCAGTGTTTTAATCGTGTTTCTTATCGTGCGGTTGCAGTAGTTATTTTTAAGAAGGAGGAGGAGGAGGATGAATAACAGGATGAGAAGGAGGAGGTATAACTGGAGGAACAGGAGGATTAGGCGCTTTTGGCTCTTGGCTTTCTTGTTAATTCTTCTTTCTTTCAATCGCCCCTTCCCCGTCTCCTCTCTCTCTCTCTCTCTCTCTCTCTCTCTCTCTCTCTCTCTCTCTCTCTCTCTCTCTCTCTCTCTCTCTTTCTTTCTCTCTCTCCCCACCCACATTTCCCTTCCTTTCCAGTCTGGATCAATGGAAGACCCCGGGTAGGAATTAAAAAATAGGCGGTATTACATTGAATTGGACTTGAAATTATCCGACCTGCTTAGTACGATATGAACTGTGATTTTGATTTTTAATATAGATTGTTTCATCTGCATATCAACTGTCAGGCAAAGAGACCTTCAGTAATCCACGAGAAAGATAAAATCTGATTCTAGAATTCCAGTGCTATAGAGGTTGAAATTCAAGGTCTTCTCCTGTTCCTGTAACCCTGTATTCTTACAGACGTTTAGCTGTAGGAGAAGTAATGAATATCATCATGTTGCAGCGCTGTAATTTCTTCTTCCTTTCCTTCTTCACTCAATGGTTTGCAGACAAACCAACAATACGTAGTTACACCCGACAGCTTGTTTTAGTGTGTCCGTATGTTACACGGTAACATTTTGATTCAACCCCGATGTTTGAATGTGTGTAACTCGTGTTCGTATCCACGCAACTTGTTCATTCAACAACAAGGCACGCGAATAGTCGTTATGAAGTTTTCCAACTTTATTCAACAAAAGACGCAAACAGAATCAATGACTGCATTAAAAAAAAAAACTAAAAAATCTTCCTCCATACCCGCAGACAGCGCTTCGTTTATAGTTTCTCTAAAGTAGAGGCCATACGTTTTACGGCTACTGCATTGGGTTATGAGATTTTTCACTGACCGGAATTTTGACGGGTGGCCACACCTTATGAGTTTAGTGGCGACATTGGCTTACGTTTTATGGCTTATGCATTAGGTCGGAGGTAGTGGTGCCATGTTTTTCACGGCTTGGTTCGAATTTATACACGTGTGTAGCTGTGTAATTTTACTACAATAAGGCACTTTTTCATGACGATGCAATGTACTCTTTCACGATTTAACTATAATTATGAAACAACTTTACTAAGATCGACAGCCAACGAGTGAATTCAACTGCTTTAGCTCGCCAAGTCGTGTGTAGTAGGCAACATGTGTGGCATGTAATCATACAAGGGTGGAGTTTAGGTTGACCTCTAAATTCGTGATGCCACACTCTCGCTTCTAATTGGTCCTCGTAAGCCCGGCTTATGTATTTTTTGCAGAAGAAATCAAACATGCGCTATCCTTTTGAAATTTTACGTTAGCCAGTACGCAAGGAAATACATAAGGAATTCATAAGCGTAACTCAAGTGTGACCGAGCGCTACAG
>CM072511.1:57813855-57898855 GCA_036898135.1 Oncomelania hupensis | reverse complement strand
ACAGAAAGTGTAAAATAATATAATTCTTTTGCAATCAAGTCAGCAGTTCCACACCTTGTGGCCTACCTGTCAACAGCTTGTTCTTCAGGCCAGGAACGCACTTGTAGATTCAATACCCTCCCAAATGTGCCCAAAGAATGCTTTTTTTTCTTTTTTCTATTATGTTTTATTTTTCTGTTTTAAAAAAGTTCATTAATTTTAATATGCTTATTAAATTAATCTATCTATTGCAGTGGGAGCTGGAGGTGTGTATGAGATGCGTGTAGGCTAATAGCTGTGGGGTGAAAGACCGTCTATTTTCTATGAATGCAATTGTGCGGCAGGCCTATTATATAGTTAGGAGCGTGTTTGTAGATAGTGTTGTTATGCCTATTAGACAACAAAAGTATGCTTATGGGAAAAAAAAGGTCAGTAGGTGGGCTTCTTTATTTTTGTTTTTAGAACATTTTTCACTTTGGGTGTAATATTTTTGAGCTTTAAACATTTTTTCCAGACTATCCCAAACAACCTTTAGGGTCGGGCCCAAAAATTAGGATCGGTCGGAATACTGTAAACAGATTTTTTTTTTGGCCTTAAGTTCTTACCCATGGAAGGATGAAACATGGTTTATGTTTTTACCAGTGTGTATGTGTATGTGTGTGTGTGTGTGTGTGCGCGCGCGCGCGTGTTTACATAGTTGCTCATGTGTACCAGAGACCCAAGCATTTTCCTTGTTGTGGAATAAAATTGCTTTGACTTTGAATGCCAGGAAAGACAGCATCGTCCGTGATCTGCACACACTCATACAGCTCACATCACAGATCAGCAAATTGAGAACATCTGGATGTCCGAGAACCAGAAGCTCTAATTATTGTGACCAGAGTAGGCTATGATATGCATGAGAGAGAGAGAAAGTGAGAGAGAGAGTGAGAGAGAGAGCGAGAGAGAGAGAGAGAGAGAGAGCAATGCAGATAGGATGCTACTTTTCTCACCTCCAGATATTGGTCTTGATTTGGCTCGTAAGAGTCCGCTGGACCTAAAGCAATAATCATGTAATGTAATGTAACCTCCAGATATGGGCGCCTGTGCAATTATAGCTTTACAACCCCACCACCACCTAAATTATCCATTGCGTTCTTGTACCTCATCTACCATCTTAACACATCCCCATTTCATCATCTCGATGTTGGATGAGATGAATTAAGTTGGAGGACGGGATGCCTAGAAGGAAACCCCACGGAGTACTCACTCACTAATCAGGAGGCACGCAAGCGAGAAAGCTCGTTTGATTGTTAGAGAAAGAAAAAAACCGAACCGGATATAGCCTACCTACAAACGCACATTCACTCACTCATAATAATCCACCGCAAGTGTACGACTGCGCACATACGCCATTCAGTCACTTCAAAGTATTATTCTCTGTATCATTGGAGAATCAGCGAACTCTCTCTCTCTCTCTCTCTCTCTCTCTCTCTCTCTCTCTCTCTCCCTCTCTCTCTTTCTCTCTCTCTCAATAGTTTTGTACGCGCTCACCCAAGTCACACCGATTGTGTGATGAAAACCTTGAGGAAACAGGAAAACCAAAAACTATATGAAACCGTGGGGGTCTTGTCGCCACTTTTCCTCGTTCTTAAAGAGGGGAACGGTCAGCAATTGAATTGCCCGCTTATCGCCTTCTGCATTTTATTATGCAGGTCACGCCTGCTGACCATTAATCACAGACAAACCAAGACACATGGCTGCTGCTAGGCTGACATCATTCGATCTCTGTCAAACTTCAAACCAAACTTGTAAAACGAACTGCATAGATCGAAGTGCCGTAGGTGGTAGTACAGCACAGGCAATGAAAATAGCATATGTGTCGCAAGTTACAAGCAATTCATTGAATTGTTAACTTTTTTTTCACCAAATGACACCATTTGTTTAGATATACCCCATTTATGTAAAAAAAAAATGGATAAACAATAAACAACATCAATTGATTTAGAACAAAATATTTCTGAGATCAAAGCTCCTTCGGTTCTTTAGGGCAGGTGACAATGACAATCATTTTCTTTTTAAAGCAATTAAACCTCCAAACCCCCCAATACCTCCCCCCAAAACAAACAAACAAACAAACAAACAAAAAACAAGGATTTTTTTTTTAAAGGAATGATGGATTGTTCTGTAAATCATCAAGAACATTCTGCTCTTTTCCGGCAATCGCATGGAGCTATTTGGATTGAAATCATAGAGGATCGGTACCTGTCAGCAGACTGTGCACTCCTTCCACCGAAAACGTAAGACTTAATCGCTTCACATCGGTATGTAAGACACTAAACAGTGCTTACATAACCTGTATTACTATGGCACCGTGGTGCGCTACAGCATGTGTTTAACGGCTGGCAATGAGCACGCTACAACATCGAGGATATTAGAGCTATAAAAGACCCCAACCACAAACATTCGAACT
The DNA here is from genome assembly GCA_036898135.1 of Oncomelania hupensis. Lineage (NCBI taxonomy): Eukaryota > Metazoa > Mollusca > Gastropoda > Littorinimorpha > Pomatiopsidae > Oncomelania > Oncomelania hupensis. The sequence continues at coordinate 57,896,424 of CM072511.1, read as the reverse complement.
ACATAATTATGGACACTAAACTAAAATTAATTTCCCGGTCAAAGAGTTGATTAAAAGGCGCTTCTTGCTCACCCCACCTCCATCAGACGATACTCCAAATCATTTGAAACTCCGACGTAGTTGATATTTTGTGCTAGAATCAATTTGGTATTCTTGTAAATATTTCAGAAGTTATATGTGGTTTTTTGTTGTTGTTGTCCTGTGGCTAGATTCTTACAGCCGGTGCCACAAAACGGTGCCTATCCGTGTGTGTATTACCTACCCTTCTTTTTTCCCTCTACAAAAAAGAAGGTAAGGGTACCGGGACCCCAACGTTCATAAAAGGCGGAGATCAAGCTGTGAAAAACTCCACCAATCTCTTCAGCTCGCCACAGTCTGGTGGACATAGAGTCAGATCTATTAATTTTGTGAAGCTAGCGAAGGACCTCAACTTTGTTTGTCTTGTGAGTAAAATGTAAATGAATTTTTTATTTTAGTGTGGTTTAGTTTAGTTTAATGTTAAGTTTCGTTTTATTTACATATTTATGTATTTATAATTTTATTTATATAGGTTTATTCTTCGTTCTCTTTGTACGCTATGTTACAGTTGGCTAACGTAGCCACGTTATGTTGTATCGTCTCTTAATATTTTTGTTCTGTGTGTACATCTATCTCTACATGATTCGTTTATAAGTGCTTTTGTCTGATTTCATTTCGGTTATAGCCGGATGTTAACGCTTTAGTATGAATGCGTGAGAACCGCGCTTTGAACTGCACTATCATTATGACAAAGCTATATAAATACCCTTATTAGTTTCCCTTACTTAATTTTAATCTTATTGCATCACTTTAATGTTTATTAGCTTTTACTGTTATTGCTTTATTTGGCTTTTTCTGTAAACGGATTAATTCCAAAACGACTGTTTGTTTAGGTTTTAAAAACTTGTTTTTATAGTTTTTTTAATTTTTATTAACTAGATCCAATCTTCAATCAGAGGTTTCTTTGGAGCGGGATCCGGGTGTTCGAGATGATCAAATGAAATAATCCACTGCATGCAATGATTGAATCAACCTTTATTGATATATTCATTTATTTATTCAGTCATTTATTTAATTATTTATTATTGTATTTATTTCTTTGTTTATATATAGCACTTTACCAGCTCAAGAGCTGATCAAGGCGCAGGCAGATACAGGATCTAACTCAAGCCGCCCGAGAGCCCAATTGCAACCTTTTGGCGCATAGTATGACGCCCAGACGACTAGCACAATCCAGGGCGACTGGGGCTAGGGAGAAGGGACCTAGTGCGTGGTGAGTGTATTATCAGACTTGCCTTACCGTAAAATGTGTTGACAGTACTCCAGGCAGCTCAAAACCAGATTTTGGAAGCTTTGACCAGATTTTTGCGTATCGACTAACGGACTTTTTGTCTTCTTGTAACACATTAATATTGACATTGTGCACTGAAATACAACTACAAATGCGTGTTTACTAAGCAAATGGTATTACAAAGTTTACAAATGAAAGAACAAGTGACGTGTATTTGGCACCAGTGGATTTAATGTGCCTAAAAAAAACCTTTGGATGGACGTATGGCCTTTAGCAGCTTCTGAAATATTCTCATGTGATTTTGATTCATGTGGCGCAGTCGCTGGAACCGCCATGTGCAACGGTAAAGTCAATTTTGAACAAAGTGCATCTTGCAAACGCTGGCAAGGCCACTTTTCGTTGTAGACTTTCAAAAAAGCTTTCTTCCTGGCCTTCTATTTAGCTTTTGGTTCATCTTTATGCGGATCTAGAGAACGACCTGCATCACGGCTTCGCTTCATTTTTCACGCTATCGCACCAAGGTCCAAGGCTGTCACGTGACGCTGACGTAAGTCAGAATCCCGCGAACATTGTTAGTCCATACGACCCGAGCACACCCCACCCACACACTAAATAAGAACACAAACACCAGTGGTAAGTTAACGAAACAACTCTTTTATTCCCCAAACGTACTAACTACCCACCCGTCCCTCTAACAGCACACACTTCCCTCACTCATACTCACAAGCATACACAACATATTTAACAATAAACAAATGATATTTACAAATGCAATGGTGAAATGAAAATAAACAAACTGATTTATGAAAACTTGTTTATGTATTCGCTCTGTTCAACACTCTGAAAAAAATATGCACATATTAAGGCCTTTCTTTTTATACTTTCACAACCTATTACTCAAAGTCGTTTAAGTTCTTTTTTTTCAGGTTTCCTTTTCAAACTAGAATGAAACACTCCTTGGCGTAGACCTTCCTGTACGCGATACAGAATTACCACCCCTGAAGACACAGCAACGCATAGGCGGCCCTCACACGGTTCCCATCTGAACCGCACACGGTCCTCAGTACAGGGGGAAGGTAACTGGGCTGGGTGGCTCCTGCGTAGCTGACCAGACCTCTCAGCGTCCAACCCAAGTGGGACCGGAACCAGAATCAGTTCAACCTCAGCCGCTCGGATCGTCTCGGCAGATGTTCAAAACAATCATCATCATCATCAGCATCAGTGCACTGAAAATACAGTCAGATATCCTAACATTTGCCAACACGATTATATTTGCCAAAACTGTCACCATCGTGTTGTCTTTACTGTTTTCGCGCACAAACGTCTTCATGAATAAAGTTATAGCACTGAAACTTTATCAATGTCTATGTTTCATTGTTCATACTTGTTCCGATTCATGATTATTAAATGTCTTTCATCGTATACAATCTTGACTATACTCTCTCCAAATTGTTTACTTTTGCCTTCAACTCTGAGATACTCCAGCACAAATCTTTACTATTCACATCATGCCTTATGAAAATACATAAAAGATGAAATTCAACAATTGTTTAGATACTAAGCACAATCAAACTTTTAACAATATAGCAATGAAAAATACTTCCATTCAATTTATATTTCATTTTAAATGCAGTCATTCCTCTACTAAAATACTTATTAAATTTCCTTTTAAAAATACTGATAATATACTGACAAATTATCTCCCTTGCGAAAATAATGAAAGCAATGTATATGTACAGAATAATTCTCTCCCTTCATTTAATAAAACAATTCTACTGCATTCAATAATTTATTTACTATTAAATAAATGATAATAATAAGAAAAATCCATCATAAAATAACAGAATAAAATCCCCCCTATGAACGTATTTACCCCAAAACGATGACCTAACATAATGGTGAAAAATATTACATTCTACACGCTTACCTATTTACACACTCATACACCAGAGAATGCGGCACGCCAGCCACTAAAGAAAAGCATGAGTATTTACCTCCACTGGTGATAAGACCCCAACTGGCACGCAGACAACACAATACACGACAAGACAAGTTGAGGCGTCCTTCAGTCTCCGCCGCACATCCACCGGGTCACAGGGCATCCAAGTCAGGGTTACTGAAATGGCCTTGCAGGGGATCCAATAGAGTTTCCACTACTGCTTACTAAGGATATCAAACACATAGATATACGCCTAGTCCTACCCTCGGTGCGGACGTCTGTTCTCTCTGACGCTTTCTGACTGACTCACCTCTATCACTTCAGTACAATACCCGTTGTAACTTCCTAGAATAGTGAACATGCTCAGCAAACGGTCGGCCAGGCCTAAGCCGGTTCCCTCTCTCTATATCATTTACATGTGCACTCTTGCTCGGAATTGACAGCTAAACGAGAAATAGCAACTAACTTACGAAAAGCACGGGTTTATGTACAGTTAAAAAAAAAGTATGGTAGCCGGCGCGTGACACACCTCCCCCCCAGATCAAACACCCGGGTTTGATTACCTTCTGGCTACCTGACTATTTTTCTTTTACTCCCTTCAAGTGATGTACATTCTGTCTAAATGTTCCTGCTAAGAAAATCGGCTGGTACATTTTCCTTTCCTGGGATGTTCTCTATTCGGATGGAGAACGGTTGTAACTGTAGCGCCCATCTCATTAGCCTACTGCTAGTGGTTTTCGCCTGCTGTAAATACTGCAGCGGTCTGTGATCGGTTTGTACCACAAAGGTTCTGCCATAAAGATACTGTCTAAACTTCTGAACACCCCAAACTATGGCTAGGCATTCCTTTTCTATGGTAGAGTAATTACGTTCCGCTTTTGACAGTTTCTTACTGGCGCATGCGATCGGTTGCAACCCACTACCCTTGTCTTGACATAACATCGCCCCTACTCCTCCCTCTGACGCATCTGTCTGCAGGACGAACGGACGATCAAAGTCAGGCAGCGAGCACACTGGACCCGAACACAACCTGGCTTTCAGCGTTTCGAAAGCAGTCTCACGCGCATCGGACCACGTCACTGATCCTGTTTTACCCCCTTTTGTCAAGTCTGTCAATGGAGCGGCTATGGCTGCAAAGTTTGGGACAAACTTCCTATAATAGCCCACCAACCCCAACAATGACCTAACCTGTCTTTTTGTCTGCGGTCTCGGCGCATCTCTGATGCGTTGCATCTTGTCTTCCTCAGGACTGATCTGACCGTTCCCTACAGTGTGTCCAAGATACTCTAGCTGTTTGAAACCTAGGTAACATTTCGTAGGTCTGGCTGCCAACTGAACCTCTTCCTCTTCATCCTCATCCCTTTCCTCCACTACCACTGTGGACAACGCAACTCGTTCCTGGAATTTCTTAAGCAGGTTGGCATGATAGAGCTTAGTCTTGCTGCCCAAACGTACGCGATAATCACACTGGCCCACACGTTCTATCACCTCAAATGGTCCCTGCCACGACATCTCCAGTTTGTTGTGCTTTACAGGTAGCAACAGCAACACCCTGTCGCCTGCTATGAAACAACGCTGCTTAGCCTTTCTGTCAAAATGTTGTTTCTGCTTCTTCGATGCTGCTTTCAGATTGTCCCGGGCTAACCTGCACGTTTCCTCGATGCGATTCCGTAGATCTACAACATACTGGCTAGCATCTCGTATCTGTTCTTCCATCTGTTCCTTAGTCCACAGATCTCGCAGCATGGACATCGGTCCCCGGACTGTCTTCCCATACAACAATTCGAATGGTGAGAAACCTGTTGATTCTTGGGGTACTTCTCTGTATGCAAACAGGAGTGCGGGAATATACCTATCCCAGCTCTTTGGTTTTACTGACGCTAATTTCTTTAACATGGCCACCAAAGTACCATTGAATCTCTCTACTAATCCATTCGACTGCGGATGATATGGTGTTGTACAATGGCCCTGAATACAGAGTAGCCTGTTGACTTCCTTCATAACCTGAGAAGTGAACTGTGACCCTTGGTCTGTGAGTACTTCCCTCGGGATACCTACTCTGGACCAGATCTCCCAAAGTGCTTCGGCCACCCTTTCCGCATCTATCCCCTTCAAAGGAACGGCATCGGGATACCTAGTAGCATACTCCACTGTCACCAAAATGAACCGGTTTCCCCTGTCGGATGCTGGTGTGATGGGGCCCACTATATCTACTGCTACTCTTTGGAATGGTTCTTCTACCAAAGGTAAGTGCTGCATAGGAACTCGGGGCACCCTTCCCCTCGGCACTACCCTCTGACACTGCTCACATGACTCGCAGTACCGTCTGACTTGACTGCACAAACCAGGCCAATAAAAGGTCCCCCATATCCTCTCTCGGGTCTTCTTCCCTCCCAAATGTCCCCCCATCGGCGGATCATGCGCTAGTCTGACTACCGCCTCTCTCAGCTGCTTTGGTACTACCAACTGTGACATCTGACTTCCACCTTTTGCGTACATTCGGTAGAGAATACCCTTCTTCCTACAGAACTCTACCAGTCCCTTTCCTGAGGTGATGGCCCTACCTTCATCTGCAAGCTTACGTGCTCTGGCCAAAGTCTCGTCTTGGGTTTGCCACTCTATCAATTGAGAAGGTGTCACATCAAGATCGACCTGCTTGATCAACTTCAAAGGACCCTCCCCCTTTTTTCCTTTCTTTGCCTGCGCCCTAGTCTGGACAGCTGCTGCCATGGCGCACTCACTAGCGTCTACGGTCACTGGGCTACGTTGTCCGTCAGCGAAAGTCACCCAATTACCAAGTATAACGTCTGGTCCCATGTGCTCAACCACTATGAGTTCGATTTTCCCCCTTACAAACGGCGAATCTAGCTCAACCCAAGCAGTAGGATACTTAGCAGATTTGCTGTGATCTACGGGATTAACGTCAACATGCCTCCCTGATAACTGTTCTGGCTGCACCCACTTCGCTGCAATCGCGCCCATGTCGGCACCTGTATCTCGCATAATGCGGACTTCTCTCCCTTGGGCTAATCCCTTACTCCAGGGGTCAAAAGGTACTATGGTTTTCACCCCTACAGTTACCGGCCCTGTCATCGTGGTTGACGTTTCGGGAGCTATTGTCATTTTGTTGACGGCTGGTCTATTCTGACAATTCCGGGCTACATGTCCTGGTTTGTGACACTTGAAACACAGCCGTTCTTTCGGCTTCTTCCCCGAACTAGACTGTTCCCCTTGGGTTTCTACCTTGGTTCCTGTACCTCTGTTAGGTTGTTTATCCCTTTTGAACTTGAAAGGACCCCCCATAGGTGGACGTGTAACTGCCCTCTTAGCATCGAGATGGAGCTGTGCCAGCTCTGCTGCTTCCTCCCCATTCCTCGGGCGTTTTTCCCTAACAGTCATCTCCAATTCTGGATTCATGACCCCATACAGTTGCTCGGCCAGAAACATGTCTAACACTACTGCAACGTCTTCAATGTTTTTTGTCAGCTAAAGCAAACCAGCGCGTTACTGCGGTCCTTAGCCTAACATACAGCTGAGGAAAAGTTTCTGCAGGTTCTTTCTTAGCCTCTCGAAACTGACGGCGGTAGTACTCGGCGTCTCGCCTAAACCTCTTAAGCAACGCCCCCATTACCACCTCGAAATCCTTACTCTGTTCAACAGTTAACCTGAGATATAGGTGTCACGGGCCTCTCCCTGTAACAATGGAGCTAAACGTACCCCCCACACCTCCTTCGGCCAACCTTGCGTCACGGCTACCCTTTCGTACATCTGTAGGTACGCTTCGACATCCTCTTTGTCGTCTAGCAGCTTTATCTTTAATGAAAAGGACTTACTCGCCTCTGACGCTTTCCTATCCGCTTCGGATTTCTTCTCTGACGCAGCTATATGAAACTTCAGCCTTCGCTCGGCGGCTGCTAATTCCTCCTGACGAGCTTCCCTCTCTGCGGCTAACCTACGTTCGGCGGCTGCTAATTCCTCCTGACGAGCTTCCCGTTCTGCGGCCAGTCTACGCTCTGCAGCTTCCCTCTCTGCAGCTATCCTACGCTCGGCGACTGCTAATTCATCCCGACGAGCTTCCCGTTCTGCAGCTAACCTACGTTCCAAGAGACGCTCAGCAACTTCCTGCTCTCCCTTACGCCTGACCTCGGCTATCACAAACTGCGCTAATGCTGCACCAGTGAGGCCTAAACTCTCCCCTAACTGTTTGATGTGCTCATGCGGGCTTACCCTAGTTCCTAACCCCTCCTTAATTTCCGGGTTATCACCAAGAGTCAGACCTGTCGCACCAGGGTTATGAGTAAGCGTACTCACTGTGGTTTTCTTCCCTGATGGGGTAGCCAAAATGGCTCCTTCCTCGCCTTGGGACTCGTCCCCCGGTTCGCTTCCCGCGGACTCAGCGCTGGGCCCCGCGGTGGCGCCACGCTCCGTCCGAGTAGGTCGTCCCTCCCTCTTTGGCGGCATCCCTGACACGAATGCCCGGCGACCCTGTGGTGACGACGGTTCCCGACAGGACACCTGGCCAACAAAAAACAGAAAACGATTAGGACTAGACAACGAATGATAACTAGACAGACAACGACAAGAGCCAGAGGGTTCCTACCACCTGGTACCTAAATGGCAGGAGGCAAACACTCACGCCCCCCCCCCCCCCCCCCCCGTTCACGCGTGCCGCACTCTCTGGCCGTGGCCCTCAGTGCAACACACTCCCACTCCCGCCAACCGCCCGCTAGAACACATTCGTACACAGACACGTACACACACGACCACTGGTACACACAACTACACAAACCCCACTACACTACCTAATTACCTAAACAGTTACCTCCCCCTAATCCTATTCTATCCCACCGCTGCCACCAATTAATGTCACGTGACGCTGACGTAAGTCAGAATCCCGCGAACATTGTTAGTCCATACGACCCGAGCACACCCCACCCACACACTAAATAAGAACACAAACACCAGTGGTAAGTTAACGAAACAACTCTTTTATTCCCCAAACTACTAACTACCCACCCGTCCCTCTAACAGCACACACTTCCCTCACTCATACTCACAAGCATACACAACATATTTAACAATAAACAAATGATATTTACAAATGCAATGGTGAAATGAAAATAAACAAACTGATTTATGAAAACTTGTTTATGTATTCGCTCTGTTCAACACTCTGAAAAAAATATGCGCATATTAAGGCCTTTCTTTTTATACTTTCACAACCTATTACTCAAAGTCGTTTAAGTTCTTTTTTTTCAGGTTTCCTTTTCAAACTAGAATGAAACACTCCTTGGCGTAGACCTTCCTGTACGCGATACAGAATTACCACCCCTGAAGACACAGCAACGCATAGGCGGCCCTCACACGGTTCCCATCTGAACCGCACACGGTCCTCAGTACAGGGGGAAGGTAACTGGGCTGGGTGGCTCCTGCGTAGCTGACCAGACCTCTCAGCGTCCAACCCAAGTGGGACCGGAACCAGAATCAGTTCAACCTCAGCCGCTCGGATCGTCTCGGCAGATGTTCAAAACAATCATCATCATCATCAGCATCAGTGCACTGAAAATACAGTCAGATATCCTAACATTTGCCAACACGATTATATTTGCCAAAACTGTCACCATCGTGTTGTCTTTACTGTTTTCGCGCACAAACGTCATCATGAATAAAGTTATAGCACTGAAACTTTATCAATGTCTATGTTTCATTGTTCATACTTGTTCCGATTCATGATTATTAAATGTCTTTCATCGTATACAATCTTGACTATACTCTCTCCAAATTGTTTACTTTTGCCTTCAACTCTGAGATACTCCAGCACAAATCTTTACTATTCACATCATGCCTTATGAAAATACATAAAAGATGAAATTCAACAATTGTTTAGATACTAAGCACAATCAAACTTTTAACAATATAGCAATGAAAAATACTTCCATTCAATTTATATTTCATTTTAAATGCAGTCATTCTTCTACTAAAATACTTATTAAATTTCCTTTTAAAAATACTGATAATATACTGACAAATTATCTCCCTTGCGAAAATAATGAAAGCAATGTATATGTACAGAATAATTCTCTCCCTTCATTTAATAAAACAATTCTACTGCATTCAATAATTTATTTACTATTAAATAAATGATAATAATAAGAAAAATCCATCATAAAATAACAGAATAAAATCCCCCCTATGAACGTATTTACCCCAAAACGATGACCTAACATAATGGTGAAAAATATTACATTCTACACGCTTACCTATTTACACACTCATACACCAGAGAATGCGGCACGCCAGCCACTAAAGAAAAGCATGAGTATTTACCTCCACTGGTGATAAGACCCCAACTGGCACGCAGACAACACAATACACGACAAGACAAGTTGAGGCGTCCTTCAGTCTCCGCCGCACATCCACCGGGTCACAGGGCATCCAAGTCAGGGTTACTGAAATGGCCAGGGGATCCAATAGAGTTTCCACTACTGCTTACTAAGGATATCAAACACATAGATATACGCCTAGTCCTACCCTCGGTGCGGACGTCTGTTCTCTCTGACGCTTTCTGACTGACTCACCTCTATCACTTCAGTACAATACCCGTTGTAACTTCCTAGAATAGTGAACATGCTCAGCAAACGGTCGGCCAGGCCTAAGCCGGTTCCCTCTCTCTATATCATTTACATGTGCACTCTTGCTCGAAATTGACAGCTAAACGAAAAATAGCAACTAACTTACGAAAAGCACGGGTTTATGTACAGTTAAAAAAAAAGTATGGTAGCCGGCGCGTGACAAAGGCCAATCGCTCAACAAAGTTCAAACCTTTTAATATATTTAGGAGCCATTGTATCAGACAATGGGTCCCGACAGGAAGTCCTCTCCAAGGTCGCACAAACAACTGCTGCCCTGGCAAGGTTGAAGCCCATTTGGAAAGACAAGACCATCAGTCTACATTCCAACGTAAGGCTGCTGCGCTCTGTTGTCATCTCCATCTTCATATACGCTTGCGAAACATGAACACTCACAGCAGATCTACAACGAAGAATACAAAGCATAAAGATGAGGTGCTACAGAAGTCAGGGCTAGAAATTAACTTTTTTCTTTGGGGGCCACCGGGCCCCTTGATTGAAAAATTTGAGGGCCCACAAGCAACTTTCGGGGCCCAACTTGAAAAATAATGCAAACAAAAAACAAAAGAATTATTGACAATATAATAAGTAGAAAGTACAATTTGTCTGATAATCTAAAATAAAAACAATTGAATTTCCAATTTTGCTGAGTGATGTCAGTTTTATTTGCCTTTTCTTTCACTTTCAAACATTACCAACAAAAAAGGGGAAAAAAAAACCACAGACACATTCAGTGACACATATATTCCAGTGACTAGTGAGCCTGAAATTGCCATTAAACAAAATAGAAAAAAATCAAGTGAGTCTCTTGAATAATACTTATCAGTTTTGTGACTAAGTATTGCACAATACACATCATTAAATTTTTAATATGAGTAACCTAACAAAAAATCTGACCTCAATGCACAAAAGTTCAAAACAAAACCATGAAAGGGAACTAAACTTAACAGTACTCTTCCTCGTTCACTTCAAGGCCATGCCATGGAAATCTTTTTTTCCACCCTTCATTGTAGTTCCTTGATCTTTTTTCCTCTTCATACTTCTTTTTTCTCTCTTTTTCTTGTTCTTTCCTTTCGTCGACGTTTTCTTCTGGCGTATTTCGCTTCCCAAAAATTGGAAAATACGCCATCGCCGATTGTTTTAGCAACTGTATGGCGACGATATGTAGCCATACTTTCGTACTTGCAAAGATGGACATTTTGCGCTTATGTTGTGCCATGGCATTTTGTTTATTATATTACAAAGTTTGAGTGCAAAATTAAAGGGTTTTCGCTTCTTTTCTGTGTTTTTTTTTTCTGTCCAAATTTAAATTTAAAATGCAAAATTGGAGCCCTGTAAATTTCCTTATTTAAATTTGTGGTGTTAACTTCACTCCTGATGATAGTAATGTATGTGTATAAAGTGGTGAGAGAGAGAGAGAGAGAGAGAGAGAGAGAGAGAGAGAGAGAGAGAGAGAGAGAGAGAGAGAGAGAGAGAGAGAGAGAGAGAGAGAGAGAGAGAGAGAGAGAGAGAGAGAGAGAGAGAGAAAGATGTGTGACTTGTTTTGCGTCATCATATGTGTCATCGGTTCTTTTACGTCATTTTTCCCATCGTGTTCTTTTCGTTTTGTTTGTGTGTACCTGATGATGTGTAACAATTTACAAGAAATATTCTAGTTTTGGTGTTTTGGTGTTCGTTTTTATCACAATTCTGTCCAAATTTAGGGCACCGGTGTGGGTTGCTTCCCTTGGCCCAAATACGAAACTGCCGAGTAGAGCTAGCTGTAGCAGACGAATTATTTTGCGGGCCAAGCGGGCCCTTCGTTTTTCAACTTTCCGAGCCCGAAATCAACTTTGCGGGTTTTTGGCCCCGGGCCCCCGCTAATTTCGAGCCCTGAGAAGACTTCTGGGCATTTCCTATACCCACACATCACCAACAACGAAGTCCGACATACCATCACACAAGCCATTGGACAACACGATGACCTGCTCACAGTGGTGACGAAACGGAAACTCCGATGGTATGGCAACATCACCAGATCATCCGGCCTTGCAAAGACCATCTGCATGGCACAGTGCAAGGAGGTAGAAGAAGAGGGAGACCAAAAAAGAGGTGGGAGGACAATATTCGAGAATGGACTGGCTCGACATTGAGTGAAGCCATGAAGGTTGCTGAGGACAGAGAAAGATGGAGTATGCTGGTTAAACGATTCTGTGGTGCCCCAGCGACACCAGAGTTATAGGATAGGATAAGATAGACACAGCACTGAGCAGAATGGAGAAAACCGGAACACAACTGCGGCGAACTTACGATATGTGCGCATGCACCATCTCAGTAAGGGAAGTAACTACATTGCTCGTCTTTTAATCAAAGTCAAAATATAAAAATAAAAAATAAAAAATTAAAAATAATTTAAAAAACTTGACCGTATTTTTGGCGAGCTGACCATACGACCGTACTCCAAAGCTAAATTGCATACGACTACGGCGAACGACCGTACGGTAGGTAAGTCTAGTATTTGTGTTGGCGGCACTCATCCGTTTAGGACATGAGCGTCAGGATCTTTAAAGTCCATCGGAGAGAATGCGTGCGTGCAAGATCTCGGTTTATACTCTCAGCCTTACCTGTAACGGAACGTGTTTTTCCTACACTACTGCAAGTATACGCATTCCGCAAATCACTCTGCAGCCGGCCTTGCTGTTGAAGCCAACCGTCTCACTAATTGTTACGCAAACACAAGCAGGACTCAGGTCAACAAGGGAGAAAACTGGTGGTCGCGAGGGCTTTGAACTGAGTAGCGGGTCTTGACTGATAGGGATCTGTCTTTTTAACGGATATTGCCGAAATAATAACTTGTGTGCGTAAAGCTGGGAGCGCAGTTAGCTCAGTAATGTAGTACGCCGTGTACTCGAATGTCAGGCGATAACATTGCGGCCTGTACAGGTGATGGATGGTTTATATAACATTGCGGCTTGTACATGCAGGTGATGGTTTATCTATCTATCTATCTATCTATCTATCTATCTATCTATCTATCTATCTATCTATCTATCTATCTATCTATCTATCTATCTATCTATCTATCTATCTATCTATCTATCTATCTATCTATCTATCTATCTATCTATCTATCTATCTATCTAGCTATCTATCTATCTAGCTATCTATCTAGCTATCTATCTATCTAGCTATCTATCTATCTATCTATCTATCTATCTATCTATCTAGCTATCTATCTATCGATTGATCGATAGATAGATATAAAATACCCTGAGACACTGCGCTCCTACTCCTTTGGATGTGAGTATAAGCCGAGGCCTAGTCTGTGCACGCACGCATTTCATTTCATGTAGTTTGAAGATCCTGACGCTCATGTCCTAGACTGGTGAGTGCCCACTACACAAATACATCCAGCAGTAGGTACTTTCACACCCATCCCCGGCCGTCCAGGATTGTTCTCAGTCGTCTGGGCGTCAGACTATGCGCCCAAAGACTGAAAGTGGTCGCCTCAGGCGGCTTGAGTTAGATCCTGTATCGGTCAGCGCCTTTAGCGGTTCTTAAGCTGGAAAAGCGTTATATAAAAGGGATTAAATGTAAATATAAAAAAAAGAAAAAAAAAAGAAAGGAATTAGGCGTTACTATCGCGGCCGGCGCCGACTGACTCGAGCAAACAGCAAGTAAAGGCAATGGTAAAGTGGATGAAGTGTTCATGATCATAGCGCGATCACCAGCTGAAAGAGCTACTCAAGGCTCGTGAATCCACTGATTTATTTTAATCCTTTTAGTCTTAGGGGTACTAAGTCAAGTCAAGTCAAGTCAACAGATCTTTTATACCCACAATGGAGAATTCATACAGCACATTGCACCTCAGCAAATAAGAAAATGTTTTTAAAAAATGTATAAATTTAACAAATAAAATAATACATGAACTCAAAAGATAACCGGTACTAAAGCTTTTTTTTTTCCAAAATAAATTATTCACTATACTTTCAACTATACTCTTAACATTGCTAAACACACACACACACACCCACACACACACACACACACACACACCCACACCCACGAACGCACGCACACACACAAACACACGCGCACGCGCATACTAACGTATAATTAGTTAAAGTATTCGATCCCCTTTGTTACACGTATTTATCAATAGTCGATTCAGCCCCGATGCTTGAATTTTGATATGTGTAGCTCGAATTCGTTTATCCATGCAGCCTGTTCACTCAGCGACAAGGCAGGAATTGTCGTATAAAATTTTCCAAATTTATTCAGCAAACACCCACAACTGAATACAAGATCGCTTTCCGAAAATCAATTCTCCACAAGCAGACAGTGCATGACTTATATAGTCTCTCTGTAATCCAGTAAAGCTTAGAACATTCTAGAATGACGCAATAATACAAAATCAAAATAAAACTTGTCATCGGAACTATGCACTGTCTTAGGACATTCTTCATTTATAAAAGCGATTCCTGCATAGATCTGGAAATTTCGATCGATAATAAACAAGTAAATCCAGAAAATTATCAACGGTACTATAAGCATATTGATCTACGAAAATATTCAACATTATACAAAGCTCGTTCTAGCAACAGTGCAGAATCATTTCAAAGGTAAATGAACGCTATCATCGCAAGCTTTGCAAAATAAAATGATCGGAACTATTGTGCGCGTGTCAATCATAACACCCTTTCTTTGGGCCAGCTTTGTCAGGGTGGTTCCCATTCCTCTTCCTCTTCTGCGTTACCTTCTTCACAAGTTCTCGAGGTGATTGTTACGTTGCTGTGACAATCTTGTGCATGGTTATGCAATAACTCGATCCGTAATTCCGATACTAACGTGCGCGAGTCGTTGCGCCATTCTCCGAAACACCGGTGCATTTTTTTCCACGACCGCAGCCCTGTGGCGCCTAATGTATCTCGAGAAAGGGGGAGAGGGAAAGAGCGCGCGCGCGGGAGAGAGAAAGAGAGAGAGCGAGAGAGAGAGAGAGAGAGAGAGAGAGAGAGAAAAGAAGAGGAAGAGGAGGAAGAAGAAGAAGAAGAAAAAGAAGAAGAAGAAGAAGAAGATTCTAGACCTTACCATTTTACGCCATTGTAACAAATCAAGTATGAAATATAAAAAATATAGTCATTAAAAATGATCCAGTCTGTAGCTTGTTTTCGTCTGGAATCATTCATATGTTTCATTGTTGTCTTTTGTCAAAAGGGTAGCATTTATTTAAGCTTTGCTTTTGTGTGCCCTTTATGTTCTCCATGCTTTGTTTGCTTGTCTCGTCAATAATAAAATTCTGTTTAAACCATATGTTTATAAAGAGCGAGAGAGAGAGAGAGAGAGAGAGAGAGAGAGAGAGAGAGGAGAAAGAGAGAAAGAGAGAGAGAGAAAGGGAGAGAGAGAGAGAGAGAGAGAGAGAGAGAGAGAGAGAGAGAGAGCGCCAGAGAGTTCATGAATAGAGTTCAGGGGGAAAAGGAAGATACATTTCATCTTGACTGTAAGCCCGTCCTAATAATGTTTTAAACAACAGAGCTTATTCAAAGTCAATCCATTTGTCCTTATCTTTTGAAGTAAATCTGTCGTTACACAATGTTTAACCTCAAACCAGCAAACACTTTTAGTTCACTAAAACTAAAGCTTTTACATCTTGTTTAGTCTGTGGGGCCTTTAAAGGGAGTGTGATATGTCTTTAACAATTCTTTTGCACTAGATAGAGTATCAAAGAAGAGGTTATTAATCCGCATTACTTTTTCGAAAGGGATTTACAAAAGACATTGGGTTCCTCGATAACATCACTTCGCGATTCTAGGAAAGGGGTGTTTTCGATAGTCATTAGGCGCTACTCAATTCTGCAGGCACACAATACGCTTGCTGGGTTAATTCGCAACGTCTTGGAGGATGTTCGTCACACACTGCTCCCGTAATCTGTTGGGCGCCCTGTACCTCTGTTCTAAAGGGAGACAAGCCCCACTCACTGCTATAGCAGGCGGCCTTGTGAAACGGTCGCCGCTGTCACGAAGTTTAGATTCCATTTTTGCAAATATTAAACACACACACACACAAACGTTTGAATATATAATCAAATAGTCATTTCTTGGCGTGAATTAGACATGGTGGAAATTAGTAATTTCACCAACTCCCAAAATGAGCAGTGGTGCAAATTTCCCTCCCATTGTGGCCTGACATATTTCTGCCACCTCCGGGTCTTGCAGTTTGTCCTGGTCGAACTGCAGTCTGGTGCACTTTGCTTTGCTTACTCTCTTCAAATGTAGCCGGAAAGACATCATCACGAGATCGTGGTCACTTCCGATGTCTGCTCCTGGAAAAGTGCGTGTCCTGCCAATGTTGATGCTTGATCTGAAGCGTTTCTTGACCATGATGTAGTCGATCTGGTTGTGATGCTCCCCGCAGGGAATGTGCCATGTCCATCGTCTGGATTTTTTTTGGAGACCAAGCGTGTTTGCCAGTATCAGATTGTTGTATCTGGCAAACTCCAAGAGTCTCAGACCCCTGTCATTTGTCTCGTTGTTGCAGTGGGGTCCACATGTGTCTCCCAAGTTGTGGTGCGCATCTTGGCCAACCTTGGCATTCCAGTCGCCTTCCACTATGACTTTGTCCTTCATCGGCACTTGGTCAAGGACAGCCTGTAGATTTTCATAGAAATCCTCCACTTCGCTGTCGTCATAGTCTGATGTTGGGGCATAGGCCTGGATGATGGTTATGTTGAAAAGGGTTGCTTTCAGAGGGATGGTAATGAGTCTACTGGAGACTGGGCGGCAACCCATGAAAGTGGCTACATGTAGAATGTTCTTGTGGACCAAGAATCCAACGCCGTGTTCGTGCCTGTCATCTCTACCGCTGAAATAAAGCTTGTGGGGTTGGGAGCTGGTGAAGTAGATGTCAACACCATGACCACCACATTCAACTCAGCTGAGACAGATGCCGCCACGGAGATTCTTGGAAAGCACCGGCCAAAGAAGAAGCTGTGGATCACACCTGAACTGTTGGACCTGTGTGATAAACGAAGAGAGATGAAAAAGAAAAAGAACACCTCACAGGGAGCTAATGCCTACCGAAAAATCAACAATGACATCAGAAAAGGCATGCGCACAGTAAAGGAGAACTGGATAGAAGATCAATGCCAGGAAATAGATAACAGTCTTGGACAGATGGACAGAGTACTGTTCTGGCCTTTACAACCACACACCAAACGGAGACCCATCAATTCTAGCATGTCCTGAGAACAGAGAAGAAGAAGAAATCCTCCCAATTCTCCGGGAAGAAGTTGAGGCAGCAGGGCAATCGCTGAAGAAGGGGAAGTCAGCGGAAGTGGACAACATACCCGCGGAACTGCTTCAAGCAGGAGGAGAAGCGATGATTGACGCACTCACCATTATCTGTAACAAAATCAGGCAGAGTGGGGAGTGGCCTAAACCATGGACCCAGTTGCTTGTCATCACTCTTCCCAAAAAAGGTAACGTACAGGAATGTTAAAATTACCGCACCATCAGCCTTATCAGCCATCCCAGCAAGAGGTCCTCCTGAAAATAATACTCAACAGTTAAAACCCCAAGCTGAACAAATCATTGCTGGAGAACAAGCAGGATTCAGGGCAGGACGAAGTACCACTGAACAGATTTTCAACCTCCGAATAATCTGCGAGAAATACAGCACCAACAACATCTATATCATGTGTTCGTAGACTTCAAAAAGGCGTTTGACCGAGTCTGGCATGCAGCTCTGTGGGCAACCATGAAAGTGTACAACATCAGACCTAAAATTATTGAAGTTATCAAAAGCCTGTATGACAAGGCTACCAGTGCAATCCTCCACAACAGCGCCATCGGAAACGGGTTCAGAACAACAATCGGTGTGCGTTAGGGATGCCTACTTTCTCCAACACTCTTCAACATCTTCCTAGAGCGCTTCATGGCAGATGCCCTTGCAGATCACGAAGGCACAGTTAGCATAGGGGGAAGAGCAAACTCCAACCTTCGTTTTGCGGATGCCACTGATGGATTGGCTTGTAGAGGAACAAGAACTTGAACAGCTGGTAAAAAGGCTTGACACCACCTCCGGAGCCTATGTAATGGAAATAGGTGCAGAGAAGACCAAAATGATGACCAACAAAACCAATGGCATCAACACGGACATCAAAGTCCAAGGCCAAACCCTCAACACAGTACATAGCTTCAAATATTTAGGAGCCAGTGTTTCAGACAATGGGTCCCGACAGAAAGTCCTTTCCAGGTTCGCACAAACAACTGCTGCCCTGGCGAGGTTGAAGCCAAATTGGAAAGACAGGACCATCAGTCTACATTCCAAGGTAAGACTGCTGCGCTCCCTTGTCATCTCCATTTTCCTATATGCTTGCGAAACATGGACCCTCACAGGAGATCTACAACGAAGGATACAAAGCATGGAGGTGAGGTGTACAGAAGACTTCTGGGCATTTCTTATACCCAACACATTACCAACGACGACGTCCGAAAGACCATCACATAAGCCATTGGACAACACGATGATCTGCTCACAGTGGTGAAGAAACGGAAACTCCGATGGTATGGCCACGTCACTAGATCATCAGGTCTTGCAAAGACCATCCTGCAAGGCACATTGCAAGGAGGTAGAAGAAGAGGGAGACCAAAAAAGAGGTGAAAGGACAACATTCGAGAATGGACTGGTCTGACACTGAGCGAAACAATCAGGGTTGCTGAGGACAGGGAAAGATGGAGTATGCTGGTTAAACGAACATCTGTGGTGCCCCTACGACCTCCGAGTTACGGGATAGGATAGGATAGGATAGGTACGTGAGTCCAGATGTAGAAACTTTGTGAAATTCATGATTTTATAAAGACCCATTTATTTTACATTTTAAAAAAATGTGTCTGCTGCCTTTAATCTCCTTTTTAAAAAAGAAAAAATCTCCTCCTCTTGTAAGTGTTTGCACAATTTTGATCTCGACCTCGTGTATCTTTAAATTGTTCTTCGTGTAGTAAGTTTATATTGTTTTGTTTCATTGTTCAGCTGACGAATGTGAGATTGTTTTCTTCTTCTTTTTTTTAAAGTTATGTTTCAATTTGTGCATGTTTGTTATGCTTTGTTTCGATGTTTGCTCATGGGATTCCAGACTTGAAAAGGAATAAATGGAATAAGCCTTCTCAGAACAAAGGATGTTTGAAAATGTAACATTAAAGTTTTTGTAAAACATTCAGTTAGGTTTGAATAAATAAACTCATGTAATTCCTATATAGCCTATAATGTTTCTCATTGAAATATGTCGATCGAGTTGCTTGCTTGCGATTTTAAACCGCGATTATCAAAAACATGCAGATCAACCGATGCCCACCCTCACCCACACCCGAAAAGTTTTTTTTTCTTTTCTTTTCTGGAGTTGGTCTAGCTATGTAAAACGATTGACAGTAGAGAGTATTTTAAAATTATTCTGCAAAAGCATATAGAGAGCCGACGTTAAAGTCAGTGTTCTGTTAGAAAAAGACTGTGGTTCGTAATACTTTTTTTTTTTTTTAAATGAAAACTGAAAATTTATTCAGAGTATTTAGTGTATCACAATATCACAAAATTGACTTTATTTATATTAACGTTTCTCAAGTTTCATATTTTATATTGTTATCACGTGTTAAATTAATAGTTTTGTTTAATATTTGTTTAAAAAAATTAGTTTTACTAATTAATTGTTATTTTATTTTATTTTACTGTAACATGTTTAAATGTGCTACCCTTTTCCCCACCCAAGAGCAAATATTCTTCTCACCACCCCCCTTTCTTTTATTTTTTTTAGTCTAAAATCATTACGGTCATGAATAAACGTTAAATGAAATATACAAACAATACACAAATCATAATAAGTGTCAAGACTTTTTCACTTATTATTGTATAATCTCCTTAAATGTATTGAATGGTATGATATGGTATGGCATGGTATGGCATGGTATTGTATTGTATTGTATTGTATTGTATTGTATTGTATTGTATTGTATGGAGTTTGTGAAACACGCACCACCTGCCATTAACACGGTCATAGTAAACATGCCACAAGTGCATGAAGTAGTATACACTATTACCATGTGCTCAATCTCAATCTTACTCTTGTTTTCTTCAAAAGCAGTGTTTTCATCAATACAGTCGGATTAAGGTTGTCTATAGATAACAGTGAACAGAAGAATGTTTTTCTCTGATCCGTTTCTGGACAGCAATAAAGTAGTTGACTACCAGTTGCAGGACAGCTGTAACTAATTAAAGGTTGATCAGTAGCTGGGCATGACGTCCTAGAAATCACTTTTGCCACCTGCTCTGTCAACTGTTAGTGTGATCAAAGAAGATACGCTTGGCGAGTTTACACGGCTCAAAGAAAAAAAAACAACCCCGCACGATTCAGATAAATAAGCAAAAGATTACCTGTAAGAATATATGATTGTACTGGTCGGTTTGCCATGGTTCAAAGAATGAACAGAGTTGTGCTGGTCAGTTTGTATAGTACAACTAATTAGAAGGTTAAAAGTGAGTAATGGTAAAAGACCTCTTCCATAACCTTAAACTTAAGAATATGATTTGTGAAGAAGATAAAAGAAAGATCGCCCAGTAAATCTTGCTAGAGCTGACTAGAAAGGCTGCACAGTCCGAAGAACAGACGTTGGCAAAATTAAGGGAAAAGATTAACCTCTAAAACTATGATAATAAAGATAAGAGAGATTTTCAGTTTCACTATTAATCATTTAATTAATGACTTCAGTGCAATAATAACACAATATATTCCCCCAAAATATGAGACATGTACTGTACAACGTAAAATCATTGATGATTGGATAATCATATCAAGACTCCAAATATTTATAGTTCAACTGGACATTATCATTTTATATAAAAAAAATAAAAGCACGCAAACTCAGGCAGAAAATGTTATGTAAAGGGTTGAACGCAATTGTTATTATTTAACAAAATTAGTTTGTTATTATTAGTTTTAAATTTATTTATTTATTTTAAATAGTTGTTAGAAGTTAAATAGTTTCATTTGTTACATAATTATTCTTCTATTTTCCTCTTCCTCTCCCAATCCCTCCCACATAGTCTAAAATAACTTTGGTGAAAAGACGTTTAATGAAACAAAGAAAACAAACAAACAAACCATTTTACTTCTGCATAGAATTGTGTCAAAGTGTACCATCGTATATGTTACTATTGTGTGCGCCATTCGCACTCCGCAAAGTGCTATTTCCTTCTGCTTTCAAGGACTTTATCGTCTCTATGGAATAGAACTCCGAAAGCCTGTATTTCACTATGTGTGACCATCATCTGTACGCTCACATTCTCTTTGTTAAGCCTAAACTGTCTCTTATTCGTAAGAGGTTTGCAACTGTTTCGCAAGAACTGAAAGGCTTGAGACATGTCCATGCGCGTTAAGGATTGGCGTTATCTGTTATGATATATTGCAAATGTCTTAGTGTTTTTGTTTTCCCAATAAGGTTGTGACTTTTATTGTATTGAATTGGAGTGTGTGTTGGTTGGATTGTGTTGCGTTGTGTGGAGTGGTATCCCTTCCCTTTGCTTGTGGGTGCGTGTATGCGTGCGTGTGTGCAAAAAGCTTACTGCGTCACATCCACATTCCTTTCATATGCTATTTAATAATGTGTCAATTTGCAAAGCGTGGTCTTATCATCTCTTGTGCTAATACCACCACCTGTCAAACGTGGCAGATTTTCATTCAGGCTACGCTAAAGGTCTTCGTGCTAAATTAATATTACACAGTTTTATGTTCTGGGAATACCAATATAATATTATAGTCTTATATTTTGGGAATATGAGTATAATATTACAGTCTTATGGTCTGGGAATACGAATATATAGTTTTATATTATGGGAATATGAGTATAATGTTACAGTTTTATTTTCTGGGATATGAGTATGCTATTACATGAGTATTATATTAAAGTCTTATGGTCTGGGAATATGAGTATAATATTACAGTCTTATGGCCTGGGAATATGAGTATATAGAGTGTTATTGTCTGGGAACATGAGAAACTTCCAGAATTTCTAAACGTTTTCGGTTATGCATGTAGCTCACACTAAATTAGTTATTACGTGTCGCTGTTTCGTTTTATTAGTACAATTGTATAAATTGACGTACTAATGACTTGATTTCGTTGCAAATACCTTGAGGTACACACACGGCTAAGAAAAAATACTTTAATTTAAAAAAATTAAATTATTTCCATGTTATTCAGTTTACATAAAATCTCAGCTTCTTCACTACAATATACCTACATAAAGCTGTGCTTGTTTAGTTGAGGTGGTTTTTTTTTTTATCGTTGATGATTTTTATGGAGTACCGTTTGTACTATTTTTTACACCCTGTAGCAAAGGTTAAATTTCGTCAACTTTCTAACCCCCAAAATCAAGACAAATCTGGCCTACCTTAAGCTGCTACCCTTGCCCGAAGCTTAGTATTTTTTTTAGCAAGATAAGAGAAACCCTCAACCTCTGTCTGAGTGTCATGCCTTGTCAGTCGGGTGCGTCTGCGGGCAATTCTAGCCTGGTGAGAAGCTGCCTGGGCCTAGCATTGGGCGAAATGGATACGCTAGGCGTCGAAGTCCGTGAAACACTTGGCGGCGGAATGTCCCACTTTAATGTGCAGTTCTCTCAAAGTCTTGGACAAAAGTTTGTGCCCCATTATTGAGTAGTCCAACAGCTAAGGCCACACCAGCATTCACAGTGGTAAGTCCATGGTTTTTTCGCTTGTGTAAGTATCGCCAGATGACATTGTTCACCGACTCATTTACATTTTGATCGACGCCAGGGAGTTATCATGTTTCCAAGTTTCAGTCATTGATTCCTGTCGAACACCGCATGCAGCTTTCTCAAATTATTGTGTTGATTAAATTGTAGGAGTTTTCTGGACAGGTGGAGGAAGGTCCAAAATTCCACAAAACGTAAAACTTCACCACCGTCACAGCCAATCGAATCGTCCGCATTGCGAAAACAGACCGTCGATTTACAGACGACATCGACAAGTCTGACAAACTTATCTCATCTGAGCAGGTGTGTGAAATTACCTTTTTTCATGGAATCTTCTATTTGTGCAATGAAATACCAACTCACTGTTGAGACCATATCGCTTCACTTCAAAAAGAGTGACAGCACTATAACAAAATCCGCATACAGGTTGTTCAATAATATTTTGGGCAAAAAGTGTCATGTTAATTATTCTATTCCATGCAGGCTCAGAATCCACTGTCGCATCATCACCACTGTCAATACCAGAATCAGCATTCTTTTTATCTTCTACAACATTCTGTTCTTCATCCATAACACTATACATTAACATCCGGTTTTTTTTCTCCGAGAGTGGGCATGTCCTTTGTTGACAATGTAGGTTTGTCACTATTTTGCAAAACATGAGAACTTTCACTATTACTGTCTTTGCCTCAGACAACATCTCGAACTGGCGAATGCACGGCTTGACACGCGACGTTTTTGCTTTTGAAAGCCCTGAAGAATGCCGATTCCCTTCAAACTTCCTATTTTTTGTGTAACTGACACCTTTTCTGCTCGGAAATGGCATTGTGAGTCCAAATAGTGCAGACATTGCATAACTTCAAATATTTAGGAGCCATTGTATCGGACAATGGGTCTCGACAGGAAGTTCACTCCAGGATCGCACGAACAACTGCTGCCCTGACAAGGTTGAAGCCCATTTGGAAAGACAGGACCATCAGTCTACATTCCAAAATAAGCTGCTGCGCTCCCTTGTCATCTCCATCTTCCTATACGCTTGCGAAACATGGACCCACACAGCAGATCTACAACGAAGATTACAAAGCATGGAGATGAGGTGCTACAGAAGAACTTCTGGGCATTTCATATACCCAGCACATCACCAACAACGAAATCCGACAGACCATCACACAAGCCATTTGACAACATGATTACATGCTCACAAAGGTGAAGAAACGGAAACTCCAATGGTATGGCCACATCACCAGATCATCAGGCCTTGCAAAAACCATCCTGCAAGGCACGAGCGAGAAGGCAGAAGAAGAGGGAGACAGAAAAAGAGGTGGGAGCATGTCATCGTGTTGTCCAATAGCTTGTGTGATGGTCTGTTGGATTTCATTGTTGGTGATGTGCTGGGTATATGAAATGCCCAGAAGTCTTCTGTAGCACCTTGGAATGTAGACTGATGGTCCTGTCTTTCCAAATGGGCTTTAACTTTGTCAGGGCAGCAGTTGTTTGTGCGATCCTGGAGAAAACTTCCTGTCGGTACCCATTGTCTGATACAATGGCTCCTAAATATTTGAAACTATGCACTGTGTTGAGGGATTGGCCTTGGACTTTGATGTCCATATTTGATGCCATTGGTGTTGTTGGCCATCATTTTAGTACTCTCTGCACTAATTTCCATTCCATAAGCTCTGGAGGTGGTGTCAAGCCTGTGTACCAGCGGTTCAAGTGCTTGTTCCTCTCCAGCCAATCCATCAATGTCATCAGCAAAACGGAGGTTGGAGATTGGCTTTACTCCCCTCCCCCTCCTCTCCTATGCTGAATGTGCCTTCGTAAACTGCAAGGGCACCTGACATGATGCGCTCTAAGAAGATGTGAAGAGTGTTGGAGAGAGTATGGATCCTTGACGCACACCGATTGTTGTTCTGAACCAGTTCCCTATGGCATTGTTTTGGAGGACTGCACTGGTAACCTTATCATACAGGTTTTTGATGACTTCAATAATTTTAGGGCTGATGTTGTACACTCTCATTGTTGCCGACATAGCTGCATGCCAGACTCGGACAAACACTTGTTGGTGCTGTAGGTATTTCTTGCAGATTATTCTGAGGTTGAAAATCTGTTCAGTGGTACGTCGCCATGCTCTGAATCCTGCTAGATGAATTCAACTCTAGGATAGATCCTTGGGCTGCTTTTATTTCATTATTTAAAATGAACGGACTCCTGATCTATAGTTTTTATTTATTTAGAATAATAGCGGCTAAATAAATCAATAAATCCGTTATTAGTGATACAGGGGGTAAAGGGAGGGTGTGTGTGGAAAAGAACTACTGAGTTTATTTATAATTTGGCCTTTATATTTTCCAATTTCATGTAAAGCCAACTTCATCAGCTTTATTTTAAACTGTAATGTTAAAAGTAAATCCCAAAAGATGCTAACACAAGTAATGCTAGCAATAATAAAACTCGCGATTCTCCCTAATATGGGGCTCATGGCGCAAGAACCAATGCAATGGAGGTAGGTCTATGTTTTTTTAAAAAAAGTAAGAGGGCAAAACTGGTTTAAAAATCTCCGAGAAACGTCTTTGTTACAATGATTTGATTACTAAGTCATGATATTAATTATGAAGTATAATTATTTATTGTACGACGTCTTTACCTTACTGCCCATCCTATAGAGAAACAACATCTGAAGTTTTATACCCATTTAAATGTATGCAGCATTTCTATATATGTCTATTAAGCGTGAGAGACTTATCTTGAACAAAATTTCCCCAAGCATGCTCTTTTAAATGGATGAGTTCGCTGTAACAAAAAATGAACATGCATTAGATTAGTTGAATTAAGCTTAGTTGTGAAACGAATTATATACACTTTAAAGTATAAGAAAGGACCACTAACAAACGAAAGCTTTTGTTTTCATAAACAAAGATCGGGAGATTGTAATGATGTAATTCCCTCTGATAGCTCTGCCGTTTTTGATAAGCTTTCGGCTTTTATTGTTTTCTGTTTTCTCAATTGAGAACTGAAAACACTCCACTTCAGGCGATCACGTGTCTGTTCAGACCAGTTATATGTGTTCCGACGCTGTTTTCACCCTTCTCATAGAGAAGTATTAGTTCTTACGTTGTGAAGTCAAAGGGTGATAGATTTTTGTGTTCGCTTATATGGGGGAATATGAGTACCATTGGTAGGTATGTGTTCGACTTTGTGTGTGTGTGTGTTTATCAGTTTATAGTCCCCTCTCTTCCCGTAAGGATTTTCAGAGAGGAGACTTCTAACAAGTGTTCGACTTTCAAAGAATACTAATATTTATCTGAATAGTAATGTCGATGCGAATACTGATGGACTTTCATAGTAAAATCGACTATGGTCATTGCTATAGATAGTGATATTCATGTAGAAATTGCTTCCGAAACGGACACTGATATTGCTACAGGGTCTTGTATAAGCAAATATACCTGTGGTTGCTATTAAAAGAAATTACTTTTGTATTTTTCTAATCCGGTACCATTATTGAAGGGAGGAAATCAAGGAGGAAGTACCCGAAGAAAACCTCTGTGACATGATAAAATGTGAATTTTCATTTAAATGCAACAGGTTTTGTATTTTAAATACAATAAGTTTTCATTTAAATACAATATGTTTTATTTCATTTAAATACAATAGGACTACACACGTGGACATTAACAATGCGTGACTTTTGTTTTAATTTAAAACAATAGGACTAAACATGTAAACGTTGACATTTATTTGCAGCTGCACAGTGATTCAGAGACTTATACAACAAGGAGTCTTGGACTAAACGTGGAATGTAATCATCGCTTAACACGTTTTGAACTGAAACAACATTACTGTTATTGTTCTTGACTATTATGTAGGACAGCTCCATGCGTGAAACTTTCTGAATATGAGGAACGATGTTTCTACACGCCAGAAACCGGCACTTAAGAATTAAACATGAAACGCTACGAATAGCACGTCTTCTGCTGTTTTATTTTCATTTAAAGCAAACTGTGTGCAACCAGGGAAAGAAAATATGCACAAAGGGAATTACACCCGTCCTATCCCTCAAATGAGATAAGGGCAATATAACGTTACGTATATTTTATCTTTCATATAATATTAGATTTCACAGTACAGCTAACTCATATTTTATAATTACAAAACAGCTTGTTTTCCCACAATGAAATGTAAGGTACGTCTGACTTCTAATATGTTAAGTTCTTAAGGTACCTTGGGTGCAAAGAATGAAACAGCGCACAAGCCACCCCCACCCACACCCCACCAGCCCCAAGCACCCGGTTCATCCAGCTAGCTGTAAATAGGTACTTGGCTCTGTATAGAAACCGGTCAAAGCAAGGCAGAGAGGGAGTGGAGATGGGCCCTGGCTTTATGAAATTGATCCTGAAAAAAGAGAAGTTCTGTCTGTCTGTCTGTCTGTCTGTCTGTCTGTCTGTCTGTCTCTCTCTCTCTCTCTCTCTCTCTCTCTCTCTCTCTCTCTCTCTCTCTCTCAGACCCCATCGCCCCTCCCACGACCGCAAGACTACGTCAAAACCTTTACTTTGCGTATCACAAAAACACGCGAATGATCTGAGACTGCATTGAAGCCTATATGGGTAATTTTAAATCGTAAGTGCAATGAACCGGGTATAATTTTAAGCCCTGTTAAAAGCAGTCCACTCCATTCAAAGGACAACTGCCCCGTCTCACGCGATATTTAAAAAAAGGGCGCCTTTCATTGTCATTGGTGATTAATCACCCGTGTTAAAATAAAACAACGATTTGATCGGGGTTTTAGACAAGTTAACTGATTGCCCCACACTTCGTGTCGACTTTCGTGTGGACGGGATATGATGGCCCTAAAGATACGTCTCGTTTGTTTTGGAGTATAGAAGTGGTTGCGGTCCTATTTCATAGAATGAAGGGCGAGTGGCAATTCCATATATATATATATATATATATATATATATATATATATATATATATATATATATATATATATATATATATATATATATATATATATATATATATATATATATATATATATATATATATATATATATATATATATATATATATATATATTTGGTATACACTTTGAACCTGGAATATCGTGCCTATAGCTGCAAGTTCACTTTAAAGGCTATCGTGCGACTCTGTTGTGCAGTGCAGCCCATGTCCGCTTTTGAGTTAAGAAAGATCGATCAGAATCAAATGAGATCATTGCTTCTTTGTTTCATAAAAATGTAACCTAAAGATGCACATTAATTTTAGATTACAAATAGTTTACCTTCTATACCTATAACAAACAAATGAAACGGATACAATATTAAACAGAGAGGGAAATGGAAAAGGAATCACTGGTTCAGCTCTTTAAAAGTAGGTATATAGGTCACACAGGGAGAAGTTGTAAAATGAAAACTCAATCACACAAATATCTCTTGGACAGTTTACTTCAGCTTCCCAAAGTCTTAAAACTATTTTATCTTAACTTTTGTCAAGAGTCATCGGTCATGCTTCCCCTCTCCAATGTAAGAAGAGTGAGAAAGTTATGTTCTCCTGTTTTGCCAAAATCAAGGACTCGGTCGAGTGGCAATGCAGTTAGTAAACACACATCTTGAAAATATTCAACATAATACATTTATTTATACTATATTTATATTATATATATAAGACATTTCTTATACAGTAATTGCCACTTGTTTAGTTTAGCTCCATTGACACCTGTCTGAACTGAAATCCTTGACCCGTCTGCCTTCAAGATTATTTTGTAAGTAATTTGTTTTTTCTGTAGTGTTTTGCTTTCCTTTTGCTTAACCTGCCATAACAATCGATCGAGGCACGGTCAGCAATGCTATCATCATTGTTTTATGCCCTAAAATCTCCAGATAATCTAGCCTCATTTATATTAATTCAAACTTGTGTATGTAAATAGTTTTGTCTGTAGTTTTTTGTTGTTGCAATGTTTGGTTTTAAGTATGATAAATCTTGAGTGAAGGTCAGGAATGCTATTGTCTGGCGGGCCTGTACACTGATCATCAGTATGGAGTTCTAAACATTTTCAGATAAGGAATATACCTTAAGACGAAGTGGCAAGTGGGTGTCTTGTCTATAGCTAGGATAGGACTTGCAACATTCCCACTAAATTCAGTGTTCTGTATAGGACTTGCAACATTCCCACTAAATTCAGTGTTCTGTATACAAACAACGATAACAACAACAACAACAACGTAAATAATGACATATCATAAAAATGAGGGTCGTGCGTCATTAACTAATCACAAAGATGAACCTACAATTTGTTCTAGTTCATTTTCAGTCATCTGAGACAAAAAATATCTTTACATTAGTTTCTTAAATAATACAATGTTCTGCGTGCGTCGTTGCAACTTAACTATTAAAAAGCGCGTTGTCTTTGATTTTCTTTCACGATTCATCAATAACTATAATAATACCATATACACATGCGCTTTCCCCCCAAATCCTCAATCAGGGGTGGCGGATAGCGCAGTGGTTTGAGCACTCGCTACAGTGTCGCAAGTTAAGCACCGTCCAGTGCGGTTAGCACTTGGATAGGTGACCGCAAAACGTGAAGCGACAAATAACGATACCCCCAGTTGACTCAACTGTGACTGAGTACCTACTCTCTTAAGGGTGGGGAAGGTAAAGCAGCGAGGGCGAGAGATGGGCATCACCCTCATTACGCTGGCCCAAGATAAGTGTGATCTCCAACGTCACGCTCCCTTACGGCCACAAGGCTATGGGACTACCTTTACCTTTTTTTTAACCTCAATCAGGCTCAAAGCGTGTCGATCTGTACCAACAAGCTCGCTCACATGCTATACACACTGTCACAAACACCTCCAAAAACACACCTCTCATTTACTGAGACTGAGAGACTGAGCCTGAGACTGTATTCGTCTATAAAATTTACAAAGAAATTCGTCTTTCGGCTGCACAGATATATTATATGTAAAATGTAGAAAATCTTTAAAAGAATGGCATGTACAAAACAAAAAACTAAACAGTGCAACACATAAAATATAAACATGTGCTGTAAGCCAGGGATTTCGCTATTAGAAGACGGAATGGAAATATATTTAATTTTGATTTTTTTAAAAAGTTTGACTGCA
Source organism: Oncomelania hupensis (assembly GCA_036898135.1). Lineage (NCBI taxonomy): Eukaryota > Metazoa > Mollusca > Gastropoda > Littorinimorpha > Pomatiopsidae > Oncomelania > Oncomelania hupensis. The sequence continues at coordinate 57,866,689 of CM072511.1, read as the reverse complement.
TGCAATATCATTATTGAAGGGAGGGTGGAAATCGGACTGCCCGGTATGGTGAAAACCCTCGGCGCTCTGAGTCACATAAGTTCGTCTCTTGAGGAATTCGAACCCGCGACCTTCGACATTGCAAAACCAGCGCCTAATCCACTGCGCAACCAGGGCACCCCTTCCTGTAAGGCTCCAATTTCCTAATTTACATCCCGCTTAACAAGAACAAAGGGTGTAATATTAACTTTACTTGTCCCGTAGGATATTATAGAACTGCAAAGGTTCTACCAGTGAAGTTTCTCGCTTCGCTACAACGATTTTTTCATTCAGTCACACCCACATACACACACACACGCACACACACACACACACACACACACACACACACACACACACACACACACACACACACACACACACAACCATTATAGAACTTTGTTAGCGGGACAAATGCATCAGACCTTGACGACATGACGCTCTCGTGATTGTATACTTGTGTAGCATTATATTGTAAGCACCACTTTAAGTATCCTTAGGCATTAATTATTCAAGGTGTCACTAGGACGCCTTATTTGTCACAATATTATTTCTCAGGTTAAGAATAAGATGGCTTTTACCGGCTCTTCAGCTAATCAAAAATCGTCAATGGATGTAGTATTGCATTACAGTCATAATTATAGTCGATAATATTTAGCTAACCATTGCAAGCAAAGATATCAAAGAATTAGGGTAAATTCGTGAATTTATTCACATTTGTAGTTGTCCAACAGTAACTTATATTATGCTCGTTTAAATTATTGTTAACGAAATTTCAAATCCTTCTGAGCAGATTCTTTGGACGGATTTCATTACTAATAACATTTTGCTCGGTTTTACTTTGATATGCATGTACATTGTGCAAAATATATTTGATCAAACAATGAACACAATAACACAATGCACAATGATCGTGATATATGCCGACTTTCAAAACATGCTTAAATTGCAGTATTAGTTTTTTTCACAGAGGCCTATATAGTCTATTTTTATAACGTGAAAAATAAGAGGAAGAGGAAGGAGAAGAAGAAGAAACAAGAACAAGAAGAAAGAAAGAAAGAAGGAACTTAAGAAGAAGCTCGATAAAACAAAATAACGAGAAGAACAAGAACAATTAATTATAAAATTAACATAAGTGTGCTAATATCAAGTCGTACTGAAGTACAAGACAGAAGGAAAAAAATACGAAAAAGTTCATTAAGAAGACGATTAAAAGAGAACAAATGCAAGACGACCAATAAAATATAACAAGATCTAGAAGAAGAAGTAGAACCAGAAAAATTGCAATATTTTTTGTATGTATCAGTGTAACACCGCTTCCATGTCTTGGTTGTACTGTTCTATGAGATAAATGATACTTTAAGGGTGAGAGAAGCTATTGACTCTTATCTTACATTATGGGTACGTATTGCTTGCCACACTCTTGAAGGTCTCTTGAGACTGCTGGCAGGTAACTATGAACCCAACTACTACACCCTGTCCCCATACATACTCCTATGTTGAGAAAAGATACGAGGTACATGTAGTATATATAAGAAACAAATCATTATAGCCATGTTGGTGTTGCTGTTGTTGTTGTTGTTGTTGTTGCCTTCTTCTTCTTCTTCTTCTTCTTCTTCTTCTTCTTCTTCTTCTTCTTCTTCTTCTTCTTCTGTTGTTGTTGTTGTTGTCGTTGTTACCGTTGTTGTTGTTGTTGTAATTGTTTTTGTTGTTGTTGTCTTCTTGTTCTTGTTGTTCTTGTTCTTGTTGTTGTTCTTCTTCTATTGTTGTTGTCGTTGTTATCGTTGTTGTTGTTTTAGTAATTGTTTTTGTTGTTGTTGTTTTCTTGTTGTTGTTGTTGTTGTTGTTCTTCTTCTTCTTCTTCTTCTTCTTCTTCTTCTTCTTCTTCTTCTTCTTTTCTTCTTCTTCGTCTTCTTTCTTTCTGCTTTTTTAAAATTTCGTCTCTTTCTTTCTTCTCTTGCTTTTTCTCTTTCTTTCTTCTCTTGCTTTTTCTCTTTCTTTCTTTCCTTCTTTCTTTGTTTCTTACTTACCTTCTATCTATCTATCTATCTATCTATCTATCTATCTATCTATCTATCTATCTATCTATCTATCTATCTATCTATCTATCTATCTATCTATATCTATCTATCTATCTATCTATCTATCTATCTATCTATCTATCTATCTATCTATCTATCTATCTATCTATCTATCTATCTATCTATCTATCTATCTATCTATCTATCTATCTATCTATCTATCTATCTATCTATCTATCTATCTATCTATCTATCTATCTATCTATCTTCTAGATAATGAAGGTGGTGGCTAGGAAAAAACACAATATACAGAATTGTTCATTGAACAGTACTCATTAATGTATTGCTGTAATCATGTAATGTAATGTAATGTACGTCGTTATTCTTGTACGCCTTCACCCGCTCCCAAGGCATTCTTAAAGCTTCTATCATTGTAACAATGACGTCACACAGGCAGCCGGTCGTAAAGGAATTGCAACTCTGAGCAGTATCAATGACCATGTAAAGAACGATGTAAACCATGTGATTGACTCAGCTCCATTGTTTTGACAACATATTGTTTTAAATGTTCCAGTTCTCTGGTTTCTATATGGAAAGAAACGCTCTGGGCTCTGCGTTCTTTATCTCAGAACGGTTTTGGTTCCCTTCGTTAATTGGTACCACCGGAACAATATAAGAACTGGATGTGGTAAACGCGCATTTCAACTCAAACTGTAGTGTTCACGCTCTCATGACAGCCGAGATTAGATATTGCCTTCTTATTGCCAGTTCTTCACAGCTGAGTAAGCAACAAGAATTGTTATAAGCCGGCTTCTCGTTTACTCCGCTTGATTCCCTGTCTGTTTTTATTCGTTAAGACATAGCGCCCTGAAACACTTAAGAATTCTGTTTGGCTAAGTTATTGAAACGTTTTGTAGTGAGGGTGGGGGTGAATCTTTATTTATGAATGGACAGACAGTGTTATTACTATAGACTCTAAGGGAACGGGACCAGAATAAATCAGATAGCAAGTGATTAACCTCTCCACAGATTCACAGGTCAGTTCACAATTATCATATCTTTCATGCTGGTATATAATATAGCACACTGACAACTCACACCCTGTATAAAGTGAATGATTCTTGGGATTTTAGTTGTGTAAACGGCGGAAAAACAGTTGAAGCGAAAACATTGGCAGTGGTTCAAAAGCTGGATGACAGTCTGGAATGCCGAACTAAATAACATGACCCTGACGCACTGGCACCAAACAGGCACTAGGTCTCTTCTCCCACATTCTCGGTGGCCCATGATTGGGCTCAGTTGTCTAAGGCGTCAAAAATGCTCCTAGGGCCGCAAGTGGGTGACTCGGGCTGCTTCGGTTAGATAATGTTTCGGCCTATGCCCAGTTGAGCAGCTCGTGAGTTGACAAGCGCTATATAAAAGCGATAACAAAACTAATCTAAATAAATGAGAAAGAAATACGACTGCGTATGACAGGAAATCGGTTGCGACTGTTGCATTATTAATGGAAGGCACATGCATCAAACTGGTTGTTCACTGTCTTGTCAATTAAAATAAAAGACTTTACTATCCTCTCCTATCCCGTAACTCAAAGGTCGTAGTAGGGGCACCACAGATGATCGTTTAACCAGCGTACTCCATCTTTCTCTGTCCCCAGCAACTCTCATGGCTTCGCTCAGTGTCAAACCAGTCCATTCTCGAATGTTGTCCTCCCACCTCTTTATTGGTCTCCCTCTTCTTCTACCTCATTGCATTGTGCCTTGCAGGATGGCCTTTGCAAGGCCTGATGATCTGGTGACGTAGCCATACCATCGGAGTTTCCGTTTTTTCACCACTGTGAGCAGGTCATCGTGTTGTCCAATGGCTTGTGTGATGGTCTGTAGGACCTCGTGGTTGGTGATGTGCTGGGTATAGGAAATGCCCAGACATCTTCTGTAGCATCTCATCTCCATGCTTTGTATTCTTCGTTGTAGAGCTGCTGTGAGGGTCCATGTTTTGCAAGCGTATAGAAAGATGGAGATGACAAGGAAGAGCAGCAGCCTTACGTTGGAATGTACTTGTAGACGTATGGTCCTGTCTTTCCAAATGGGCTTCAATTTTGCCAGCGCAGCAGTTGTTTGTGCGATCGTGGAGAGGACTTCCTGTCGGGAGCCATTGTCTGATACAACGGCTACTAAATATTTGAAGCCATGCACTGTGTTGAGGGATTGACCTTGGACTTTGATGTCCATATTGATGCCATTGGTGTTGTTGGTCATTATTTTGGTCTTCTCTGCACTTATTTCCATTCCATAGGCTATGGAGGTGGTGTCAAGCCTCTGTACTAGCTGTTCAAGTTCTTGTTTCTCTCCAGCCAATCCATCAATGTCATCTGCAAAACGAAGGTTGGAGATTGCTCTACCCCCTATGCTGACTGTGCCTTCGTGATCTGCAAGGGCATATGACATGATGCGCTCTAGGAAGATGTTGAAGAGTGTTGGAGGCATCCTTGACGCACACCGATTGTTGTTCTGAACCAGTTTCCGATGGCGCTGTTAGGGATGACTGCACTTTCAAAGAATAAAACACATGAACTGAACTGAACCAATAGATTCTTTATTTTTCGTTTACTTTGAGAAGGTTTACGTTTGATTGTTTGTGTTGCAGAATCAAGTTGTTCGCGTCTTCCAAAATGGCGTTGATACCAGGGTCATACGCAAGGGCGGCAGGGCTGCAAAGTGAAATTAACAAGGTAACCATTACAAGGTGTGTATCGATCTCCTTTTTCTCTGTCTTCTCATACTTCTCAATCGCATCATCGTTGTTTTGTTATTTTTTCTTCTCATCATCGTGGTCTCCGTCCTCGTGGATGTACCATCTTAAAAACTCGGAGCCTTTGGTGTCATAAGCCATGTCCTTGTGTCGGTATACCGCAGCCTGGTAGAAAGTATGCTAACCTTCAGCATCATAATTGTGATTTGGTCTGCTCACCGTTCGGGAGAAATCACGCTTGAATAGGATTGTGAATATGACGAGCAAAATAACTGGTATCCAACAGAAATAGCTGATTGAACCTGTACACCGCAGCCACTAGGAAAAGGGCAAATCGTATCATATGTAGGTGACACGTCCCACCACATGAATCATTGTTTTCAGTACTTGCCGTCAGGTCGAAAGCTTCGGATGCCGTTCGCTAAGAAAATATTACACAAGAACTCTTTCACCCTTAGTGCTATCTCAATCCTCCACAATTGCTAACCATTTTGCATAGTCAGCCAAGGCAGGTTTTATGTTTAACTGAAATCTTTACATTCTTATTTATTTTGATGAATGTATGCACTCTTTTATATGTTTTAGTCATACTTATAACTTGTTTAATGAGTTCTTGTCTTTATAGGGCATGTGATGGGTTAAGGTTATGTGTGTGCATGTTCATGGGTGTGTTCCGTTTGATGAATGTTAATTATCGTGCATTAATGTATATATGTTTGTATATTCTATCTATGCATTATATATTCATTATATATGAGTGTGTGTATGTGCAAGTTAATTTAAACATGATTATCACTATGTTATTATTGTGTGTATTTATTATGTATTTACTTATACATTGTATTGACGATTTATTTAGTTTGTATGTACACATGTGGGTATGTGTGGATGTGTCAGCATGGATAAAGGCGAGAGGGAGGGACAGAGAGAAAGAGAGAGAGAGAGAGAGAGAGAGAGAGAGAGAGAGAGAGAGAAAGAAAAAAAAAAAAGAGAGAGAGAGAGAGAATATTTCCAGCTGAGCCATATGACTGTTGTTCGCATGGAAATTTTATTTTTGTTCATTTATTATTTTATGCAAAGATTGAGCTCAATGTCAAAGGCAATGTTCCGCTTTTATTTATAATGTGAAAGTTGGACAATAAAGAGGTATTGTACTGTATTGTCGTCACTATCCGCTCAGCATTATTTTTTATCATCGTCGTCTTCGTGTTCATTTTTTAACTTGCACCCCATTATTCCCCGTTATTTGTGTCTTCTTAATTATCAACGTTATTCTCATGTTTTTCCTTCTTCTCTCTTACCGATTTGCCTTCTACACAACATCGTCAACACAATAATTATTTAGTTCATGTCGTCGTCGTCATCATCGCCGCCACCGTCGCCGTCGTTATCATCACCATCATCATCATCATCATCATCATCATCATCATCATCATCATCATCATCATCATCATCATCATCATCATCATCATCATCATCATCATCATCATCATCATCCCTGCTCCTCCTCCTCCTCGTCCACCTCTTCCTCTTCCACTGCAGTATGTATGCCTTATGCCATGATGATCATTCTTGTTATTGCATAGATTTTGTTTTACCAGAGTTGCTGGCAGCGAGATGCAGTACCGTCGCGCCATCGACACCTATCAGAGAGATCTGAGGTTCAACGTCAACCAGATCGGACGCGAGCAGAAACTACTGCGTGCCTCCATGCGTCGTTACCACCGCAAGCTGCGCGAGAGCAGAAAAGAACGCAAACTGCGGGAGTCCAAGGAGAAAGAGGCTGAGGAGAGGCAGCTCAAGCAAGCCAAAGACTTCAGGTGGGTTGCCATAATCTTATTGCCTTCCTACTTTCCGCATTCTAGGCTATAAAAAGCACGTAATGGGCAAAGGCTCTGTTCCTCATGTGTTTGTTTCCTTTCCTCGTCTACCTTGAGGGTGTTACAGGGAGGTTTAACTGTCGACTCCACTGCATACTGTGAAGCCCGAGTCACAGCTGTTATGGGTAGTGAGAGTTTATCTATCCCCGTCAATCCACCTTTTTGTTTGGATATTCCTCTAACTTTGAACTAGACTAAAAATCTCCTCAGCCTCTTTCTCCTTGGACTCCCGCAGTTTGCGTTCTTTTCTGCTCTCGCGCAGCTTGCGGCGGTAACGACGCATGGCATATGAAGGCACGCCAGTTGTTTCTGCTCGCGTCCGATCTGGTTGACGTTGAAGATCTCTCTGATAAATGTCGATGGCGCGACAATGATTCATGGGGTGGGACATGTCACCTATGAAACGAGTTGCCTTTTTCCTAGTGGCGACGGTGTACAGTTCAGTCAGCTATTTCTGTTGGAAGGCCAATTATCTTGACGATAAATAATTATTACTGGCAAATGTCAGATTATTATTCCTTATCACACTACTCCTTTGGATGATAGTACAAGCTGAAGTCGAGTCTGTGTACGCACGCATTCCATCAAAGGGACTTTAAAAATCCTGACGCAGATGTCATAGATGAGTGAGCGCCGACTACACAAATTAATATACTCAGCATGCACTAGGACCCTTCTCCCCCCATAACCGGTCACCAAAGATAGTGCTCAAGGCAGCAAATGGGCGTTTCGGGCGACTTGAGTTTGATGCTGTTTAGCTCAGCGTCTTGAACTGGAAAATCGCTGTACAAGAACGATAAAATAAAATAAATAAAATATGTATTAGTTAGTGGTTAAATAGGTCTCCTCTCACCTATGTGGCACTGCTGTAACCGCCCGACTGAGCCTTTATATTAACAATAAAAATGATACGTTCTGAACTCTTTTTTTTAACGCAGTAAATGAAACAATTTTCAATTGACCCTTTCTCTACTTTTAGAGAAGCCGAAAGAGCTGCCAGAAGAAACGTGCTGACTTTGGACACAGGTGTGAAGATTGAAATTCCGGCTGTCGTGGTAGCTGATGAAGGAACAGAAGGAGGCGAGGAACACCTTGAAAGCGGCATCACCACAGGGTACAGTGATCCAGAAAGTGAGCTCCTCCACCATGACAACACGCTACCCTCTCCAAATAACTTACCTGGAAGCTCCGACAGCGGCCTCGGAACTGAACTGGATGATCACTGTGTAGAGTCAAAACAACCCACTAAAAATAAAGCCGCTTACTTCCAGGCACAACGCAGCCGCCGAGAGAAGACCGACAAACATCATCACCATAATCGCCATCACCGTGAGAATCATCACAATATCAACGACAACGACCACGATGATGATCACGGCGTTTTGGATGAAGACTCGGCAGAACTGCACTTGCCCGTCATCAATGAAGAAGGCGAGAATGGGAGCAATGAAGGAAGCGCTCTAAATTCTACGAGGTTCGACAAAGGCAGCCTGTTAACTCACGTTTTACTTGGCACTAGCGTTGAAGATAGCGTAAAAGAATGCGCCAAGTCTGGTTTAGTAGGCAAAGACAATAAGGTTCTGACAAAAATGCTCCAAGTCCACGCTTTAGATACAAAATCATTCTCTGACTTAGAAACACACCACGAGATAAACGCAGAAAATAGCGGCGACCAAGGACTTCTAGGTAATGAGGCATCTCCAGACCCTGACTCTCGATCTCACATCGAAGAGTCTAGATCTGTGGCTGAAGTGAGGAAGGCGAAAGAGGAAGCGAAGGCGAAAGAGGAGATGGAGGAAGTGGACAGGATGCTAGCGAACAAACTAGCTCAGCGGAAACCGCGCCGCAAGGCCGGAATTTCCTACGGCGACCTCATCAAACTGCGACATGGCACTCACAAAAGCACCAAACAGCTGTTCAGCATGGTGGACCGGTTGGCGTCAAAGCACGGCATTGCGGATCCTCCACCAGTCACCTCATCCTCCCTAGACCCTCGCGCCAACGGCAAGATCAAACAACGAGGTGACGAGTCGCAGGTGAGAGTTAATTGCATTCCTATTGTGTTTTAGTTTGGTTTTAGTTCGTTTTGTTTGTTTTATTGTTAAATTGTTTTGGCTGGGTGGATTTGACTTTTGTAATTTTTAATTCAATTATTTTGTTAGTAGTAGTAGTAGTAGTAGAAGTAGTAGTAGTAGTAGCAGCAATAGTAGTAGTAGTAGTAGTATAAGTAATAGTAATAGTAGTAGTAGTAGTGTAAGTAGTAGTAGTAGTAGCAGTAGTCGCAGTAGTACTGTAGTACAAAAGCATTGAGAAATTAAACATTTACACACAAAAACAATACATTTCACGAAACACAAAACGAACAATAACAATATAGTTGTAAATTTAGAAGTAAAATACAAACACTAGATCACCCTCCGTTGCACCTCAACAACTTTACATCATATCACAGATAGCAATTGCACAGAGCTGCGTGGCACCTCAACACCTCTACATCATATCACAGATAGCAATTGCACAGAGCTACGTGGCATCTCAACACCTCTACATCATATCACAGATAGCAATTGCACAGAGCTACGTGGCACCTCAACATCTCTACATCATATCACAGAAAGCAATTGCACAGAGATTATTATTTATTTAAAAAAAAATGCACAAAAAATAAAAACAAATAAATATCATTTTCTCTTCCACCATTTACCCCACATCCACACTGAAAACGCATACGCACGCACGCATAACAGTGGCCATCTTAGGAGTAGCCGCAAGCTTCCGCTGAAAGTAAGGGGATGCACAAATAAATCTGAGCCATGCTAAAAATAATAAAAGCAGCATTAACGCTACTAGTGAAAACACTTATATAACTCTTAAAGCTGAGCCTAAATGCAAAGACAATTACAATCACCAGACAGAGAGGGGAGGGCGAGAGAGAGAGAGAGAGAGAGAGAGAGAGAGAGAGAGAGAGAGAGAGAGAGAGGAATACCCGCTTCTTATTATAAACACACACACACACGCTTACACACACACACATACACACACACCCACACACACACACACACACACACACACACACACACACACGCAGGGCACGTACCTGCTTCTCATTATAAACACACTCACAACTACCACCACGTATGCGCGGAATCACACACACATATGCAAGCCATATATTAATGTAATATGTGCTGTGTTGTGAATGTTAAAGTTGAAATGTTAATAATGTTGCTGTGGTTTTTTTTTACAACCGCATTATGATTGTTATGCTTATGTTTTTCTATCCTCCACACCCCAAAAGGGGCGAGTAATGGGATTAAATCTTGAATCTTGAATCTTGTAAGGCTCAAGGAAAAATAAAGATCTTTATCTGTATTTGTATTTGTATTTGTCTTGTTGTTGTTGCTGTTGTTGTTGTTGTTGTTGTTGCTCTTCTTCTTCCTCTTCTTCTTCTTCTTCTTCTTCTTCTTCTTCTTCTTCTTCTTCTTCTTCTTCTTCTTCTTCTTCTTCTTCTTCTTCTTCTTCTTCTTCTTCTTCTTCTTCAGCTTCTATCCTTTCTTCCTTCTATCCTTTGTTTCTTTCGTTCTTTCTGTCTTTTTATTTTCTAAATATTTCCCCCCCCCCCCCCCCATTTCATTTTAGGTTTCCAGCACAATGGTGCGCCACGCAGCAGTACTGTACTACATGAAGTACGGTCACCGCCCTAACGACAACGACAGTGAGTACTTGCCGGACGCTAACGGCCAAGCGGACGAAGTGTTCCCCAGCCATATCCCCTTGCCTGTGGACGGAACAGCAGCTGCGGCGGAGGACGGTCCTGGAGGAAAGAAAGAAGAAATGGTACTTCTTCCTGGCGGTCAGCAAGTCCTCATCCGAAGGGGTCGAGGGGACGGCAAGTATGTTGAATGACATTGTAATTGACGGACTGATTGATTGAATGATTAAATATGTGATGGATTCGTTACTAGTTCTGTTTATTTATTTATTAAGTTATTGATTCCTTTGGGTAACAATTAACGTTTTTAGTAAGAAAAGACATACCTTTTTTAACAATATGGGATGTAGCACCACATTCCAGTAATGTTGCCTATTTAACCGTACACGTAGGCTATATCTTTGTCCTGCTGATGTTTTATTCACCTGTTTTTCGATCGAGAAAGATTTGACTGGAAACCTCCTCCTAGATCCTATAAGGACTAAAACTCATCTCATAAAAAGGTTCTGATGTGGTAAAAACGTCTTGAAGAAATGAGATATAACACAATCCTTCTATAATTTTATCTTTAACAAAGATTTGCTACTTTTTACTCAGTCATAATTTTACTGTACAATTGTTCTTTTATTTTCAGGTCAGAGGGCTCATCGCATAGAATGTCATTAGTGCCATCATACAAAGACTCCATCAACTCTGCTGCCCATCTTCTGCGTCTCCCAGTCAGCAGTGATGCTGCTGCCTCTTCCGTTTTCGATGACATTGTGGGTGCTGCAGCTGCAACTTCCGCTGCTTCTGCTGCCGACAGTGTGGATGACAGCATACGTCGGTCTTCAGAGCCAAGCGACACACACAGAAACCGCGGCAGACTAACTTTGGCGCAGCTGTCGGACCAGGCCACGAGAATTCGAGAAAAGACGCTCCTCATTTCCGACACGGCGTCCTCCTCGTACCGCCACCCTTCCGTCTCTCCCCATCGCTCTGTGCCACGCTCCATCGGCAGTCCCACAACCACCATGACCAGTGTTAGGAAGTCGCGGCGACATCCCAGGGACCTATCCCCTTTGTCCAGGTCGGGCCGTGTGCGGTCCTTGTCACGCAGCCGGCCTGGCCAGAGCATCGACAGTCAGCTACAGAAGAGGCTGAGGGAGCACAGAGGAAGCGAACCAGGGGGCAACTGGGTCAACGCTTTCGGTAGGCTAAAGATGATCCACACGCTGTGTGACTTGTCTCATCACTTTGTGGACTGAGGACTATCTAGGGGGCTGATGATTAAAATGAATTTGGGATAATATTCAAATCGGGCGAAATTCGGGTTGCCTTCTAAAGGGTATTGTAATCATGTCTGGAATATAAAGGGCATAGTTGTTTCTTTAAATTTGTATAGGCCATTTCCAGCTGTGAGAACTGCACTGACAATGGCGTCCTCAACCATGCAAAACGTTTAACCGTAACAATGGAAGACGTTTTAAGAAGTGTGATTAATTTTACAGGTAATTTGTTGTGCTGAAATGGCCTTTCGGGGCGAAGGAGCTTCCTGAGCTGAGTGATAGGTCTTGAACTATCCGGTTGAATTATGCAAGCATCTGTGCGTGTAGAGGAGATGGGGTTCGCGGTGATAGTGCGTGTATGTGCGCGCACGAGCGTGTGTTGTGTTGTGTGAGTGTGTGTCAGTGTGTTTGTGTGAGAAAGAGAGAGAGAGAGAGAGAGACAATTGTTTGTTTGCGTCACTCTCATGGTGGCTGTTAGTTTGCTCGTTATATCAGTTTACAATGGGTATTTTCAATGCTGCTTGTTGTTGAAGGTCAACAAACATGAGATCTAGAATCATAACGCCATGTTGCCTAAACCAAAACTGCTGGCACACGCCAGACCTTTGTTTTATGATTCGATTGTTCCATTTTTATTATTATTACTGCTCAAAAGGGAAAATAAAGTGTCCAGAATTACGTAACAAGCAGATATCGCTTTCTATAGTTTATTTGTCCATAATACCAAATGTTAATGATGCGATCCCTATATTGAGTTACGAAATACGAGATATTGATGTTACCTCTCTAAATGTACACACAAAATTAATCTGACCCATTAGCAATACAAAGTATGACAATTTTGTTGTACAGCACTGTACATGTACAACTTGTACACTGTGTCACGTACAATTAACGCCTGCTGTTATGCAATTGTAATTGTTTGTTTGAATTATGATGCTACAGTAAACGATAAAAACAATTTAAATTAACGATTTGTGTGCTGTCTGCAAGTACTTCGGATTTTTTTAAATGTTTGTAATCTTTCTTTCGTAGTCACAGTAGCGTCACATTTGTTTTGAATCTTTTATTTAAAATCTATTCACTTCTTGGTGGTTTTAGAATGATTTTAAGATGCACGTTCTTCAAACTTTAATGCAAAAGATTATGTATTTTCTTTCCTGCATACTTACCAGTGTGCCTTATTTGGATATAGCTCACTTAGTTGCTCAAAGAGCTGCGTAAATGCACGATAACCAAGTGACTGATTTGGAAAGAGAATTCATAGCAAAAATATTTATAAAATCTAGGGATTCAGCCTTGGTCGTTTTGAACACGGTTTCAGTGAAGAATTTAACACAACTGGCGAGTGTAAAGCCATTAATTAGCGTGTATCGTTATGGATCATGTTCTTCAGCATACTCCCCACTCAAGTAGTAGGCCACTATACTATCACAGTGAGGCTGTATGGTCCTTGCCATCACTTGACTGTCTGTCACCCCAGCTCTGCCCCTTCTGCCCTCTGTCCTCATGCAGTTCTGCCCTACCATTAATGCATTAACACGCCTTTTGTTGATAAACACTCATTATTATTCGTAGCAAAGGCATCTCCTTAAGCATTTCATTCTCCGCAATTTTCGTTTCATATATCTATACAAGACGGTTTTTGCTTGAAGGTTTTTAAACATTGAACAGGTTGAAGAGTTTAGAATTGACTCAGATTTTCGTGTGTGTTTTTTCCCCTTCTACATAGGTATTCCCGTGTTTAAATTCTTTATTTATATTATATACAAGATCCAGACTTACAGTATAAAAGGCCATGGAAGTAACACAAACAACAACTGTGACGACGTCGTATTGAGTGTTGGTGCTGTAATGTAGAAATCACACGTTGTGGTACAGATGGAAGTAGGTTTTCAAGGATGTTGGAGAGGTGTAGATTTTGAGGTTATGGGTTGTGATAAGATAACTAGTTGCATTTGAAGCACAGATATTCAGGTAATCGCATTATACATACATACATACATAGGCTTATATATATAACGTGGGCGTTTGGAAACAGATTCTTTGTATAATATTTGTTTGCTTAATCAATTGTTTGGTAGGTGTTAAATACTAACGTGTTATCCATATTTTGGAAGTGTAAACTTAATAGACACATTTGTCAAATCAAGATGATAATATCAGGCAAGCATCAAAGTTGTATGTGAGATTGGCTAAGTGGAGCTTAAATAGCTCGAACATTTGCTTTGTTTCGTTGTGTCTTGTTTTTATCTAAATTATCATTCTTTCGGTTCATATACGTATTTGTTTCCCATTATTAAAAATTTTGAATGCTAGCATGGCCCCGAGTTCTCTGTTTTATTCCTTTTATCGACTGAGGTCTAATCCAATCCAATCTCCTCTTGTTTGGTGGACAACTTTATGTCTCAGAGACATGCTCGGGCCGCAGAGAAAATGATATAAGAAATCATTTGAAATATGATACATCTTCTATGAAATAATACATTTGAGACATAATAAATCTTCATTATTGCATTTCCAACATATGGATTGCGTTTATGTACCGATTCCCGCTAACATAATGACACAAAAAAGCAGGTTACATAAGACTCCAGTAAGATTATTTTATTATGTTTATGTCAGTATGACAGTGGCATAAACCAAATATAGGCCTAGCGCCTACTTATCAAACCAGTGGCATTCGTGAGGGGAAAAAAACAACAGACAACAAAATCTAAGACGTGCCACTCAAAATGTTATAAGATAAAACATTTTGTATAACAAAGGTACCACAGTAAGCACCGAGTGTTCTTTGAGTGTGCTTTTTTATACCTTGCCCTTGGTGCTTGTAACAATAAAACAAGTAGTATAACAAAAAAAACTTTACAACAATAACATCATAATGTAACAATACAATCAAGATCTATGCACACGCACACACAAACACACACACACACATGTACACATACGCACGCACTAACACATGTCATCAAAAACGTAGACATGCAGGTTACATCTCATGTTGATCAGCGGATTCTTGATCCAATATTTTGAAGACATACATCATCACTTAGCAATCAAACGGAATTTTTGCGATCAGGACGATGAAATGGCCACACTAGATCGCTTACTCACTGCACGGCATTTGTGCATTTTAGACTAGAGGTCCCTGAAGGCTGCTAGGTCATGAGTATAATTATATTTCTGTTCCCATTCCCTGATGTCCTTGCGGTTTTGGGGGTACTTTTGTACTTATTTTTTGCGTTTTATTCGTAGAAATAGAAAATACGAGCGATCCATAGTGTTGATTTGGTTCAGCGTGCAAATCGAAATGGAAAAATCGTTGAGGACGTGGTACACATGAAAGGTTCAGTAGAGTAAAACATGGCATCGATTGGAATCCAAGGCCAACTTTAACTAAGAGATTCAATCATGAAGAATCTAAAGCGATTCGAAGCGCTTCCAAGTTTTACTCTTTTTGGACCTTTTTACCCACCTCAAGGATTTTACCACCTTTACTCCAAGACTCCAGCAGTCGCCTTTTGCAAGTTAAAGAAATACGAAGCTCTACATCATTGGTTGTTTTTTTTTTGTTTTTTTTTACAAATGAGTGCAGAAAGTGATGATGCATGCAGTTTAGTGTTTAACCTGGGAGTTCTATCAAACGCGTGTTGTGAAAGTGGTGAAATTATCAAGTCCGAGAACAGTTGAGTGACCATGACTGGTGAAGACTTGGAAATTGACCCTGTCCTGCATGCCTTGGGGCCTTTTGGACTCTTCTCCAGCATCCAACTGCTCATCTACTTCTTAGGCTACATCAGCGATGCGCACCAACTCTTCAGCTACGTCTTCATCGGTATGTTTGGCTGTAACACTGTGGGTCGGTCATTTAGTCGGTTAGTATGTAGGACGGTTGGCTTGTATGTGGATGTTTGGGTAATTTATTAGATAATCGATTGGTTTGGTAGTATTCAGCTGCTTTTCTACTTTTTAGGCTACATTAATTATGACCATCAAATATCTAGCTACCTCTTTACCAGTATTTGTTGTGTACATGTGTTTGTGTTGGTCAGTGTGAAAAATTAAGTCGGAACGCAAAAGATTAAAAATAAAATCACTTTACTTTGTGTAGGTACTTTTCGTAAACTGATTGCTTCATTTTTTGTCACCCAGGCCAGTTCAACGGTCATCGATGTGCAGCACCAACCAACAGCACCAACACAAGCCTAACGCCATTGCTGGATCCTGATTGGCTAAATTACACAGAAGTGACGTATGGCGAATGCTTTATTTCCGCCAGGCGCAATGATAGCGGTAAAATATCCATCGATCAGTATCCTTGCGCCTACGGCATGGAATATGATATTCCCAAGTATCGTTCTATTATATCTGAGGTAGGTTTAAACTTCATATCCTATCCTATCCTTTCCTATCCCGTAACTCGAAGGTCGTTGGGTCACCACAGATGATTGTTTAACCAGCGTAATCCAACTTTCTCTGTCATTTTGTCTCGTTGTTGCGATGGGGTCCACATGTGTCTTCCCAGCTGTGGTGCGCATCTTGGCCAACCTTGGCATTCCAGTCGCCTTGCACTAATGACTACGTCCTTCTTCGGCACTTGATCAAGGACATCATGCAGATGTTCATAGAAATTCTTATAAAGATAAAAGAAGAAGAAAAAAAAGAAGAAGATAATAATAACGACGACGATGATGATGATTGTGATGTTGGTGATGATGATGATGATGATGAGGCGGAGGAGGAGGATAGCAAATGTGTGCTCAAATAAAATTTAACTTTTGCATCCTCAATACCTTGAACAACTTGTGGTTTTCTTTTTTTTTTTAACAGTATGAATTAATATGAATTTATTTCCCCATATGCATCATTCGCAATTATTAATTCGACCTTAGTTTAGTTGTTTTTTTCCTCAATGTCGACCATTTGGCCTGAATTTGAAATAATGGCCGCATTCTTAAACGCTCTGCTTGGACATGGCGTAATAACGAATACATCCCAAACCAAAGACATCACCAAGCGAACTTGTCTTCTTTTTACTTTAGTTCGATCTGGTGTGCGACAATGCGGGTCTTGCAGAGCTGACTCAAACTCTGGTAGCATTAGGGACTGGATTTGGAGCCGTCGTATGCCCATGGCTCTCGGACTTGTACGGCCGCAAGAAGATGATCATCATCAGCGAGATCTTGACCGTCGGCGTCTCTGTCGTCGCAGCCTATTCTCCCTCTTACATCGTCTTCGCCATTTGCAAATTCTTCATCGGATCCTTAGGACCAGTGAGTATCTGGTTACTTATGCTCCGTGGGTTTTGAATTTTCACACTGATCTAGAACTACTTTGAAACCATCGGGAATCAGAGTGAGCGAAATATCGGTCTGTCTGTCGGTCGATTCGTTCTGCACCATATTCCCAGAACCACTGCACGGATTTGGACAAGATTTTAAAGGAACTTTCCTTACGTTAGTGGCCTGCCTCCTGTGCCATCATAGTTGCTCTAACGCAAAGGTCAAGGTCACTAAAATAATTTTGTTGTTAAACACGTTTTGCTCAATATATCAAAACGGTTAAGGCGAATTTTTTTAGGTTTGATATACAGATACTTCAAATGATGAGTCAACCGTCAGTAGTACGGTTGACAGGCAGTCGGTCGAACCGTCGCTTGTTTTTGTTCAAAACACTTTTTGCATTATCTCAAGAAGAAGAATAATAATAACTCATCATTTTTGCTTTGCGGATACTTTTAAATACTGCTAAGCATGATAAATTGTTCATACTTGTACTTTCTCAAAGGATAAGGTCATTGTGCTTCACTATTTTCCAAACACATTTTGCGCTGTTTCTTGAAATTGTCTTAGCTGATTGTGAGGAATTTGTTTGCTTACAGATAATTCAGACAGTGGCCTTTCACTCCATGATTTGTTATTTGCTTTGTTAGGATAAAGCCGAGTTACAGCGCCGCCAAGAACATTTACTGATTAATGCTTATTTTTCGTTCGACTATAGCTATGTGTGTGTGAGTGTGTGTGTGGGTGTGTGTGTGCGTGTGTGTGTGTGTGTGTGTGTGCGTGTGTGAGGGCGTGTGTGTGTTTGTGTCTGACACCTTGTGCTCTAAACATAAGCGAGTTGTCTTGCTCCGTCAATCCATAGCCCGTAGGTACAGTCGAACAAAACAGTAGACCCACCATTATGGAAAAGCGTTCGCCTGTTACACTGATGAACCATGTTCGAATCCTGAGGTGAGCAAGATTAAAGTGGCCATTTTGTCCATCTTAGCAGTATAATTGCTCTTGTGGTTCATTGCTGATTTAAGCCCATACCTCTCATCCTTGGGATGGCTATCTCTGTCTGCCATATAGCCAATGGTGGATGTAGAAGTTAAGCTTCACTGTTCGTTCGTTCGCGAAACTAACGATTCGCGTTACATTTCATGTTAGGGAATGACAAAAAGATATGCTGGTGTTGAAAACCGTGGTTTACAAAACAGGGGAGATATATCTCACAGGATCAGACTTTCTGTAATTATTATTTATACGGTGTTTTACTTCTAACATGTCGCCTAAACGACACGTTATTGTTAAAAGACGAGGTTCAGTTAAACAATCATGTACAGGTCACGGTGGCTCAGTTGTTTGGGCTGTTTTACGCTGGCGAAGTGCGCTTGATGCAGAAGGCTAGTGTCTAGAGAGTCTTCAGTGCGATACTGAATGTGACCAGAGGATCAAGCACTTCTTTATGCTAGTGCAAGCGCATATAAGAACGGCTTATTTGGATTAATACTTACCTTGAGTAAAGCATATGATGCTGATTCTTCTTCTTCTCCAGGGTATCGGTCTAACAGGAGTGACGGCTGGTGTGGAGCTGTTCCCCACATCGTACAGGGCATTTACCAGTGGCTTGATTAGCACCGTGTGGTGGGTCGTATGCATCGCCAGCCTCAGCCCCGTGGCCTACGCCCTGAGAGACCGGTCCTGGCGAGAGCTGCAGCTGGCCATTGCTGGCTTCAATGTCGTAGTCGTCTTCATGATCCTGTAAGTACTGTATTCACTATACACCTTTAAGACCGCTGTACCCGTATGAACGATCTAGCGACGTGCGGCCTCCTCCACGATGGCGCGATGATATACTGCATGCATATAGAGCGTTTAACTATTTATAGGCAGCAAGTCCTCATCGCTGAAGACAGTCGAGGCTCACTAACCACCAACACTCCTCGCCCGATCGTTCTTCTTCCGATAGACAACCACGATCTATAACTGAAATCATTGCCATTGTGTCATTGTTAAAATCGTCGGTGCGCATATTAATGTAACGAGACTGATCTTACACCTTCACTAGCATCTGATTTTTCGTACTGGAGTCGGTAAAGTAGGAAATGTAATTCACGATCGTGTAAGTTTCCCCTACATGCCTTCGTTTAGCCTAACTTTGCGATCATATTATAACTATATACTGCCAGTAATCGCTTCCGTAAGCATCATAGTATCTGTGCAATGCTAGAACTGTATTGCTGCATGTTTGGTTCTCTATTTGCTCATTGTTTGTCAAATCAGTTGCATGAATTCAAATGAAAATAGATCAACACGGACTCTTGGTTTTTTGGGGGGTTGGGACTAATGATCTGGCGTGTATGGAATTCGGTCAGATATGAACGTTGTTTTATGTGCAACGCACACAATCTATAACCCTTGCAATGTTTTGATTGCAGTTTTCTGCACGAACCGATCCGATGGCTAGTGGCTAATGGTAAACACATAGAAGCTGAGAAGGTGATGAAGAAAGCTGCCAAGATGAACAGAAAGAACTACAAAGACATTATCGCAATATTTCACGGCTTGAAGTCCAATCAACCCAATCCTTTACTGACCTCACAGGGTTCTGAAAACGGTCACGTGCAAAAGGTTACTGACGCTCATGTCGGAAATTTTGTGGACCATCATTCCAACTTTCTTTCCGACGATCCTGCTGACGTTGATAAAGCCTTCATACCATTGGCTGAGAGTGCAGATTGTGATTCTGTAGCCCCGGACGTAACCATTGCCACGAGCAACGGCGCATGTGCAAAAACAGGCCTAAAAGCCAATGATTGCGAGAAAGATTCACAAACAATAAAGGTGCCTAAGACGACGAGAGAAGATGCAGAGCCGTTTTCCTCGAATACTAACGGGAATGCATTAGGCATCTGTGAAGAAGGGCATCACAGTAACCTCAGCACAGAAAATGATGAGACCACTGATAAAAATCAAAATGGCGGCATCAGAATTGATAGTAGTCGAACTGAAGCGACTCCTAGCGGCGGAAAGGTGGAAATGCTAGCTGCGCTGTCTCCCGGAAGAATGAAGTCATGGTCGTTGAGTCTGCTGTCGCTGCACATATGCAACCACACAACGAAGAGGAGATAGAACAGGAGAACCTGGGTTTCATGGACTTAATGCGTCACCCATTGATGAGAAAGAACACCCTTATCTCCTGGTTTATGTGGTAAGATAATGACAGTGAAGTGCCCGATGTACATAATTCTGAACTCTTCAAAATCATACACTAGTATAGTTACTATTTTCCATACTTTTACTATCTGCCTACCTGCCTGGCTGCCTTTCCATCTTCCTCCCTCCCCCTCTCTCTCTCTCTCTCTCTCTCTCTCTGTCTCTCTCTCTCTCTCTCTCTCTCTCTCTCACCCGCGTATTTATTAATCGGTGCGTCTGTTTGTGAATAGGCTCTTCAATTCAGTGAATATGCACTCTTGTTTCCTACTCCGTTGTTAATTACATCAGCCAGTTTACGGAAGAAAGGTGGAGTAATCAAGATAAACTCGAAGCAGCCTACTCGTCGGCTTCAGAATAGGTGCTATTTAACAATAATTATGCCATACTGCATGTCCAATTACATATGGATAACTTACACTGCTAACAGGTAAGGCACGCTATTATCCTAATGAAAGGTTTCGACTTCGACAATATTCTTATTTGCGTGCGCAGTCATCATCATCATCATCATCATCATCATCATCATCATCATCATCATCATCATCATCATCATCATCATCATCATCATCATCATCAGTGTCTATACACGAGTTCGGTATCGCCTAAAAGGAGTACTTAAGTAGCTGTATTTTGATAATTCATTGTACACAAATGAAATACTAGTGTTGTGTTGTGTTGTTGTGTCCAGGTTCGTTGACGCTCTGACGTACTGGGCTCTGTACTTAACAACGCACTCCCTGGCCGTCGGTCTGTACGTGGGCTTGTTTCTTAACGCTGCAGTAGAAGGGTCTTCTGGCATCTTCATGACTTGCATGCTTAATAAGTGAGTCTTTATTAAAGTCCACAACAACAACGACAACAAAAGAAAAGAAAATAAAACATTCATGTTTACCCTTTCGTTACATTTTTCCAAACGGAGACAAATGTAGACCTATCGAAATACTGTTACACTCGGTTTGATGTTGGTATTTTTCTTTATCAGTATTTGATTCAGCCCCAATGCTGAAGTCCTGATAAGGTGTAACTCAGATTCGTTTATCCACGCAGCCTGCTCACTCAGCAACAAGACACGGAGTCGACGTATGAAGTTTTCCACTTTTATTCAGCAAACATCAACAACTGCATACAATCGCCTTTTCACTCTTCACTTTTTACTTTCCAACTCACTATCAACAATTATTAACTCCTCAAAATAGTGCAGCACATAATTATATAGTCTCTCTCTCTTTTTCCGAACAATTTAGAACACGGTAGACTAGAATGACGCACTACAGCCAATCAAATAAAGATCGTCATCACTGACTTACGTCATACATCTCTCTACACATACCCGGAACGTTCTCTTACTTCGACATTTATCGGGAAATTTCTATCGAGAGTAAACACGCAGATCCAGAGAATTCTCCAATAATATCGACTAACGCAAATTATCAACGTTATACAAAGCCTCTCCTAACAACAATGCAAACTCAAATCAAAGGTAAATAAACTCCATTATTGAATACTTTGCAAAACGAAACGATTAGATCTATCGTGCGCGTTTCAGACATACTTTCGTTCGCGTTTCAACGTCACAAATACGTTCCATCTTTTCATAAGCGAAGACAAATACTTCATAACCGCAAATCGACCAGTGTCCTGAATTTTGTTTTTCTTGAGGAGGGACAAGACTGTCGGGTATTAAAGACAACTAAGTAAATGATCCGTTGGACTTTCTCCATTTGCAGGTTGGGAAGGAAAATAACTGTGGGAATATTCCAAGTCTTTGCTGCTGTGGGCATGATCGTCAGCGGTGTCTGCTTCAGTTACCCGGGTAAAGACTTTTTCTGTTAGGTAAAGCAAATTATATCAATATAGATCATTATTGTGTTTACTGATGTTATGGAAGCTTACGGGATCCCTGTTCCCTTCTCTCACCAAACCCTTTCCCTCAAGCGAGACTGGTTTCCCCCAAGGATTTTACACTCAGCTACAACCTTTTACTTAACCCTAGAATTTAATTAAAAAGCCAGTGCATTCACATTATGTAATACTTTTCCTTACGATTGCATAGTAGAAATGAGGATTATCAGCCTTATCAGCAAAGTCAATAAGAATATAATTGTGCTTTACCTGTATGTTATAACTATTTCTTGTAAGTTCTGTACTTATTTGCATTTATTAAAAAGTGAGACTATTGACTTTGTCTTACATTGTATACACTGGCAGAAAATGAACACAAATACTGTTTTTGCAGATAACCCAACGTTCTCGATTTTGGGAACGGTAGCTTCCCTTGTCGGCATATTTGGCATCGGGGGAGCATTCAATGTCATGTTTATGTACACACCGGAAATATTTCCTACCAACATAAGGTATGCATACGCAAACACAAGCACGCGAACTTACAGGCACACACATTGCTTAATAAAACTGATTTGTCTGTTGGTGATGAGTTTTGATTTGTCTGTGGTTTATGTGTTTGTATGACTGTGTGACATCTGAGGAGAGTATAAGACACATTTATCGCCTTAGGCGGGAGACACCTTTTTTGTGTGTTTCATACAAACATGTTGTCTCCCTATAAACCGAAGTCTAGTCTGTATACGCAGGCACTCTACCTCACGGACTTTAAAGATCCTGACGCTCATCCTGACCAACAACAACAATGGCATCAACATGGACATCAAAGTCCAAGGCCAATCCTTCAACACAGTGCATAGCTTCAAATATTTAGGAGCCATTGTGTCAGACAATAGGTCCCGACAAGACGTCCTCTCCAGGATCGCAAAAACAACTGCTGCCCTGACAAGGTTGAAGCCCATTTAAAAAGACAGGACCATCAGTCTACATTCCAAAATAAAGCTGCTGCTCTTCCTTGTAATCTCCATCTTCCTAAGGTACTCACTACCTACACTACAACCCGTTCTTTGCGCTCATCAGATAAAAAACTGTTGAAAACGCCCAAGCGTCTGCTTAAGACAGTTGGCGACCGGTCTTTTAGTTTTCAAGCACCCAAGGTTTGGAATGCGCTGCCTGCCGGTTTAAGACATTGTACAGACCTTGTTTCCTTTAAGAGCTGCTTAAAAACGCACTTGTTCCGCAAGGCGTTTTCTGTGTAATAGTATGAACAGTAATAATACTTTCTCAATGATGCTGTACATGATGTAGTGCGAATGTTGTGATGATGCGTACGAATGATGTGTGTAAGCGCATTGAGTTGTTATTCTAATGAAAAATGCGTTGTATAAATGCAATTTATTATTATTATTATTATGTCCTAGACAGGTGAGTGCCAGAAAACACATTACTACACCCAGCATGCACAATAGGTCTATGGTCCTTGGTGGTGCTTCTCTTGCTGAGAATGCTGCCCGAATTTCGTCCGCCTCCATGGATGACGAATGAAATCCAAAAATCCAAATCCCCCCAAATCTTTGTGTCTGCCATTTATGATATAGTTTATTTGTCTAATTGATGGATTGGATGAGAGGAACAAGAACTTGAACAGCTGGTACAGAAGCTTGACACCACCTCCAGAGCCTATGGAATGGAAATAAGTGCAGAGAAGACCAAAATGATGACCAACAACACCAATGGCATCAACATGGACATCAAAGTCCAAGGCCAATCCTTCAACACAGTGCATAGCTTCAAATATTTAGGAGCCATTGTGTCAGACAATGGGTCCCGACAGTAAGTCCTCTCTGGATCGTACAAACAACTGCTGCCCTGGCAAGGTTGAAACCCATTTGGAAAGACAGGATCATCAGCCTAAATTCCAAGGTAAGGCTGCTGCGCTCCCTTGTCATTTCCTTCTTCTTAAACGCTTGCAAAACATGGACCCTCACAGCAGATCTACAACAAAGAATACAAAGTATGGAGATGAGGTGCTACAGAAGACTTCTATGCATTTCCTATACCCAGCACATCACCAACAACGAAATCGGACAGTCCATCACACAAGCCATTGGACAAAACAATGACCTGCTCACAGTGGTGAAGAAACGGAAACTCCGATGTCACCAGAGCATCAGGCCTTGAGCGAAGCCATGATGGTTGCAGAGGACCGAGAAATATGAAGTACGCTGGTTAAACGATCATCTGTGGTGCCCCTACGACCGCCGAGTTACGGGATTGGATTGGATAGGATAGGATAGGATAGGACAGGATAGGATTATTTGTCCAACATGTTGCAATTGTTAGGCATTGTACGAGATGCTGCAATGTTGCAAATATGTCAGAATCATGTTGTTATTTCATTGCCTTTTGTTGTGTGGAAGACACTGTGTGTAATCGGATACCAAAACATCGGGGCAATTTTCACGTGCATTGAGTGTTGTGGTATTTTGACTGAATTAAAGTTCGTATTATGTAGCCTGTATTTCAGGAACGCGCCCACTCTTCTCACCCCCCCCCCCCCCCCCCCCCCCACAGGCTAATGGAGCAGCAACAGAGAATGATCAGAGTATCAACGATTTCTTCTCGTTGTGTTTATTAACACTTGGCTTTCTGAAACTGTATATAGC
Source organism: Oncomelania hupensis (assembly GCA_036898135.1). NCBI lineage: Eukaryota > Metazoa > Mollusca > Gastropoda > Littorinimorpha > Pomatiopsidae > Oncomelania > Oncomelania hupensis. Next base: position 57,842,048 of record CM072511.1, on the reverse strand, counting down.
AGAATACTAGCTGTCAAATTAGCATATTAATCCCCCCCCCCCCCAAAAAAAAAAAAAAAAAAAAAAAAAAGATTTTTTTTTATGACTGTCTATGTTTAAATATTTTTCGAAATATTTTAAAGCAATGTTTTATTTAATATTATCGTCATTTGAATGATTGCATTACTTGGAACATATTTATTATGACAGGAATCGAGCGTTGGGAGTATCAATAACCGCATCCATGCTGGGTGGTATGGTAGCACCGTATGCTCAGGTTCTAGTAAGTACATTTCACACTCAAATGCATCCCAGTTTTAAATGAAAGCCTATACTGTATTTATTTGATAATCATCGTACCGACTGAAAATGTATTTTTTCGCTGAATGTGTGTGCGTGGAATTAAAAGTCGATCTTGATTTTCATCATCATCAACGAAAGAAATCTTTTGTATTAATGCTACTCCAACAAAAGATTGTGGAATTACCCATATGACAGCAATATATAAATAAATAAAAAGTGTGGGTTGTGGAGGTAAGGAAGGCTGGGGTGGAGAGAATGTCAAAGTGTAATCAGACTGATTGCAGTTGTTTGGTCCATTAGGATTTTAAACGTTTTCCCTTGTTGATTTTAACCAGGCTGGTGAAGTTGGTGCAAATTATGCAATCCAAGCTAATAAAAGTGGTGTGGAGTTACTTTTTTTTTCAATTAAACTGTCACAATTCTTTGAATGTGCAATTTCAATCGGCAGAGTATACTTAGAGGTAGTATAAGTCAGCGTAGAGCAGATGTTGTGGGCGTTCAGGAAAGCGAACCATTGCGCAACTATCACTCCAGTACACCTAGATTTATTTGTGGATAGGTAAACCTACCTGGATGTCTTAAATATGGGGAAAAGGTAAAGAGGAGTTGGATATCGTCCTGGCAAATAAGATATCTAGAGTAACGCCTCTATGACTCCTCTTCCTCCTCTCGCTGGGCCAAGGGCGAAGCCATTACCTTTACACAATGATTGTGGTATGAAACAGTTACCCAGTATAATTGATATTTACTCTTTGCAGACCAAGTACGCCTTATGGGGACCAGGCGCGGCCTTTGGGACTTTGAACGTCCTGGCTGTCTTGTGTTTGCTGGCTTTACCGGAAAGCAAGGGCAAAGAACTCCCGCAGACCATCCATGACCTTGAGGCTTGGTATGACGTCAAATCCGACCGCAGACGAAAGAAAACAAAGTGCAGAAAGAGCGGCGCTTGTCCACTGAAAGACCTTTGATGAATATGAAGAATTAAGATCGCGATAGTAAATCTTTGGTTTTAATACTAAGGTTTTTTTTACCATATTCAGTGTTATCGTTTCGATTGATCATGGACGTTATCATCCTTGAACAAGATCTGGAAAAGACGAAAATTACATTTCTGCTCCAAGGTGAACCTGTAGGGTTGCAAGAACTGAACTTCTAGATTTATAAATCATTTGTAAACGACTTTTATATTCGCCTGTAAATATTTTGCCTGTCAGCGTCTTAGCTCACTGAAGGAGTTCTGTCGCCGAAGGCCAGTTTTAAAAAAAATCTATTATCTTCAACGTTTTACCGCGTTACAGCCATTTAAGGTACCATTTAGTTAGTTAGTCATTGTTTATAGGGTCCAGCGGACTTTAAGGTATACCCGTTTTATTCCCATTTTAAATAGAATGCTACCGCAAACTACTGCAAACAGCCTGGAATTAGCGCAAGACCAACGAACACGTCAAAACCCTGATCAAGCCACTTGCGGGCTCTCAGGACCTAATCCTTGCCATTGTGAAGAGGAGGAATTAGGCGTAGGATTCTCACGTCAAGCGGTATTACGTTTATCACCTCCTAAAATCCATTCTACAAGGAACACTAGAAAGAGGCAGGCACACAGGACGACACAGCAAGAGGTGGAAAAGACGATGTGAAAACGTAAACGGCGCAAAACATCTCAACCTTCCGGACAACAGCTGCGGATAGATTTATGTGGCTAAAACTCTCTAGGTTATCAACTGTCATATCGCCCCAACGACCTGACAGGTTGAGGGATTAGTGTGAGTGATCACCCACATGGGTTTATCGTTTTGCTATGTAACGTTAACTAATGATATCAGGGATTAATGATGTACATGTAAATTATTAATTTATTGCTGTATTCTAGAGTTGTACGAAGCTGAGCTTATAATTATGTGTACGCGATTTCAAATACAATGAATTGGTGGATTACAATCTTGAAAGTCGACTCTCTCTCTGTCTCTGTCTCTCTTTCTCTGTGGATCTCTTTCTTTCTCTCTGTATCTCTCTCTCACTTTCTCTCTCTCTCTCTCTCTCTCTCTCTCTCTCTCTCTCTCTCTCTCTCTCTCTCTCTCTCTCTCTCTCTCTCTCTCTCTCTCTCTCTCCCTCTTTCTCGCTCTCTATGACGTTTTCCCCATTAATGATATCAGTGTGACAAATCATATAGCCTACACCCATTAAGTAATTAATTAGCGTATACTTTACAGTAAAGGATCGCGGACCTCACCTGACTGTCACCCCGCATTCACCACGTCTGCTCTGCTTACCTCCCTCCTCCATTATGATCACTCTCCATTGGGTAACATTCAAACACCGTTTTTTTCTCATTTCACACATTAAACAAATATATTGGGCCACCATTAATGCAGAAACACGTCTCTTTCATAATAACTAGTCATTGCTGGTAATTTTTGTCACAGAAAGCGGCCGTGGCTTTTTTCACACAACAGGTGTTTAGAATAGATGCAAGTTCTTTCGCTTCTGTTGTCTTTGCTTGGATGTTCCTGCGTCCATTCTTCTGTTGGTATCCAAGGTGCTCACTATATAAACAGCACAGTGCAAAAAAAAAAAAAAGAAATACAATAATTGTGGTATTTTTAACATAAATATTTTTAGTAATAAATCTAAAGAGGTTATGTATGGTTCCACTGTTCCATACTCAAGTTTTGGAGCCTGCGAATATTGTGAGGGTGTCCAACTGCAACGAAGATGTTCAAATATTTACTTTATCTTTTGAGGACAGCCTGCTGTGCTGTAATCTAAACAAATACGGAAAAAATTTAATTAATGAAGTATTTAATATAGTTTACCAGTTTGTTTATGGTTGATACTTTAACAATGACTTCTTGTATCACATTTAACCGTTCTGACTAATCGTCGACTTCCGCTACAACGAACTTCGGCTATAACGAAGGGGACACATTTCCCCTGGACTTCGTTGTAAGCGGGATCGACTGTATGTTTTATTATTTTAAAAAAAACTGCGTTTAGTTTAGTTATTCTTTTTGTGATAGAATATTTTTAAAGATATAGGTTTTTTCACAACTTGGGGTAAAAAAAACAAACCATTGGTATGCAGGGAAAACGTGTAGTCGGTGTAGGTGATCAAGAATGTTAACGACTGTTTAGACTGTTGCGCCACACATTTAGTAGGGCTCAAACAGTACGGTTATAGTTACAAGCTAATTATGTGTTACACTCATAATGCTAAAGTCGCCAACACCTATTCCAAGCTACAGTTAAACTAAGTCAAAATTGGCTCAAACTGTCAGTGAAAATTAAATACTTTAAAAAAAATAATTGCAAACAAATTAATACCGATAATTTAATTCAGTTCTTTTTTGTCTTTAAAAAAAAAAAAAACAATTTTAATTTTTTTTGGTTATTTATTAGGAAGTAAATAGCTCTTACACGGAAATGGGAGTTAACTTGTCTTTTGTTTCATTTTTAGTTACCTAGAGGGACCGGGCGGAAATCATCTTGAGCATGGCGTCTCAGAACACTATGTAAGGTATCAAGCTACAAGCTTTTCTTCGGGAAAGGGGATTTCACAAACGGGAAAAAACCCCACTGGGTACTTCTCCCGATACCGGCTGTCGGCCTTGCATGTTCCACAAACGCAGTTCTTAAAGACCATTCTCACCAAAGACCATTCTCACCAAAAAACTACAATTGTGCCACTCTTAGATCTATGTTCGTTTGCAAAGAATGTTCGCCAAACGTGGGACAACTCTGGGCGCAACATCCGGGCAAACCGACTGGTGTTGTTTCCTCTCATATTTCGAGCAAGGTCTATTTGCTAAATTTGACACTTTAGCCTGGTTTCTCATGCAGTGACACATATGACAAGGTTTTCAGAGACATTAGAAAGGAGTGGTGTTTCATGATGTGATAGAATGGACTGCATTTGAAGCAAAGGCCGTCAGTTGTGATTAATGTTTCTTTACTTTTTTGTTTGGTATTTCCCTTTCTGTACAGGGGGTCCTCGAGTTACGACGTTGATCCGTTCGTTGGACGCGTCGTAAGTCGGAACTAAGTTGGAACATAAAGAAAAATACCTGTACTGTACGTACAGTGCTATATACTGTGAATGACATAAACAAAAGTATTAATATTATAAGGTCCATTTTAACTTCCGTGTGATGGCCTTTCTTTTCTTTTATGCACTACCATCAGAAGAGTCTGACTTACGTTTTGGAGCCATAACCAAGGGCAAAAAACGATAAAACACGTGAGAGAGATAGACTGCGTAAACAACCAAAATGGTGTATGTACAGTGACTGAGCGTATGAAGCGACGCCAGCGTAGGAAGCGACGCCGTCTTCCCCCGCCGTATAACCACAAAACAGCGTATTCTTCAGCCGCTCGCCAGAAACTAGCTCCAGTTTGTTTACGTCGCTTACGACGCTAAACCGCGTAAGACGGAACGACGCGTAATATTATTTATTATATTTTTATGGGGAGGAGCGTCGTAACCACGAAACAACGTAAGTCGAGACCGGCGTAACCCGAGGACTTACTGTATATCTTAAAAAGGCTGAACCGATTTGTGATATTTGATATTGAGTTAGGCTATTTAAACTCATGACCAATCATTAAGCTCAGTTCGATTGTTGGTCAGTCGGACCGTCGCACCAAATTTCCCTTTTTTGTTGTTGTTCAAAACACAGTCATGGTATGCCGTACTTAAAAAAACCTCATATTTTGAATAATTTTCCTATGCAGATATATTTTATCTAGACTACTCTGCCTTTTCATATCAACTATGGATAACAAAAAAAAAGTCAAAAGGAGAACACCAGTTGTTCAAATGTTACCATTATAGGTCAATCATATAATGCACCTTCTCAACCGGCACCAGTAAGATGCAGTAGGGATTTCTATTAAGATATACACGTCCCATCTTTTTAAAACTATTTGTAGGGTTCTTGGTGTATGGCGCCAAAAAACTTTGCCAACTATGCTTCAAAGTTATACATAATAGCCTAAACATTTTTTAGGTGCAGAGTTTGTTACATTAGACAACTCTTTCCATTTTTTTGTTACTCTGTTGCAAAAATGAAATGTTATTGCGTCAGGAGAACATCGGTTAATGAAAAAACGTTTGTTCAAAACCTGTTGTTATTTTAGTCGGGTTATCAGGAAGAAGATTTTTTTTTTTAAAAAACGGTCGAAGCTCGCCAAGCTACATCGTTAAACGTTCTGAAAATGTCCATAAGTTTTCAGAACGTTTAACGATCTATCTCGAAATTGTCTAAACACATTCTGGAAATTTTTTGCTTGCAGAAATATTTCTAATATGACCTAAATAGTTATGTGTTGTCCATTTGATTCTTTATATAATTCCGCCATGAAAATTAACACTTTAGAAAATGCTTATTTTGTTGGCTATATGTGTGTGAGTCTAGAAATCCATTTGAATGGCTTGCCTCCTTTTTAATAATTTTAAAATATAATTATGTTGTGACATTTCTAGATAATCTTTCACAAACGGTAAAAGAAACAAAAAAATACTGTGTTTTTCGGTCTCGGTCTCTGTCACTTAAAATTATATTTCCTATAATGAAAGTGGTGGAAATTAAAAATATAATCGAGAACTGCTGAGTGACCATGGCTCGTGAACATGTGGAGATTGACCCAGTCCTGCATGCGTTGGGCGCTTTTGGCCCCTTCTCCTGCGTCCAGCTGTTTCTCTACTTCTGGGGATACATCAGCGATGCTCACCAAATGTTTGCATACGTCTTCATCGGTATGTTTGGCTGTCAGATTGGTGGGTTGTTTTGTTAGTTGGCTGAATGATAGGTCGGATAGTTGATGGATCGGTTTACAGCTTCATTTGCCTTTCGCGCCCCTACCCCACCCGTAATTAATTTGTTAGACTGAAGGTGGGGTTGTTGTTTTGGATGTTTGTGTGGGTGCGTATGTCTATGTAATGCACGGACGATTGTGATTGTGCGCTCAGGCGTGTGTATATTTATCAAGGTGAACATAAAAAAGGAAGCTGAATTCTTCATCATTCCGCAAATGTTTGAAAACTAAATACTTTATGTGTGCTTTATTTCTCACCCAGGCCAACCCAACGGCCACAGATGTGCGGCACCCACCAACAGCAGCAACACAAGTCTAACGCCAATGCTAGATCCTGACTGGCTGAATTACACGGAAGTGACGTACGGCGAATGCTTTATTTACGTACAGCGCAATCACAGTGGCGAAGTCATCACAGATCAGTATCCTTGCGTCTACGGCATGGAATATGATATGCCCAAGTATAGCTCCATTATTTCTGAGGTAGATGTACACTTAAATTCTTCATACTGATAATGATGGAAGAAGAGGTAGAGCAAGAACAATCAGTTGGCGCTGGTGGTTTTGGTGATGAAGATGATGGTGGTGATGACAAGGATGATGATTTTGCCTCGTCTTATAGAGATCTCCCTGCCTTTACGCCAAATGTTTAATGAAGGATGTGTGTTTGTTGTGTGTGTGTGAATGAGCCTGATTTGCGAATTCGGGAGAACTTCAAATTTTCATCCGCAAAACACGATGCGCTCCAAGAAGATGTTGAAGAGTGTTGGAGAGAGTAGGCATCCTTGACGCACGCCGATTGTTGCTTTGAACCAGTTTCCGTTGGCGCTGTTGTGGAGGACTGCACTGGTAGCCTTGTCATTCAGGCTTTTGATGACTTCAATAATTTTAGGGCTGATGTTGAACATTCTCATGGTTGCCCACAGAGCTGCATGCCACTCAGTCAAACGCTTTCTTGAAGTTTGCAAACACATTATGTAGATGGTGTTGGTGATGTAGGTATTTCTTGCAGATTATTCTGAGGTTGAAAATCTGTTCAATGGTACTTCGCTCTGCCCTCAATCCTGCTTGTTCTTCAGCTATGATTTATTCAACTTGGGGTTTCAATCTGTTGAGTATTATTTTTAGGAGGACCTTGATGGGATGGCTGATGAGGCTGATGGTGCGGTAATTTTCACACTTCTGAAGGTTATCCTTTTTGGGAAGAGTGATGACAAGCAACTGGGTCCATGGTGTAGGCCACTCCCCACTCAGCCAGATCTTGTTAGAGATAATGGTGAGGGCGTCAATCATCGTTTCTCCTCCTGCTTGAAGCAAAACTGCGGGTATGCTGTCCACTCCCGCTGACTTCCCCCTCTTCAGCGATTGTAGTGCTGCCTCCACTTCTTCTCGGAGAATTGGGAAGATTTCTTCTTCTCTGTTCTCAGGACATGCTAGAACTAATGGGTCTCCGTTTGGTGTTTGGTTGTAAAGGTCAGAGCAGTACTCTTTCCATCTATCAAAGACTACTTCTCCTGCAAGGCTATATACCAGACTTGCTTTAGATCGTGGAGACATTGGGCTGTTTTACATTTGTCAGCCGCTTCTTGCTGTTGTTCTTGTTCAGACTGTTCTCTATTTCCTGGCATTGATCTTCTATCCAGTTCTCCTTTGCTGTGCGCATGCCTTTTCGGATGTCATTGCTGATTTTTCGGTAGGCATCAGCTCCATTTGAGGTGTTCTTTTTCATTTTTATTTATCTTCGTGTGTCACACAGGTCCAACAGTTAAGGTGTGACCCACCCTTTCTTCTTTGTGCGGTGCTTGCCAAGGATCTCAGTAGCGGCATCTGTCACACCTGAGTTGAAGGTGGTGGTCATGGTGTTGACATCTATTTCACAGCTCCCAAAATGAGCAGTGGTGCAAATGTCCCTCCAGTTGTAGCTTGGAATATTTCTGCCACCTCCGGGTCTTGCAGTTTGCCCAGGTCGAACTTCATTCTGGTGCACTTTGCTGTGTTTACTCTCTTCAAGTGAAACCCGAAAGACATCATCACGAGATCGTGGTCACTTCCGATGTCTGCTCCTGGAAAAGTGCGTTTCCTGGCAATGTTGAGGTTTGATTTGAAGCACTTCTTGACCATGATGTAGTCAGTCTGATTGTGATGCTCCCAGCTATGATTGTTTCAGGTCCATCGTCTAGATTTTTTGTGGAGACCAAGCATGTATGCCAGTATCAGATTGTTATATCTGGCAAACTCCAAGAGTCTCAGACCTCTGTCATTTGTCTCGTTGTTGCAATGGAGTCCACATGTGTCTCCCCAGTTGTGGTACGCATCTTGGCCAACCTTGGCATACCAGTCGCCTTGCACTATGACTATGTCCTTTTTCGGCACTTGTTCAAGGAAGGTCTGCAGAGGTTCATAGAAATCCCCAACTTCGCTGTCGTCATAGTCTGATGTTGGGGCATCCTATCCTATCCTATCCTGTCCCATAACCCGAAGGTCGTAGGGGCACCACAGATGATCGCTTAACCAGCATACTCCATCTTTCTCTGTCCTCAGCAGCCCTCATGGCTTCGCTCAGTGTCAAACCAGTCCATTCTCGAATGTTGTCCTCCCACCTCTTTTTTGGTCTCCCCCTTCTTCTACCTCCTTGCACTGTGCCTTGCAGAATGGTCTTTGCAAGGCCTGATGATCTGGTGACGTGGCCATACCATCGGAGTTTCCGTTTCTTCACCACTGTGAGCAGGTCATCGTGTTGTCCAATGGCTTGTGTGATGGTCTGTCGGACTTCAACGTTGGTGATGTGTTGGGTATAGGAAATGCACAGAAGTCTTCTGTAGCACCTCATCTCCATGCTTTGTATTCTTCGTTGGAGATCTGCTGTGAGGGTCCATGCTTCGCAAGTTGGGGCATAGACCTGGATGATAGTGATTTTTGAAAGGGACTGCTCTCAGACGGATTGTAATGAATCTACTGGAGACTGGGCGGCAACCCATCATAGTGGCTAGAATGTCTTTGTGGACCAAGAGTCCAACACCGTGTTCGTGCCTGCCAACTCTACCACGGAAATAAAGCTTTGGCCTTTGTCGGTCGTTGTTTCACTTAGGATTTTCCAGCGCAGTTTGCTGATACCTAAAATGTTCTATCGGTAGTGGGCCAGCTGTGGGCCAGTTCTTCTAATTTTCCATCCGCAGCTAGGGTCCTGACAGGTTCCCATGATGATGTTGTCTCCCGTGCGGATCTTGCTAAGTTGTCCATCAGTAAAGCACTTATAACCTCCGTCCTGGTGGCCAACGGAAGGCGCGGCCCATGGTAACCCGGGCGACGACCGATCCGGTATGGAGTGAGTGATTCTTTTCATCATACAAGTCTTGGGCAGGAAAGACCTGGCGGGGCCCAATCCACTCCAGGCTGTTGGACACAGCCCAAAATCCACGAGTACAGTGAGGCTCGACTTGGCCCCGATCACGGGGTCGTTGAATCTATAGTAGCGCGAGGTTCCTCCGTCCTGGCCGGTGACTTCTGTGTAGAAGACTTTCGCCCAGTGATGCTGTGCTGACATCATCCCTGTTAGTCGCCTCTTACGACACGTCGGGAAACGTTGGGTCTATTCTATTCAGCGCCCGAACCCACTTCTGTCAAACGCCATTGGTTTCTAGCCTGCGTACAAGGCAAATTAGCCCAGCCTTAGCACTCGCGGCCACAACGCTCGCGTCATAGATCTAACAGTGGAAGCAGATAAAGCACGCCATGCACGTTAATAGGTTCTCTATATACGCATTTCGCTAAAAGTAATTTAAAAAAAAAAAAGTTTGCGTAGAACACAAATGATAAAGACGTTTCGCCTGAAGAGATGGGACCGGAGTTTATTAATAGGGCTGGACGGTTTTACCGATACGTAACTGTATTCAGGTTCGGGAACGCGACGGTACGGCATACCGGTGCAGTTGTCCAAGGTCCGGTTTACTGGGAAATCTCGACAACACATAACGCGACAGTGGGCGACATCTTCTCCGCCCAAAGTGCGAGCCTAAAGTCCAAACACGTGGATAGGCAGTTGTTCTTGAAGAAGAACTTATAAGAACAGCAGCTTATCCACGTATTTGAGCATGGTACTAGTCGCCAACCCTTCTGTACTCTGAAAGTTCTTAAAGACCTTTCCCGTTGAATGTTTTTGTTTTATTTTGATTTTGTGGTTTAAAGTTTGCTGATGCTCTGAACAGTGATTTATCATAATTTGTTTTGAAGGCGTTCAAGCAATAATAAAGCTTCAGTTTCTATGGAAATGTGGTTCTTTGAAACTGTTTTGAAGTGTATGACAATCTTTCTTTTGCGTCGGTCACTACTGTCAATGCCATATCCCATTTGATTGTAACACTTAAAATCGCGGTATACCGGTACGAAATACCGATATGACCTAAAAATACCGCGGTAATACCGGTACGACTTTGACCCGCGGTACCCAGCTCTATTTATTAATAGCATCTTGGATATAATTCTTTTTAGATACTATTCTGCGTGGATTAGGGGAATGATAGGAATGATTTCTCTCCCCTTCTCTGCTGCCAATTGTTTGCATTTGTGGATTTGCGCCAGATGCAGATAGCTCCCTTGTTTAACTCACCAGTCACTTTCTAAACAGCACCGTACCAGTTAATTTAGAAGCTGCGTGGCATATATGCATTAACATGTAATTAAGCCCACATGTTAGTAACATTCTACACAGTCATGTTCGATTTGTTCAGTTTGACTTAGTGTGCGACAGAGGGGGGTTGGCAGAGCTGACTCAAACCTTGATGGCCTGTGGCACTGGGTTGGGCGCCATCGTATGCCCATGGCTCTCGGATCTGTACGGCCGCAAGAGGATGCTCATCATCAGCGAGATCTTGACCGTCTGCACCTCGTTCATCGCCTCCTACTCGCCACATTACATCGTCTTTGCCATTTGCAAGTTTTTCCTCGGTTTCTTAACTTCGGTGAGTCTATGTGGCTGTTCTCCTTCCAAGTAGGAACAAGATAGGGTCAAGATTGTAATACAATGTGTAAAAGGAAACAACTGGTGTTTGAATATCACTCAATGGATCCCAACCTTTAAAAAGGTTTTAAGCAAAGCAACAGTAATATACATATACTACGCCTCCTCCCAAACGATGCGGTTCCTTCCAAAAAAATAGTATTATTGTTTTTCAGACAAAATAAAGGAAGAAATCGTAAGGATCTATGTTCAAAAGAATATCATAGAATGATTTCAAAGTAAAACCTGCAGTGATTTTAATGATAACAATTTCACTTAATGCCGATTTATAACTCTCTAAGAAATAGGTATTCTGTGTGGCTGCCAGATGATTATGATCATCATCAACCAGATTGTGGGTGTCGGTATCTCGGTTATTGCCTTATGCTCGCCCACTTGAGCTTTTGTGAATAAATACTTCAACTTCGAACGCTCGATGTTGATTCGTCTTCAGGGTGTTGGTCTGTCGTCAGTGACGGCGGTTGTGGAACTGTTCCCTACGTCCTACAGAGCGTATACCAGCGGTCTAATCAGCATATTTTGGTGGGTCACGTGTATCGCCAGCCTCAGCCCCGTGGCCTACGGCATGAGAGACCGGTCCTGGCGAGAGCTGCACATGGCCATTACTGGCTTCAGCTTCCCCGTCATCTTTATGATCTTGTAAGTATTATCATGACAATATATACATGAATTGGACTGTATGCCCAGTTTTAACTATGACGGCTAAGACTTGCAAAGTGTTAACAATAATTTGTTCATCTTCAAAGTTCCTGAAAGCAGTCACTGACAGTTCTACATTATAGGCGATGTCCACAAGCGTGATGATCTTCACAATTTTGTGTATCATTTCCCATAAGACTGCTCTACACCATAATAGTAGCCTACAATGTGGCTCGTTATCCTTTAGTACGTGTGCTTGCGAAGAAATAAAAGTGTAATCTCGTGATCCCGTTAATATAATTCCCCAAAACAGATTTGAAATTTACAATTAACTAAAGTAATTGAAATTCATGGTCTTTCATGATTTTCCTTGTGTGTATGCTTATGTGTAACTTGGCAATAAAACTGTGTTATCTGTTATAAAGTATTGATCTTTGTAATGTTTCGATTACAGTTTTCTGCACGAGCCGGTCCGCTGGCTGATAGCCAAGGGTAAACACGCAGAAGCGGAGAAGGTGATAAAGAAAGCTGCCAAGATGAACAGGAAAAACTACAAAGCCATCATCAAACTATTTCACGGCTTGAAGTCCAGCGATTCCAAATCTTCGATGACTCCAGAGGATTCTCAGAACTATCCCAATCACATTGTCGATGACCATGTCGAAGATTGTGTGGACAGTCATTTTGATCTTCTTCCCGACGTTCATGCCGATGGTAAAAAAGTGCTCATACCACCGGTTAAGAGTGCTGACTACAGTGCTCCAGCGAAAGAAGTGAAAACCTGGAACAGTTCAAGAACAGATATAGGCGCGAAAGCTAGTGATTGCGAAGGAGAATCCAAAACAATAAGCATTCCTAAAATGTTCCGAGAATCTGACGAGAGTTTTTTCTCGAATTCAAATTAGATCAATGCATCAGACTTCGCTGAAGTTGAAAATCAGCATCGCAAAACCCCCAGCAAAGGCAATGATAAAACCACTGAAGAAAACCAAAATGGCGGCATCAAGGTGAGCTTCAATTTGACTGAAACCGTTTCTAACGACGGAGAGATGGAACTTCAGGCTGTGCTGTCTGACGGGAAGGATGAAGCCTCGGTCGTTGAGTCTTCTCTCTCAGCAGTGCCACAAACAGAAGAAGGGGTGAAACAGCAGACAGAGGAAAACGAAAATTTGGGCTTCATAGGTTTGGCGCGCCATCCATTGTTGAGGAGGAACACCATCTTGGTCTTGTACATAATGTAAGCCGATCCCGCTCAGTGTTTTTTGTTACAGGAATACATACTCCCCCTCTCTCTCTCTCTCTCTCTCTCCCTCTCCCTCTCCTGATTCGGCTCTTTGCAGTCCGCTGGACCCTATAAACAATGACTAACTAACTAACAGCTCTCTCTCCGTTTTGTTACAATAATGCATTTATTACAATGATGTGTGTTTTGTAAGGTGTGTGTGTCTTCGCAATACGCTGGAATGTTTTAAACCACACACCTGAAAGATTGTGTTGTGTTGCGATTGTTGTGTCCAGGTTCGTGGATGCTCTGACGTACTGGGCTCTGTACTTGACAACGCACTCCCTGGCAGTGGGCATCTACGTGGGCTTGTTTCTTAACGCCACAGTAGAAGGGTCTTCTGGCATCGTCATGATGTGCATGCTCAACAGGTGAGTCTTCAGCCAGATCACACACACGCCGCGTCGCTCTCCTCCTACCACACGAGGACGAAAGTGCTCTGGTGGTGGATTAGTAGGTGTACATATAAATTAGGAAGGGTTCGGCGGGTCACATTCCCACTTATCTTTTGGCGACGCTGTGCTGCAGTAAGAAAAAGGGACCCGATAGTCTAGTCTACTGCACACAGCGTAGCTGAGATTCGCCGAGTCCCTTTCACAAGTGAGGGAAGGGAGGGGGAGGGGAGGCGAACGTAAGGCTCGGGTAGTCTCGACTACGCAGTGTGATTCAACTGCTTAGATGACAAATATATTGGCATCCCCTTCTATTCCCCCGTTCTTCCAATCTCCAAATGATTAACTGAATTTTTTGACTGTGTGTGTATGTGTTCGTGTGCGTATAAATAATAATAATAATAACAATAACAGGCAATTTATACAGCGCTTTCCAAAATCACCAAGCGCTTTACACAAACAACTGTAAACATAGCATGCGTACATTGGTCAATAACACGCAACCACATACACATCCCAACGCTAAAAATAACAACACTCACTCATGGCGCCTAAGAAAATGCCTCTCTAAAAAGATGCGTCTTCAAGTTCATTTTAAAAGACGCTAGTGAAGGACTGTGACGGACGGACGGAGGTAGCGAGTTCCAGGTCTGAACGGAGAAGAAACTGAAGGCTCGACCACCGTGTCTCACCCTGTGGTATTCTGGTACACGGAACATCCTTTCATCTGCAGACGAGCGGAGAGACCGAGAAGGAACATTTACAGTCAAAAGTTCGAAAAGATAGCTAGGAGCAGTTCCAGAGATGATGTGGTAGCAAAGACATGAGGTTTTATATTTAATTCGTTGTTCAACTGGGAGCCATTGTAGTTAAGTTCTTGGAAGAGATGCGTGCAATGCTGTGATTTCCGTGCTTTGAAGTTGAGTTTAGCTGCAGAGTTTTGGACTTGCTGAAGAGGTCTAAGGACTTTGTGTGCAACCCACAAGGAGTGAATTACAATAATCCAATCTAGACAGAATGCATGCGCTAACTAGTGTTTTTGTTGCTTCTTGTGTGAGATACTGTATGGAGCTTAAGCGTGTAAGTTCAATGTATGCAATCTGACAAGTTTTTGCAATGTGTTGCTGCATGGAGAGATCCTGATTGTATGTGTGTGTGTGTGTGTGTGTGTGTGTGTGGGTGTGTGGGTGTGTGTGTGTGTGTGTGTGTGTGAATGAACAGACCATAACAGAACAGAAAATGTATTGCCATTTCAACCTGTACATGTAGCTTATTTATATGACACAATCATATAGATAATTATTCACAGTAGCTTGTTGAACACTATCTAGCACATAATAAGTAAATAAATATCAAAAATAGTTTCTTATTTGGAAACATTCGTATACAAATTCTGCACAGTTTCTCCACATCTTTTGTATTATAATTACATCAAATATTAATTGGATTTATAATATTGTATGTATTGATTGTTGTCTTTTATCATTATACATCTAGCATTCATTTAGAAAATGTAATTCAGTTTCAAGAATGTTGGGTTTCTTACAGATGTTGTGGTACGTTATCGTATCTACCTCTTTCCATTTCTATTTTGATGTGCGTTTAGTGCAAGTCTTGATAATACCTTTCTGTGCTTGTGATTACATTTTTCGAAAATATATGTTTGCTTTGTGTATGATTTGGTGTCCCGTCGTTAGCGCGCAGGACAAATGCGCGCCGACATTAGCGCGCCGTCAATTGCGCGCACCGACAAATGCGCGCAAAACAAAAGCGCGCCGACAATAGCGCGCAAGGCATACATCAAACAAGGCATATATCAAGATATACAAAGGCAAAAACGAAAAACTTCATTTAATTTGATTTAATTCAGTTTGTAACGTTTAAAGTTTGTTGAGATTTAGTTTACTAATTGATGTTTGGTATGTTTTTCGATTGTCAAATTCCAACATTATGTGTGATTCCGCGCAGATATTCGAGCAATGGTACGTTGCCGTATGTTGGGACCAAAAGCTAGCAGGCGTCGATTAAGTCTGACGTACTTTGATTACTACAGGCTCATAGTCTATGCCAGGGTTAGTCTATGCTGCGCGCTTTCGACGGCGCGCATTTGACGGGCATATTTTGCTGCGCGCTATTGACGGCGCGCAAATGACTGCGCGCTATTGACGGCGCGCATTTGTCCTGCGCGCTTTTGTCGGCGCGCATTTGTCCTGCGCGCTAACGACGGGGTGCCATATGATTTAGTAAACATTTAATACAATTTGAGTTTGTTAGATTCCGCTTTCTTGTTAATCCACAATTTAATAAATAAATCTTTTAGTTTTTGTGTAATAATATACTTTAGACTTTTTATGCTAAAAGTGTTTTGATTCTGCCACACATGAACAAACCCAAATTTAACAGTAGCCTTTGAATAAATGATATCCACTTATTTTCAGATACTGAATTAATCATAGCTTAAGTGTACGCGGTTTTTAATAATGAATTATCTTTATTCAATAATATGTATCCAGTATACCAATGCTTGGGAAAGTTTCATTGTGTTTTTATGTGTTTGTCTGTTTGCAGGTTAGGAAGAAAGAAGACTGTGGCGATATTTCAAGCTGTCGCTGCGATAGGTATGATCGCCAGTGGCGTCTGTTTCTGGTATGCAGGTAACGACATTTTTGTGTGTGTGATGCGTTTTAGGCCTCCAAGAGGCCAAACTGTTTATTGATTTTATGGAATCATGCTAACTACCAGGTTACTGAGTTCCATTCCTTCAAGCGAGTACTACCTCTTTGTCCCTCTTACTAAACTAAGGACGCAATTTTAATTAAAAAGTCAAAAACAACATTGCGAAAACTTCTTATAATAAAGTCCAATTGACGTCAAGAGATTACTAGTTGCTTACAATTTTTTTCGTACATTGTTTGTGTGTATGTGTAATATTTTTCCAAAATTAAATCTAAATTTCGTGTTTGGCTATTCAAAATGTCGACTGTTATATCGGGGAATTGTTTAATAATATCTCCATGAACCCAATAGCAGGACACACCCAAGGCAAGACTGACAACAAGGGAATCAATTCCCTTTCACAGTCTCAAAGGAACAGTCTCTTCCAAGCGTGGTCAGTCCCACCGCTGTAGCTCAATTGATAGAGCGTTCGCCTGGCACACCGATGACCCAGGTTCGAATCCCGTGGTGGGCGATATAAAATGTGGCCATTTTCACTGTCCATTTTAGCTGTATGATTGCCTTGGTGGGTCAGTGTTGATTAAGGTCCCTACCCCTCTTTCCCTGGGATGGTTATCACCGTCTGCCATATCGCCAATGGTGGGTGTAGACGTTAAACCTCAATGTTCATTCAAGCGTGGTCACTCGCACCCCACTCCGCTACAAATTTATGTATACATGAAAGGGATGAATTGATTCTGGAGACAAATACTTTCTTTGCAGATAACCCGATCTTCTCGTCTGCTGGAACGGTAGCTTCCCTTGTCGGCATATTTGGCATAGGAGGGGCTTTCAACATCATGTTTTTGTACGCCCCTGAAATCTTCCCTACAAGTGTAAGGTATGGACCCACAAACATAACACAAGCTCACGGACACACACACAGTTACATATTCATTGCGCGAGATAACAAACACACACACACATACACACACACACATACACACCCACACACAAACACACACACACACGCACATACACACACGCACGCACACGCTCTAATACATCGAAAATATATTCCATTAATAAGATTACAGATGATAATTATACAATACTGTCCATTTATTTTAGCTGAAAATCTTGCGCCCTTTTCATTTGTTGATACGTGATTAAAAAAATCAAGAATGCCTATACTTTTATTTCAGGAACCGAGCGTTGGGACTATCAGTAACCGCCTCCACTGTGGGGGGTATGGTAGCCCCATTTTCCCAGATTCTAGTAAGTAGCATTATTGGTATAATCAAAGGGTTTAAGAATAAGAAATTTGCTGTCTGTCACCTTATTTAAAAAAAACCACCAAGATGGCAAGCCATTTGAAATGTGTTCTAAGACTCACACACACAGCCGAAAATTTTGCATTTTCAAAAGTGTTACTTTTCTTGACGGTGTTGTGTCTCGGTTGTGTCTTAACAAAGCAAAAGGAAAATATGGATCCATTATCTGAACTATCTCCAAGCAACACATTTAAAAAACCGGCTCTGACAAATTTTAGAGACAGCGCAATGGTGAAGCACAATGACTTCGACCTTTGAGAATGTACAAATACGAATGAACTAATACTCTTAGAAGTAGTGAAAGAATCCGCAAAGTAAAAATGATGAATTTTGGTTCAGTTATTCTTCAAATAAGGCAAAAAGTGTGTTTTGAACACAAAAAAAGTGAAATTCGGAGAGAAGGACGGACCGACTGACCATCTGACCAACAGCCGACTCCCACCGAAGGATGGCGCATGATTCTAAGTATTTTTTATTTTCAAACCGCGACAAAATTGCTTCAGGTCTTTCTTGAAGAATAATTATTGAGCAAAACGCGTTTGCCTCCAAAATGACTCAAATGACCTTGACTTTTGCGGTAGAGCAAACATGATGGCACCGGAGGCAAACCACTAAAAGTAATGGTCCTGTGAAGTTTTCTCAAAATCCATTCAGTGGTTCTTGAAATATGGCGTCCAATGAACCGACAGACCGACCGACAGACACATCGACATTTGGCTCATTTTGATTTTTCATAATTCTTTATTCTTCCCCCCCCCCCTCTCTCTCTCTCTATTTCATAGCCGAGTGAGAGCTAGTGTGTCAGTGAAGCTATTACACTTTTCTCCCTATCTCTGTAACCCTTTCCGCACACAGACCGAGCTTAACTTATAAATGTATTAAGATTAGTCACAAGGTGATTACACTAGCCGATCCCCGCAGACAAAGACGAGTGGGTAATAATATTCCATTGTGCAGAGCCCAGTAACAATAGACCCACCGTCACAATACCCAAGGAGTTTGAATATAACTGGAGATGGCGTGACGTCATTTTCTCTACCCCCCCCCCCCCTTTTCCCCCTCCTAATTGCAAAAATTGAGTTTTTCTCTTATCGTCATGCAATTTGTTTGTCAGTTCTCACTTTAAATACACTTTTTTGGTTAGCTTTATTATTAATTTAAAAAAAATTACATTGTATCTTGTACCGCTGTGCAATATACATGTACTACCCCCTCTCACTCTCTCCTCCCACTCCCTTTTCCATCCAACCGTGCGAGAAAAAGAACAAAAATTAGTGTGGGAAGTACTTTAAGAAATCTCACAAGTACATACACCATTACAGAAGAATTAGAAAAATGGGTGTGGAGAACTGATGGGATATCCCAAAAGTACTCCTCAATGCCCCATGAATACTCCCGGGTAGTAGTTCCGGGAGAGCCAGGCTGAATCAGAAGTACTTCTGGGATGAGCCAGAACTACTTCAGGGAGTAAATCTAAGTCATCCCAGAAGTGCTCCCCGGGAATATTTCTGTACCAAGGAGGGGAGGGGGGGGGGAGTAATTCTGGGATGCCCCAAAAGTACTCCCTTCTGCATTCCTTAACAAAACTGTTATGCCTTGCTTGTTTATAAAGTTGTTTTAGGTGTAAAAAAAACCAACAAAAATGCACCTTTTTACAATGGAAGTGCTTCTGAGAAAAGGGGTGGGGAAGGGGGAGGGAGTCAGTCTGAATTTACTCTCCGGGAAGTGCTACTGGGTTGTCCGGATCAGTACTTTTTCCCAAAGATTAAGACTCCAGAGCGCTTGTCGAATTGAGTTAGGTGCTATTTTCGACTAACGGAGGTACGCAGCTTGATTGAGCAGATAAGTGCGCTATATAAAAACAAATTGCATCACTTCATGAATTACTTAAATTTTAAAAAATGTGTTGTTTATAGGCCAAGAACGCCTTATGGGGACCAGGCGCGGTGTTCGGGATTTTGAACGTCCTGGCTGTTCTGTGTCTTCTGGTTTTACCGGAAAGTAGGGGCAAAGAACTCCCGCAGACCACCCGCGACCTTGAGGCTTGGTATGAGGCCAAATCCGACCGTAAACGGAAGAAAACAAAGAACTAAAAGAATGGTGATAGCCTACTGAAAGAACTCAAGATGAACCTCCAGAATAATGAAAATTCGTGATAAAAAATTATTGGATTGGTTGTGACAAATGTGTGTGTGTGCCATTTTCAATGTTATTCTTATCGTGATTGTCGTAATTAATTATTGCTATGCTTTATACTTTGTGTAGGCCTGTATGTAACTTAAACTAAGAGCAGAGATACAATCAAACAGATACACATTGGAGAGGTAGGTCTACATTAATAATATATTAGTGTTGTATTCTAGATGTATAAAATGCTGAGCTGATATGTTCATGGTATTTGATATTAACACATTGGATCACTCTCTCTGTCTCTGTCTCTCTCTCTCTCTCTCTCTGTCTCTCTCTGTCTCTGTCTCTGTCTCTCTCTCTCTCTCTCTCTCTCTCTCTCTCTCTCTCTCTCTCTCCCTCTCTCTCTCTCTCTCTCTCTCTCTCTCTCTCTCTCTCTCTCTCTCTCTCTCTCTCTCTCTGGACGCGGTTTCCGTGTTCCCAAGTGTTTCACTCTACGAATCAAACCTCCAAATCCATTCAACTATTAAACAAACGTTAATATGTGTCTCTCAGAATGAATAGAAGTGTGTTATTGTGTGCATATAGATAGATAGATAGATAGATAGATAGATAGATAGATAGATAGATAGATAGATAGATAGATAGATAGATAGATAGATAGATAGATAGATAGATAGATAGATAGATAGATAGATAGATAGATAGATAGATAGATAGATAGATAGATAGATAGATAGATAGATAGATAGATAGATAGATAGATAGATAGATAGATAGATAGATAGATAGATAGATAGATAGATAGATAGATAGATAGATAGATAGATAGATAGATAGATAGATAGATAGATAGATAGATAGATAGATAGATAGATAGATAGATAGATAGATAGATAGATAGATAGATAGATAGATAGATAGATAGATAGATAGATAGATAGATAGATAGATAGATAGATAGATAGATAGATAGATAGATAGATAGATAGATAGATAGATAGATAGATAGATAGATAGATAGATAGATAGATAGATAGATAGATAGATAGATAGATAGATAGATAGATAGATAGATAGATAGATAGATAGATAGATGTGAGTGTATGTGTGTGTGTATTGGGATTGCCTTAAGTTTGTTCCCTTCCAACTGTTTTTAATTGTGGACTTTGAGCATTTCATTACTTTATTGTTGCCTGTTACTTCGATAGTCTATTAGTCTGTGCATTTCTCAACCTTTTAATGAGTGAATGATTGTAATTGCCTTTTTTAAAAACACATTTATTGCAATTTGTTGTAGTACTGTCAACGAAACATGTTTTAATTTCTCATGTTTGACATAATAAAGTATTCCCCCTTCTCTCTCTCTCTCTCTCTCTCTCTCTCTCTCTCTCTCTCTCTCTCTCTCTCTCTCACACACACACACACACACACACAATGTGTTATCTTCTGTTATTTCACTTTATATGTACATATTATATCGTCGTAATAATTTGTATTTCTAATTAATAGTTTCATTGCTGGAGTTTATGATAATGTGAATGAATTAATTTTTAAAAGAAAAGTGTTATTAATTGATTATGATATTTCCTTACCAACCCTGTCACATTTTTGGTAAAACAAAGGGCACAATAAATCATCGTGTATCTCTCGGTTTCTAACTCTATCTCTGTCTGTCTGTCTGTCTGTCTCTCTATGCATGTCTGTCTGTCTGTCTGTCTCTGTCTGTCTGTCTGTCTCTGTCTCTCTCTGTCTCTCTCTGTCTCTGTCTCTGTCTCTCTCTCTCTCTCTCTCTCTCTCTCTCTCTCTCTCTCTCTCTCTCTCTCTCTCTCTCTCTCTCTCTCTCGGCATTTGTAACGTTCTTGCCAGTAATAGATATCAATGTGACAAAGCGTATAAATCCATTAATTAACTTGTCTCTCAGTGACTGTTATTGCCCCCCCCCCTCTTCTCCACCTCCAACCTCCCACCCCTCTCTATTGTCTGTCCTCAGTCCCGATCCATCATTAAGGCGGAAACACGCCTCCTTCAAAGTGCACGTAAATATTTCTAGGACAACATTCGAGAATGGACCGGTTTGACACTGAGCGAAACAATCAGGGTTGCTGAGGACAGGGAAAGATGGAGTATGCTTTTTAAACGATAATCTGTGGTGCCCCTACGACCTCCGAGTTACGGGATAGGATAGGATAGGATAGGAAATATTTCTATCGCACAAAAGGGGCAGTAAGGTTTTACATTGAAGAAGATTTGTTTTTTTTTAGAAATAGAATAGATACTTGAATTTGAAGTGTTTGGTACAGACGCGGGATCTCGTGGCTTTTGTCTAGTCTGAGATGTTTCCGCTTTTGATTCTTCTTTTGACATCCAAAATGTTCAGTTTTGACGTCATATAAAGAGCATCATGCAAAATATTTATTGAAAAAAAAGAAGATATTTTTATAAGGATTGTTATTTATACTGTAGCCGAGCGGTGTATTTGACTCCCGCCTCTCGACCACGTCCTTGAGAACAAGGCCCAACCCGGAATGTTATTTTATATTATCCCTCGTAAGAGAGACATAAAAATATTTGCCCTGCAAGGCGGTGAAGCGTGTTGATAGTAAACCGGATTGCCGGCTACTAATGCTACGACACTTCGTACAAGCACTGCCACTGACTTGCATAAAATGCCTGCGGACAATGTAGTCCTGCTCACCACCAAAAGCAGAAGACCAATGGTCAGGCTGGGAGAACATACGTCGTGTTGCCTTGTCTTGCATAATCCAATGGCCACACCAAAATATTTTGCACAGCAGAAGCCACCCAAGGATAGTCCAATCAACAAATGGAAGGTAGACAACCTCTCTCCCAAGCCTGCACCAGTCGCCTCCCATTCGCCACAATACATTAAATGAAGATACGGTCACACTCGTAAACTGTTTTAAGTCATGTTTTTATGATGCGCGAATCCTGTGTGATGTTTGTACTTAAGGAACAATATTGGTTTCATTTAATTAGGGATGTACGAAAAAACAGATTTACAAAGATGTGCCATCAGATTCTTAAAGGAGCGACAGAAGTTTTTAAAAACTACTTTGTCTTTAGTATATTCAAGATTAGACTTAGGTGAAGATTTGATTGAAGCATTTAATTACTTGACCGGTCGTATAACCCACTAGCAACTTAACAAAAATATCAAAGCTGGTTAAATGGCGCGGCATTATAAGTTAACATAATTTTAGCTTACAAAAAATTTTTTTTAACTAAACTCGAAATGTTACAAACATATATATATATATGTTTTTAAATAATTGCATGAATACAACAGCGACATTTTGGAATATTAAAGTAGATCTACTAGCTGAGGGCGGTAACCTTGCAAGCAAAATGCACCTAAAATGATTATTTAAAGAGTATATGTGTGTTTTTGTGTGTGATTGTGTATGCGTGTGTCTTATCATTTTGATGAACAAAACGTTAATAAACCAACCAACCAACCAAAGGTTACAGTTTTGAAGTTTTCAAAAATTGGTAGGAACAAAACGGAAACCGTGTGGTCTGATTCTATGCTTCTCATTAAGATATATCATGAAGGGATACATGTCAGCTTTGTATACAATACTGTTCAGTACTGTACTATAGTTCAGATTCAATCTTGCTCTTGCAGTACATCAGCGATTTAAACCGCGAAACTGTGACGATGTCGATTCGTGCAACGTGTAGAGAAAAGAGTGGAGGAGAGGTGTGGAGGGGGAAATAAGGTGGAAGGAGAGGAGGGCTGGTAGGGGAAGGGCAGGTTGGGGGGCGGGGGGGGGGGGGAAGATAAAGGAGGGGGAAAATATTTTAAAAGGGAGACAAACACTGCAGATAAACTTTTCGAATACGGTGAACGGTAGCTTCCCTTGTCAGCATGTTTCACATCGACGTTGCATTCAAAGTCATGTTTCTTTGCGTTCCCTGAAATCTTCCTTACAAACGCTGAAATAAGACACACGAACATTACCACAAGCGCACGGACACACACACTGTGAAACATACATTGATCCTAAGCACGTACGCACACACGCACGCACTCACACACAAAGACAATCTTTCTTTCTCTCTCCCTTACACCCACCCACCCACCCACCCACACACACACACCCACACCCACCCACACACGCACACACACGCACACACACGCACACACACACAAATGCCTCAAATACATGATACATGTATAGATGTATAGAGGAAAGAACATAATTATACATTTTGTAACTAGTGAAATTTTAAGTTCGACTGCAAGCCGCATATGCCAATTCTGAAAATGTCTTGTTTCACTCCCCTCCCCCTCCTAACAGCCAGGCACACATACGCACACACACCCACACACACACATACACACACATACACACACACACACACACACATACAAACACCACTCCACCCCGCCCCCTTCTTTTAAAACTGAAAATGGAAACTATACACGATAATCTTTACTTGTTAATTGGGCTGTGACATTTCTTTATAGGAGCTTTAAAGATAAGCTCTCAAAGCGTCGATATGAATAAACAATGTTTTAATTAAATGTATTTTAAAGTTCCCATTACCGACGAACCTAACGACTTTTTAATAGTTATTGCGGTCGTGACAGACATGTAGATAAAATAGAAAAATAAGCTTTCCAGTTATATAAACCTTTTTGGCAGGAAAATGATAACAACTTTTCCAATGTGAATACATTTGGATGAATACATTTCTTATGTCTTCTGTATTTGGTTTTCATTAGCGGTATACAAGTTTTCATTTAAATTAAAGCCTACACGAAGAGGCACATTTGCTGCAAGCTTGTGGGCTGTGTGGCGCCAAGCACACCACTGTTCCCCCCGCACTGACCCCACGCCTTTTACCTTTCAGATTGTTGAATAAAACATATATGGGAATCTCATTATTATTATTATTATTATTATTATTATTATTATTATTATTATTATTATTATTATTATTATTATTATTATTATTATTTTATTATTATTATTATTTTATTATTATTATTATTATTATTATTATTATTATTATTATTATTATTATTATTATTATTTTATTATTATTATTATTTTTAATCATCATCTTCATCCTCATCATCATCATCCTCATCATCATCATTATCATCATCATCAGCATCATCGTCGTCAGCACCATCATCATTACAGTATAAGTTGCAGTACAATAAGCCCTTACTAATAAACGCACACTTGCTGCCAACTTGCGTACTGTGTTACTCCAGGCACGCTACAGTCAGCCACTCAACAGGTTAAATAATTATATTAGGCAGGTCAAGAGTGATGGTGAAGCAACCACGTCAACTGCCAACATAAAGACTATTGAGTCGAACACTGTTGTGATTACTGTTCAGCCCGAGGACCTCATAAATTATATAATTATTCCCATTACTGCATTAGTATTTCATTCTAAATCAACATAGGCTTACATGTATATCCACTGATATAATTTAATTGTCAGACTGCCCGAATGGGAAAAAAAAAGTTTTAACTAAACAATATAAATAAATAATAACTCGGGAAGTAATAAATGTCACGTGGGGTTTATGGGCTCTGCACAATGGAATTATGGACCCTCACGTTTATTCGGTGGGAACTGCTAGTAAGTCACCCTATGAATTACTTTAATAAATTTATTTGTTCAGCTCGTTCTGTGTTAAGGTTGGGGTACAGAAATAGATAGAAAAATGGTAAGAGATTACTGTCACACTAGCTTTCACACGGCTATGAATCATATGTAGTCCAGCCACTTGATAACAGTTAAAATCACACATTTATTTCTTCTACTCTATACAAGATTCTCTAAGTACTAATCTAACGTAAAAAGTCTCAATCACTGCTAATAGTTCGATCGCTGATAGTCTAGGCAGCTGTTATATCTTCATCGGGCACTTGCTATAATATCTCATGTAGATTTGGACTACTGTGGTCTGTTTTACAGTTTCTGGAGAGTTGGACTACTGTGGTCCTGTTATGATCAGTTTAAGTGCACCTTCGTTTTTGCACTTAACTGCTAGATGGTGCGTGCGAAGTCCTTCTGTGAGGTAGCTTCTGGTCCACCTGTGTCGTTGTGTAGTTGGGTTCCCTTGCCACGCTGTGGGGTCTGACAGGGTGTTTTTCAAGGTAGCTCTTTCCGACTTGTGCGGTAGAGTCTCCTCAACCAACTAGTCGTTTCTGTGGAGTGGGGTGCACAGGATAGCTCGGGATAGCTCGCCTGCTCGTCTGTAATATAAGAGACGAAATTCTGCACAACCCTGAATAATCGGTTGGTGCAGAGCGTCTCACTGAAAGCCAAAGTAGCCCTCAGTGATAGCTCCACATCTCTATACATAAGCGACGAACATTCTGCTACTTCCGGGGTCCACTGGAATCTCACTCTAAATTCCTATACATACATAAATATCAATCGTGTCTAACTATACACATACAGAATTAATAATAATATAAACATTCAGTGGTACAGCCACTGGTCTGCAAACATACATATAAGTTAAACAACAGTGGTTCCGTATGGTATGCAACATGGCGGCGCAACCGGTCGTGTTTCGCCTCGTGTTCGGCTTTCCCACATGGTCACGCAAATTCGGATTAACAATTCACATTTATGCATAGCAAATTCTTCAAACATAATTTCAACAATAATATAAATATATCACGATGAAACAGAAGGGTGTTCATTTACCTGTTTGACAAGTTCAGGCCCGTGATGACTAAATAGAATTCTGAGATTCTAAAGTCCTGCTTCCTGGTCTATGAGTGAAGATAGTTCTCTGCTAGCTAAGGAGATGTTACTTCTTCCTCGTCTCACACACGACTGACCAAAACTGTGTTAGGCTCGGACCCAGTCAAACTGGCTCGACCCGCTTACCTGAGCTCTCATTGGTTAAAAACGATCAGATTCAAAGTTCAAGTGCTGACTCACTGCGCAGCGTGGGTCGGGCTCGCGGTGTGTACTTTACTTGCTGGCTGTGTACTATACTGACTCTCTACTGTTACAAAGACTACACAAGGCTAAATAGTCACTGGGCAGGGTAAAACTAGCCAATTCATGACAATAAACAAATATATATATACATTCTTATTATCAGGGAATGGGTTACGCCTTAGGTTTGTGCGAGGTAAGACTTAGTTATGATCAGTATAATCAAATACCACTTATACTACAGTTACACACACAAAAAAAGCCGTTTACAGTTTTGTTATTACAACGACTGATCCATTCTCTCGAAATTACAGTGTAAAAATATTCTGGTACACAGTATGGTTTACATGATTTGGCAATTAGAGAAAAACAAGATTCGTTGCTCTTAGTAAGCTGTTTCGACTTGAAGATTTTGGTATTGACTATCTGGTTTCGCAATTTTAAATAAATAAATACAATTTAATGAATTTGACGGGGTAGTGTGTTGTTAAGTGTAGTAGTAGCAGTAGTAGTAGCAGTAGTAGTAGTAGTAATAGTAGTAGTAGTAGTAGTAGTGGTAGTAGTAGTAGTAGTAGTAGTAATAGTAGTTGTAGTAGTAGTAGTAGTTGTTGTTGTTGTTGATGTTTCACAGCTGTGCTCTATACAGAAGTCCCCTAAAATATTGCCGCTATCTCCAACTCCCACCCTACTCTCTCCCCCACCCACACACATATCTTTCTTAAATACCTTGTCATTTTAAAACGAAACCGAAAAAATCAAATGTTTACAGTCATAGACTACTATAGTACTAAACGTAAAAGTGAAACAAACCCGTCTTATATTCTCATTCCCATGCATACTTGTTGAATGGTGGAACAACTTTAATCTCAAATTACAAACGTCTCAATCCAGCAAAACGTGGAATCGCACAAACTTTAATCTCAAGTCAAAAACGTCTCGGTCAAGCACAGTGCACAGTAAAGGGAAAAGCAAACTATAAAACCGCAGAGAGATCTTACTGCTAACGTCCTAAGATTATTCCTAAAGACATTACAAGGCAGCATTAGAGCATTAGCAAAAAGGATAGGTGGAGGTGTTTGAGCCAAAGGCTGGGCTATAAACGATAGCGTGAACGGAATGGCAGTAAAGAACTTCTGATTGTGTAGCGATAAACTGTGAGCCGATCACCGCCATGCAGACATTCCTGGACATTTCATTGCGCTCAGTATATAGTTAGTCCACTTTCTATCTAGTTAACAGAAAAGTCGTGCCTTGCTAGCTTTGAAAAGTGGCAATACATCAAAAAACCTAACAATAACAGGTTGCATCCGGATTATCTGCAGCTATGATTTCCAAACAAATGATTACTTGATAATTATGTTATTTTTATGTTGGAAGGCGTACAGATAGCCGCTCTGTGAGCCTGACTGGTTAATTAGGTTAAAAAAGCACGTATTTAGAACCAAATTTCATTCATTCGTCTTCTTCTTCTTCTTCTCTGTCACAATGTACTTAAAGCACTAAATTTCCACAAAGTGGGGATACTACATTATAGACATAAAATCCCGTTGGGATACCGGGATTTTCTGTATAAATACTATCCCCACTTTGTGGAAATTAGGTGCTTTAAATTACTACAGTTTCTGTCATTCTCATTTGTTCTTTATCGCTCGTTTTTTTTAATTTGTTCTATAAGTCTACTGTCTTCTTCGCTAGACCAGTAATCT
>CM072511.1:57793855-57808855 GCA_036898135.1 Oncomelania hupensis | reverse complement strand
ATAAATATGGAAAATGACATTTGTATAATGTTAGAGAATGTGAGACACTAACTGGGCGTTCAGTTTAAACGTGGACTTGTACACTGTGACCCAGGATTAAAGTTAACATTGATTTTAATACAAAGTCCTGGCACTTGATTTATCGTGTATGCCAGCAAAGGTAAATGTTTCCTTTACGACTACCCCTTGGGGTCATGAGCAATCTTGCCACTGTAGATTGTTCTAACCTATAAAGGGAACAGTGAAAGCCCCAGTTGAAAACCTGTCTTGCCTTTGTAGGCATGACAGATTCACTGCGGCAACAGTACCCCCGTTGGAGTGCCGGGGGTTTCAGTATAAATAGTATCCCCACTTTATGGAAATTTAGTGCTTTAAATTCCCACTGTTGCTATCTTCCTCATTTACTCTTTCCCATTCATGCTCTGTCCTATCACTCTGCTATACTATCTTCTTCTTCGCTAGAGCAATGACCTACCTTTTTTCTTGAAAACTCTTCCTGGACAAGACTCCTTGTTTGTGTATGAGGTCTGTTGGATCAGCTTGGGAGTGTTGGACGCTTTCTGCTGGGTGGTCACTATGGCTTCCTATGATGTTAGTATTTAGCAATGTAGGCATTTTATATGTATGTGTTTTGTTGATAATTTATAATGATGTTTGTATTCTATTTTGTTTTTGTAACCGGGGGTTCGCGTAGTTGAGGTAAACCCTCAGCCGTCCCCTGCGTGGGATGTCTTTATTGTAAAGTGACTGGCCGGTGGAGGGCATTCAATTTTCCCACTAGGGTTGTTTCAGCAGATCTTTTATGCGGATCGGGGGTTGTCCGGTCCTGATTTGGCTCGGAAGAGTCCGCTGGACCTAAAGCAACAATAAATCAATCAACCTTTACGACTTTAGCTTGAGCATGGGCCGATAGGAAACGAAATTAACCTTGTTACTGTAAGTTGACCTATTGACGCGTTAATGTTGTGATGGTGCAGCTGTGCCAACATTTGGGAACGAAAACTGTTGTTGGTCTTTCCCTCTCCTTTACCCTCACCCTACCCT
The DNA here is from genome assembly GCA_036898135.1 of Oncomelania hupensis. Classification (NCBI taxonomy): domain Eukaryota; kingdom Metazoa; phylum Mollusca; class Gastropoda; order Littorinimorpha; family Pomatiopsidae; genus Oncomelania; species Oncomelania hupensis. Next base: position 57,807,811 of record CM072511.1, on the reverse strand, counting down.
CTAACCCACACCAAGAAAAAAAGTTGAGCTCCTTGCCTATCCCCCTTCCTTCCACCCCTACAACAACAAGAAATCACAACAAATGCGGACCTATATTAAATAACATTTGAAGAGTTCTGAAAGCATTAAAACGTGTTCATATTCTAAACGCAAAGCAGTGATAGGTCTGAGTGCTAGGAAAATAAAACACACTTATTAGTAAGCCCTTAGTAAACCGAACTGGAAAACTAGATAAACGCATGCACCTCGAAAAAACTTTGATAAGATAAATTGTTGAAGATGTGCTTGAGTTTTAAACTTAAATGTCAAGCGTCGCCTTTTAATCACTTCATCACGAAGACAGGCCGATACTAGAGAAGTCATTCTAACATTGAGTTTTGTTCCTATTTGTTTTGCTCACTATTTTGTTTGCTCACTATTTTGTTTGCTCATTGTTTTCTATACAATACAATACAATACAATACAACTTTATTTATCCACATAGGGCAATTACAAGATTTAGAAGCAGCTAATCTTATTGAAATAAATAAATACATAAAAAAGTTTAAAAAACTGAAATTTAAAAGTTTATGACACGATTTCATATATCCTATCCTATCCTATCCTATCCTATCCTATCCTATCCTATCCTATCCTATCCTATCCCGTAACTTGGAGGTCGAAGGGGCACCACATATGATCGTTTAACCAGCGTACTCCATCTTTCTCTGTCCTCAGCAATCCTCATGGCTAGCTTCGCTCAGTGTCAAGCCAGTCCATTCTCGAATGTTGTCCTCCCACCTCTTTTTCTGTCTTTCTCTTCTTCTACCTCCTTGCACTGTGCCTTGCAGGATGGTCTTTGCAAGGCCTGATGATCTGCGGGTGACGTGGCCATACCATCGGAGTTTCCGTTTCTTCACCACTGTGAGCAGGTCATCGTGTTGCCCAATGGCTTGTGTGATGGTCTGTCGGACTTCGTCGTTGGTTAAGTGCTGGGTATAGGAAATGCCCAGAAGTCTTCTGTAACACCTCATCTCCATGCTTTGTATTCTTCGTTGTAGATCTGCTGTGAGGGTCAATGTTTCGCAAGCATATAGGAAGATCGAAATGACAAGTGAGCGCAGCAGCCTTACCTTTAATTTATTGAAAGGAAATTAATTTTTATTTGTATTTTTCTCAATTATGTTATATACTTCATTTTTTGGGAACGGAAAACCGAGCGGAAATCCTATGAGCCCAGTCATTATGATCTAATCCGCTGTGTGATAATATCCAGCAAAATTGAACAATTGTTCCATTAATTTATAATTAAATTAAAAGAAAAAAGATTTCTCTTATATAGCGCACTTATAAGCTCAGAGAGCTTCTGAATAAGATATTTTATTTCATATATAATATCATTTCTTTCTTTCTTATAGTTTGAATCTAAAGTTTTTAAAACTGGTTTAGAGTCAACACAAAATAATATATTTAAAATGTCAGTATGTAAACTAAAAAAAATATAGCAGTAAGTTCTGCAGTAAATATTGAATGCCCTTTCCCTAAGACATAAGCCTCTTTAAATATTAAAGCATGTATAATATAACCTGCCTCTGTTTCACCTGATTCTAAAACTGAATCATCAGTATAAATTTGTAAGTAAGAATAATATTTTTTTCCGCTTTCATGTTTTCTTAATTCAGAGTAGTCTATATCAAACTTTTATCGTTGACGTTCCAAATTAGGTTCAAGTGTATATGCATTTGTGAAATTATGTTTAAAACTAATTTACAATTTAAATTAAATTCGTTCATGAGCTCATTTGGATATGTTGATATAGTCTGTAAATAATTAATACTGTGTGCTTTTTTTTGGGAAAATGCGCACATGAAAAGGAAACTAGATGGAAGATCAATGCCAGGAAATATAGAACAGTCTGAACAAGAACAACAGCAAGGTCTACCAGACTGTGAAGAGACTTCAAGTGTTAAACAGTCCGGTCTCCAAGATCCAAAGCAAGTCTGGCATATTATGCCTTATCGAAGAACAAGAAGTCTTGGATAGGTGGACAGAGTACTTTTCTGATCTTTACAATCACAAACCAAACGGAGACCCATCAGTTCTAGCATGTCCCCAGAACAGAGAATAAGAAGAAATCCTCCCAAATCTCCGAGAAGAAGTTGAAACAGCAGTGCAATCGCTGAAGAAGGGAAGTCAGCGGGAGTGGACAACATACCCGCAGAATTGCTTCAAGCGGGATGAGAAGCGATGATTGACGCCCTCACCATTATCTGTATCAAGATCTGGCAGAATGAGGAGTGGCCTACACCATGGACCCAGTCGCTTGTCATCACTCTTCCCACAAACGATAACCTTCAGGAGTGTTAAAACTACCGCACCCTGAGCTCATCAGCCATCCCAGCAAGGTCCTCCTGAAAATAATACTCAACAGGTTGAAACCCCCAAGCTGAACAAATCATAGCTGAGAACAAGCAGGATTCCGGACAGTGCGAAGTACCACAGAACAGATATTCAACCTCAGAATAATCTGCAAGAAATACCTACAGCACCAATAAAATCTATATCATATGTTTATAGACTTCAATAAAGCGTTTGACCGAGTCTGGCATGCAGCTCTGTGGGCAACCATGAGAGTGTACAACATCAGCCCTAACATTATTGAAGTCATCAAAAGCCTATATAACAAGGCTACCAGTGCAGTCCTCCACAACAGCGCCATCGGAAACTGGTTCAGAACAACAATCGGTGTGCGTCAGGGATACCTACTCTCTCCAACACTCTTCAACATCTTCCTAGAGCGCATCATGTCAGATGCCCTTGCAGATCACGAAGGCACAGTCAGCATAGGAGGTACAGCAATCTCCAACCTCCGTATTGCGGATGACAATGGTGGATTGGCTGGAGAGGAACAAGAACTTGAACAACTTTTGCAGAGGCTTCACATCATCTCTGGAGTCTTTGAAATGGAAATAAGTGCAGAGAAGATCAAAATAACGACAAACAACACCAATGGCATCATCATGAACATCAAAGTCCAAGGCCAATCCCTAAACCCGGTGCATAGCTTCAAATACTTAGGAGCCATTGTATCAGACAAGGAAGTCCTCGCCAGGATCGCACAAACAACTGCTGCCCGGACAAGGTTGAAGCCCATTTGAAAAGATATGACCATTAGTCAACACTCCAAGGTAAGGCTGCTGTGCTCTCTTGTCATCTCCATCTTCCTATACGCTTGCGAAACATGGACCCTCACAGCCAATCTCCAACGAAGAATACAACGCTTTGAGATGAGATGCTACAGAAGACTTCCGGGCATTTCCTATACCCAGCAAATCACCAACGACGAACTCTGAAAGACCATCACAAAAGCCATTGGACAACACGATGACCTGCTCACAGTGGTGAAGAAACGGAAACTCCGATGGTATAGCCACGTCACCAGAGCGTCAGGCCTTGCAAAGACCATCTGCAAGGCACGGTGCAAGGAGGCAAAAGAAGAGGGAGGCAGAAAAAGAGGTGGGTGGACCACATTCGAGCATGGACTGGCTTGGCACTGAACGAAGCCATGAGGATTGCTGAGGACAGAGAACGACGGAGTACGCTGGTTAAACGATCATCTGTGGTGCCCCAACGATTTTCGAGCTACGGGATAGGATAGGATAGGATAGGATAGGATAGGATAGGCTCTTTTGGGACAATTTAAATCAGATCGTATTTCTAACTCTGTGAAATTGTCAACTGCAGATGCACTCACCCTATATTATATACGGGATTGGAACTTGGGTCAACAGTGTGCCAGGCGAACGATATATCCACCACTGAGCTAAGACTGTAGGACAAGGAGATCAACATTGTGAACTAATGGTGTAACAATACAGCCAATTTCATTGACACCAAAGATCCCTATACTTACAGGCTACACAGTGCCTAGAGTAGCAGTATTGGACAAAGAGTCCTAGTACCTTCTATTGCTTATATAGTGCCTGCACTGACTAGCACTAAAAAGGGGGTAATTTGCTAACTTCCCTTTCAGACACCAAATAAACACACCTGTCCTTAGCGGCATTAACATCAAGTACAGGAGGCGCAGTGATTTGCACGTATGTGACTGACAACACAGGGTTTCCGCAAATCCTCCTTATGCTTTGTGAAGAGACAGAGAGCTGCGTACTCTAGCTTAACCATATAACCATGAAAAAAACTACATCAGAAGGCCTAAGATAGCCTATGCGTGCGCTCTGTGACTTATCTTTAAGAAACAAAAAAGAACAAGCAGGGAGAAAGTTCGAATAAAAATGAAAGTATTCTAATTCTGAAATTGGAGTTTACCTATAGTCTACTTCATTCAAGATTCAAATTCTTTTAGTTGGATTCCAGACTAAAGCCACGCTTTGAGACACACACAAAAAAAAGTCAATTACGGTATTTGATTGCATGGACCCGTCGTTCGGCTACAGGCACACGAAACACAGCAGGAATACGGATCTCCAATAAAATAGTTATACAGAGAGAGTTAAGAGAAAGAGGGAATACTTAGTATTCAAAAAAAGTATACGTTGGCTAAAAAGTAACTTCCTATTAAAAATGGCTTATTAGTTTTGTAATTAGTAATGTATTTGCACGAACTAAGATGTAGTGTCATCCGTATAATGGTGGAATGTTAATGCTGATCTCAGGTTTTATTTCGGTAACGAGGGCAGCCCATAATTGTCCGTCGCCCGAGTTCCCGTTGACACTAAGACAAATACGAAGACGTAAAACTTTTAAGACCAAGTGTCATGTGACGGGCGATTATGAGTACGGGTTGCTCTCGTCTTTACAAAAATGAAATATCGTTGTTGTATTAATTTTTATTCATATTCCGTTTAGATTCATTCGAACGCAATACTAGTAACAAAGTCATGAGCGATTTTCAACAGAGAGGTACTTTTCAAACATCTTCTAGATTCCTACTTTGTTGTATTCTGTCAGTATAATTTTGTATTTCCTTGTTTGTTTTTCTTTGTTTGCTTAATTTAAACTCTATTCACCGAAGTGATTTTAGACTAAGAAATAAAAGGAAGGGTAGAGAAGGATATTTGCTACTGAGATGAGAAAAGGCGAGAACATTTAAACAGAATGTTACAGTAAAATAAAATAAAATGTAATAAAAATCATATATGTATGTATAATTATATTTTACCTATTATACACACACACACATATAGAATGTGTGTGAGTGTGTGTGCGTGCGCGCATGCGTGCGTGGGTATGTGCGCTCATGAATGCGTGTGTGTACATGCACTTGCAGGCTTAGCGTCAGGGTTCTTATTCATAAGCGTGACGTTGCTAGCGTATTTCAGGTGTTGCAAACACGGAAACGAAGAGAAATACATTTACTTCAGGATCCCCAAATGAGAAATCTTAGTTTTCGTCATAGATGGCCAATACCCCTATAGCCTTAGACTAAAATAAATCACTCTATAATTAGCTTGTGCATGGACATTCTTTGATCTGCAGTTAGGTATGTGTAGTGCTCCTTCTTGAACAAAGCCTGCTCGTATGTGAAAACTGGGGTTTCGTCATGGGTTCCAGTACTCCACAAGCTTTGGTATAAAATAAATCACCGTATGATTACTTGTAGGTGCATGAAAATTGGAAACCTTCGATCTGCAGATGTGTCTTCCGCCCTTGTAAGTTCTATGTGGCTGCAAGCATGTACAATGGTCATATCATTGACGCTATGTTAGTTATTCCAAGGTTAGGAGATCACTAGTGGACGATGACTGCGGCCGTTGTCAAACAGGTTGTGAGTTGGTAAAACGGGCTTGAAGAAAGTAGGTATAATAAACTTGTATTTATCTTAGGAGTTAACTTTTTGAGTTATATAATTATCCCATTATTTGGAGTATATAATTACCCCATTATTGGGTTTCGCCGTTGTCCATGCGTGCGTGCATGCCTGCGTGGGTTGCGTATGTAGGTTTCAGGCGTTCGTCCGCCCGTCCGGTCCTTTCAAACTGAACTTTGTGTGTGGGTGTGTGTGAGTGTGTGTGTGTGTGTGTGTGCGTGCGTGCGCGCGCGCATATGTATGCGTTTGTGAATTGAGACAGGTACACCCCTCAAGTATTGGCCTGTCCTAGCCTATCCTATCCTATCCCGTAACTCGAAGGTCGTAGGGGCACCACAGATGATTGTTTAACCAGCGTACTTCATCTTTTTCTGTCCTCAGCAACCCTCATGGCGCTCAGTGTCATGCCAGTCCATTCTCGAATGTTCTCCTCCCACCTCTTTTTCTGTCTCCCTCTTTTTCTACCTCCTTTCACCGTGCCTTGGAGGATAGTCTTTGCAAGGCCTGATGCTCTAGTGATGTGGCCATACCATCGGAGTTTCTGTTTCTTCACCACTGTGAGCAGGTCATCGTGTTGTCCAATGGCTTGTGTGATGGTCTGTCGGACTTCGTTGTTGGTGATGTGCTGGGTATAGGAAATGCCAAGAAGTCTTCTGTAGCACCTTATCTCCATGCTTTGTATTCTTTGTTGTAGATCTGCTGTGAGGGTCCAAGTTTCGCCTGTACTTAATGTATGCCTATTCTTAATTGATTAAATTCACTAATAAAATTTAGGGAGCAATTCACGTTGGAAACGTAGTGATTCATGGCCACCTTTAGCACACGATTAGACAAACTTGCTTCAAGACTATAAGACAACCGTAATCTTTGCTCGATTAATAGTCTTTGTAGTATGTAGCTAAGAATGCAGACCCAGTCAGAGTTCTTTCACTGAAGGAAATTGAAAGGCTAACAATCGGCGCCTCTGGCAGTCCCATGTTGACAGGGCCGCTCTTGATGTGTTGTGATTTATGGCCAGTTCTCTTAAGACTGCACGCTGCTCTCTGTTCAGTTTTTGTTCGACGTGGGTGCGGTTGGTATCAACAGTAATGATTTCATGCTCAAACATTTATTTTGTTGAATATCATCAATGAGCGGCTTTGTGTTGTTCACATGCTTGTTCTCTCTTCATTTTGGTGGTCTATGTCGGAGCTGTGGGGTGTGTGCGATTAGTATCAACAGTAGTGATTTGTATGCTCTACCATTTATTGTGCTGAATATCATCAATGAATGCTTAAGTGTGTTTGGATAATTTTCGTCAGTAATGATTTTATGTTTAACCATTGTGCTGAGCATCAAGGAATAATAGTACAGGTATTTATATAGTGCCTTTTCTTTTCTTTTTAAAAATAATAAATCAACTCAAAGCGCGAGTTTTTACGCATTCATACATACAGTTTAACAGGAATGACTGCATGATTTCAGGTATACTGGTATATAACTGCAATATCATAGCATGCTCATTGCACAACATAATAATAATAATAATAATAATAATAATAATAATAATAATAATAATAATAATAATAATAATAATAATAAAAAATAAATAATAATAATAATAATAATAGTAATAATAATAATAATAATAATAATAATAATAATAATAATAATAATAATAGAGGTAGAAATAGTAGTAGTAGTAGAATAGTAGAAGTAGTAATAGTAGTAGTAGTAGTAAGAAGAAGAAGAAGAGTAGTAGTAGTAGTAGTAGTAAGAAGAAGAAGAAGAAGAAGAAGAAGAAGAAGAAGAAGAAGAAGAAGGAGGAGAAGAAGAGGAGTAATAGTAAAATTAGGCTAATAGTAATAGTACACAATATTAATTAAACTGTCTGAGAACACTTTAGACAGTGAAGTCTTATGAGGTAAACTACATGTACACAAACACTGAAGTTTAAAGTTCAAAGTTCGAAGTAGGAACCAACATTCTCAGTATCAGATGGATCTTTTAATTAACAGCAAGGTTGGCTCAGTTGTCCGTGGCGCAATCTGTGTTCGTGTGTTTGGGGTAACGTAGATTTAAGTTCGATCCTCATTTAAACCAGTGTTGTGGTGGTCGAAATAAGAGTATGTTCTCTCCACAACGATGTTGACGTTTTCTCTCCTAAAACTTGACCTCGCTGGCTTTGACTGTGCCATTTATTCTACTTTAAACTCTCACCTGCATGGTTGGTTGGGATTTATGAACCTTTTTTTTTCTCTCAGTACGCATACCTGTCAAGTCTTATGCATTTGACATAATTCTTACGGAATTTTGGCAATTTTCAAATCTTATGGCATAAGGTGAAGATCTTATGGTTTTTTTTAAAATTGTGGTGAAAAAATAATTTATATTTTATAATATAATATGCTCCCCCGCATCAATGCTGATAAGGACAGGGTCTTCTCCGTGGTCAGGAAGATCCACACTGAGGCCATGCAGGAGCAGTTTGGCCCCTGACACACTGACTAAAAAAGGTAAAGGTAAAGGTAGTCCCATAGCCTTGTGGCCGTAGGGGAGCGTGATGTTGGAGATCACACTTATCTTGGGCCAGCGTAATGAGGGTGATGCCCAACTCTCTCCCTCGCTGCTTTACCTTCCCCACCCTCAAGAGAGTAGGTACTCAATCACAGTTGAGTCAACTGGGGGCGTTGTTATTTGTCGCTTCACGCCTTAGCGGTCACCCATCCAAGTGCTAACCGCACCGGACGGTGCTTCACTTTCGACACAGTAGCGAGTGCTCCAACCACTGCACTATCCGACACCCCCTGACTGCTTTCTGCTAAAGTCAAGCTCAACTCAGATTCTGGTTGTCATGACTTTGCTGTGACTGGCAGCATGATGGAGAAGGATAGATCTTGTACAACAAAGAGCATCAATGAGTTGTATTCATGTGTGCATAAATGTTTTATTTTACATGGATTGGTTTTCCATCTCAAAAATTAAATACTGTAAAGTGCAGTTAGGTATTGAGAAAAGTGTGTTTTTCTGATTTTGAAACAAGACTGATTGGTTCGTTATGCATGGTGTGTGTGTGTATACAGGTGTTTAATTCTTATTCATGTTGAATGTGACAATCCATGCATTTTCACACATTTCTTATGATATTCTGTTCAAACGTATGGTATGGGAAGCAAAATCTTATGGTAAGAGTCCACAAGAGCTTGACAGGTATGAGTACGAATGTTCTGAACTCTCTCTTGTATGATTCATCCAAACATTATAAACTTAACGTTTATTTTATGTGCCTCTCTCTCTCTCTCTCTCTCTCTCTCTCTCTCTCTCTCTCTCTCTCTCTTTCTCTCTCTCTCCCTTTCTGTTGTGCTTACAGGAGGTGGAATCTTTACGATTTGGGACTTTTTGAACCCCTTTTTAAAAAAAAGTAGTCTTCCAAGTTATTCTATTATTCTCTCTCTCTCTCTCTCTCTCTCTCTCTCTCTCTCTTTCTCTCTCTCTCTCTCTTTCTCTCCCTCTCTCTAGCTATTTACGACTTAATTGTGATTTTCATGCCTTCGAGTATCTCCCGTTTGCACTGTCGATTTTATTAAACCTAATGTTCTTAATTTAAGGAATTTTAATGGGTTTGTGTTTTCTTAAAGTATCTTTGGAGACTATACTACAGGGTACAGAGGTTAGAAGGGTGATGAGAGGGGAGGGGGATGGGGAGAAGAAGGAGGAAGCAGAGAGGGTGAGAGTAAGGGAAGTTACTGTTGGGTGTGTGGGTGTTAAGGTGTCATGATCTGTACATGTACCCGAGAATGTTTTGACGACACCCGGGAAATGCCAAAACACTGACGCTTTTTTTTATACCATGCTTTTTTCTTTTTACTTCACGTCAGTATACATTAGGGATTGATTTTTGACGGAGATTCTTTGTGCCAACTTTTACACAGGGGCTTCCTTTGTGATTAAATAAATCCATTCCCTTTTCGTATTCCCAATCTTTTACTGTCACTTTTATGCAGACTGTCTGAGTCTTTGGAGGCCCGGGCTTAATATAGGCTGGGCTTATGCTTCAGCAGGTCCATTAACGCTATGTAACACAGAGAGACATTAAGTTCAAGTGTTTGGGGTACACTGAGCTTTCTAAATGCTTTTCGTTTGTTGAGCTTACTAATAAGGTCTCATGCTGAATATCAGACACCACACGTGGGGGTGTTAGGGGTTTCTGTATAAATAGTATCCCCACTTTTTGCAAATGTGGTGCTTTAGATTCCCAATGTCGCTGTCTTTCTCCTTTGTTCTTTCTCATTCCTGCTCTGTTCTATCAACCTACTATACTATCTTCTTCGCTAGACCAGTCACATACCTTTTTTTTTCTTGAAAACTCTTCCAAACCTCCTCATTTGTTTATGAGGTCTGTTGGGTCAGCTTGGGGATATTGAACGCTTTCTGCCAAATGGTCACTAGGGCTTCCTATCATATTATTTATTTAGCGAAGTAGGCATTTTATATGTATGTGTTTTATTGATATTTAATAATGATGTTTACATTCTATTTTGTTGTTGTAAACTGGGGTTCGATGAATTAGAGTATAGCCTCAGCGTCCCCTGCCTGGTATGCCTTTATTGTAAAGTGACTGGATGGTGGGATGCCTTCAGTGTTACCCCTAGGGTTGTATCAACAGATCTTTTATGCGGATCAGGGGTAAGTCCTCTTTCAATCAAGTTGTGGTCCTAATTTTGTGGTCTTGATTCGGCTCTTTGCAGTCCGCTGGACCCTGTAAACAATGAATAACCAAATAACACGATATTTCGCTCGCTTACCTTTGTGATATTATTATTTGCATGTATGTGCATGCATGTATGTTAAAACGAGACACCACAGCTTTTTTCAAGTTACGCTCTGAAGCGGCGGTACAGAAATGATAAATCGCTGACACTCCGAATGATTTCTGGAGCTAACAGTGCCGGGGTAGGAGGTAAGTGATTTTAGTGGGTGACTAAAAAAGGAATTTGGAGACGTTAAGGTCTTATCAGTCACATCATATTCGTAGTGTTTTCAGTTTCCATGGACGGTGTCAAAGCATGTGTGTTTGGTGGTTTGCTAATCTTATAGGACTACATTACAAACATCGAGATGGTATAGTAAGCTTACTGGTAGCCTGAACAGGCGTTCTTTTCTTTTGTTGAAAGTTTACTGTTGGTAAGTTATTGTGTTTTTAATGTATTACAAGTGTAGGCCCATCTACAAACTCGAGACAATAAACCCTTAATCATTGTAGGTATTTAAGTAGTCTTTCGTTGTCAAAGCATATATTGTTTTTCTGATTGTTATTTTTTAAAACAACACTCGCCGAGATTTCTTATTTTGCGCACCAACTCACCTTGCTTTGCAATCTCTGTTCATTCCATCCATTGTGCTAATTCATTCGTAGATCATTTTTAAGTCTGGAAATGTTTGAGTGAAAACATGGCAATGCTACTTCTAATCTGTTGACTTCCTGTCAAATACTGGAAAAAAAAGAAATTACTTAAATAGCCAAAATACAATACTTGTTTTACATAGTCAAAAATGCAATACTGTTTAATTTATTTATTTTTCTCCATTTAGATCAGATACTGCGATACTATGACAAGCTACAGTGTAAGTTATTGCAGTAGCATTTCTGAATTTTTTGTCCTCGCGAAACCACAGTTTTCATATCATCGACAGTTTTATCAAACTAGAAGTGCCTGAAGGGCCCTGCGTGGTGCTATGTCAAATTGCAATTTTGTTTTTGTTTTATATAGTCAAAATACAATACTGTTTTAGTTAGTTATCTTTCTCCAATTAGTTCAGATATTGTCAAACTATGACAGGCTACAGTGTAAGTTATTGCAGTAGCATTTCTGTATTGTTGGTCCTCGAGAAACCACAGTTTTCTTATCATCGACAGTCTTATCAAACTAGAAGTACCTAAAGGGCCGTCTGTGGTGATTCCAGACAACTGATAAGTTGGTGATTGGAAGTCCGAGTAGTGACTGACCATGCAGTTTCAAAGTGTGTTGACCATCATCATTGTGTTAAGTGACAGTACAACAGCGTACGCGGTGGGTCCACTTATCTTCAAAGACTTACATGTATACGTATATACGTTGTTTGCTATCATGATGACTGTGGTACATTTAGTTTGTTTCTGTGAGACGGGCTGTACTGAAGTTGATTTGTACATTGAGAACAGTAGCGAATGAAATATCAACAATAAAATTAACAGTGGTCACTGTTGTTTGGCCGCTATGCTGACGTGACCGCCATTATACTTACCAGACCGAAACATTGTTCTTTTCACCACACATATTTGACGTTCCAAATTTTAACTTTTACATACAACATACTTGGTCAAGTGTTACTTTTACATACAACATACTTGGTCAAGTGTTACTTTTACAAACAACATACTTGGTCAAGTGTTACTTTTACATACAACATACTTGGTCAAGTGTTACTTTTACAAACAACATACTTGGTCAAGTGTTACTCTTACATACAACATACTTGGTCAAGTGTTACTTTTACAAACAACATACTTAGTCAAGTGTTACTTTTACATACAACATACTTGGTCAAGTGTTACTTTTACATACAACATACTTGGTCAAGTGTTACTTTTACATACAACATACTTGGTCAAGTGTTACTTTTACATACAACATACTTGGTCAAGTGTTACTTTTACAAACAACATACTTGGTCAAGTGTCACTTTTACATATAACATACTTGGTCAAGTGTCACTTTTACATACAACATACTTGGTCAAGTGTTACTTTTACATACAACATACTTGGTCAAGTGTTACTTTTACAAACAACATACTTGGTCAAGTGTCACTTTTACATACAACATACATGGTCAAGTGTCACCTTTACATACAACATACTTGGTCAAGTGTCACTTTTATATACAACATACGTACTTGGTCAAGTAAGCATATACAGACAGGGTAGTTGTGTTCATGAGCCACATTAATAGATCAAGGTATTGTAGCACTCATGCGTAGGTCTAATCTCCATTGATTTTCTGTGTTGATTTCTTTAACAGGTACGTAAGTTCTGACCAAAGGTCGTTGGGAGCAACCAACGACCTTTGAGTTACGGGATAAGATAGGATAGGATAGGATAGGAAGTTCTGACCACTGTTGAAACGCTATACCCATTACTGTTATATAACTTTGTCCTTTCACTTTGTCGCTTTAACATACAAAAATAGTTGCGGCATATATGTGTTGTCAATTGTGACCATGGGCGAGTATATTTAGGCTGACGGCTTAATCAAGGCACCTATTATCGTTCTGTCTATATTGTGGGTGTGCGTGTGAGTGTGCGTGCGTGTTTGTTTGTGTGAGTGTTGATTTTTGTGTTCATTTCTTAACAGGTATGTACAGCTGTCTAATAATCTGAAACGCTTTGCCCGTTTCCATGTTTAATATGATTGAGCTGTCACTTTGTCGCTTTTACAGTATACAACAATACCTACTGAATACATGTGTGGCCAGTTGTGACAATTATATAGCAGAAGTGACGTTTAGGCTGACGGATTTGCCAAGGTAACATTCTGTCTATATTTTGTGTTTGTTTGTTGATTCTCTGTGAATTTCTTAACAGGTATGCAAACCTGTGTAATAATCCGAAACGCTTTTCCCCGTTAACATTCCAACAGTGTTGGAGCTGTCACCTTAATCGCTTTTGCACTCTACAGCAATACTTGCTGTATAGATCTACATGTGTAGTCAATTGTGATCATAGTCTGGCGATTTACCCAAGGTACCACAACATTCTGCCTGTATTTTGTGTGTGTTGATTTCCTAGCAGCATGTGGGAAATGTAATAAACGGGAAAGTATTTACCAACTCCCATTGTAACAGTGTTGGAACTGTCGTTTTACGCTTTGCTAAACAGTTTTTTTATTTATTTAATAATTAACATATAACGCTTTTCCAGCTCAAGAGCTGCTCAAGGCGCTGTTCGATACAGGATCAAGCCACCATAGACGCCCCTACCAAACCGGTACCCATTGATACTGTGTTTGTCTTTTCGCTTTGTCGCCTTTACATACAACAATACTTAGGTCAAGTAAGGAGTGTTTGTTATACATTACGTGTGTCGCTAGTTGTGGCCGTAGGTGATGTTTATTATATTATAAGTTGGT
>CM072511.1:57731355-57791355 GCA_036898135.1 Oncomelania hupensis | reverse complement strand
CAATTAGTCCGTCAGTCGCTCCTTGACCTTTTCAAATCCTTGTTGCCCCTGCTTCTTGGCTGGCAAAGGTGGAAAGTTATATTAGAATAAATGTACTCACAGTCGAGCTATGAACACCCCGACTACCACTACACTTTACGTCATCTCGACGATTTTTCAAGAACTTCGCTTGCACAGCACTGGTCCACTGGTCGCGCCTTCAGCTGCAGACCTCAGTCCCTCCCGGACTCGAAACTCTGTAGAATATCAGCATTCTTACAGTAACCAATCATTACAATAAATAATTTCACACTTTGAGCACTGTTAGAAAAACCGAAGTCAACATTTTGTTTACATTCAGATCTATCTCTGGTGTTTTTGTTGGCTTCTATTTTTTTATCATATACAGAAAATACTAAATGGTATACATCATAATGCTTCAATATGGTTATATTAAGTTAGCTTACAAATAAAAGGCATAACACAAATTCTGAAACAACATTCAAGCATAGCCCTGTGAACAAACTGAATAGATCTAGAACCTTTCCTTTTCACTAGGTTAGCTAGTTACAAATAAAAATCATAACACAATTAGTTTCCCGAAACAACATTCAAACATATACGTATGAACAAAAATGACTAGATCTAAAACCTTTTCCTCTTCATAAAAATACGTGTTAAAAATATCTATTTACCCGTTCTCTTCCAACGGAGATTATACCTGCATTTTTCCTAATGCTTCATAACGGACGATAGATAGCGACTGCGTCATGTGACAAACTCATTCTAAATACTGCGCAATCACAGGCGCATCAATCTAAGTACTGCGCAATCATAGGCGCATCAACATATATATTTATACACACAAAATGTTTTGTAACGGGCGCGCGTTAGACAATTTGCGATCCGTTACATATTTATTGTACATTCTTGTCTGAACATTGAAAAATTAAATTTCAGTTTCAGTTTACACCCTTAACTACATTACATTACATTACATTATTATTGCTTTAGGTCCAGCGGACTCTTCCGAGCCAAATCAAGACCGGACAACCCCCGATCCGCATAAAAGATCTGCTGAAACAACCCTAGTGGTAAAACCGAAAGCTCTCCACCAGCCAGTCACTTTACAATAAAGACATCCCACGCAGGGGACGGCTGAGGCTTCACCCCAACTTATCAAACCCCCGTTTACAAAAACAAAATAGAATACAAACATCATTATAAATTATGAACAAAACACATACATATAAAATGCCTACATTGCTAAATAATAATATCATAGGAAGCCCTAGTGACCACCTGGCAGAAAGCGTCCAATATTCCCAAGCTGATCCAACAGACCTCATACACAAACACGGAGTCTTGTCCCGGAAGAGTTTTCAAGAAAAAAGGTAGGAGACTAGTCTAGCAAAGAAGACGATAGTATAGCAGATTGATAGAAGAGAGCAGGAATGAGAAAGAGCAAATGAGAAAGACAGCGACAGTGGGAATTTAAAGCACTAAATTTCCAGAAAGTGGGGATACTATTTATACTGAAACCCCCAGCACCCCAACGGGGGTACCCTCAACTGAGTACGATATGAATATTTGTGTATGGTTTAGTTTTCAGAAGAATCAACATTTTATTGTATAGTAATGCTTTTGCGTTTGATTTCAGACGAAGAACCGGTCAAGTAAAGCGAAAACAGAAGTGACTTCAGAATGACCAGAAAAAGTGGATGATATCCAGTATTAGTATTTCTGGCGACAGCGTGGAAATTAGTGTTTCTAGTGACAGCTCCATCATATCAGTAAACATCTTTAAGGGAAGACATTGACTGTTGACAAAGATAATTCGTAGCAAATATCTATGAATTAACTTGGGTGACCACACTAGCTACAGACCATCAAGAGTATAATCACAAGATTTGTAAGTGATGTGGTTTGTGTGTAGTGATGTAGTCTACAGGTGTTGTTGATGAAACACCGGAACAGTATTTGGCCGCAAGCAATAACTTTAAGTGGAACAATAAATAACAAACTTCAGCACACGGACTAACGAAACACTTTTAATTACATCGACACATTACCATCAGAATACTGGATTTTAATGTGTATACTCTGTGCCCCATAGCAGTTATTTGAACAGTAGCTCTTCTGTATTTTAATATAAGAAGATGTGACAGAGGGCTGAAAGCCTAAAGGAGATAAAACCAACCAGATTAAAAGGCTCTACAAACAAAACACCAACAACGACAGCAACGGCAACAGCAGCAGAAGCAGAATTAGCTGCAGCAGCAAGTGACTTGTTAAAGTGTGTGCATCCTGACCTACTGCACAGGGTCAGTGTTTACTTCATTGTGTGCCCTCATTGCTGGAAGGATTATACGTGGCCATGGGGGATGCTCAAGTGATAATCGCAGGAACCTCTGCCGGATCAGCCAAGACACGGACTTTGAAGAAACGATTCAGCGCTCCGGCATTCATGATGCCTTCTTCCGCTTCAGGTGAGTGTTTTTTTCCCCTTATGTTGTAATGTTACTCCCATTGCAGTCTTTAATTTACTTTGCCTTCGTGAGATTTTATCTCTGTTAATCGGAATTCCAAAAGAGGCCAGCAGTAAGTTTATCACTTTTGATTTATAGGTCCTATTACATCTGGTAATATAGTGAATAGTAATGAAAGGGGGGAGGGGGAGAGTGGGAAGGGGAAAGAGAGGGTCTGTTGTTTAGAATAACTATTATACGCACCGTCTGTTCTGCAAGTTCCTGGCGACTGAATGTCTGTAGGTGGAGTGCTGCCATTAATACAGTCTGAGGATCAGAACCGCGTACTTTTTCAGTAATCGCCTATTTTCAAACTTTGCTGTCATGGATCCGTGTTGTTAGTTGCCCTTGTTGAAAAGATCGGGTAAACTTCAAAAGTTAGATATATATTCAATTCGATCTCAGATTCCAATCTATTTGCCATTTTGATCCCATCCCTCTTCCGTAGATTAAAATGGTTTAAAGTGCTTCTGAGGTCCAGATCAAAATTGCAAAACAACTTAGATCCCTACAATAAGTCTGATTCACGCTAAGAGAAGTCAATATTTGTTTGCTAATCATGCATACATACATACATGTTGGTGTGTCTCGTATTTGTGAAATTTGAATTTAGACGTCGCGATTGAGCACGCTGAAGATCGACTGCTAGAAGCATTACGCGGCTTATCTCCTCCATTAGAAGTACTTACATTCATATTTAAAGGCTTTCACATCAATAATGTGGCTTTATAAACTCATCTATGATCATATATAAAAGTTTCAAAAAATGACTGCAGACACACTTTAAGGCGGAGCAAGCTATAGTGTGCATTTAACTGTGTTTAAGTTTTCTTGTCCTATCCTTTACCTTGTTTGTTAAAGTCCTGATATGAAAAATATAGTCCGCTCAGTGAAAATTTAATGTGAAATTGTATTTTAAAAGCATGTGTCTATCTCTCGTTACCATCATTTACTAAAATATTAGTATCACCGTAAAGAAAGAACTTGGTGGTCCATGTTGTGAAAGGGTCATAACTGCCCCTGGAATATGAAATACAATCTGACGAATCTGTATTATATTTTATCTCCGAGTCAAGAATACGGTGTGTCTTGGGCAAGAAAGAACTGGCAGGGTCCAATCCTCTCCAGGCTGTTGGCCACAGCCGATATCCACAAATACAGTGTGGCACGTGGTTGTTGAACCTGTAGTAACGTGAGGTTCCTCTGTCCTGGCCGGTGACTTCTGTTTAGAAGACTTTCGCCCAGTGATGCCGTGCTGACATCACCCCTGTTAGCAGCCCCCTCTTACGACACGCCGGAAAACGTTGGGTCTATTCTAATCAGTGCCCGATCCCACAGGGCCACATCACCAGATCATCAGGCCTTGCAAAGACCATCCTGCAAAGCACAGTGCAAGGAGGCAGAAGAAGGGGGAGACAGAATAAGAGGTGGGAGGACAACAATCGAGAATGGACTGGCTTGGCACTGAGCGAAGCCATGAGGGTTGCTGAGGACGGAAAGATGGAGTACGCTGGTTAAACTATCATCTGTGATGCCCCAAAGACGTTCGAGTTATGGGATAGAATAGGATAGGATGGGATAGGATAGGAGTCAAAAAAAGTTTTATTTTATGGTGGTTACTGTTAGCCTTGACTTGAGAATTCAGACCCGTATTGTAAATGTCTACTGTCCCTACACACAGCGTAGCTGAGACTCGCCAAGTACCTTCGCCCCGTGAGAACTCTGCAACCGTGAGCCTCGGGAGTCTCAGCTAACAGTTCACTAATCAGCCGTGTGCCGTGCCTTAAGAATAGAGGGTCGTAATCTCCTGCCTATTACAATGCTGGTTTTGTGTGTGTGTGTGTGTGTGTGTGTGTGTGTGTGGGTGTAGGTGTGTGTGGGTGTGTGTGTGTGTGTGTGTGTGTGTGTGCACAATGCACTGTACGAAAAGCACACAGAGCTACGATCTTTTCTCATTGGAAGTCTATGGACTGAAAACCTTCCACAAAAATGCAAACAGAGCTAGGCTACTGTCCTTTTTTCTATTAGCAATAAATCGGTGTAATCACCTTACGGTACTGGAATAAACCTCCATAGAAATTGCAGAACCAATAATCGGTTTACCCGTAAAGCTTACAGGAATCGTGCTATTGATCGCAAATGAAGGTGAATGAATTAAAGTCTTACATGCCGCTATTATTAATAATAATTAGGTCTTCTAATGAAGAGTTTGTTAGACTATTTTGTACAAAATTGGGTATTAATAGCTGTTTCAGAGATGGTTCTTGAACGTTTTATGATCTTCTTTAATATTAGCATGCCAGTAATTACGATGATGAAAGTGTATGAGTTTGTGATGTTAAGGTGTAAAATGTTAGTAATAACTCCGTAACACGTTAAAAAGGCTTGTTTGTAATATTAAAATACGTAATACTTAATAAATTGAAGAAGAAGAAGAAGAAGGAGGAGGAAGACAAGGAAGAGGAGAAAAAAATTAAAATAAGAAAACATAAAATAATTTTAGGACGATTGTAAAGAGCTTGCTAAGTTTTTAAGAAACTTATATAATAGTAACATTTTACGATTTTGCTGTTGGATGTATGTGCCAATAATAAAATAATTGAAATAAGCTTTTTTTTACTACATATACACTGCACACTGCTCATGTCACCTTAAACGTGCATAACTGCAATGCCTTCTGCTTTCATGCGGTTCATTGTAGGCTTACCCTTTAACATTGTTGCTATCTAGCCGTGATACAAAAAACACCGATGCTTTTATTATTAATGCACTGCCAACCACTGAACCGGAACTTTACTCCTTAGCTAACTTAAACAAGACAAGACCCAGGCAACGAATGCAGGTCATAGAATGGATTTGCCTCATCAAATGTATGACTGCCGTCTTCTCTTCTTTTATAACGTTTTGTTAAGTTTATAGTTTTCTGTTTGCAATCCTCGGTAATCGTGAAAAGAAATTTTCCTTTGGATGTTGTTACTGTTACTGGCGCTTGACAACCTTATCTTTCTTTCAAGGTATCGGTTTGTACTGTCTGGATTCATAGTAATCTTCCAAATGCATAATCATGTTTTGTAAATAAATAAATAAATAAATAAATAAATAAATAAATTAATGTAATCGGTTATTTTGTGCAAGCTTAGGCCTACTAGGTCTACTAGAAAACAACTTATTTCTTTGCTAACAGAAGTATTATTACTCAAACAATATAATTATGAGGACGGCAGCTCTTTTCTATATTTTGAGCTTTATTCGTTGAGATTCTTTCCCAACTCTCTATATTTGGCAAAACGGCCCGTCCACCAACACCCTGTCTCCCACTCTCCTTGGGCCAAGTCGAGCAGTAATAAAATCTTGAATTTTGAACCTGTTGTGAGGAATACCACAGTTTGGACTGGCGTTAGCTGCATTATTTATGCCGAGCTCACCAGTAGACCTTCGCACACCGGAGGATTGATTTCACATTGATTTCACGCCGGGTGCCAACAGTTTGTTGCACGTTCTACGCAACTAGGTTCTGATTACCTGATAGCTGTAGCTAGCTCAGCCAAAAACGTAGAATAAGGGCCTAAGCACTGATTAAGTTTAGGGTGTTGATTGCAATTACTGTACTGTTGTGCTAACTTAAGCTGCTACAATGCCCGTGGTTTAAAACACGATTGTACGTATTCTGGCCTGAAGAAGAAGGACTTTACTCTTCATGTAGTTCATTAAACGAGAACTACACTATTATGGATATTCTTTTTGAATGAATGAATAAATGAATGACTTGTAAAGCGCCAAAGAGCATTATAGCAGCAAATGAATCAACGTTCTGATTGGGACTGCTCAACCCAAGAGGAAGAAGAACACGATCGCTGTGCTAAAGGGAGGGATGGTGGAATTGGTTGGGTGTTTCCAGGACAATCTTTTAGGATCGGGCGTACCTGAATGAAACACACGTATAACAAGACATACACTGTACAATACACATGAAATATAAGCAGAAACGTGAACACACCATGGAAGTTAATCGCAAGACTTAATTAATGAGTTTAAAGATATACGATATTCGATAGATATAATATTACTTACAATCAATTTGTCAATAGATATTATTTCCAGCATAGTAATGTTAAAGGTTAGCTAATCAACAAACTTTGGCAGGATCGTGGTATTAGGGAGCTCTTTACTGTATTAATATATAAACTATTAGTTCAAGCAACTGCGCCACCTGCCTGAAACGATAAGCCTCATTTAAACATACGATGGGAGGATTACTCTTCATATAGCCTGTTGCGATACACTTGAAGCAAACATCAGGGCGGACAAAAGCACAAGACTTCAATCAATGCTACCCAAATAATAAATAATGTATTTAAAAATATTACTGGCGGACGACAGCACACAAAAACACTACCATTGTTATAAATGCAAGAGAGAAGCAAATTAAAAATAAAATAATAAAATACAAAAACATAACCACAAACAAACAACCAACCACCGCCACCACCACAACAACAAAATAAACCGAATAAAACAATACTGACAAACACAAACCACTGAGAAGTTATCAGACATTGTTTAAATGTTGTGTTTACCACAATAATAATACATTGTTCGAGCTTAGTGCTGTACGTACTCCAATGTTTGTCATAACTTCTTTCCGAAAAGCTTTGGATGAAGGTATAGATCGACATTCGCGATAGCACATAATTATGAAAATACTGAATTGCCCCGAGGACATTTTTTTTCTCCATTGGATTGTGCTACTGAATGTTAAAAACATTGGATTGGATTGCAATGGATTGAATTGAAACCAGTCTTTGACAGCTAGTTGTTTTAAAAAAAATATAACCCCAGCTTTCAGCGACAGTTTTTTTTTCCTATTTAGGATTGCTTTAATCGCATATGCATTTTAATCTTCTCAGGATATACAGGATATTACTTATATCAGTATGCTAAACAAGGGCAAGTGCAGTAATTTATTTATTTATTTAATCAATTTTATGTAGCGCTTTTCCAGCTTAAGAGTTGCTCAAGGCGCTGGCCGATACAGGATCTAGCTCAAGCCGCCCGAGACACCCACTTGCAGCCTTTGGGCTAGAGACTAGACCTCGGTTTATACTCTCATCCGAAAGAGTAGGAACGCAGTGTCTCAGGATATTTTTTAAAATTGTGTTATTACTTCTACAATACAATACAATACAATACAATACAATACAATACAATACAATACAACACTCAGAGGAGGAACTGATGCAAGCTTAGTTCGAAAAAGTCTTGTCTGAATTGTCAGAATGCTTGATATGTCTGCCCACCGCCGTAGCTCAATTGGTAGAGCGTTCGCCTGGTACACCGATGACCCAGGTTCGAATCCCGTGGTGGGCGATATAAAATGTGGCCATTTTTACTGTCCATTTTAGCAGTATGATTGCTTTGGTGGTTCAGTGTTGATTCAGGTCCCTACCCCTTTTTCCCTGGGATGGTTATCCCGTCTGCCATATCGCCAATGGTGGGTGTAGACGTTAAACCTCAATGTTGTTCTTCTTCTTCTTGATATGTTTTTCCTGTGCTTAAAACGTAAAGAGCTAATCTTTTAATATGTGAATGTGGCAAGATTATCAGCGGGTCCCTTTGTATGCGCCTGTTTCGGACCTGGTGTGGTCTCTTGTATTTAATCGAAGCAATGATCCAATAAGTATACTTTGCGAAATGCAGATCTATGATTAGATAGATAGACCCATTCCACAGGCGCTCGTATCTGGATACAAAAGCGTCTTCTCTAAAGAACGCGTCCTTCTCAGTACTTTTATATCAATAATAATAAAAGTCCTTGCTTTAGTGTGACCGCTCCTGATCGGTGCAATAAATCTGACCTACTATGGCACTACGTCTTCCTGCTGCTATTTATCAATTTTTTTTTCTCCCTTTCACTCCTATCATACGTGTGACTTGGTGTAACCTCTCTTTATTGCACTAGTACTAACTAATCCTAAGAGATGCCGATGGCACGACTCTTTCTAGTAGTCGTTTGTTTGAGTGAAATTAAGTGTGTTCTCTCTCTCTCTCTCTCTCTCTCTCTCTCTCTCTCTCTCTCTCTCTCTCTCTCTCTCTCTCTCTCTCTTTTTTTTTTTTCTTTCTCTCTCTCTCTCTCTCTCTCTCTCTCTCTCTCTCTGACCGTCGTCCAGTAATGGCGTAACCTTATTTTTCCATTTTATGGATTGAAAAAAAAAAGTTGATCGCCTTGTCAGAAAAAAGGACACTATTGGGAATAGGGCAGTGAAAGGGGATGGGTGGGTTTAGAAGGAGTAAGGGGTAGGGAGATTTACTACTACTAATAATAATACTGGATGCTATCTACGCGCCTTTCCCCAAATCAATCAGGCTCAAAGCGCGGCGATCTGTACCAACATACACGCTCACCCGTCTCATCCATCCTCACACACACACAACAAATACACATCCATCACTCACACAAGTGGTGTAAAGGCAGGGAGATCGCTATTGGAAGACGGAAAGAAAATCGAATTTTTATTTTTAAAATTTTATATTGACTACGTCCAGTACCATTATTGAAGGGAGGGAGGAAACCGGAGTGCCCGGAGAAAACCCTCGGTGACCTCAATAGTCTCGTACCTAAGTCACATACGTTCGCCCCTTGCGGGAATGGAACCCTCGACCTTCGGCATAGGAAACCGGTGACTTATCCACTGCGCCACGAGGCCACCCCATTTGGGAGGGGTAGAGGAGGGAGAGGGCTGGGGAGAGATACCTTACAATTATATTTATTATTATTTCTTGAATCGTCCTTTTTATAGCGAGCTTTACCAGCTCATGAGGTGCTCAAGGCGCTGTCAGAGAACTGTGAGATGATCAAAGCATCAGATACGTACGCCATCTTTGACAACCTTTGCATGACCCTGGCAGCCCGAACCTGTTGTGACCTCTCTTGATGGAAGCAATTATCCCAAGCTGACAGTTGATAGTCTGCTGGCGGTCGGCTAGCAAACAAGAAAATTGCAACGATACTCACTCATAGTATCAGAGCATGCTTTAGCGTGTAACCTATAGACGGAGTTCTACTCACAAGGGTATTGTACAAGTTGGGTGCCTGTAGCGGATCCTCTAGAGTAAAGCGCTAAATCATGTTTTCGGCCAACGCCTTGAGCAGCTGTTTTAGAGATGGTAAGCCGCTATAGTTTAAGAATAATTCAGTTCATTTGAGATGATGATGATGATGAGGAGGAGGATGAGGATGAGGAGTGATGATGATGATGATGTCCATTTATCCGTTGTCGAATGCTCGTTGCGCGATAAAGAGAAATAAGCAATAACAAAACACGACAGGAAAGATCAAGTTCGGTGTGGGAGTTGGGGGTGCTGGAGGGGAGGGAAGGGGAGGAGATGGAGGTGTACAGTAGAATTGAGAGAGTTACTTGGTTCACTCAGTTACTTCAATGTAAACAAGTAAGTCTTCAGGTTTCTCCTGAACGACTCGACACAGTCTGCCCTTTTGACAGTCTCAGGTAGCGCATTCCATAACTTGGGGACTGCATTCAGTAGGGATCGGGCATCAGATCTCTTTGTGTTTGTCTCTTCAGAGGATGGCAGGCGAAAATGGGACTGGGAAGAAGAGTGAAGATGACGAGGGGGCTCATACATAGGAACCAACTCAGACAGGTATCCTGGAGCAGCCTCGTGCACACAGGCGAAAGCAATTGACAGGATCTTATGGTCTTTTTTGTTTTGTGTAGTGATTTTTATGGTGATTTGTTTTACATGGAGCCAGTGCAGAGAGTCAAGTTCGGGTGTAATGTGGTCTGTAGGCTTTGCGCGTGTAACTATCCTGGCAACCTTTATTATTTTTTTTTTTTTTTAGTTTGTCCAACAGAATTGTAGGGAGGCACCTACAATTGCTGTTACAATAGTTCACTCTGGCCATGACAGTTGCTAGGCCGACTGCATTTGCAGCTGCATAGGTCAAATTGGACGCAATGTTCAGAGAATCCTAAGCTGAAAAAAACATTTTCTAACTACTTCTTTTATGTTCTTGGACATTGTCAACTCAGCGTAAAGAATGAGACCAAAACCTCGGACTGAGTCACTGAAGGAAATAGTAGCCTCCCCTACCTGGACGCTGTTGGTGTCAATCTTTTGACGGTTCTTCTCAGAGCATAACAGCAACGCCTCTGTTTTGTCATCATTTAATTTTAGACGATTTTGTACCATCCAAGATTTTACAGTTGCTCTCCAAGATTCCAGTCTTTTAATGGCCTCTTTTGTAACCACGGGATCAGGTAAGAAACCTTTTTGCCAACTATGTGTCGTCTGCAAACGACTAACGATCAATATTGTACTGCCCTTTTACTCGACATAACTGTGAAGACTAGATAGAGAAGATCCCTGTGGGACACCACAAGTTAGTGCTGCTGCACTTGAAGAAGAGGAGCCAACAATAACTATCTGAGAACGGTCATTCAGGTAGAATGAAAACCACTGAAGAGCAGTTCCATCGATGCCGGTATCTAACCACAATCTCTGTAGTAACAGTTTGTGATTAATAGTGTCAAACGCTGAATTGAGGTCAAGCACAACCAGGAGAACTAAGTTCCATGAATTTAAACTCAGTAAAATGTTACTTACAACATGCAAAAGTGCAGTCTGTGTGCTGAAACCTGGCCTATAGTCAGATTTAAATTTATCAAGACAGTCATGCACATTGAGATGCTGTAGTAGCTGTTAATCGAATACTCTTTCAAACAGCTTAGACAGGCAAGGAAGGTTAAACACGGGTCTAAAATGTTTGCAATCTGTAGGGCCAAGTCCAGATTTCTTCAGCAGAGGTTTCACAACAGCTGACTTAAAACAGTGAGGGACACAGAGTGTTGATGATCTTGATTAAAACTGCATAAGCACACCAAGAAACTGAATAACAAGTCTTGTTGGGGCAGAGTCAACTTCACAAGAAGTCTTGTTAGATTTGGCTATCAGCTTTTTTTAGTTTATTTTTCACCTCGGTGCACCAAAACCTTGCAAGTGAAGAACCCGCAAAGGACACTGAATCTTTGATGTTAGAATCGGGTATACCACAGGAAGCATTGTCTAAATTCACACCGATATCACTGATTTTGTCAACAAAATATGTAGACAATGTATCTGCAGCAGATTGTTCAATAATATGAGGCAGTACTGGACAAGGCTTTTTTTTCCAAGTAAATTATTAATGATAGTATAAGTCTTTCTATAATCACCAGCTGTGGTAGCAATCTGATCTTGTATGTAGGCAGACTTGCATTTCTGTACAGTCTAAGTATAATTATTTCTAGCTTTCTTAAATAATTGTCTGTTAATCTCTAGTTTAGACTTTCTAGGACGGCCTACTTTCGCGCCAAAACCGAGAGTTACCAGTATCACGAGATAATTGAAATGAACACTTGTTCAGTTCAATTTATAGAGATACCGGTAATACACAGTGCTAATTAATAATCATCAGTATCTGCAAATCCTTCCTAGCGCCAAAACCTGATAATTACAAATATCATGAGATACATGTAATTACAAATATCATAATTACAAATATCATGAGATAATTACAAATATCATGAGATAATTACAAATATCATGGGATAATTACCATTATAAGGGAATAGTTACAATTATCATTGAAAAATTACAAATATCTTCGCGTGATCATGTTTAATATTTGTTTTGGCTCTAGCAATCCGTCTGGAAATGCTCCCAAACCGAAAATTGCGTTGATATTTGTAATTATCCCATGATATTTGTAATTATCAGGTTTTGGCGCTAGTTGGCCCTCATATATGTGAATTACACAGAATACGTGTTAATGACCATTATTACTGATACCTGTAAATGCAAGTTTTGAGCATGATCACATAAAAATTGTAATTATCAAATGAAATGTGTAATTATTATGTGATAATTACAATTTTTGGCTTTGGCGAATTTCCAGTCGGACTCCTAGAGCCCAAACTGAACAAGTAAACATGATCACGCGAAGATATTTGTAATGTTGCAATGATAATTATAATTATCTCTTCATAATTGTAATTATCCCATGATATTTGTAATTATCTCATATTAATATCAGGTTTTGGCGCTAGTAGGCTGTCATGACTTTCGCCAACGAATCTCTGCCTGAGGTCTTTGCTCTTTTGGTTCTTTCACTTCCTCGCAAAACCAAGGCGTGTCCGGGCGATCAACCACTCTATTGGAAAAGAGACCGATTCTTCGAGAAAGATCCTTTGCGTCGATAGCGGGTTCCACACCTCTTGCGGATCCCAGTGCACATACATACTAATTCAGTATTATTGTACAGTTCAGCCAACTCTAACACAACTGATTGTGGATCCGTGAGAAGCCTTGAAAGCAGCAGATCTGTTCTAAAATCACTTCTACTAATGCCTTTAAGATTTATGCAAATAATCGTCTTCAGTGGATGTTTCAGTCTTGACAAATCTGTCAATATACGTTGTACAAAACTATCTGAGATTTGGTAATCGTAAACACTGACTGAGCTGACAAGGGGTCTGGCTGGATTACGAGTAGTCATCCATTCAAGAATACGCCCACGTTTGTGGATGTGTTTTTGTTTGGGTGTGTGCGTGTGGGTGTGTGTGCGTGTGTGTGTGTGTGTGTGTGGCTAGATAGAATCGCCGTTATTCTGACAAACACTTGAACCTCAACGTACTTTCATTTGACGGACCCCGTTATTTTGACGTCAAAACAGTGTTCCGTTAGGGTTAGGGCTGTGTTAGGCTTAGGGTTAGGTTAAGAGTTAGGGTTATGGTTAGGGAAAGGGTCAGAGTTAGCAGCGCAGAAAATTCCCCATGAATCGCTGCATCGGAAAGCTTATTCATTGATCGCGGAGGGCTACATAACCAAAAGTTTGCTTTCCAACATTAAGCATCCCTACAAGATGTTCAAATGATTTGTACTGTGTGTGCTTCTGCAACACCACAAATTTGAGATGTGACTTCTACAGGACGGCAACACCTCCCTCCACTCCTATCCTTTCTAAGATTATGTTTTAAAAAAAAAAAAGTAGCCTGCTGTAGTAAGATCTTTGATAGTAACTTTATCACCACACGCTTTTAAATATGTTTCTGACATAACGAACACGTCATAGTCTTTCTCAACAACAAGATCACAAATGTCTGCACTTCTCTGATCAATAGATTTGTCAAAGGCTTTGAATCTTCGTTATTAGATTTGTCTATGCTTTTATCAACAACCGCTGGACATGGACGTGTATCAACAGATACTGGTACACATTTGGCATTGTTGATATTTAAAATGCTGAGTTGGTCAACTTAATGGATAAAAAGTCAGCATCTCCAACTGTAGACTTAGACAGCGTTGATTTTTTGCAGTTTATTTTTCCTCTCAATGATTAATCAAGCGCGGGAGGGCGTATACCTCCGCGGCAGTTTCTAATTCTCAGTGTGGTGCAGCGCGGACTTGTGAAGATAATCTGTGTTATTTTAAGTTGATAGAACGGCGCATTGACCTATTTACGGTTCTATTGATTAGCTGTGCCTTCTCGGATCAAAGGGTCACCCGTAAAGTTATTGCCTGCACAGGAGTGTTATGACACCGAAAGTAGACGTGTGTGGATTCAGAACCGTAAAACGTACATTCAGCCTTCGTGAGCAATAGCCTAATGAAGTTAGTTTACCTTTGGAATTACTAATTAAATAATGTATTGTTACTTTAAATTGCTTTCGTTTTAGATCTACTTACTTTTGTTTTTATCGTTGTAGGCATCTCTATTCTATCAAGCCTAAAATGTATTTTAAAACCTTGTAAATCTAAACAGAATGTTCCCGTTTTGTTCGTTTGTGTGCCAATGTAATGTTATTATTTGTGTGTATATATATGTGTATGTATAAACTGCGATGGGTGACTACGAAATTTAAGATGCTCGCTTTGTTGTTATGACTGTGTTTATAATAGAACGTGAGCAGAAGAGAGCGTCTGTTATCACCCATTATGCTTGATGTATGTGGCTTCGTGTTTGAGGAGGCTAGATCACTAAAGCGTGTCTTAACTTCTCGTGTTTTGAGATTTATAAAGTGTTCTTAAATCTTGAATCTTGAATATTCAGACAGACGTAAGTAGTAGGCCTACAACTGTCACGTGGGGTTTATGGGCTCTGCACAATGGAATTATGGACCCTCACGTTTATTCGGTGGGAACTGCTAGTAAGTCACCCTATGAATTACTTTAATAAATTTATTTGTTTAGCTCGTTCTGTGTTAAGGTTGGGGTACAGAAATAGATAGAAAAATGGTAAAAGATTACTGTCACACTAGCTTTCACACGGCTATGAATCATATGTAGTCCAGCCACTTGATAACAGTTAACATCACACATTTATTTCTTCTACTCTATACAAGATTCTCTAAGTACTAATCTAACTTAAAATGTCTCTTTCAATGCTAATAGTTCGATCGCTGATAGTCTAGGCAGCTGTTATATCTTCCTCGGGCACTTTCTATTATATCTCATGTAGATTTGGACTACTGTGGTCCGTTTTACAGTTTCTGAAGAGTTGGACTACTGTGGTCCTGTTATGATCAGTTTAAGTGCACCTTTGTCGATTACACTTAACTTTCTGATGGTGCGGTCGAAGTCCTTCTGTGAGGTAGCTTCTGGTACACCTTTGTCGTTGTGTAGTTGGGTTCCCTTGCCACGCTGTGGGGTCTGACAGGGTGTCTTTCAAGGCAGCTCTTTCCGTCTTGTGCGGTAGAGTCTCCTCAACCAACTGGTCGTTTCTGTGGAGTGGGGTGCACAGGATAGCTCGCCTGCTCGTCTGTAATATAAGAGACGAAATTCTGCACAACCCTGAATAATCGGTTTGTGCAGAGCGTCTCACTGAAAGCCATGTAGCCCTCAGTGATAGCTCCACATCTCTATACATAAGCGACGAACATTCTGCTACTTCCGGGTTCCACTGGAATCTCACTCTAAATTCCTATACATACATAAATATCAATCGTGTCTAACTATACACATACCGAATTAATAATAATATAAACATTCAGTGGTACAGCCACTGGTCTGCAAACATACATATAAGTTAAACAACAGTGGTTCCGTACGGGATACAACATGGCGGCGCAACCGGTCGTGTTTCGCCTCGTGGTAGGCTCTTCCACGGGGTCCCGCAAATTCGGATTAACAATTCACATTTATGCATAGCAAATTCTTCAAACATAATTTCAACAATAATATAAATATATCACGATGAAACAGAAGGGTGTTCATTTACCTGTCTGACAAGTTCAGGCCCGTGATGACTTGAGAGAATTCTAAGATTTCAAAGTCCTGCTTCCTGGTCTATGAGTGTAGAGATTTCTCTAGCTGTGGAGATGTTGACTCTACCTCGTCTCACACACGACTGACCAAGCTGTGCTAGGTTTTGACACAGTCAAAACTGTTCTACCCACTTAGCCTGCTGCTGATTGGTTAAAACGGTCCGATTCAAAGCTCAAGTGCTGACTCACTGCGATGTGGGTGGCTCGCTCGCCGTGTGTGGTCTGCTGTGTAATTTAATTGCTGCTGTGTAATAGTCTAACTTCTCTACTGTTACAAAGACTACACATGGCTAAATAGTCAACAAGCAGAGTTAAAACTAGCCAATTTATGACAGGCTCCCTCAACTGAAAAAAGGCGATGACTACTGGATTCGACCTTTTTCTACTACAGAGCCTAGTTTAACACTGCACTATCCTAGGGTCCTATTTACAAACTAATTAAGTTGCTCTACATGAGCTGCAATGCTGTGCCAGGTAGCTATGGACACTAGTGACAGGGTATTACTGGGCGGGGACGAATTCTGGTGCTGTGGCCCTTAGTTGTGTTGGGTGGGCGACAGCTGCTGTGTCCTCCACGAGATGGCGACTGAGGTAGTCGGCTCCGTGGTTTTCCTTGCCGGGGATGTACTCGATTTGGAATGAGTACGCTTGAAGGGTGAGTGCCCATCTCATCAGGCGAGAGTTCAAGGATTTGGAGGCTGCCAGGAACGAGAGTGGTTGGTGGTCCACCTGAACTGTGAAGTGGGTCCCATACAGGTAGAGTTGGAATTTCTGTATGGCCCAGACTAGTCCAAGACATTCTTTCTCCGACGTGGCGTAGTGGGTCTCGGCGGGTCTCAATTTTCTGCTGGCGTAGGCGACAGGGAATAGCGTCTCTGCATTCTTGGGGTCGCGCTGTAGCAGTACTGCTCCGAGGCCTAAGTCGCTTGCGTCGGTGCGAAGAACGAATGGCTGAGTCAAATCGGGTAGGTGGAGTACTGGCGCCGATGTCATTCTGTCCTTGAGTGTTTGGAATGCCGTCTCACATTCGGCTGTCCATACGACTTTGTCCGGGGCGATTTTCCGGGTTCCATTTGTCAGTGGTACGGCGATGCTGTTGTAGTTGGGGATGAACTTCTGGTAGAAGCCGCAGAGTCCTAGAAACGACTGCACTTCCTTCTTGGTCTTGGGCCTAGGAGCGTCGAGTAGGCGTTTCACAGTCTTTTCTACCGGTCGCAGGCTTCCTTGACTGATGGTGTGTCCCAGAAATTCTAGTTCTGTGAATCCAATCTGACATTTGGTGGGTCTTGCCGTCAATCCTGTGTCTCTGAGGCGTGCGAGTAGTTGTTGTAGGAGCGTGACATGTTCCTCCCACGTAGGTGTTGCGATGAGGATGTCGTCCATAAACGAGTGTAGGTGCTCGCTGCTCAGGGGTGCCAGGAGTTTTCGCATCATGGCGCTGAAGATGCTGGGTGCGTTGTGGAGTCCGAATGGAAGTACATTGAACTCGAAGTGTCCTTCCATAGTGCTAAACGCTAGGTACTTTCGGACTTGCGGTTGCACTGGTATCTGGTAGTATCCTTTGCTGAGGTCGATGCGTGAGAAGTACTTCGCTCGCTGTAGCTTGGCAAATAGGTCTGTCTGGTCCGGGAGTGGCTCTGGCTGGAACTGCGTTACGGCATTCAGAAGTCTGAAGTCGATGCACAGTCGATGCTCTCCGTTGGGTTTTCGCAACAATACCGTGCCTGCGCTGTAGGGTGAAGTAGACTCTGAGATGATTCCGGCTGCCAGTAAGGCGTCTATCTCTTCCTTGATGGCTCGCTGCTGAGACAGTGGCATCGGGTAGAGCTTCTGGCGGACGGGTGTTGGGTCGGTCACCGTTAAGGTTACTTCAACGAGGTCTGTCCTCCCTGGGCGGTCTGTGAGCACAGTCTGATGTTGTCGAATGACCTGTAGTACTTGCTGTTGCTGTTTAGCGGCTAGGTCTCCGTTGAGTATCACGTCTTTGTAGGTTTCTTTGGAGTGCAGGGGATACTCTACTGCATTGGTCTCCATGCTTTCTCCTTCTTCCGCGATGGCGATGGCTAACAAGTTGTGAGTGCTGGGGGTCGCTGGTCGGTCCGTGTATTTCTTGAGGAGATTGATGTGGTGGTATCGGGCTCTCCCGTTCACCTCTACTTGGTAGACTGTCTTGGATTTCTTGGCAGTCACCCGGTACGGTCCTCTCCAAGCGATGTCCAGCTTGTTGGTTCCACTTGGAAGTAAGAGTAGCACTTGATCGCCGACTTGAAGTTCTCTGTCCTTCGCGTGGCGGTTGTAGTACTTCGCCTGACGGGCTCTTGCCTTCTTCAGTGCTTCACCAGCTTTCTTCCACGTTGCTTTGAGGGTTTCCTGCAGGTCTGCGACGTACTTGGTGGCACCTCTGGGTGTGTCGTCTATCTTGGCTTCCGTCCAACTTCTGCGTAGGGCTTCTAGCGGTCCTGCTAGCGGTCTGCCGAATAGCAATGTTGACGGGGTGTAGCCTGTGGCTGCATGGGGCGTTTCTCTATATGCGAACAGTGCCGCATTCACGTAGGTGTCCCACGCTTCTGGATTGTCGTCGGCGACTTTCCTGAGTATGGTGAGAAGGGTTCCATTCAGTATTTCTACTTGTCCGTTGCTGGCGGGGTGGTATGGTGGTGTACGAATGTGATGAACTTGTATCAACTCGAACACGTCTTGCATCAGGCGGCCGGTGAACTGAGATCCGTTGTCCGTTCTAATGCTGTCCGGGAATCCGACTCTGGTAAAGATGGCGATGAGTGCATCTGCAATCTTCTTGGTGTCGATCGCTGGCAACGGGACTGCTTCGCACCACATCGTACATGCGTCGACGAGTGTGAGTAGAAATCTGTTCCTCTTCTTGGTCATGGGCAGGGGTCCTACTATGTCTACTGAGACTTGCTGGAATGGCACGCCGACTACTACTGATGGTCCTAAGGTAACTGGTACGGTGTGATGTCGCGGGGAATATCGTTGACATTGGTGGCAAGATTTCACGTAGCGCTTGACATCCTCCGTGATTCCTGGCCAATAGTAGTGTGCGCTGATTCTCTGCACTGTGGCTCCAATTCCCATGTGTCCGCTGAGTGGCATGCTGTGGCCTAATTCTAGTACTTGGGCTCGAAGGGTGGCTGGTAGTACTAGTTGGGTGTGATCTCCATCTCCTTGTCGATGTAGAACTCCCTCTTCCATGTAGAAGTCTCCCTTGTGCGGGGGTGTGTGCGCCTTGGGTAGCTTCTGGAAGCACTTCGCTATCGAGGTGTCTTCTTTCTGTGCTGTTTTGATCTCTTCGAGTCCTGGATTCGGAGCGAACTCGGGCTGGGGTGGTTGGGTTTTAGCTTGGGCCCTGGTTTGCACTGCAGCTATCTCTACAGTTTTAGGGGGCGTGCCTAAGAACACATACCTACAACCTAGCACTAGATCATACAGGGGTTTCTGTAAAACAGCTGCTTGGATTCGTCCTGTGACGTACCTACTCTCTACTTCGATCCAAGCTATTGGGCGAGTAGTCGTCGGTTTCGTCAAGTCTGCTCCTTGTAAGTCGACTGTCTTGTCTGTCAAGTCCGCGCGCGATACAAGAGATTCGCTAACTATCGCGTCGTATGATAGACCTGTGTCATACAGACAGTTCGCTTCTTTTCCGTTGACCTTGACCGTGTCTGTCACCGATGGGTGATCTCCGATTGTGTGTGGCTTGTTACCGCTGCTTTGAGTTTGAACTCTGTGCGCTGGCCGGCTTTCGCGCTCTTCCCTACGTTGTGCGGCCAACTTGAAACATTCTGCGGTGGAGTGATTGTTTCTGTTGCAGAACGAACAATACCGTCTCTGTTCTGCGGGACCTCTTTTCCCGAATTCCGTGTTGGGTCCTTTATTCTGCCCAGGTCTGGGGTTATTCGGCTTATTCGCGGTGCGCTCTTCCCGGTTAGGGCTTCGTTTCTGTGCCTCTTTCCCGTTAGGCTTTAGGTCTCGCCTGAAGCTCTTGGCTTCTCCGTGTGCGGCCACGTACCTATCTGCGACCTTGACCAGATCTTCCAGTCTTTCCGCGCCCTGCTCTACTGAGAATGTTCTCAGCTCGGGGGTCATGGTTTCCCGTAGCTGTTCCCATACTAACAGTTCTGTCAGTCCATCATACGTTTTAGCCGTGGCTGACTGGCTAATCCACTTATCCAGCGTTGTGGACAACCGATCCGCGAACTGCGCATAGCTCTCTCCTTTCACTCTCCGATTGGTGCGGAACTTTTGCCGGTAGCATTCTCCTGTCAGTTCGAATCCCGTTAGGAGTGCCTCTTTTACTTTGTGATAGTCAGTCACTCTGTCAGTCGGTAGCTTACTGTAGATGTCATAAGCCTTTCCTCTAAGCCCTTGACTAAGCTTAAAAGACCAATGAGTGGGATCTAGTTTATACTCTGTTGCTAGACGCTCAAACCTAGTCAGATAGAGATCTAGACCTTCTTCTCTCTCATTGAATGTT
This sequence comes from Oncomelania hupensis, assembly GCA_036898135.1. Taxonomy (NCBI): domain Eukaryota; kingdom Metazoa; phylum Mollusca; class Gastropoda; order Littorinimorpha; family Pomatiopsidae; genus Oncomelania; species Oncomelania hupensis. The sequence continues at coordinate 57,771,037 of CM072511.1, read as the reverse complement.
CCCAGTGGAAATGACATTCCTTGCACAGGGTTGGATGCTACCTCTAGCTGATCTGAGTGGGGAGGGGTTGAGGAAGAACTTGAAGCTCCTGATCCCAATCTTCTTAGCTCTAACTCATGCTGTCTTTCTTTTTCCTTTTCTTCCCTCTCTTTTTCTTTTTCTGCCCGCTCATACTCCCATTTCCTAACTTCTGCTTCTCTCTCTGCTGCTAATGCTGCCTTCTTTTGTTCTACTTCTAACTCTGCTTTCTTTTGCTCTGCTTCTAATGCTAGTTTCTTCTGTTCTGCTTCTAATTCTAATTTCTTTTGCTCTCTTGCTGCTTCTAATTCTGCTTTCTTTTGCTCTGCCTCTAATTCTGCTTTTTTCTGTTCTCTCTCTGCGGCTCTCTCTGCTGCTTCGAGTTTCTTAGCCTCTCTCTTTGCTGCTCTCTCTGCCTTAGCCTCCTGTTTCTCTACCTCTGCATTGATATACGCAATTAGGTCTGCCCCTGCTAAGTGTAAAGCTTCTCCTAGTTCCTTGAAACGCAATCTCAAGGCCACTGGGTCCGACATTGTCAAACGTGTCTATGAACAACCTCTGAATCAAGTGGAATACCAAAACACTAGCAATATTGCAATTCAATAACAACAATGCAAAGACAATCAAATTCGTAATCAATAATAGAATAAAACAAGAGTCAAATGGCATACAACAGTTATTTAAGCAAAACCTGCAAAAGAACAATGCAGCATACAGGCACAAAAATATTTGAAGCAAAAAAGTTTTTAACTAAAGAATAATGCACCCAACTGATCAGTCCTTATTACCACTATTCTAAGTTATTCTACTACTCCTACTGTTATCTAATTTTATTGTACTTAGGTCCGGTTATACCCAATTCCTATTATACACAGATCCTAGCTAGGCTCGCCAATTAAAGTGTCACGTGGGGTTTATGGGCTCTGCACAATGGAATTATGGACCCTCACGTTTATTCGGTGGGAACTGCTAGTAAGTCACCCTATGAATTACTTTAATAAATTTATTTGTTTAGCTCGTTCTGTGTTAAGGTTGGGGTACAGAAATAGATAGAAAAATGGTAAAAGATTACTGTCACACTAGCTTTCACACGGCTATGAATCATATGTAGTCCAGCCACTTGATAACAGTTAACATCACACATTTATTTCTTCTACTCTATACAAGATTCTCTAAGTACTAATCTAACTTAAAATGTCTCTTTCAATGCTAATAGTTCGATCGCTGATAGTCTAGGCAGCTGTTATATCTTCCTCGGGCACTTTCTATTATATCTCATGTAGATTTGGACTACTGTGGTCCGTTTTACAGTTTCTGAAGAGTTGGACTACTGTGGTCCTGTTATGATCAGTTTAAGTGCACCTTTGTCGATTACACTTAACTTTCTGATGGTGCGGTCGAAGTCCTTCTGTGAGGTAGCTTCTGGTACACCTTTGTCGTTGTGTAGTTGGGTTCCCTTGCCACGCTGTGGGGTCTGACAGGGTGTCTTTCAAGGCAGCTCTTTCCGTCTTGTGCGGTAGAGTCTCCTCAACCAACTGGTCGTTTCTGTGGAGTGGGGTGCACAGGATAGCTCGCCTGCTCGTCTGTAATATAAGAGACGAAATTCTGCACAACCCTGAATAATCGGTTTGTGCAGAGCGTCTCACTGAAAGCCAAGTAGCCCTCAGTGATAGCTCCACATCTCTATACATAAGCGACGAACATTCTGCTACTTCCGGGTTCCACTGGAATCTCACTCTAAATTCCTATACATACATAAATATCAATCGTGTCTAACTATACACATACCGAATTAATAATAATATAAACATTCAGTGGTACAGCCACTGGTCTGCAAACATACATATAAGTTAAACAACAGTGGTTCCGTACGGGATACAACATGGCGGCGCAACCGGTCGTGTTTCGCCTCGTGGTAGGCTCTTCCACGGGGTCCCGCAAATTCGGATTAACAATTCACATTTATGCATAGCAAATTCTTCAAACATAATTTCAACAATAATATAAATATATCACGATGAAACAGAAGGGTGTTCATTTACCTGTCTGACAAGTTCAGGCCCGTGATGACTTGAGAGAATTCTAAGATTTCAAAGTCCTGCTTCCTGGTCTATGAGTGTAGAGATTTCTCTAGCTGTGGAGATGTTGACTCTACCTCGTCTCACACACGACTGACCAAGCTGTGCTAGGTTTTGACACAGTCAAAACTGCTCTACCCACTTAGCCTGCTGCTGATTGGTTAAAACGGTCCGATTCAAAGCTCAAGTGCTGACTCACTGCGATGTGGGTGGCTCGCTCGCCGTGTGTGGTCTGCTGTGTAATTTAATTGCTGCTGTGTAATAGTCTAACTTCTCTACTGTTACAAAGACTACACATGGCTAAATAGTCAACAAGCAGAGTTAAAACTAGCCAATTTATGACAACAACAAAGGAATGTATTGTTCACTCAGTATGTATCTTTGCTGAAAGTTCAGCGCTGTAGGTTATGATCTATCTCTATTTGAATTGAAAAAACAAACAAAACAGTTTTGTTCTGCTTGAAACATTATCTAGTCTGTTAAGTAACGTGGCGCCATTAATAATACTTTGACACAACATTGTTACTCTAAATCAATAATAAAGACACTTAACCTTGGGGTTAATCATGCTTGGAAGTCCCAGACAATCGTTCCGGTGTCTTAATCGTCAAGTGCCTGGCTGGGACCTGGAGACACTGCACGGAGTATCAGTGGTTTTAACCCGAAAATCTGTCGCAGGTTGTTATTAACGCTACTAGAGGTCTCGTTTAGTACCATAAGGATTCCAGAACGATATGGGCGCTATCATGTGGCATTTATACTACTACTACCGCCGACAGCCGACTAACCTTGTCAACACATGTTAGTTTCATCGTGAGGACATGCTACTTCAACATCAGAATGCTAGGCAGACTTCTCCCATTGTAAAATCTAAGAACAGCCAGATCAGTTGCAACTTCTCTCATCCTCTCTAGATTGGATTATTGTAACAGCTGCCTCTGGGGACTACCCAAAACACAACTGCAGAGACTATAACTTGTTCAAAATACTGCAGCAAGGATTGTTCTAAAACAAAAAAAGGAATGAGCACATTTCACCTGGACTTCGTTCTCTTCATTGGCTGCCCATTGAAAAAAGACTGGACTACAAAATCCTGGCACTGGCCTATCAGTGCTTCACGAGCACTGCTCCCACCTACCTCACAGAACTGGTCTCCCCTTACCAACCCAGACGCGAACTCAGGTCAGGGACTCAGTGTAGGCTTGAAACCCTAAGTGTACGCACAAGCAACACAACCAAAAAAGACTCTTGGAATGCGCTCCTTCAAAAATGCTGCACCCACTCTGTGGAACTCCCTTCCCCTGAGCTTGAAGCAAGCTCCATCCATGCCAAGCTTCAGAAAAGGACTAAAAACTTACCTGTTTTAATATGGCTGAATCACCGTCTTAGTGCGCATAGAGCATGAACACTACGTACATGGATTTTTGGCGCCTTACAAGATCACATCATCATCAACATCATCATACTACTACTACTACTACTACTACTACTACTACTACTACTACTACTACTACTACTACTACTACTACTACTACAATCACCACTACCTCTGGATGCTAATACACGCGATATTCTCCTAAACCAGACTCAAACCGCAGCGATGTTCTCCGACTCAAAGTATTGTAAACATAGTTGAGAGAGCTGACTGATATTCTGTATAAATCCAATATAGAGTAGTCAGCATAAGCAAAGACTAAAATGACTGTCTTTCTGGCGTAAAAGGAGTGTGAGGAGGTGTATATGGTGCAGGCCTATTATTCTATTATCCTATCATTTCTGTGAGTCTATCCTGAAGAATATGGGTATTCTATCATAGGGTATTCCTTTACTAACCCCAATCGCGCCTAGAATTACTGCAGGTGGAGATTGCACTTAACTTATTAAGTGCTCAACCGTGAAGTAACAGAAAGAGGTCTGCGTTGCTTTGACGATCATCCCTGTGTTCTTCCGTACACAAGAAGGGTTCGGCAAGTCTGTTTGTTTATAAAGGTACTGGCAGGTTCGTAACAAACAGTATCTTTTTTAACCTTCTGTAAAACAGTTACTGTTTTTCAAGTATTCACGCTTGGGATTTTATACCACGGTTCCCCGTGCTTGTTCTTGTAGGATAAGTTAAAAAGTGAATGTAGTGTTGTGGCAAAGACTATGCATGTTAGTCTACTTTTTTTTTTTATAGTGTAGTTTGATTAAAGGATGTTTAGGTTACACACTCAATTAGACTACTCATCGGTCGAGAAGGTTGATTGCGAATTGTGCACGTCTCTTGTGGTGTTATGGAAATTTATATATCACATTTTCTGCTGTCAATGGTTTCAAGTATGTGGAATTGTGCCATAGCTGATAAACACGCCCCGTCTGTGGACACCGTAGCGCCCTCTCTATAGAACGCGTCCCTCTAGAACTTAGATTCCTAAATCTTTTGGACAAGTTGAAGAACCTAGGTTCGGGATCCGAGATCTTCGAAAAAAAAAAAAGTTCGTGAACCTCCACAAACATTCCACGAATCTTTCAATGAAGACAGGTAATTAATTGAAGCGTCCCGGTTCAGGAACCTTTTTTACCCCCCGATGTTCCCAGATCCCGAACCTAGTAATCGACGATATATCGTCGATCTGAGCCGCCATGTTTGTGCCAATCGACGATATATCGTCGATTTCAGTATTCCGTTTCGTTCCGGTTTTTTGCGCAGTCCAATCCAAGTTTTATTTTAACCAAAGAGAGATAACTCTTCCTACTTTCGTTCCCGATCGACACGCGCGTGGTTTCTTCAAATTGATTCGTTTTTAGAGTGTTTTTTGTGCATGTTACTAAGCATATGTGATGGGCACAATCGACAGTGTGTCAAACTCTGCTAATAATCAATATAATTTCAAACTGTAAAGTGTATTTTGATCCTAACTAAATTTTCTTTCTGGTGTGTGAAGCTGATTCAGTGATTAAAATTATTCCTCCAGATTTTGTTTATCACTGTGGTATGTAGAAATATTTTTATTTTATTTTATAATTTCAAAAAGATCAACATGCTTTCAAAACACATATTTCAATAACATAATCAAATTAACATTTGTGTGGTTTTTTTTCTTATTCTTCACTCTTTTACCTTTAATTTGATATGAAATATGTCTATTTAACAACTATTATTGAAAGAACAGTAGCTTAAATGCCTAAGGTACTGAACTTTCTTTCCGGTGCCAGAGAAATGTCTGGCACAAACGTGGAAACATGCCTGGCAGGGAAAGAGCGTACTAATGTTCGGGATTTGAGGACCTCTAAAAAAAAGGTTGTGAACCTCCACAAATCTTCCAATTAACATAAGCCTTAGAAATAATCAGCCTTTATTGTCAAATAAAATCACAATGTTTGTGTGTGTGTGTGTGTGTGTGTGTGTGTGTGTGTGTGTGTGTGTAAGCGCGCGGACGCACGCGCGCTCGATGTAAGACGTGTTCGCGTCGCCTTTTTAATCACAACATTTTAAAAAAATACGTCATGTTTGTTCTAAACGAACTGTTCTGCCTTCCATCGTGGTGGCGTGTGTGGTATGATGAGGGCTGCAAGTCTAAGCCGTGCTGCTGTTGAACTTTGTAATATTCGTTCCCTTGGTGGAATCTACGATTATTATTACTGTGGTTGACCATGCAACGAAATGTAAAACATTCTTGGGGTGACAGACAAGCCGTACTGAGAAGGTCGCTGCGTGAGGCTGCGAGGAATGCGCTAATCATTCCTCCTCCACGAGCAGGTAAAGCCTGTCAGTGAATTAATGTAGCATAGGATAGCATCGAACGAACGAAAAACGATGCTTAACGTCCTATTGCATGAGCGTTAAGGACAATAAAATTGCATTAGGGCCTTAAAAGCGAGCGTTGTGGCCAAGTGGGCCAAGGCGGGACTAACTTGCGTCCAATGCAACCAATGGCGTCTGACACGTGTGGGATCGATCCAGCATCTAGACGTTATGTTTCTCCGAATATTATTTACTTTCGACTCGGGCAACGTCTCGGGGGTTTTCTCCGGGTACTCCGGTTTGCTCCCCCAGCAAAATTTCAAAAAACACAATATTAGGTAGGTTGGGTTTGGCGCGCCATGGGCTGCGACTACGCCTTCCCCAGAGGAGGCCGCCCAGAATTTAACGATAAAAACTCAAAAAGGGACAATAAAGCGTTGCACACAAACACCACCACCCCCCCCGCCCCCAACCTTTGGCCTTCCAGTTAAGTCACTTTGTTTGACTCGATTACTTTTAAGGTATGATTTATGATGCAGTGACCCAGTGTTATTAGGCAATGGTGTATATATAGATCTATCGGAGTATGTAGATCTATCGGTGTTTACAATTATGATTAGAATTGAGAGAGAGAAAGATTAAAAGAAATAAAATCATTTGTATTAGAATTAGATCTACATCCATGGTTCGCCATTTTTGATCGAATAGTTTGTGAAAGCAAAAGAACAAGACAAGATGGTTGAACTTGAAGAAACCGTAGAGAACTTCGTGGAAAAGCGCCTTACGAGTCTCCATCATCATCATCATCATCATCATCATCATCATCATCATCATCATCATCATCATCATCATCATCATCATCATGACTCAGTTGAAAACGTTTTTTTTTCAATACTAATCTATAACGGAGAATACTGACAAAGACTGTATAATCTAGTCAATATTCTCTGTACTTTTCCATATCAGTTAATTAATTATAAAGAGATTATTAGTCCACATTCTCTGCTTATATATATCCTCTAAGGCAGGATGATGATGATGATGATGATGATAATGATCATGATGATGAGGATGAGGAGGAGCAATAGGATGATGAGGATGATGATGATATCAAAACATTGTTCTCAAGAGTTTGTAATAAATAGCTAAGCTATTTTGGTCAGCAGTTTATTCTATTTCGTCTGGTAAATAAAGCATGCATGCTTTTGTATGACTTCCAACAATCTCTTCATGGCAAGGATATTTTCGTATGCATTTCTACACACGAGAGCCGAACGAGTGAAACCCAAACTGAAAGAGCATTACAAAAGAAAAAGCAGTTTCCGGCCTCCCTTCTGTCCCAGTAGAAATCAATGTCTCTCAACCTAACTTCAGAATCTTTTTATTCGTCAGTATGAGAGTATTCATATACATGGGGATTTATTCGCGAACGTGATGGTTATGCAATGAACCTGTTGTACTGCGAGAAAGAAAGAAAGAAGAAAAAAGGAATCGTGAAATAAATAGCAACAACACTTGTATTTGACTTGAACAACTGGTTGAATGATAGGGTGGGGCTGTTTTGGCATTTCATGTGATCACCTTGAAAGCTATAGTGACTTTTTATGTTGATGATCTTCAGTTTGTATGTTGATTACCTTGATCTCAAAGTTCAAAGTCGGTATTACTTTGCATTTTAATGCCACCATTTCATTTTGTTTTTTCTGGGCACTCATTTTCCTGTTAAATATTGAGTTCTATAAGGATTTGTATTGGTTTGGATTGTTTCCTTATATTGACCAATGTAGTAAATATTTTACAATGTGCATGGCTAAGAGTAGGACTGTTTGATTAGAATACGTAATAAAATGTTTTGTTCCCTTTTGATTTCGGTGATAAATATAATTATGTGTACCAGTACTCGTTAGTTGTGTACGTGCTGAGGTAGGCTATATTATCCATCTGCCTACACCGCACAGAGCACGTTATCATTTGCTTGAATATTAGCGGTATATGATATATCATCCATCAGTTCCAGCGTTCATCCATCAGTTCGAGCGTTTGACATATTTTTGCGCTTATTCGGTTAATCGAATCATTGTTGATTGTAGGCTTATTGCTCTTTTGTGTTATGGTGCTCTCCTGTTGAAATCAGTTTTGGCAGTGCGTTCATGACCTATCCATCTACCTACACCGCACAGAGCACGCTATCCTTTGCTTGAATATTAGCGGTATATGATATTTCATCCATCAGTTCGAGCGTTTGACATACTATTGCTCTTATTCGGTTAATCGAATCATTGTTGATTGTAGGCTTATTGCTCCCTTGTGTTATGGTGCTCTCTTGTTGAAATCCGATTTGGCAGTGCGTTCATGACCTCGGAAGAGTCCGCTGGACCTAAAGCAATAACCTTGTATTGTATTGTATTGTACCTAAAGCACCAGAAGCTATTGTAACGCTAATCGATTAGTTCGGTCGAGTAATTGAACCTAGTGTAAGTGTGCGTGTTGGCGTTAGGTTGTCACATGTGTCAGCCGAAATCACAGTCTTAATTTGCGAGTCTTACATGCTAGTATAATGTGCCATCAAGGCTCGGTTCAGTCAAAGGGCCCCAGCTAAGATCATTCTTTTTTTTTTTTTAAAGCTCAATTGCTTCAGATTGACAGATAGTTACAGTAACTGAGCTTACAATGAAACTATAGAATCAAATACTATCTTTCATCTTTGCTCTAATGCTTTTTTGTGTGTGTTTTGGAACACGCGTTATAACTGCACAGTATATTAAATGAAGTTTTGGAAGACGCCATTTCTCATTTTGCTGATCTGCCCGGTGCAGAAGACTTCTTTTCCGAAGTATTCCTACTGATCTTTAGTCATTTAGCAATTAAGTGTTTGAACAAAATGTGTGTAGCCCGAAGTTAATGTTACCTGTTGAGGGGGAAAAAATTGATGTTTTGTTGTATTCTTTTATTATTTTAAACAGATTTATAGCAAGCGTATGATCAAACCAGTGCAACAAATGGATGGATATTTGTGTGTCCTTACTCTTTTTGTAAAGGCTGTTGTTGTTACAATTTAAGTAACTCTTCTTAATTTTTGCTGTTGTGAAAAATTTTGCAATCGTGTCAGACAGGTAATAAAACTAACTTTGAAAAACTGAGTTACATTGCACTATTCCACACTGGAAGACGATGGGCATCAATCATTTATCAATGCCTTAATAATAATTACGCTCTTAATTGTTCCTTTTCTTCTAGACGTATCACGAGTGACGAGTGATGGTATTACGCCATCACAGCGACGCAGCGTGGTTTCGGCGACGTCAGGATACCACAGCAACGTTACGTCAGTCAGCAACCCTTCGAGTTTTTCTCAGAAGCCAAGAAGCCTGTGGACCGCTCCTGCTCGCATCACCCAAATAGACGCCATGACGTCAGCCAACTCCGTCATTTCCACTGGTGACGTTAGCAGTCATGACCAAGATCCCTTCGCTTATGTCAGCGTAGAGAGGCCGGAGCTGCACATATGGAGATCTGAGGTGTGTGTAAACTGAAAGTGAAACCACTTCGAAAAGTTACTGTACGAAACTGGCAATAGGTTATTTTATTATGCATTATTGTTTTTTACACACCAAGCTTTAACTTTGATTGCGTAGTAAGTCACTTACTTACTAAGCAAATGTTAGCATATATATCCACGCTTGATTCTCCATAGAAGATACATAGTTCAAAGAAGGCTTACATATTTTCCCAGAGACTAGGGTATAGAGTTTAGTCTCCCCGTCGACCGCGAGGCAAGTTCTTGCCAATACAGGGTTGATATGTCACCCAAACAGGGCTCCGATGCATTTTTGGCGTTCTGTAAGTCCCTGTTGTGTTGTCAGCTCAATGCATAATATAGATTAACGGTGAAATGAACAAACCTAAACTGTTTCTCCCAATAAATAAGAAAGCTACCAGATCATCCATGTTTTTATTAGAACGATCTATGTTTGAATTAGGCAAATTCAATAGTAAACAATAATTCGTTATGTACGTTCTTGTTGTGTTGTCAGCTCAATTCATAATATAGATTAACAGTGGAATGAACAAACCTAAACTGTTTCTCTCAAGAAATAAGAAAGCTACCAGATCAGCCATGTTTTCATTAGAACGATCTATGTTTGAATTTGTCAAATTCAATAGTAAACAATAATTCGTTATGATAGTTCAATTTAACGTGTTTTTTGTGTTTTGTTTTTATCTTCAGGCAGGCAGGTAGGTAAAAGGTCACAGACAAATATTTCTTATGGTATGATAGTTTTTCTTCCTTTTGTTTCAGGCTGGTCATTTGGTCACGTCAGCTCCAAACGACCACGGATTCTTTCATGAGGGCAACTGTTACCTTGTTCTTAGGGTAAGTCAAATATTTCATTCGATGATTTATTTGTTCTTTACACCGTCATTGGTAATATTAGACGGTACAGAATTTAAAGCTGCTGGCTTGTTGTTGTTTGTTTTTTAAAACTAAGTTCACATCTTGGATTGAATTCAGCAACTGTGTATTACCTGAGTTTGAGGAAAGGCCTAGGGATCGTGAGAAAATTTTTCAAGGAGTATTTTACTATCTAATCTACTTTTTTTTTTTCGTTGTTGCGATGATCCTTCTTTGCCTAGCTAGCTATAATAACCGATACTTTTATGTACATTTATATAACTGTCAAATTGGCGCATTAACCACTGCGACAAACATACACAAATCCACGGTGTAAGATCGATTTGTAAGATCGATTTTATGCGTTTGTTGTTCGGAGAGTAAATATTCCAGATCTGCCATATCGATTTTGTCGGGTTGCTGTCGTATCAATGCGAATGTAGGTTCCTTACTTTTATCTGCTTGAAGTATGTTAAAAGTGTAAAGATTGTAACTAATAGTATATGCAACGTGAAATAAAAACTCAATCAACACTTTAAAAAGAATCAAGGCATCGGGGAATCAAAGATTGTAGCAAGGAAGTATTCCAACATACCCAGATACCAGAAATCGCTTGGTGAAAGGAAGCTTTATTAAGAGATTAACGAGAGTTTCAGGTCTCTCAGGTTAAGTCTTGACCCTCACCTATAGATAAGGGTGTAAGTGGAAAGGAAATGTTGAAATTACGTTCACAATTCAGTATAATATAATTGTATTATATTTTACATGTAAAACTTAAAAAGACAGTGTACATTATTATATAATGACCCAGCGATTATTAAATGAATCGTCCGATTGCGGCACTTTATATAACATTACCAAACGTACCTAAGGGAGAAATCTGTTTTAAGCAAACGCTTTGTTGTTCGAATGTAAGCAGTGAAACTTGTTGGAGGGACGCGAGTCATCCAGCCTCGTAGCAAAAGCTATAGCTAGCTGGCTGGCCTTACCTTGGTGTTTCGTAAAAAGATATGTGTATTTCCAAACGGCGGAACAGAAATCGAAAATTCTATAGTTTTATCTTCTTGAAGTACGTTAAGAGTATAATGATGGCTTGTTAAAAAGTACAAGTCTTATTGAATAAAACATTGGGTTTGGTAGAGCGAAAGAAAAACTGTATTATTTTTTATTATGTAATAACTATGCCAATTTCAGAGTAAACTCGTTTTCACGAAACATGAGCCAATTCTTTTGAATTGGAATATCGGTACATACAGAATGTACTGCACAGCATAATTATGATAGTTTATTTTTACAGTGCATGTGTAGCAAGTGTATAATAGTTAATCTAAGTCTTACAGTGCATGTGTAGCAAGAGTAAAAGGTTGGATCTAAATTCTTACAGTCCATGTGTAGCAAGAGTATAATGGTTAGATCTAATTCTTACACTGCATGATTGTGTAAGTAAGCGTTGGATCACCTGAGCAGCGTAATTCCCAAGCACAGGCGCTTGTATCAGGACACGCGAGCGCCTATGCCTGTGACGCGTCTCCCTTTGGTTATCTATAATAGATGACCAAAGGGAGACGCGTCACAGGCATAGGCTCTCGCGTGTCGTGATACAAGCGCCTGTGTTCCCAAGCAAGAATGTAAGAACGAACCTGGATTACAAATCGCAAGGAGGGAGGCGTAGACACATTAGCCTCAACCTGTCAAAAGGAGATTATCTCCTTATAGTGTTTTTTTGTAGGTAAACAATGAGTTCCTTCATAATTGACACATTCCTGTTGTACTGACTGTGTCAGGCAGAAGGGAAAGGTTTAAAATTACAGTCAGCCTTTGCAGGATGGGGCGAAGGGGTTGACTCATTAGATTTAGCCTGTCAAAAGACAATTATTCCTCTTACAAGTTTGTTACTTTCTGCAGGTAAACAATAACTTTCGTTCATAATTGGTGCATTCCAAGTTTACTTTCTAGGTCCGAGAGAAGAGAAGGCTTATAGCACCATCTCGGTGGGGATAGAAAAAGATGTGAGTAGTGTGAATTGAGAGGAGAGAGTTGGGGGCGGGCGGGGCTAGTTGGAATTAACCTGCCAAAAGAGGAATATCCCTCTATAGTGTTTTTTTTTTCATTTCCATTTTCTTTGCGTTTCCTCCATTATTGGCGCATTCATGTTTCGCTACTGTATGCCCACTCCCTACCCCAGAGAGGGAGAGAGACAGACACACACACCCACACCCACACACGCCCACACACACACACGGACAAACACACACGCGCACACGCACACAGCCTGGAGAAAGAGAGAGAGAGAGAGAGAGAGAGAGAGAGAGAGAGAGAGAGAGAGGTGCGGTAAGAGAAGCCGGGCGTGTTTGATGTCTTATTCAGAACTCAGATTAAATCAGAAGAGGACGGTCTGAATATTAAGGTCAATCAAAAGAAGATATTTTATATAACTCAAATAGTTTTGTTGTTGTATCAATTCTTATTCATCAGATTACCATAAGTTGTTCTGATATATCAAATAGTTTTAAAGTTGTTCATCCTACGCCGTAACTCGAAAATCACTGGGGCAACACAGATGACCGTTTAACCAGCGTACACCATCTTTCTCTTTCCTCAGCAGTCCTCATGGTTTCTCACTCAGTGTCAAGCCAGTTCATTTTCGAGTGTGGTCATCCCACCTCTTTTTATATTTCTTCTTCTGCTACCTTGCACCGTGCTTTGGTTGTTAATGCCAATTTAAAATCGCCAGTTGATAGATTTTTTTTTATACATTTTGTTTTTAAGGTTAATTATTATTTGTTGTTTGTTTGTTTATTTGTTGTTTGATATGTGTGAACATACGTGAGATTAAATAACTGTAATAATGTAGTTTAGCGTCGTAGGTTGATAAATTCTCTCTGTGCAGGTTCGGGAGGACCATAGCTGCTGGATTCATATATGGCATGGTCAGTTAGCCACTCAGGTATGCGTTTTGCTGGGTTGGGCCAACGATTTTATTGTTTTTCTTTTGTTTTTGTTTTGTTTTTATTTTGTTGAACTGATTGCAATAATATAATGTAATATTTTAAAGAGCGTGGGTTTTACAGTATGCCGATTTACACCAAGGGAATCTAATGTGTGGGTAGAAAAGAGTTTATTATTATTATTATTTAGACTTTAACAAAAAAAAATTCAATTTACTTCAACGTAAAAAAAAAGGAAAAAAAAAAGAACGAATTTCAAAACTCAACTTTTAATTCCTCTCAAACTTCCTATCCTATCCTATCCTGTCCCGTAACCCGAAGGTCGTAGGGGCACCACAGATGATCGTTTAACCAGCATACTCCATCTTTCTCTGTCCTCAGCAGCCCTGATGGCTTCGCTCAGTGTCAAACCAGTCCATTCTCGAATGTTGTCCTCCCACCTCTTTTTCGGTCTCCCTCTTCTTCTACCTCCTTGCACTGTGCCTTGCAGAATAGTCTTTGCAAGGCCTGATGATCTGGTGACGTGGCCATACCACCGAAGTTTCCGTTTCTTCACCACTGTTAGCAGGTCATCGTGTTGTCCAATGGCTTGTGTGATGGTCTGTCGGACTTCGTCGTTGGTGATGTGTTGGGTATAGGAAATGCCCAGAAGTCTTCTGTAGCACCTCATCTCCATGCTTTGTATTCTTCGTTGGAGATCTGCTGTGAGGGTCCATGCTTCGCAAGCATATAGGAAGATGGAGATGACAAGGGAGCGCAGCAGTCTTACTTTGGAATGTAGACTGATGGTCCTGTCTTTCCAAATGGGCTTCAACCTTGTCAGGGCAGCAGTTGTTTGTGCGATCCTGGAGAGGACTTCCTGTCGGGACCCATTGTCTGATACAATGGCTCCTAAATATTTGAAGCTATGCACTGTGTCGAGGGATTGGCCTTGGACTTTGATGTCCGTATTGATGCCATTGGTGTTGTTGGTCATCATTTTGGTCTTCTCTGCACTTATTTCCATTCCATAGGCTTTGGAGGTGGTGTCAAGCCTCTGTACCAGCTGTTCAAGTTCTTGTTCCTCTCCAGCCAATCCATCAATGTCATCTGCAAAACGAAGATTGGAGATTGCTCTACCCCCTATGCTGACTGTGCCTTCATGGTCTGCAAGAGCATCCGACATGATGCGCTCTAGGAAGATGTTGAAGAGTGTTGGAGAGAGTAGGCATCCTTGACGCACACCGATTGTTGTTCTGAACCAATTCCCGATGGCTCTGTTGTGGAGGACTGCACTGGTAGCCTTGTCATACAGGCTTTTGATGACTTCAATAATTTTAGGGCTGATGTTGTACACTTTCATTGTTGCCCATAGAGCTGCATGCCAGACTCGGTCAAACGCCTTCTTGAAGTCTATGAACACATGATATAGATGTTGTTGGTGCTGTAGGTATTTCTCACAGATTATTCTGAGGTTGAAAATCTGCTCAGTGGTACTTCGCCCTGCCCTGAATCCTGCTTGTTCTTCAGCTATGATTTGTTCAGCTTGGGGTTTCAACCTGTTGAGTATTATTTTCAGGAGGACCTTGCTGGGATGGCTGATGAGGCTGATGGTCCGGTAATTTTCACACTCCTGAAGGTTACCTTTTTTGGGAAGAGTGATGACAAGCGACTGGGTCCATGGTATAGGCCACTCCCCACTCTGCCAGATCTTGTTACAGATAATGGTGAGGGCATCAATCATCGCTTCTCCTCCTGCTTGTAGCAGTTCCGCGGGTATGTTGTCCACTCCCGCTGACTTCCCTTTCTTTAGCGCTTGCACTGCTGCCTCAACTTCTTCCCGGAGAATTGGGAGGGTTTCTTCTTCTTCTCTGTTCTCGGGACATGCTAGAACTGATGGGTCTCCATTTGGAGTATGGTTGTAAAGGTCAGAGCAGTACTCTGTCCATCTGTCCAAGACTTCTTATTCTTCTGTAAGGCATATGCCAGACTTGCTTTGGATAGTGGAGACTTTGGGCTGTTTGACACTTGTCAGCCGCTTCACAGTCTGGTAGGCCTTCTTGCTGTTGTTCTTGTTCAGACTGTTCTCTATTTCCTGGCATTGATCTTCTATCCAGTTCTCCTTTGCTGTGAGCATGCCTTTTCGGATGTCATTGTTGATTTTTCGGTAGACATCAGCTCCCTGTGAGGTGTTCTTTTTCTTTTTCATCTCTCTTCGTTTATCACACAGATCCAAAAGTTCAGGTGTGATCCACAGCTTCTTCTTTGGTCGGTGCTTGCCAAGGATCTCAGTGGCGACATCTGTCACAGCTGAGTTGAAGGTGGTGGTCATGGTGTTGACATCTACTTCACCAGCCCCCAAAATGAGCAGTGGTGCAAATTTCCCTCCAATTGTGGCCTGAAATAGTTCTGCCACCTCCGGGTCTTGCAGTTTGTCCAGGTCGAACTTCAGTCTAGTGCACTTTGCTGTATTTACTCTCTTCAAGTGGAGCCGGAAAGACATCATCACGAGATCGTGGTCACTTCCGATGTCTGCTCCTGGAAAAGTACGTGTCCTGCCAATGTTGATGCTTGATCTGAAGCGTTTCTTGACCATGATGTAGTCTATTTGGTTGTGATGCTCCCCGCCAGGACTGTGCCATGTCCATCGTCGGGAGTTTTTGTGGAGACCAAGCGTGTTTGCCAGTACCAGATTGTTGTATCTGGCAAACTCCAAGAGTCTCAGACCCCTGTCATTTGTCTCGTTGTTGCAGTGGGGTCCACATGTGTCTCCCCAGTTGTGGTGCGCATCTTGGCCAACCTTGGCATTCCAGTCGCCTTGCACTATGACTATGTCCTTCTTCGGCACTTGGTCAAGGACCGCCTGTAGATTTTCATAAAAATCCTCCACTTCGCTGTCGTCATAGTCTGATGTTGGGGCGTAGGCCTGAATGATGGTGATGTTGAAAGGGGCTGCTCTCAGGCGGATGGTAATGAGTCTACTGGAGACTGGGCGGCAACCCATGACAGTGGCTAGAATGTTCTTGTGGACCAAGAATCCAACGCCGTGTTCGTGCCTGTCATCCCTACCAAACTTCACAAAAATTAATTAGGTCACTTAATTTTGGTTTTTTTTAAGTGTGAGATGATAACAACTGCTGTTTAATTGTTACCAGATAGATCCCATCCTTTAATAAGGTTGCTGGTCAGAAACAACTGTTATATATGTTACCTTGTACAGTGGAAGATTTTCTGCAACAATATACCACCAGCATTCAAAACCAGAACTTTTCAGAGTGCCATCCCCTTACTAGTGTGCAATGTGGTTTAGAAAACAAAAATTTTCCATTAAATATGTCAGCCATGTCTCACCAGACAGTTGACAGAATAATATAATTGGTCCTGATTTCGCTCGAAAGAGTCCGTTGGATCTAAAATAACAATCATTTAATGTAATGTAATGTAATGTAATGTAATGTAATGTAATGTAATGTAATGTAATGTAATGCAATGTAATGAATAATATGATTTCTATTGCAGCAAGATGCCAAAACGGTGGAGAGGATTTCTCGAGAGCTGGATGAGATTGTGGAGCGGGCTTCCATTTTTACTAGAGAAGAAAGTCCACACTATGTTTTCCTTGTTTACCTCTGAATATAGCCTTTCTTTCGCGAGTGCATTTTAACTGGTAGTTAGTTACTTAATGTTGGGCTAAAATCTCTGCAGAGAAAATGTTGTTAAAATGGAATAAATATACAATATTAAACTATTTGCTGTCTGTGAGCGGTTGAGAGAAAGAGAGAGAGAGACAGAGAGTGTGTGGGTGTGTGTGTGAGAGAGAGAGAATGTTTGTGTATGTTTGTGTGAGACTTAAATAATTAATATAAATAAAATTATTTTAACTGTCTGAGTTTAGTGTTATTTCACATTGTGTCTCAGGTACAAGGTCACGAATCGATCTGTTTTCTACGCAACTTTCCTGATGGTATTATGTAAGTGTATAGTTTCAAAATGTGTTTGCCACCCTCTATATTTTTTATTTTAGACAGAGAATAGATTCAACAGAATTGGAGAATAACCTTTATAATGAGGGACTACATAGATAATTAGACTACGTTGTTTAATAATTAACTCACTATAAAAAAGGTAAGGTAAAGGTAGTCCCATAGCCTTGTGGCCGTAGGGGAGCGTGATGTTGGAGATCACACTTATCTTGGGCCAGCGTACTGAGGGTGATGCCCATCTCTCTCCCTCGCTGCTTTACCTTCCCCACCCTTAAGCGAGTAGGTAGTCACAGTTGAGTCAACTGGAGGCAGTTGTTATTTATCGCTTGACGTTTTGCGGTCACCCATCCAAGTGCTAACCGCACTGGACGGTGCTTAACTTGCGACACAGTAGCGAGTGCTCCAACCACTGCGCTATCCGACACCCCTTAACTCACTATAGGATTAGTTATTGTCTACATAGTGTAGTTTAGATAAAGATCTTTATAGTGTCGCTATAATAAATATTGTTCACTTTGCAAACTACTAGCTTATTTCATTAATAGCGTCATTTTCGGTTTCAGCTACGTGGAAGGAAAGGCCAAAATGACGGTTGCCCGTGCCACCAAGTACTTTAAACGTCTCTACGTCATCAAGGGCCGGAAGTTCGTCACAGCTGCCTGTGTAAGTCGTTTTAATCGAATTATTTTGTAGCCTGCGTGACAGAATTTGTCAACCTTAAAGGAAAGAACTCTGCAAGAGAGCGTGTAAACTTCCAAGTTTGATTGGACCTTTCCAATAAATGTTGCTTTAAGTGGAAGGACAGCAGAATGTTGACAGAAAACCAGCAGACTGTGTCATAGTGCAGGTGGTTTTCGATTGACAGCTGAAGTCTATGTAATAAACATGAATTAATTTACAATTTCCAAAAGATTAGGTCAGTGAATGTGGGGTTCATCTTAGTAAGATCGTCTACATTTCCCAACTAGAGTACATGTACTCCATGAAACTGAATAGACAGCTCAATAGTATGTGTACCTATGTGCAGAAGGAACCACGACAGGATGAGCTGGACAGCAAAGGAGCGGCCATTTTGGATAGTTTTCCAAGGATGTACCTTTGGGTTGGGGCCAACTGTGAACATGTCAGTCGTGTCAAGGTAATAGTTAAAGGAAATATTTCAAGCCAGTGAAAGCACTCTCTGTGTATTGCTCTTTTGAGTGTGTTTGCGGGTATACCCCTTTTGCGTGCATGATAATATTTGAAATAACAAAAGTCCAATAGATTGATGACCTCCTAAGTTAGTGTTGGATTTGTAAACATGGAATTTAGGTGGGGAGAGGGGAACGGATGGAGGAAGGGGGGGTGGAGGGGTGAGAATGTTTACCTACTGTTGCTTTAAGTAACGATAATTATTAACATTATATTATAAACTAACTATACTAATGATGCTCTGATTTTTTTTCCTTTTTTTTTTGATGGGCTGTTATAGTATTGAGGGTCTGTCATCTTATTTTCTGTTCATTCTTAGGCCATTCAGTTAGCCAGGAGGATGAGAAACTGGCAACGAAAAGGCAAGGCTCACATAGTGGTAGTAGGTGAGTTCTTCTTCTTCTTTCCACTAGAGCCAGCTATGCTGTATCTTTCATTATTCTAATTTTCCAGACTACTATTTTTACATGTATTTTCTGTCATTGTCAGTCTTTTGGAAGTCAGGAGTTGGAGTGGAGTGGTGTGTGAAATAGAATGTAATAATTGTTCTATTATAGGCTACCAGTTTACCAGTTTACTCTAGTTCCAAACCTCTATCGGTTGTGCACAAAGTTAAGGACGGAAGATATTTAAGTGTAGAAGAAGATCTTTCATAGATAATTCTGATTTAGCTGCATCATCATTTAAGGTCATGTTTGTAATACCACCATTCCTAAATCTAATTCAGACTCTTCATGAAAAGAGAAAGTAAGTCGAGAAACCATGTGGTAGAAGCTTGTTTGGTTGTTGTTGTTGTTGTTGTTGTTGTTTGGTTAGTTGGTAGGAGAATATATGGGATTATGCTCTTGGTGAGGAAGATGGGGTGGGGTTTGGGGTAGAGAAGAGGGTACTGATTACGTTACGTGATACTATTAGATTACTAATAATTATGTTAGGTACCACTGCGTATTGATACAGCCGATTTGTGTGTTTGAGTTACTCATTTGTTGTTCATTATTCACCTAAATGATTTAGACATTGAAAATAAGCATATTAATAAACAACTTTAAATAATGAACTATAAAAAGAATAAAATCATTAACTAGAAGAACTGATTAAAAAATATAAGTAAAATCTCTCTCTCTCTCTCTCTCTCTCTCTCTCTCTCTCTCTCTCTCTCTCTCTCTCTCTCTCTCTCTCTCTCTCTCTCTCTTTCTCTCTTCCCCCCCCCTCCAGGCCCCCTCCCTATGCCTATGCAAATGGACTCTTCATAAAATAATCATTTTTTAAAAACCAATAATACTACATAAATCTTCCAACAGATTAATAAATTTAAAATGTAGCAAGTTTTAAGCAAACCGAAAAAGTTAAATCACATAGTATCCTGAAGTTTTTCATTTCCACTGGTAGTAAAAAGTAAAATTCGTTGCATTTAAACAGAATATGAACCAGTGAAAAAGCACAATAACATAAGGAAAAAAAATTTTTTTGAACAAAATTTAGTTCGTAATCAATTTAAGAAAATTCTATATGCTAATGTTACAACTTGGCGTGAAAAACCAACACGTAACGAACATTGGGGTGAATAGTTATATTTTCTCTAAATTAACTTCTGTCCCATTTATTTGATCTCATAAATTATTTCTTGTCGTTCCTTGCTATTTGTAGTATTCAAAGCCTATAAAAATGACTGTGAGTACACACACATACTTATACTATAGAAAACAGTAGGCAAACAGCAATTTTGTTTAAAGCCATTAAAATAGCTATCAATTCTGCTGTAAACATTGAAAACATTTTTCCTAAATGAAGTGACTCGCATATTTTCAAATCGGGAATGACGAAAGCAGACCCCTCATTTTCTAATTTTAATACAGTACCTCCCAATCAGTGAAAACTTTAATTCTATTATAATAGTTTTCATTTAAATGACTTGTAGCATCTATGGCCACCGTATTCTTACTGAATGTTTTGATACAAAACTATACTCATAATTAACCTTTTTTAAGGTGGGATAGGAGGTGGTATTACACGTTAAGTAAGTACTTCATTAGTAATTCGGAACTTCTAAAAAAGATCTTTTGTGTAAGTTGCTTTGGTAATAAAAGCTTCTAATGTGTCTTGTTCTTTTAAGAAACTCAATATTAGATCTAAATCAAAGTTATCCACAGCTTTTGATATTATTTCAGCCGATTTTTGTTGTCCACTAGATGGCAAAATTGAAAAGTCGTTAGTCCGCCAATTTTTATTTATTTATGTACTTTTTTAAAAAATTGTTATGGTTTAGCCGGAGTGTGAAATTACAACCTAATCTGACCCTGCTTCTGTTAGACTGCCAGAAGACTCTGATTTAAAAAAGAAAAAAAAAAGATGCATTAAATTCCTGGTGGGCTTACTGCGCTGAGTGCATTGTGAAATCAAAACAAATCCAAATTCTGCTTCTATTGGCTCTTAACAACCGGATAAACCTTAACTACGTCTACCGTCACTTTTGCAGTTTGCTGATTCAAGACTAAACATTGTAGGTCCATTTTCAACCATCCTGAACGCAAAGAGATACAATCTAATACAATGGGATGCAAGAGAGTACGGAGGGTGGAATACAATAATTGTCATCAGAGAATAAAATCTCTGTGTTAGTCATAACTGGTCAGCTTATGGGAACTGGGTTCCAAGCCTGCGCTAAGCTTTTCAAAATCCAAATTAATAGGCTTATAGAATTTATTGAATATGACGTCATTTAACACAAACATGTGCAAGGATAGAGCCCTACTATCCTGATGTTACAGCAATTTTGTTTAAAACATGAGAACTTCGGCCCCCCCCCAAAAAACATTACTTAAAAGGATTTACGCCATAATGGCATTGGAGGTTTGAGAGGAGGGGATGGGAGGGGAACGTGTTTGTTTCGTTTGTTGTTGTCGGTTTTTTGTTTCTCTCCCCCCCCCCCCCCCTCCCCACCCCACTTCCCTCCTAAGAGAATGTGGGTGAGGTGAGGAGGGGGGTGGTGGGAGAGTTACCGTGCTTTCTAAGACCCCCTCCTCTTGACACCTACCCCTCCACCCCCTACATTATCCGCCCATGGGTGGGTCCAAGCATTATTTGACTGACTGACCGAATGATATTTTTTTACACGATTTCTTAAGTAATGACAGCGCAAGCCTCACCTCTCCTCTCCCCCCTCTTTCTCCACATCTCTCCCCCCTCCCCTCATCCTCACCTCCCCGTTCCATTTCATTTCTCAAAAGATAATATATTTCCGATAACCTACAGTGTATTGAGAACGTGTCTAATCATGCAGAGTTTTATAACCATTTCTTCCTTTATCTCGTCTTCTCATACATTCATCGATAGTCGTATGTATTCTTCTAGAGGAGACGGACACGGAGCAGAACGCAGCCCTGATGAAGAAGCTGAAGCCAAAAGACAGTGATGCTCACGACGAGAACAACTGCGCCCAAATCGGACAACCTGCCTCCAATGGGGTCAAGCAGTCATCTTGTTTTTTCACCGAAGATGGCCTTGAAGAACTGTCGTCTGCTACACCTATGCTCAACTTACACAGGTCAGCTTTAGTCGCACACATAACATTTTTTTGCCACTGTCATTCAAATATCCATTTTGTCATTTATCCGTTCATTGATTGTTTGATTAATTGGTTGATGGATTCATAGATTGATTTATTCATTCATTAACTCGTTTCTAATAACCTTATATTTTTTCTAACTTTCATCCGACCTTAAGATTTTTCAGTAATAATAATAATACTGGATACAATACAATACAAGATTATTGCTTTAGGTCCAGCGGACTCCTTCGAGCCAAATCAGGACCAATAATACTGGATGCGATATACGCGCCTTTCCCCAAATCAATCAGGCTCAAAGCGCGGCGATCTGTACCAACATACTCGCTCACCTGTCTCATCCACCCTCACACACACACACAATAAATACACATCCATCACTCAAACAGGTGGTGTAAAAGCAGCGAAATTGCTATTGGAAAACGGAAAGAAAATCGAATTTTTATTTTTGAAATTTTACATTGACTGCGGCCAGTACCATTATTGAAGGGAGGGAGGAAACCGGAGTGGCCGGAGAAAACCCTCGGTGTCCTCAATAGTCTCGTACCTAAGTCACATACGTTCGCCCCTTGCGGGAATGGAACCCGCGACTTTCGGCATAGAAAACCGGCGACTAATCCACTGCGCCACGAGGCCAGTAACAGTCTCCATCATTCAAACTGCATTACAAAAGCAACAACAACGATAATGATGATGGTGATGAAAATGATGATGGTGACGATTGACGACGACGATAGTGACGTAACGAAAATGATTAAGCCGTTGTTTGGCACAGGGTGAGCGGAGATCGTGTGATGTACGACATGCCTTTCGCTGCCCCTGGACCTCTGCAACAACGCTTCTTGGTGACAACAGTGAGTGTAGGCTGAGCGTTTCTGAGTCCCGATTTAATGTTTAACACTACTGTCATGTTGTTGTACTGTACAACAAGGTGTAGCCGAAAAGACACATTTTCTATGACAAGGAATTATGGGCAAACCAAGGGCTTGATCTCAAAGTGATCTTTATCATGCTGCAATCACATTGCAGGGTGAATAGTCTCAAGGCAGTACAAACACGTCCTTCCTTTAAAAACACTCCCCTGTCTGACCAATACTCCTTCATATCCTATCCTATCCTGCCCCGTAACCCGGAGGTCGTAGGGGCACCACAGATGATCGTTTAACCAGCATACTTCATCTTTCTCTGTCCTCAGCAGCCCTGATGGCTTCGCTCAGTGTCAAACCAATCCATTCTCGAATGTTGTCCTCCCACCTCTTTTTCGGTCTCTCTCTTCTTCAACCTCCTTGCACTGTGCCTTGCAGAATGGTCTTTGCAAGGCCTGATGATCTAGTGACGTGACCATACCATCGAAGTTTCCGTTTCTTCACCACTGTGAGCAGGTCATCGTGTTGTCCAATGGCTTGTGTGATGGTCTGTCGGACTTCGTCGTTGGTGATGTGTTGGGTATAGGAAATGCCCAGAAGTCTTCTGTAACACCTCATCTCCATGCTTTGTATTTTTCGTTGTACATCTGCTGTGAGGGTCCATGCTTCGCAAGCATATAGGAAAATGGAGATGACAAGGGAGCGCAGCAGTCTTACTTTGGAATGTAGACTGATGGTCCTGTCTTTCCAAATGGGCTTCAACCTTGTCAGGGCAGCAGTTGTTTGTGCGATCCTGGAGAGGACTTCATGTCGGGACCCATTGTCTGACACAATGGCTCCCAAATATTTGAAGCTATGCACTGTGTTGAGGGATTGGCCTTGGACTTTGATGTCCGTGTTGATGCCATTGGTGTTGTTGGTCATCATTTTGGTCTTCTCTGCACTTATTTCCATTCCATAAGCTCTTGAGGTGGTGTCAAGCCTCTGTACCAGCTGTTCAAGTTCTTGTTCTTTTCCAGCCAATCCATCAATGTCATCCTTCGGATGAGCGTATACACCGAGGTCTAGTCTGTGCACGCACGCATTTCCTCGCACGGAGTTTTAAAGATCCTGACGCTTATGTTTTAAACGGATGAGTGCCGGACACACAAATACGCCCAGTAAGCGCTAGGCCCCTTCTCCAAAAACCCCGTTCACCCAGGATTGTGCTCGGTTGCCTGGATAAAGCATGGAGATGAGGCGCTACAGAAGACTTCTGGGCATTTCCTATACCCAGCATATCACCAACGGCAACGACGAAGTCCGACAGACCATCACACAAGCCATTGGACAACACGATGACCTGCTCACAATGGTGAAAAAACGGCACAGTGCAAGGAGGTAGAAGAGGGAGACCGAAAAAGAGGTGGGAGGACAACATTCGAGAATGGACTGGGTTGACACTGAGCGAAACAATCAGGGTTGCTGAGGACAGGGAAAGATGGAGTACGCTGGTTAAACAATCATCTATGGTGCCCCTACGACCTCCGAGTTACGGGATACCCGGATAGGATAGGATAGGCCTGGACATGAGGTAATGCACCCAAAGATTGGAAATGGGCGCCTCGGGCGTCTTGAGTTAGATCCTGTATTCGCCAGCGCTTTGTGCCGCTCTTGGGCTGGAAAAGCGCTATATATAAGCAAGATTAAATAAATATCACGGTTTCTTTTACTGATTTTTTTAACAGATTGTCTGGTCGAGTATTATTACCGATCTGATATCGCACTTTACTAGCTTATCTACTAATTAATGAGTAAATACTTTGTGTTGTGAAATTAGTAGTATACCTTCAGTATTTGTTGTGATTTGGATTTGTGTGTGTGTTTTGTTTTGTTCTACAGGACAGTTTCATTCTTGATCAAGGTCCCCACCAACCTATGTATGTGTGGGTAGGAGCCAGGGCAGACAACTCCTCCGTCTCTGAAGCAATCAGCAGGGGACAGGTTAGTTCCCTTGTTGTACTCTGCTTTGTCTCTTGGGCGAAAACTACTACTACTACTACTACTACTACTACTACTACTACTACTACTACTACTACTACTACTACTACTACTACTACTACTACTACTGCTACTACTACTAATCTTTATAAAGTGCAAAATTAAAACTTATAGTCTGCTCTAAGAGCACGCACGCACCGCATCCTCCCCCACCCCCGAAACCCTCTGCCCTCCACACACATACAAGTTTAAAAAGAAAAGAATTCATATTAAAATGGCATTAATGGATAAACAAGCAATAAATCTAGCCATGAATTCTAAAATTGTGAAAGAAAAATGTACATTATCGTCAGAACTGTATATATGTACATGTACAATGTACAGCGTTCACTATATTACGATACATAATTCATTATTTTATAAAAATGATTCGCATGCTAAAATGTTAACAACAATGTTTATATATTAAGATGCAAATGCTATATGCAAAACCACTTCCCATAAAAGACATGGTTTATAATAACAAGACATAAATAAATAGTCAATCCAACAATTGCGATTTTGATTTCAAATAGCGCTTTGAGTAGTTCTTTGAGCTGGCAAATGTGCTAGTCAGGCTTTTAGATGAAGCAGGGATGAGAGTATAAACCGAGGTCTAGTCTGTGTGTCGCATACATTCCATCAAAACGGACTTTAAAGATCCTGACGCTCATGTCCTAGACGGGTGAGTGCCGGTAACAAGAACACACCCAGCATGCACTTGATCCTTCTCCCCAATCCCTGGCTGGCCAGGATGGTGCTCAGTTGTCCAGGCGTCAGACCATGCGCCCAAAGGCTGCGGGTGGGCGTCTCGGGCGGTTTGAGTTAGATCCTGTATCGGCCAGCGCCTAGAGTCTGCTCAAGTAAGGCAAGATAAGTGCGCTATAAAAATTCTCAATAATAAAAACAATAATACAAAATAATTATTTTCATATACTTTGGCGTTAAGAATCAGTGTTCTGAGCAGCTCTGAGCTCTGGAAATATGCTTTTATAAAACTTTACCATTATTTACTTTTTTAATTTGTGTTTTATTACTTTATTATTACTGTTAATATTATTGTTATTATTATTATTATTATTATTATTATTATTATTATTATTATTATTATTATTATTATTATTATTATTATTATTATTGTTGTTGTTGTTGTTATTGTTATTATTATTATTATTATTATTATTATTATTATTATTATTATATATTTTTTAAAATTATTATTATTATTTTTATTATTATTTTATCATTCTTATATAGGGCTTTTTCATCTAAAGAGCTGCTCAAGGCGCTGGCCGATACAGGATCTAACTCGAGCTACCCGAGGCGCCTATTTGCTATCATTGGCGCACAGTCTGACGCTCAGACAACGAAGCACCATCTAGGTGGCCAGGGAATGGGGAAAAGGGAAAACTATACACTGAAACAGTCGTCAGACTAATAGCAACAGTAAGATAGCCAGTGCTCGCAGCCAATGTTTTATGTCCGGGCCACCTGGAATCGCTGCTCTACCAACTAAGCTATTCCGTTGCCCTCACTTTATCCTTGTAGAGTTTCTGCGCTCACAAAAGATACCCTAGCTGGCAGCCAGTGTGTCGCATCACTGAAGGTGCGGAACCCCAGGACTTCAAGACAGGCTTTGTGGAATGGAAAGAAAGGCTGGTGGACCGAGGGAACCTCTATTCACGCAGCTACAGTGCTGGCAACATCGGTGAGACTGCGATGTTTTTGTGTTTGTGCGGGTTGGTGGTTTTATTGTTGTTATTGTTGAAGGCGATTTTGCTAGTTTTGTGAAGGTGGTGACAGTGTGATAGTGGTGGTGTTCATGATGGTGGTGGTGCTAGTGGGAAAGTTATGATAACAGGGTAAAAGAATAAGCACTGGGTGTGCTTTTTTAGCATTTTGCCCTTGGGTCTTGTATCTATATTGATTACATGTACATTGAGAGACACGTTGTGATGAACCTTGGATAGACAAAGGTAACATGGGAATGAACGTATCCAGCTTTCAATTTTGATCAGGGTCAGTTGGCTACTATGCATAAATGTGCGTGGGAGCCAGGGTAGACAACTGTGCAGTCTCTGAGGTTATCAGCAGGGGACACGTTAGCTCCCTTCTGTCTCGGCATGTTGCTATACCCTACATGTACTTTAGTGTGGTTATTAGCGGGAATTACAATCATTTGAACTCATTGGAGGCGGAACTTTTTTGCCATGATTATTCCCACAAAACGCACTATTTAAGCGTATTTTTTGAAAATTCAGCCACCTAATATATAAAAGATAATATTAAAAAAAAATATACATTTTTGTAAAGATCATGGCATGTTCTTTCAAGAAATAAACAATAGAAAATATACTTAATCACTTTTTGTAAGAAAATAACACTCAAGTATCCAGACTGTACAAGAAAATCCAAAAAACGTTTTTGATATCTAGAATATATAGTACATTCACCACAAACACACATCAGTATTGCACTAATGATATAAAATACATTCAGAATATGTATCAAAATGTTTATGAATGATTTTGTAGATCAGTACACATACAATTGTCATATTAGAATTGACTGCTATTTTGGAATTGAGGTAAAGCACGTGCGTCACAAATACCCATGAAAATTACTCTCACAGCAAAAATACTCGGTTTGACATTGAAATAGTAAAGGGATGTAACAAACCAATTAGGAATTGTTAGTCTTGCTCCCCAATTGTACTCTCCCTTTAGTAGTTGTGTTGCTTATAACGAACACTACCGATCTTCCTAAGACGTGCTGCGCACATCCTATGACGCGCATCGCCGACAATGAGTTAACCACAGGCGGCGGAAGCAGGGGGGGCAGGGGGGCCATGCCCCCCCCTAGAAAAATGTTGGAGGGGGCAGCCTTATATATTGCCCCCTCCAATAATGAGTAGTGTTGTGGTTTTTTTTCGCCAGGGCATTAAAGATTTTTTTTCTTCAAATGGAATCGAGCAATACAAGTGTTTATCATCATAATCATCATCATCACCCGCTGATCAGTAAGAGAAGTTTGTCCTTTCGTCATCATTTCCTGTCGACGCTTCATAACCGTTAGCCTTAGCGTAGATCAACGTGACCGACAGTTTTCGACATCGTGCACATCACAGTCGAGTTTTGAAAACTTTCATTTGCTGTCAGTTTTTACAGTCTACCGTTTTCAATATCAGCAATTTTCTCGACTACAAGTGAAGAAGTCAGCAAAATGGCAAATGCTTTGACAACTGGTGTTATTGTTACTCGTCAAGCATCCCGACAGACTCTCCGTGACAACCAACCTGCGGCCACTCCAGAAGAATATTTCAAGATTAGCATTGCCGTTCCTTTCTTGGAACACTTGTCAACCGAATTGGACTCGAGGTTCAAAAATGCTGGTCTAGCAGTTAATGGTCTATGTCTGGTGCCAAGCACTTTAATAGACAAACAGGATGGTTTCATGCAGGTTCCAGAAGGGGTGATGCTGGCAATGTTGTGGGAGTCTGACCTACCAGACAACGCTACCCTTGATGCAGAATACCAACGGTGGGTTTGCAAATGGCGAAGTGCTGCTGAGAATGCGACAGCTATCATCCCATCCACGGCATCAGAAGCACTGAAACATTGTGACAGGGATTTTTTTTTTAATCCCAACCTGTTCATCATGCTTTAAAACCTTTGCACCCTACCTGTCACTACTCAAACAGTCAGTTGCGCAACCTGAAAAACTACCTGCGCTCTACAATGGGGCAACAGAGACTAAATGGACTTGCTTTACTGAAAGTGCACAGGGATGTTGATATTGACTTCAAAGAGGCAGTGAACTGTTTTGCCAGAAGATACAATTCACAAATGGTACTAATGCCGAGGAACCTAGTGCAGCAAGACTGAATTAAGTGAAAGCAGGGCGGTGATGTTCATAAACTACAAGGTAAAGCTTTATACCGTTAACGATCAACAAAAAGTAGTGAATAATAATAGTATACAAAACATCTCTGCTGATAAATAAATGTGTGTGTGGGTTTTTTTTAAGGGAGGGGCAGAGGATAATTTTTGTAGGCTACCCCAGAGTTTGTCAGTTCAATTGTTGAAAAAGCTCAAAGTCCCAGACCATCACAGATGGCTTTTTCAAGGTTCAGATTGCACCAGATTGCACCATTTTGCATCCTTGAAAAAAAAAAATTCCGGGGGAGCATGCCCCCGGACCCCCCTAGAAGGCTCGGCGCTTCGCGCCTTCGCTGAATCTGTAACCCCCACCCCCACCCTCGACATTTCCCAGGTGTGTGCCCCCCCCAATCCTGAGCAGCTTCCGCCGCCTGTGTTAACATAGATAGTTGTGTCTCATGTCTTTGTTTTATTTGTGTCATCAGGTCGAGCGCTGTTCTCTCGTTCTAACCCTCGCACCGTGGCCAAGACCTCTCCTCTCTTAGACGCCGACATGACTCTTTCCCCTGATGGCGAGACGGAGGTGAGTTGGGTAAACTTTCCATGATAAACTAACAGTCATACAAGTTCACATTATAATCAAATAAAGAGCGGCGGCGTTAGCAAAGTCTATTTTAACAAAACTTGGTTGATCCTCATAATTACTGCTGATAGACTGTGCCAAACGAATCAAAAGTCGAGGATGGCTAAGGAATATGATTGTTCAATTAGCCGAATCTTTAGCTTTCAGGTTTGCGTGTTGTGCTTTATTCAAGCTATGTCATCAGAACCGAAGCAGACATGAGTTGACGTGTTTTGGTATAGTCATCACAACAAAATGCCAAGGTTGTTGGTTTTGATAGAAAATTCCATATTCATAGATGATTAGTATATTTCCTCTCGTCACAAAAACAAACATTTATAATTAATTATGTTTCCTGCAGAATCAGAAGCATGAAACAAGATGCACGCTTTGTGTGTATCAAAGATTGGAGAGCTTTTCCTTCCCGTAGTAGTAAACAACTTATGTACAGGATGAGTGGCACAGTGCAAATTAAATATTCCCACAGAAATTCATGTATTTTGCAAGCTTCTACCTCCCAATGAATTTGCAGACATTTCGAGTGGACAACGACTCACTAGCCCCCACGTGGGAGGTTCAGCCTGGTGTGTTCCTCAACTCGGATTGCTATGTCGTTTGGCACAGACCTGATGCTGTCTCCAAACTGCCCTACATGCCCAATAACATCTGCTTTTATTGGCTGGTAATCTCACACAACGAACTTGTCATCGTCATCATCGTCGTAGTCATCTTCATCATTCATCATCATCATCATTCATCATCGTCGTCGTCGTTGTCGTCATCTCCATCATCATCATCATCATCATCATCATCATCATCATCATCATCATCATCATCATCATCATCAACAACACCGTGGTCCTGATTCGGCTCTTTGCAGTCCGCTGGACCCAATGTATAAACAATGATTAACTCATCATCATCATCATCATCATCATCATCATCATCATCATCATCATCATCATCGTCATCATCATCATCATCATCATCATCATCATCATCATCATCATCATCATCATCATCACAATTATCACCAGCATCACCAGCATCACCACCACCACCAGCACTACCACCACCACCACCACAATAGCAGCAACATCTAATAAACCAACCGAACACAATCATCATGACCAAAAAAACATTCATCATCAATTGTCTTATGACAAGCTGTCTTTTAGTCTAAGTTGTATGAATTTAAGCCAAACAAATATTGTTTTAAGGTCACGCATCTTATTTCTGTTGTAATTTGCTGTTGCAGGGTCGCCTTAGTGAAGAATCTACGCAAAACAATTGTCTTCGTTTGTGCCTTACCATGGCCTGTACCTTGGATCAGGCTGTGGTGGTTAGTTTCAGTTTCGCTTATCGTGTTATTTGTATTTTATAATCATAGAAACATAAGCAAAACGCACGAAACGAAATCCTATCCTAAACTATACCGTATCTCGAAGGTCGTTGGGGCACCACAGATGATCGTTTAACCAGCGTACTCCATCTTTTTCTGTCCTCAGCAACCCTCATGGCTTCGCTCAGTGTCAAGCCAGTCCATTCTCGAATGTTGTCCTCCCACCTAATTTTCTGTCTCCCTCTTCTTCTGCCTCCTTGCACCGTGCCTTACAGGATGGTTTTTGCAAGGCCTGATGCTCTGGTGACGTGGTCATACCATCGGAATTTCCGTTTCTTCACCACTGCGAGCATGTCATGTGTGATGGTCTGTCGGACTTAGTTGTTGGTGATGTGCTGGGTATAGGAAATGCACAGAAGTCTTCTGAAGCACCTCTCCATGCTTTGTATTCTTCGTTGTAGGTCTGCTGTGAGGGTCCATCTTTCGCAAGCGTATAGAAGATGGAGCTCAGCAGCCTTACCTTGGAATGTAGGCTGCTGGTCCTGTTTTTCCAAATGGGCTTCAACTTTGTCAGGGCCGCAGTTGTTTGTGCGATCCTGGAGAGGAGTTCCTGTCTGGACCCATTGTTTGAAACAATTGCTCCTAAATATTTAAAGCTTTGCACTGTGTTGAGGGATTGGCCTTGGACTTTGATGTCCATGTTGATGCCATTGGTGTTTTTGGTCATCATTTTGGTCTTCTCTGCACTTATTTCCATTCTATAGGCTCTGGAGGTGGTGTCAAGCCTCTGTACCAGCTTTTCAAGTTCTTGTTCTTCTCCAGCCAATCCATCAATGTCATGCCTGAAACGGAGGTTGGAGATTGCTCTACCCCCTATGCTGACCGTGCTTTCGTGATCTGCAAGGGCGTCTGACATGATGCGCTCTAGGAAGATGTTGAAGAGTGTTGGAGAGAGTAGACATCCTTAACGCACACTGATTGATGTTCTGAACCACTTCCCGATGGCGTTTTTGTGGAGGACTGCAGGCTTTTGATGACTTCAATAATTTTATGGCTGATGTTGTACACTACAACAATTCTACTTTTAGTTTAGAATGCCTGTGTTTTAACTGATGCAGTTTAGACACATAGTTTATATTAGATGAAATACTACAAGAATTCTAGTGTTAGTACATAATACATGTGCTTTAACTGTTACAGTTTAGCACATAATTGATATTAGATAAAATAGTGCAAGAATTATATTGTTAGTACATAATACCTGTGGTTTAATTAATGCAGTTTAAGACATATCTCTTATTGGATGAAAAACTGCAATGACAATACTGCAAGAATTCTACTGTTAGTATAGAATATCTGTGGTTGAACTGATGCACTATAAGACATAGTTCTTATTAGATAAAATAAAATACTGCAATGAAATATTAGCAAGAATTCTAGTGTTAGTTGGCCTATATAATACTTGCATCCACTACAAAAGGATTACTGTGGTAATTGTTTGCATTTATAAAATTATTTTGCAGATACGAGTGTTGGATGATAAAGAGCCTCAGAGTTTGCTGTCGATTTTTCACAACAGCATGGTCGTCGTAAGTTTATTTCCTCTGTTTGTTTGTTTATAAATTTGCTTTTAAGACCTTTTCCATCGAGATAATAAAATAAACAAATAAAATAGAAGGGGTTTTCTTTGATTCTTGTTCATGTACTTTTCATTCATTCATTCATTCAATCATTCATTCATTCAATCATGCAGTTCAGTGGAATCAACAGTAGTTCGGACCATGGTGTCTTCAGTATTAAGATTTTAAAAGTTTTTTTTTTAAAATATAGGCAGAAGGGTTAAGCTTTAGATTTACTTGTTATGTACTGTACATAGCAGTATTACTTATTGTTCATGGTTGTGGTTGTCGGTAGTTCTACCTCGTTGTTATGGTTTTAGCTGTCGTTGTTACCTTGTTGCGTGATTATTGTTGCAGTACGACCAAGAGGTGCTGTCAACGGGAAATGAAGTCACAATGTACTGCGTGCGAGAATGTGCGCAAGGCAGTATGCGTGTGCAACAGGTACGTACTTTTGCGTTGAAGTGAGCTGAGACCATACTCAACCTCAACAGCATTTTAATTTGGTATGTTACATGGAATCATTAAAGGCCCCAATTCGAAGACTTTGTTTATTTTTTGTCGAAAACGGGTTTACTCTAAAATTCGAATTGTTATCACACAATGTTACATTACACAATGATAAAGTGGGCTTTCGGTTCTCAAACCAACCGCTAAAGTTTGACATGTCCTTGTCGGTTCTGACAGGGAGTGACTTCCCCTGATTAACTGTACATCGAATACCAATAGCTGTATGACCTTTGACCCTTTTTGTGAATGAACAACGAAGCGGAATCATTGTGTCTGTGGTACCTTATAGGGTCTATTTTATGAACCTAAAACGATAAATCTTACAAGGAAATATTTTTTACGGGTTCTGTCTCTTATCGGCTTTGGTAGCAGGATGTTGACAGCCAACGGCTGTTGCTATTAATAGGCCCAAAACTACAAAATTTATTCATTAAAAAAATAACTATACTTTCGACATTTAAAAAAAAAAATTTTTTTGTAAACTTTTTTTTTTTTTTAGTGGAGCGGCACTTACATATAAGAATGATACATAGATAAAATAATTTCATGTTAAAAGGACCTGTCGAAGAGGCGTGGTCAAAGTGAGTCCCTTTAAATAAAATTGCATTTATTTAACCGCTAATTTGATTTATTATCTCAGCTAACAAACAAACAAATACAAAGCAAACAAAAAAGCGCACTCGAAGTGCACGTCCAACAACGCTGTCAACAAACATATGCAGTGTGCGCAAACAAAAAGAGAAGCACAACGTATTTTAAAAACTCTAAGAGAGTTTTTTTTTACTTTGCTTTTCAATGCAACAGGTCGCACACCAATCATTCATTCAGGAAGATGCATTTACATGTGCAGACTATATCGGAGGCACATGCACCAAGAGGCCCTACCTCTAAAACCGTAAAATTATCAATGAACATGAGTTTTACCCATCGCCCTGTATTGTCCGCACAACACTAAAATCTGTATTGGGAAACAAATCTTGAGGATCCATTAATCCTGGCATTTGTCCCGTATGTTCGTCAATACTCAACGTTACAGAGTAATAATAATTTGAAAGACGGTGCCTTTTCGTAAATAGTACTACGTGATAACATAGGCTAAGCACCCGGAAATAAAGGCATGAGACCCTGGATTCTGAAAATGCATTAACTGTGTATATAGTTCTGAATGATGCGTTTGGATTTGGTGATGGTTTCAGAACGGTATGTTTTTTTGGACAGGTGGCAGCAAAGGCCTCAAACCTCAATTCTGCCGCTGCGTTCATCATCCTCGCTCCGTCTCGCTGTGTTCTCTGGTTTGGAAAAGTAAGCAGCCTCGCGTATGATCTGTAAATTAATTCATCCATAAACATAATAAAGTTAGCGCATATTTAGCGCATATATTTATAATTACAGTATCAATGTAGGCCTACCTGGTAATGTTGTTCTCGAACTTCTTATTAAAGGAGTTCAGAAAGATCGCTGTAATAAAATGGAAATGCGCGTAATTTACATTTATTTTTCAGTGACTTAATTAAATTAACATTTTTTAAAATAGAAACGTTACAACATTATCAGTATTACTCGTTGCAGAAAACTGGCGGATCAGAGAGGGAATTTTCAAAGACCATGTTGGGCTTCCTTGATTCTCGGAAGTAAGTTGCACTTTGTTTTGCATTGGTTTATCTTTTCATTGTATACTCCACCAACCGATCCCTTTTGCAAGGAACTAAATGCAAATAAACCATTCGTTCGTTCGTTCACTTGTTCGCCTCCTTCGTTCCGACTGGTTTTTCTTCCTAATTTGTGTTGACTGGTTGTTTTTCCTTCCCAAGATTTTGTATTGTCATTTTTATTTTGTCCTCTTAAAAAGTTGTTATAGGTAGGATGTGTTTTTAAAAAAGTATTTTGTAAATTGATCGGCATGAGCACTTTAGTTTTGTGAAGCAGTCGTTCTAATGTAATTTAGGGTAACTAGAGAGCGTGATAGTACTTTATTTGTTAAGATTAGCCATTGTTGCTGTCTTTTTCATAAAATGTAGCGCAAAGACACTTTCTGCTTTTGCACGTCAGTACGCGTGTAATTAGTCTGTCACTATGAAACAGTGGTGAATGTAAGATAGCGACTCGCAGAAGGAAAAATATGTTTCAAACAAAATAAAATTACATTACATTACATGATTATTGCTTTAGGTCCAGCGGACTCTTTCGAGCCAAATCAGGACCGGACAACCCCCGATCCGCATCAAAGATCTGCTGAAACAACACTAGTGGTAAAACTGAAAGCTCTCCACCAGCCAGTCACTTTACAATAAAGACATCCCACGCAGGGGACGCTGAGGCTGTACTCTAATTTATCGAACCCTCGTTTACAAAAACAAAATAGAATACAAACATCATTATTAATTATCAACAAAACA
This sequence comes from Oncomelania hupensis, assembly GCA_036898135.1. Taxonomy (NCBI): domain Eukaryota; kingdom Metazoa; phylum Mollusca; class Gastropoda; order Littorinimorpha; family Pomatiopsidae; genus Oncomelania; species Oncomelania hupensis. Next base: position 57,735,906 of record CM072511.1, on the reverse strand, counting down.
CATACATATAAAATGCCTACATTGCTAAATAATAACATCAAAGGAAGCCCTAGTGACCACCTGGCAGAAAGCGTCCAAAATTCCAAAGCTGATCCAACAGACCTCATACACAAATAAGGAGTCTTGTCCTGGAAGAATAATGAATTTTCAAGAAAAAAGGTAGATGACTGGTCTAGCGAAGAAGAAGATAGTATAGCAGATTGATAGAACAAAGCAGGAATGAGAAAGAGCAAATGAGAAAGACAGCGACAGTGGGCATTTAAAGCACTAAATTTCCAGAAAGTGGGGATACTAACAAAATAAAATACCAACAAAAACCAAAAAAGTCTTATTTCTCATATTGCAGCATGGTGTTTTTTGTTAATTTTGATTCCAGATGTCATAATCTGTTTTGTTTGAAATTGAATCAAAAAGAAATAAATAACTAATAAAACAAACAATCCCCATGTTGCCGCGTGAGGTTTTGTTTATTTGACTCAAGATATCGTAATCTGTTTTGCAGAATGTACAGTTACGACGTTATGACGGAAGGGAGAGAATCGGCCAGCTTCTGGGAAATTCTGGGCCCCAAAGAACCCTACGAGAAAGAGTTTGTGTGCACTGTGAGTAAGGATGCTTGTTAATCCTTATGTTTCGATATTGCTTAATTATAACTTAATTATCGGTAGTGTTTAATACATCCAAGAATAGCTCCATAGGGGCAATCTCAGTACAGCCTTTATTTTAACGGTTGCGGTTTTTTGGGGGGGTTTATTTTATGTTTGCTTTTGCTGTTGACAGGAAAGAAGGTTGGAGGTTTTGTGAATTCATAAAAGGATTTATGATTTTGCGAAGGAGGTACTTTGATATTTTCGTCTGAAATTTGTCTTTGCTGGAGCGAAATAAGATATAGATAGTGCACTGGAACGAACCTCAGGAGATTAAAACCGTTTCTTTGATTAGGTTGTAATGAGGAAAAGCGGTTGGAAGAATGGAGATAAAACCATCAGCAGGGCAATTCCAAATTACTGTACCAAGGGAGGATAGGAATGTTTCTTGTTTCCCCCTCATTTGCGTCAGACTCAGATCACAGCAGGTTTCTGTGGAGCGCGTATTGCTCGGCATGTTTTATTAAAACCATATTTTACAACGGCCTGATCCCTAGGAGGTGCGTACACATTTTTTTTTTTAGAGCCCACAATAGTTGATGAATCCCATACGTACAACGGGTTGTTTTGTAACGGTTGCTGCGCTCCCTTGTCATATCCATTTTCATATACTCTTGCGAAACATGGACCCTCACAGCAGACCTACAAGGCATGGAGATGAGGTGCCACAGAAAACTTCTGGGCATTTACTATACCCAACACATCACAAACAACGAAGTCCGACAGACCATCACACAAGCCTTTGGACAACACGATGACATGCTCACAAGGGTAAAGAAAAGGAAACTCCGATGTTATGGCCGCGTCACCAGAGCATCAGGCCTTGCAAAGACCACCCTGCAAGGCACGGTGCAAGGAGGCAGAAGAAGAGGGAGACAGAAAAAGAGGTGAGAGGACAACATTCGAGAATGGACTGGCTTGACACTGAGCAAAGCCATGAGGGTTCCTGAGGACAAAGAGAGATGGAGTATTCTCGTTAAACGATCATCTGTGGTTCCCCAACGACTTTCGAGTTACGGGATAGGATGGATAGGATAGGATAGGCCAGGCCAATCCTCTGCCATAATGTAAACAAGGGAAAGAACTTTGTTTTGAAGGCAATTGTCAATTATGCGTTTTCAGAAGAAAGGATTAAAAGACAATGCGGTAATCTGAATTCGTCAGTTAGGAGTGAAAGTTACAGGTGTTTTGATAAGAGTTGTGGTGTTGGTGGGGGAGGGTAGAGGTGGGTGAGTAAAGGAGGTTGAAAATAGTCGGCTTTCTCTTAACACGTTTCAGGTTGGAATTATGAAGGCAATTATGCCTGTGGCAGAACGAGGTATTAAGGGTACTGCGGTAACGGACGCTAAAACTGTGCTTGCTTGACAAGTAAAGCTTTTAGTGATTACTCCTATTAAGAGATTGCTTCGTTGACCGAGTACATAGAACTGTTCTTTCGAGTACATGCACATCGAGTCGTTTCCCTGTACGGTTTACTCCGTGTGTGCGCAATAATGTATCGTAGGTAGGCTTATGCCTGAGCCTACATCGCTCTTAATTAACGTTTTAAAATTAATCTGAAATCTGAATCTCTAACCTCTGACCTTGTTGATATGGCAAAGTATCTTTCTTTTCCTCTCAGATGCTTTCGTCGACCACATGCAGAGAACTGTTCAAAAATTTTAACTCTCTCCTTGGAAAAGAAACCGTTTCTCCCTTGCCTGCATGTGAAAACCCCGACACTCTCCCCACAATCTTTTCAGTTTACTTTACAGACAAAGTTCAAAAGATTCGCGACAACTTTCCTGTTGCTGTCCCTACTCCTCTAGGATCTGAGTACTCTGGTACTCAGCTGGATTCTTTCACGCCGGTCTCGGAGCAGTCGGTTCTTGAGATTCTCAAAGCCACCGTGCCTAAATCGTGCGAGTTGGACCCTATACCTACCAAGCTCCTGTACGAAAATCTTGATGTCCTTCTCCCTGCCCTCACAAATCTGATCAATTCCTCTTTGACCACAGACATTGTTCCCACCGACCTTAAACTGACAGTAGTGAAACCACTTTTGAAAAAGCCATCACTTGACAAGAATGATCTAAAGAACTTTAGACCTGTGTCAAATTTGCCATTGGGGTCCAGAATTCTGGAGAAGGTAGTGCTAAAACAACTTCTGAGGCACTTAGAAAACAACATTCTCTTTAACCCACTTCAGTCAGCATACAGAGCTGGACACAGCACCGAAACTGTTCTGTTACGTATCGCCAGTGACATTCTTTCATCTCTAGACCAAAATAAGCTTTCGGTTCTCCTTTTGCTCAATAACTTTGCTGCATTTGATACCATTGACCATGATGTTCTCATCTCTCGGCTTGGGTCTCAGTTTGGCATCTGCTCCACTGCTTTTCAGTGGTTCACATCATACCTGAAAGACCGTTCACAATATGTTTCTGTAAATGGCTTCCAGTCTAGCAAAACTCCCTTACTATATGGTGTCCCGCAAGGCTCAGTACTGGGGCCTGTCTTGTTTGTTCTCTATACTTCTCCCTTGTCCTCTGTCATTCAACAACATTCCGTCAATACAAGATTATTGCTTTAGGTCCAGCGGACTAACATTCCGTCGACCATTTTCTTTTTGCAGATGACACACAACTTGAAGGTTCTTGCGATCCTGCTGACATCGACACCTTGACTCAATCATTTCAAGACTGCAAGACTGACATCAAACAGTGGATGACAGACAATAGACTTAAGTTAAATGACGACAAGACCGAAGCTCTTCTGTTCTCTGGCTCATGTTCCTCCTCTGATCTGCCATCAGCTGTCACTGTTTGCTCCAGTAGCATACCTTTTTCTGAGAGTGCCAGGAATCCAGGAGTCATTTTTGATTCTTCTCTTGACATGAAAGACCACATTAGTAAAGTTTGTAGACAGTGTTTCTTTGAACTAAAGAGGATAAATTCCATTCGTCGCTATCTTACTGTTGAAGCAACTAAAACCTTAGTTACATCATGCATCCTATCCAGATTGGATTACTGCAATTCACTCTTGGCTGGCTTACCCCAATCTGCACTTGATCCCCTACAGAAAGTTCAAAACTTTGCTGCACGCATCATTTTCCGTTCAAACCGCCGTGAACACATTACTCCCTTGCTTCACAGACTCCATTTGCTTAACGCATAAAATACAAGATAGCTTGTCTTTGTTTCTCTGTTTTTACAGGCACAGCTCCTGCTTATATTTCTGATATTTTATCCATCTACACCCCTTCTCGAGCTCTGCGATCGTCTGCTGACACACGTCTTCTTAGACAGGACCGCTTCAACAGACAATCGCATGGTTACCGCTCTCTACCTGTCTTTGGTCCTCAGCTCTGGAATTCCCTTCCATACGACTTTAGAGATTCTTCCTACATTTATTTCCTCTTTTAAATCACATTTGAAAACATACCTCTTTATGGAATATTTCAATTAATCAAATACAAGAGAGTGTAAGCGGGTGTGTGTGCTTGTGTTTTTCATAGTTGTTCAACTGTATTTTGTACATATGGATATTATGTGTCTTTTGTCCAGTTTTGTCTGTCTTGTCTTCCCATTCGCCCAACCCCTTGCGCGCCTTGATCCTTAGGCTAAGGCGCCTTACAAATGACGAACATTATTATTATTATTATTTAATAAAAACTTAAAAAGTTGTTTCTCTCTCTCTCTCCCTCCCTCTCCCCCTCCCCCTTTTTCTCTCTCTCCCCCTCTCCCTCATCCATCTTCTTATTGGAGCTTCATCATCAGCATCAGCATCATACACCTCATCATCTCCATCGTCATCGTTATCATCATCATCATCATCATCATCATCTTCTTCTTCTTCTTCTTCTTCTTCTTCTTCTTCTTCTTCTTCTTCTTCTTCTTCTTCTTCTACTTCTTCTTCTTCGTCT